>CM055897.1:29522787-30722787 GCA_029582155.1 Panopea generosa | reverse complement strand
GAAAATAAATCGCGTAACACACTAAACCTTGATTAAAAGAAGTCACATTGCTAACTTAATATTTAAGGATAGACAGGAAGTCGCATGCCACACTTAACATTTATAAACACATTATATCTTGATAGAGAGAAGATAAAAAAACGAATGGCACCATAACAGAGGACAGAAAATAAATCGGATAAAACACTCAACTTTGATGAATTTCTAAAATCAGATAAAAACATTGTCACATAACACTTAACTTTGATAGAGAAAAAATAAACCACAAACCCTGACATATAACAAAACATATTAACATACAGTTATATATCCTAGTTGCATTTTTTTAAAATATCTGATATACTGAGTCTGACAGTTGACTGCGATTAGTTAAATATCCTCTATACTATATTATCTAGTTATGATTGTAAATTATTACGATATATATAGAAATCAACCAACTTGTTATCTCATTTCATAATCAAGATTATCCTCTTATAGGAATCAAATAAAGGTATCCATGGTGTTTTCTCCATAATGAATTAGTTTATAATGAACTAAATGAGTAATAATTGCAGTTACATTGTAAAAATCTAAGACATCAGACTTGATATCATTGAACAGATCGGTTACATAGGTAACGAGTTCTTGTACTGGAGCAATAAATGGCGGTAGATTTTCGAGTACAAGTTCACCAAGATCTTCCATTGTACTGGCGGCGATTTGTCGTAGTTCTAATACCTGTATGATGATAAAATGTAGAATATCGTTAATCATAAAATAATAGTTTTATAGTGATACAAAACAATTTCGATAAATAATCACTAAACTCTGTATATGAAAGTTACCTATCTACATGATACAAATATGTAATAGATATACTCGTTATGAGCAGAACCTTAATTTTGTTTATGAATTGGAAAGGGAACTTTTACGAAGTTCCAGATAGTAGAAAACGGAAAGTAACGTCTTCATATGAAATCACACACATTCACAGGTACCAAGATTGATGTTATGCTGGAACATGAATAAAGTTCAATGTCTAAATTGTTGTTTGTCCCTTCATATATACTTTATTTATGTGAACAAATGAACTTTAAATCATTCATTTCAGAATAAACAAAAAAAAAACACTTTTATATAAGTCTTACATAGTTCTTAATGTTATATTGTTAATTACTTGTACTACACTTGACTCATATAATGAATTTATCAACGAATACGTAATATTTATCATCACTGTTACAACGAAGATGACGCAGGCGTATTCAGCGATTGAGTCGAACAACTCGGAAAGGAAATATGTTTTATTATAGTAAAATATCGCAAACTATTACTCTTTCTGGAAGCTCTCTGAAGGCCTGTAGAAAATCCTCAACAATGGCTTTAAATGAGAATCGTCCGTTGATTATATTAGTGATGATGTCGACACCAGCTTTTATTGCATTATAAACATCTTTAAATCCTTCAGTCAATAGCTTTAATGTGTCCGCACCTAAGCGTGGATCGTATTCCTGTGAAAACAATCAGCAATATTATATAATGGTATCAATGGATACATTGTACAAGTACGTATATGCTTTTGGGTTGGATACCTTAAATTGTTATAATAAACCGTTGGAAGACAAGTTCATTATTATCAATGAAAATGTGATGGCCTTATAGTTTCTAGACAGAAACCAGCCATCATATTTACCTGCAGTATGTTGAGATTGTATTGAGCGCCTCCTTTAAAACAGATCCTTGCCAAAAAGAAGTCTACATTTAATCCAAGTATACCTAAGTGGACCCTTGCATAAACTTCATCATGGACTTCAACTTTGAAATGACCACTCAATGGAGCTGATAAAGAAATACATTTTTATGTGTTAACCTTTGTTTCAAAATATAATTGCTATCTTTAAAAGTTCAGTTGTGATAAAATTAATAACAATTTGTCTCGGATATGTTTTGACGAATTGATATAGATAGTAAAATTCTTTAAGCATTTAGTTTGTACTCCATAGGTAATATTGCTCACAATATAGCAGTATAAATAAGTAATAATTATATTTTTTAAATGTAAATAAGACATTGTTTACGTTTAGTCTTTCAGCTTATGGCTACTGTTAAGCGATGTGGTAAATTATTGCATAGACACTTGAAAACTGATTCTTTATAAGTTCTACCCAAGAAACGGGTTCTTGAACGATCCAGCTTAAGAACTTAGTACAAATAAGCAAATTTGTTTTAATGCTAAAGTAGAAGG
Source organism: Panopea generosa (assembly GCA_029582155.1). Taxonomy (NCBI): domain Eukaryota; kingdom Metazoa; phylum Mollusca; class Bivalvia; order Adapedonta; family Hiatellidae; genus Panopea; species Panopea generosa. Next base: position 30,720,560 of record CM055897.1, on the reverse strand, counting down.
TAAAACAACAATAACAAGTTATTATGTTCTTACATTTTGTAAAACAAACAACTTTGTTATAATAAATAAAATAACATTCCTTGGTAAGTCAGCTATGTCACTCAAGCATTTTTTTACCTTAAAGTATAAGTAATTGTACTTACATATTCTAAGGTCCAAGAAATTGCTCATTATAAGACCAAATGATCCACCAATTAAGTTCGATCCAACTACTTTTCTCCAATCTTTTTTTGGAGCTCCAAGCCGCCATTTGAACTCTGCATCTAGAATCCCTCTGCGGTGTCTAGACTTGGCTACATCACTATGAGTATATGCGCCAAATTTACTATTGTCGTGTGACAAAGGATCGTCCATGCTTCCGTTGAATCTTGGATTTGTAGAAAAATAATAAAACTAACAGCTTACCACTAAGAACGTTACATATGCTAAAGTTATATTCAAACCGAAAGCAAAAGTCTTCAAGAACACATACTATAATATTCACAGGATCAGTAAAATAACCGTAATAGCACTTTAATGTTTGAATGCTACTTGAATACTGTGAATGTACTTTTAACAATAATTGTAACATTTCAGACTTCTGAGTTAAGCTACCGAAATGCATACATTGTATTTTTCAAGTTAAAAGCAATATTTTTGGCGCGGTAATAGATAGACTGTTCATGTCTCTAAAAACAACAACATTCAATACTGTCTCTACCAAGGAAACGGACTCGAGAGCATTTCATAAAAACTCTGAGTTATATATTATAGTATTACAATATGGCTATAAATTGGTTTTCTTGATACAGACCAAGCTACCAAAATGTTTATCAATGTTTACGGATCGGCCATTAAGACCTGTATCTGGACTGAAACACGATCCTTGTTTTTGATACAGGATACTTATGTTGATGTGTGTAATAAATATTCCACACATTAATAAAATAACAAATGCATCTTCCCTTTGGGATACAAAACAGTTGTTCAAAGTCAGAAATTGCTTCCATTATATTCAAATTGCACAAATTGGATCAACTAACGTCATTCAAATCTGCATACAGTTGCTGTACATATTGACTGGATGACGCCACAATGAACAATTGAACAACAAAGAGATGACTATGAGATAGAGTTAATACTATGATACTATATTATGATAATAAGAATCATACTATATTCTTTATAGATCTATGTGTTATATTTAATCAAATAAAACATTTAATTAGGCTTTTCTTCCGCTTTTATCGTTCATTTTGTACGGCTGACATAGTAACTGCACTTTTGCAGAACTGTATAGAGATGTAAAACTACATGTCAATTAATTTCACATTCGAAACAAAACAAGATTAATAATTACACATTTATGGAACATACAAAGTTCAATATCTTACCCTTGTCGTTCTGTATAGAAGGTAACCGCATGCGGATGTGCTTGGTATTGTAACATGGCCTCATATCGTACTTCTGGGTTATCGTCTGAAACGGCCGCCTCAAGTATAACATCTGCTGCCTGCAATATTAATTGTTATGATAATGCACAAACTATAATCAATTATTAGAACTACAATGATACTGATTGGAAAATGATTAAGGATAAAGGATATCGTAAGGAGATCGACACGATTGAAGAAAGCTTAAGGTTAGACGACTAGCTGCATGTACAACTATAAAAATACTCGTACTTCATCTCAATATGTTGTATCTTTTAAGAAATTCTGAAGATGATCGAAAAAAAAAGACATTATCTTGTTCTATAAGCGAGTACCTTTTTTGAATAAAACTGCAACACCACTTATATGGTGAAATAAACGTGAGGTATATAACTAACATAAAGCATTGCTTTCGCTAATAAGTATATTACATAAAAAAATGTTAGGTATCTTCCTTTTCACAATCAGACGCTGAATCCAGTTTTAAATAAATGTTAAAAAATTCACGATTACTACAACTGTTGCGTATTAATTTATTAACTAAATATTATTAAGGCTGTACCATTGATCTTAATCAATATTATTGTATTTGTCGAATCACATTTTGGTTTAGTGTTCGTGTACCGTAGTCTCACATTTATTGAGGTAAAAAGGGTATTTGTTCACGTTTTTTACCTTTATAATGGTTTTATTATTGAATTTAAAATAATCAGGGACTATCTCTCTACTGTACCTCTTGGTGGCTGTAGTGTCTTAACGCGTGTATTGCCGCTCTTTTTATCCAGGGAGAATTTGTTGAGTTGATATGAGACACAATATGTTCAAACGAGCTGTCACGTCTTTCGTTTCCAAGTGTTTCCAGTAAAATGACACGTCGTAAATCATAGGCTCTTTGTTCCTTTTCTGTCATTATATCACGTTTGTGTCGATATAACCATGGATCTATAATAATATATCATAGTATGTTATGTGTAACCCCGATATATTATATATCAATTGCATTTGACGACATATTTTAGCAACATCTGACTTTTACAATATTTAATGAAGTCGCAATTAACAAACCAACTTAACTCATTGATACAAACGTCATGTATTTAAAGTAGAAATACTGACATAAAACAAACACATACATGATAATGATAGTGTCTGTCGTATTAAAATTATATATAAATGCTGAATATTCATGCATGGTAACCGTACCATGTACTCCTAGCATATCTTTGAACCTCGTATTGAACTTTAGAGCCAGTTCGGTATCGCCATGTTGGTGCATTATATGACTCACGGCGCCAATACTAAGCCAAATGACATAAACAGTTTCTTCATCATAGCGAGCAAATATTTCGTCCTCGTCTGCGTCTATGATCTTCTCTACAAATAACAAAATATCCTGAAATATAAAAGAAAATACCGTCAGAAAAGGTGAAGTATATATAAAAGAAGAGCACTTATTGAGCAATATGTTATATAAGAAGACATGGGTATTTGTTTTACTTCATAAGATAGACTTCACTCTTATCTTTATCTTTATGTATGTGTTTACTTATTTTCACAATGCTATGTATATTATTGATTGTGTTAGTAATTTTGTGTAGAATATATCCTTGAACTTTTAACAAATATCTTTAAAGTAATAAAATATCAAGTATTCTGAAAATATAAACATCTATCAGAACTAACATTAAGCGTATTCAATTGCGTGATTACATTACCGTCTTTGGTTGGTGTTTTATTGCGTGATTACATTACCGTGTTTGGTGGGTGTTTTATTGCATGATTACATTACCGTGTTTGGTGGGTGTTTTATTGATCCAAGGTGAAACAAGAGCCTGTGTAACAATTCTCTGTCAACATCTGGTTTGGTCAATACAAATTTGGCCAACAGCTGCTCTGATTTGTTAGTCCCAATCATCCACATAGCATCAAGAATGGAGTTTTGATCGTCTTTTTCTTGTTCCCGACTATAAAGTAAAAGTTCCACTATAGTTACCTAATACGATTTTTAGACATCAAGAGTTACACAAAGTTACACATCAGTGTTTGATGTACCTTCTTACTCCAATTAGGGCAACTAAGATAACGAATCGCAGTGATGGTTTGCCATAAACAAATATATATAATATAAATCATATTTCAAATGTCGTTTGTATCACTCCACATCGGTTAATTAGAAAAAATATAACCACTAAAGATATAATGTTTGTCGAATGTTTAAATTGGCTGAGAAATTTTCTTTGTCATATTGAAATATTCCTTTAGGTGTTTTTATATATTGTTTTAAGACATATATTATATTTTCACTTTATTTTACATTGTACAAGTTATAAAAGAATATAGATTTTGTTAAAAGTAATTACCAATTCATTTTTATGAAACTGATTTTGCAATGTAAAAACCCTTAAAATGCTTAAAATATACAAGTAATGAAAGCGTGTGTAAATAACTGATAATATCAATAACTTTTATGATTTTGGATTTTATTGAAGTTATCTCCCTTTAACCACATTTTGACAGTTTTTACCCTCCATTTCTTTATTTTATTTGGTCACGAGGATGTAGTCATTTATTTGAGAAATGATAAGTTCCATAACAGAATAAAACATTAAACAACAGTGCCGGAGAACTTAAGAGTACATTAAATTTAATGACCTATCCAGTTACATGTAGTACAAGTTTTAATCTTATTTCGTACATTCCATTTCGATACGTTTGTGTTATGCTGTTGTGGTTCTAAATATTGTTGCTTAAACTATATGATTAGCGATACTACTTAAAATTGATCATGTCTTCCACATTGAGTCTTTGTAGATAAAGCATCATTACATCTCATTTCACATTAAAGTGTATTAAAAGCTTATTTAAACATGCGTAAAAAAACAAGCAAATTTATATTGCAGATATATAACATACATACTGTAGAATCTTGCCAATAGAATTGAAATCACTATAAAAGTATTAACTATAGTTATTTTATAGAAAAACAAAACAACTGATATTCCAGATGTGTCTATTTATTAGCAGCTGTTGTAGTTGTAAATTAATTTATCTCCCTTTATAGTATGAATACTGTGAAGATTGTTATCTGAAATCAACTAGGTTAAATTCATATGTGTTTTCATACCTATACTCAATTACAAATGAAAGTGTATACATTTTAAATTTCATATATTTTCTGTCGTATATAATATAGATAGGTTTTACTGCATCTTCATATATCAAAGAATCTTTATCAATTGATACTTAATACTTAATAAAGGTATTTTGATACCATTGTCGACATAGCTATTTTAGCAATTGTACAATTAATTGAACAAACCACTATTCTATTGTTTTGCAACCGAGTCTATTTATTAAAATAAATCTTAAGAACATATCACAATTTAAACAAGTGTATTATAAGATAATATTCAAAGTATATTTGTACACAATCAAGCAATATAAAATTAAAACCAGCCACCAATCTACCGGTGTATTATACAAATAAAGTTGCTTACTTTGTCCTTTGATCAAGGTACCGGGCGGCTAATTTTTCCAAGGCATCATCTGGTAACATCATCAAGGAGCGGGCTAGATCCGTGACACAACTCAGCAATTCTTTCGATCCTTTAAATTATAAAGCAATGATAAGTAATTAATAAAAACTGAAAACAGTTCTTATCAGGTAATAAATTAAAAATGAAAACGTATTGAAAAGCGATTGTATAACAATGACTACACGTCTTATTTTTCAAAGTAATCTAGAAATATTATATATAAGTTTATTGTTTGGATCGAGAAGGAATTGATTTTAAAACTTCGGAGCTAACAGCTTAATTGCCATAAAACGGTACATCATGCCGTTTGGTCATGGAGGATCCATTTTTTAAAAAGGTATTAACCAAAACATTTTTATTAAACACAAAACAATTATGCTACGGATGCAATTATAAACAAAAAGTGGGACTCCTATATACCCTTTTAGAGGTTTAGTGTCACAAACGAATTGGAGGTCTTATAACGGCATTTCCGTATTTTCATATTCATATTTTACTTGTTTTTCGTTACAATGTAGAGAGATTTTACATGAATTCTCGATGATTTAAAAAATCGTTTTTATACGTAAAAAAGGGCAAACTATATTTTAGCGAGGCTGTTATGTAGTTTTTTTAACGAGTGCAATAAAATCATATATAATATGGTTCTGTTAGATTCATTGTATCACATAACTCAAAAGCAAACGTTAATCGTTTATTATTTCATTGCATCTATATAAATAACAAGAACAAATGATCATGTTGTTTTCATATTTCTATAATTATAAAAATAGAAATTTCCGCTAGCTACCATATAACGTCATTCTTAAAAAAAATACACATGTCATTTTTGGATGACTAATTGACGTCATCAACATCTAGTTGCTCGGGCAAATCTGGAAATAGCTCGGTATTGTATATACACGTGCCGAGTTATACGAACAATACCGAGTCATGAATCGGAGAGTGATATTACACTATATATATCTCATATACATTATATAAATTATGTGTCAAGTGTAAACTAAATAACACCTCTCTTCAGTAAAGTATGTAAATATGGTGGATTAGTTTTAAAGGGAATATATCAGGATTTTTCAACATTTTAAAATTCGCTGAAAACATTTTTTTACAATATATCACATGCATATATATACGCACTGACCCGTATTGCCAAAAAACAATATATATTTAAACATGTCAAAATGAGTATATTGAAAAGGGATTTCTTAACTTGGGCTCATCGTCAGATACCCATGCGTAATCCATTCCGATACTTTCCATTTCTCACCCGTGAGATATTACACTAGTTTTGTGTCGTTTCTGCCAAGCCACAATGCAATTGGCACCCGTGGATATCCGACGATGACTTGGACTACGCGCCTAGGTTAGACTAAAATAGATTTCCCGCCTAAAATTACAACACATTTTGTGACGTATTAAATGATTTACGTGATTTTATCTTGATTTTATTTTGATTCGTTATACAGGTTTATACCAACTGTTTCATCGTAGAATTAGTCCAAAGTACAATGCGAAGTTCGCCAATCAGTATTCAAATGCTGTCTATTTTTAGAATGGGGATTTCGTGTCAAGTTTACCACACCAATTTAAATATCGATTTATCACGTTTTGGTGGATTTGACATAACAAATTATTCGGATTTAATTTACTAATGCGCGTGAGATGCTTTTATCTTTTTCGATATTTATTTTATTTTTAAGACATTTATAACGTTTTTACCTGATATACTCCCTTCAAAGTTATCATAATTACCTTTCCGTTCTTGTTTCCTGATACAGGATAAGTTGCCTTTTATATTTGTCTCCGTAATGGATACACTTTCGTTTTTAACTAAGGCTTCCATGTATCTATTCGTTGACTGTTAAAATATGGAATATTTATTTTAAAGTTTGTGACCAAATACATTTAAGTCCAAATCATATTTTGAATGTAAAGTGTTTAATATTGGTGAACTTCAATAACGACTGTTCAAATTAGACAATGAATAAATGTCTATATTGTACTTAATTATCAAAATGTTTAAAATATAACATTGTCAAGAAGGAGCCCATACAAAAGTGTTATTACAAAATGAACATTTGCATCACCTACCATGTGATCAATTGACCTTGATTTCAGTCCAGCTGGTTTCTTCGGAATAGTAGTTGACCTGACTCTATCAACAAACGTTAATTTGCAGTTTGAAAAAGCGTTCATTGACGGATACTCTGTAATAACAAACAAGAGTTAAAAATAATACCCTTTATTTCAAACGAAAATAGAAAACTCGAGATCATTCAAACGTCTTTTATTTCACCAAATGCTGCTGTTCAGAAATATTTATTGTCGGTTGGAAAAAAAAAAGTTTACGATATAATTATCATGAAATGTATAATGTGAAGTTCAATGATAAGATTGATTGAGTTATTATTTATCTAATTTACATTCAATTTGATATAAAAACGATACGTTTGGGCTAAATATTTAATGTAATTAATCGTTATTAAAAAAGCCTTGTAAGTGCATAAAGGTAATAGATATGACTGCATCTTAAGGTCTTACCGATATCTTCAAAATTGTTTATTGCTTCTACATTTCGCATCCCTTCGTAAGGATCATATCTACGAATAAAAAAACGCTGTTTTGTAAATGTTTTAAATTCCCTTTTCGATGTATAATAAATTCGATTCAGAAATACATTATGATAATTGCATTCGTTTTTATCAGTTTAACGTGTAAAAGTGGTTTAATATTCTTTTAAAAAAATGAGAATTTGTTTTTCATCGAAAGATTCATTGAGAGTTATAAATTATTCCTCTTTCTTTCTGGTCAGTAATTTGTTATGTTGAATTCAAGTGAAATCTAATTTATCTTAAATTATTGACAACAGCTTGTATTATATGTAACAGTGTATTGCAAATAACGAAATATCTTACCCATCCATTGCTGTATGATGCATATGCACCTCTTCTTTAACAGTTACTGTGTGAACTGTCCCTAGTGTATTGTCCATGTGAACAGTCTGTGGTTCAAAAGAAGATTGATTGATTGATTGATTGATTGATTGATTGATTGATTGATTGATTGATTGATTGATTGATTGAATGAATATTAAGCGACATTTTAGGCCATCGAGGGCTAACAGACGATCAGTTAACCTAACCACTGTTTCCTGGTATCCTGAAAGGTAAACCAGTACTTGAGCACACCCCAATTTACTGATAACTTTCCAACTTGTATCAGCGGTGAGAGATGAATGATAATGAGGCACAATGTCGTATAGCAATCATCACGGCGACTGTTGCCGGGCGAGGATTCGAACTCAAGACCACTGGAATGATAGTCAGACGCGTAACCGACTGAGCAAATCGGGCCCGACTGTTCAAAAGAAGAAAAACAGAGTGATCGAAACAATAATTTTTCTAAAGAAAAGAGAATGCACCAGTAATTGCTCAATGCGATAAGACGTTTCTGTGAGTGAAATAAAACTACACATGAGTACTGGTTTACCCAGGAAACGGATTCGAGAGTAATTTGCCAGACACGGTTAGCTCAATCGGTAGCACGTCTAACTTCCAATCCAAGGATTGTGAATCCCCGCCCCGCCACAGTCTCCGTGATGATTGAGTAACGGCATTGTATCATTGTCATTCATCTCTCACCGCTGATTCAAGTGCGAAAGTTACCTTTGGAGATGATTGTGTTCAAAAACTGGTTAACTTATCTGTAATCCCTTGATGGCATAACACATTAAGCTAAATATACAATCAGACAGCGAGAGAGATTCCTATCAGCTTTGAACATTTTTCCAATCAAGCACACATAAATAATTATAAAGTAAAACACTAAGTGAGGTATTCAATCAACGCAGTACAACGGGAAATATACTGGTTCTTACGACCGTTTTTTTATAAACTGGGAACAAAATAAAACTTCATCCATTTAACAATACACCTCTTGATCAAGATACAAGATTTTACAAGAGTCGGAATAAACATCTACGTATAGCTATTGACTGACATATAAGGTGATCCGCTCTTTCTAAAAAGAAGTATTTGTTATGCATGGTATGCATCTATATGAGATAAATAATGTGAAAATTATACAGTCATGCAGTCATGCATTTAACACGGCGGCTGCTTTTAGCCTTATTTAATTACTTGTAGCTTATATTTCACCTTTTAATATACAGGTAGATATAATTATCATAATTGCATCATTTATCAAAGAACCATTATATAGCTTGTCACGGTATATGCAATTTCATGATGATTGTATCTGAATCATTCAGTAATAAGATCCATATATTTTCAAAATAACATGATTTAAATACATATTGCTTATATTTCACCTTTTCCATGGTAGAATTTGCATGAGGAAGATGCTGGTATCCAACCCTTGATTTTGTATAGACATTCCCAACAGACGTAGGCATCACGTGATATGATGACATATGACTTCCTGTAATAGAAGATATACTTAAAAAAACATGACAGATACTGCAGGCGGCTAAATACGTAGCTGTTAAGCAAAAAAAATTTATTACAGTAAAAATGAGTTCAACGTTTAAATAAATCAACGGACGTAGGCATCCGGGGTGGATCCAGAATTTCAGTTTAGATGGGGCGATTTATAGAGGAGGGTCGTTATTAAAGAGTAGATCCGCCATTTGGCATCACATGCTATGTCGACATGTAATTTTCTGTAAAATAAATTAAGAATGGTTAAGTCGTCACACGATAGAAGATTCAATTCCTGTTAGGAAATAGCTCAACTTTTTGGCATTGTTTTGATTTGTAAATCGTGATTTTAGATAACGAACTTACATTTTAGATGGAATGGCTTAATATATATTCGGCGTTTTCGGGTTGGAATAGAGGTTTTAGCGCCAGATTTTCATTTAATCTAGCCCCATGCCACCTTTAAGGGGTCGGGTGCCAACTGGTTCCACTAAGTTAACAATAAGATTAAAATATAATATATGGATGCAGATATATAAATATATACTTTGTCAGGGATATACTCAATATACACAGACGCACTACCGTACCTCTATGTGATTCCGTGTAATCAATGGAATATTATAATGGTTCAAATTCTCACTAAAGAAACCATCTATTAATAGAATAATAGTCGCATCCGGTTACATGTAGCTCAGTCAGTAGCGCGTAGCGTCAAACTAGGGACCGTGAGTTTAAGTCATCGTCGAATAGTAAACATCATTGCGTATCATTGTCATTTATCTCTCTCCACTGATTTATGTGAGGAAGTAATCAGATACTTGTAGAATTTGGTGTATGCGAGTACTGGTTAAATTGTCAGGATCCCAGAAAGGAGTTGTTAGTTTACTACTGATCGAATGTTACACATTTTTTCATTATGTCATTAAAGTTGTAAGACCTATATGTTTTTTTCATTGTCTTAAGCAAAACTTGTTTGAATTTACCTTTATGAAATAATTAACAAAAAACACAATTTTTAAATACATGCATTTTTTGTTCGTTCTTCGTATTTTCGTTTGCCCATTCATTCGTTCGTTCGCTCTTTCGTTCGTTCGTTCGTTCGTTTATTCACTCACTCACTTATTTATTTATTTAATCATTCACTCATTCATTCATGTATTCATTTATTCATTCAATCACAATTCATTCGTTCGTTTATTGAATATTTCATTTGGTTATACATAGTTGTTTCAAATATCTTTTTATATAATCATGATAGCACCCGCGGGCATAAAAAGACGCTAAATATTCAATCACTTAATACAGCATGGACAAATTTATCGATTATAAAAATGTTCGTTAACAAAATACTTAAAAAGAAGTTTTATACACTTATTCAAATACATTACATTACATCATGCGTAAATCGTTTATAATTCAATACGACCATATTTCACTTTATTATCTTGTTTACTTCAAGTAAACAAGATTTTTAACAACTTCCTTTTCAAGGTATTTTTACAACGTTGAAACATGATACCATAAACGGTCTTTCCACTTCGCTACCGATTGAAAAATGTAAATAACATACCGACACTCATTCAGTAGCTAAACTAGTGGATGTTATTTTTGTGATCATTTTGTTTACAAATCCATGCACTATGCATACACGTTTAACTACATTACGATGTCTTACCCGCATGGCCTACTTCTTTTGTATTGTAACGCCAACCTCCATTCGCATTTACTGTCTCCGCCTATGAACATAACACAAATCAACTTTGTAATATTTATTAAATATAATTATTTATATATTTTTAATTTAACTAACTTGGTATTATAACGTAGTGTAATGCATTTGCCGCAACACAATTCAAATATACAATATCTATCGTAGGATTCATTTTAATAGATATGTTTTCATTTTTGCTTATCAAAGTTTTATCAAAATTGGCTATGGTCTATTTATTGTATAAAATACAGCGTGTTTGGTGGTTGACCTCTTATACATTGGACCAATACATGTTCCTGTTCAACAGTACGATGACCGGAAGGACTGGGGATTCAGCGGCTGACGGATGCTCACACACAATAATCGTGTATTTTAACAAATACCGACTCATTACCGTTAGTAGTAATTGGTGACTATATTAAATAGAAGTAGTGATGATACAATACCTCAGCTGCATGAAGGAATTTCCCAGCTAGTAAATCTGAGAATCCTTTCTTTAGAAACACAACTTCGGTTGTTTCGTTTTCCGGATAATACACTTTTGAGATTTCTCCTTTCTTGGATATAACAAATGAAAACCTGAGAATTGAAAAATAATGCAACTGTATATAAAATTAGTATAATTTGAAAAAAATGACTCTTAATTAAGTGCAACAAAATAGAATTTTAGTGTGTGTCATTATATGTCACCATAACGAGTGAGATGTCGACATCATACATTCCTGATGTCGACATAAAGAAGCGGCTATCTGACTACCAGTTTGGCATAGATACCAATGCAAATATCAAAATAATACATTTTTCGATTTTGTTGCAACATTTATATTAGAAACCCTTTATGGACCACTATAGGAAAAATAAGTTACTACGTAAATTAGCAAAATAAAAAAAACGGGATTCGAACCCGGATCGCAAGGAATATAATATATAGTTATGACCACTATGCGATATTGTAAAATCACAAGAACAGTCGTATAAAATTTAAACTTAACCGCTTACTCGGGTTTAATCGATGATGCTCGGAATTTCTGGACTTTCACAGATATAACGATAAACAATTTTGCACTGACTATGATCCAGATAGCACCAATTTATGCTAAATATTACAATTATACCAGTTACATATAAAATTAAAAGTGTAAAAAATACTGGTTATGCCGCTTTAAAGCTTTGCATTTTGGTTAAAAGTTAAAACGCATTCGTTTGATAAACATCCATTATCTATATTCAAGGTTACTGATCTCGGTTATAAAGAACGCGGATGTTCGCCGTTGCGAAATTACGATTTTCTTTTCTGATAATATTATACAGTGGCGGATGAACATTATGTCATTAAAAGTCGGGATGTTGCATTTGGTGGTAATATCGATATATTGAGGTCGTTATGGCAACACGTGGTTTAAATAACACATTGAACCTATCACGTTTAGAGTATTTACTTAATACTAAATTTCTGATAAATGCACAGATTTGTATTCAACATCCTTGAAAAAAACATATGTGTGGAATGTGCTTCCGTGTATTAATGCCCCACGCGCCATTTTGACTGTGAGATATTTTAGTTTTTAGATAGACAAGTGTTTGATTTGCGCCACTTTGCACTAAGTTGTCCATTTTTTATTGTAAACGAGACGTGAGAAGATACATAGTCAGGGGTATATTACGCACCATGATTTTACTTTTGCTAATAAGAAAATATAAGCAGGAGTGTAAATAAGCTGTTTATTCAAAAAAAAATTTCAAAATTATAATTACTCGTACAAATTGCACTCGATGTTCTTGATTTTAAATATATATAAACATATCTATATATTACGGTTGTGGATCTTGGATACAACGAAAGATGAATAAGGAAGTTCTCCTGAACGAATTGCGAATTTCTTTGAAGGCATGCAAATTAAAGAAGTTAACCTTTGTAAATATATATATCTGTGGCACAATTTTACACATTTGATTTCAATGACCTTTTTATAACATGTATACTTAAAAATGTATACCTCGACTAATACTGTTGGACAATAGATTAGATAAGAATGGTTATGTTAACATAAACTCCCTAGTCTGTCTAAGTACATCTAATCACAAGTGGTTTGAACTTGAATCTTAGCAAATCGATTGAATTGTGCTCGGCCTGTTAAAATCAATCATATTTGTTTTTCTCTTTTTTTATCTTATTTCACTCATACTGTTTTCATTCAGTATATGTATTATGTATATCTATCCGCCGCAATGTCTACTCAAAAGCATTGTTTACAATGCATCTTATTTCCCCATCTGTTGAAACAAATTACCCCATCGTAAAACCATTCAGGCTAACGAACATATTTAATTGCTTTATTGATAGAATGTTTGATACTGGACTGTCAGTATATGCTCGCGACTGTATTAAACACGAAGGGATTTTCATGAAAAAACGACAAAATATATTGTCAAATGAAGAGACAGCAGCAAGTTGTGTATTCATCAAAGATTATAAAAAATGCAAAAAATAGGATTGAATTGTCATACAAATATTTAAACTAATTTAACAGAAAAATCATCTGGAGATCCGAACTTCTGGGTAAGCAACGTGTGTTGAATTCATTAGCCGATAGAAAATAGAGGGTTATTTATATCAAAACATTTTCTCCTTGTAAAATGATAAATTCAATAAAATAAAATACTCTGCAATCGTCATGCACGTATTAAAAACTTAACTTACCAGTTATCCAAATACATGTCATGACCAACGACGTCTGAAAAAAGTTTTAAGAATAAAACAAATAATTATTTCAAAACATAATACATATCTACATAAAATAACTAAATACAATGTCATAATTACATCAGGGTCATTGAAGCAGAGCAAACAAGTATATTTTGTCGTAACGACTTATCGGCCTTAAACTCTTACGTCCCCACATTTTCATTCTATAACTTAAAGTATATGATAAAAACGTGGGAGTAGGATTAATTTTATTTCGCGTGTGCATCTTGAAATGTCACATCAGTTCAACACAATAACTGGCATAAATACAATACAAATGAACTGGAGTTTAACGGAATACCAACACATAAACGTTAGTCATATAAGACCCCACAATGGAAAATAGTCCGGATAACTCTCATTAAGAAAAAAAACACATAAATCACTTATAGGCTGATAGGCTAAAAATGTCTACAAATGAATATGGAGAATGCATTAAGAACCTTGATCGAAGTAAAATCATGTAAAAAACAGAGAGCTTCGGTGCAATATATCCACAACGCAACGTGTCGCAATTTACGATATACATCCTAAACTATCAATCACTAGTCTAGCAACCTGGTTTATAAATTATTTCTATCCCTCTGCAAAGATTGTCAATGGTCCTATACGGTACTTCCCGAAAACACACGGGTTCCAATCCAATACAATATAATAGAAGTACTATTAATTGGTATGTTGCTTCAAACCAACAATTCTCGAAATTATTGTTTAAACATACATATATAGAAAGAGGTGATTGATGCCTTGGTCTTTTGTTTTTGGTTTGTATAGGTAGGTGTGCTCGCCGTAGTCTGATATGAAGATTTATGTTTACAAATGGTTAAAGTTAGTAAGATGCTGGGTCGCTTTATATATGAAATATACAAATATATGCAAATATAACAGTGATAAAACTCAGTTATTTCGTCCGACCCAATAATGTAGGTTTCAGGCTAATACGTCTTTAAACATATGATAATTGGTCTATCCACCGTCATCCCCTTCCCCCCCCCCCCCCCACCCCCCTTAGGCGAGTTAAGAAATTGACTCTGGGCGCTGCCATATTGAAACGTCACAATCACGTGTTAAACCACGACATTCGCCACATGGAGGTCGCCATTGTTTTTTTTCTAAACAATGCATCATGGGAATGTACAATTCGCTATTGATATTAAAACCTAGTCATGTTCCGACAACTTTCCGGCTAAAAGGAAAATTCAAATGCGGTGTGTGTAATAATTGATTGTAACGTGTTAATGCACTAATTGAGATCACTATGAATTGTTCTTTGCATATTTAATCAGGGAAAAAAAAAAATGATAATGCCTTGCTTAAACGAGGTCTTGAAACTTAACTTTTTGACAATTTATCGCCTGACAGATTCCTACCGAGTTAATGTAAATAATTTTCAAATAACGATGTATTTACTCAATTATTATAATATGCTGAACCAATAACAATGAAAATAATAACAAAATTTAACAGCAATAGTTGTTTATTTTATTCGATACAACAGAAATATAAAGATAGTTTACCGGTGTGACATATTTTCAGCACGACGTCAGAATCAGATATATCGCCGAATGCACATTTTTGGAAATAAACGTAATTTTTAACTGTTGTTTTTAAAAAAAATATATCCACAAATTAATTTAAAATATGGATACAAATTATTTTAAAATATATTATTATCACAGTAGTAAATTGTATAGAACATAGCAATAAGTACGTTAGACAATATATAAGGTAAGTTTTTGTTTTTTTAAATATGCTAATGGCAATACATAATGATTGATATCAGTACATTTCAACATCAAAGTTATTATCAGGCACAGCTGCAGCCGGGAATTCGCTATGTCAGCCGGAACCATGTCGGGATTTAGTATCACCCGTGTATTTAGTACCCTATACAAGGAACCAAACTTACACATTCATTCACTTTAATTGCCACATCGTTTATAAGACCTAACCATTGGATGCTTTTTAAAAGCAACCAACTTGTTTTATTATAGGGTCTTTACCCAGCAGTGCTAAAATGACCCAATAGACATTTATATAATACTCCAGCGTTCTTGTATATTAATATCGACATATTACCTTCGTCATTGCTTGGCGAGAATTTGTAATTGGCTACTTCAAGGCAAAGTTCTTCCCGGTCGTCTTGTTCTGCTATATTGACAAAGTTAATCTGTAACAAACAATATATAAACGTGTTGCTATTGGTTTATGTAGTTTTCTCACGGATTAATTTAAAGAAGAATCTATTATACCTCTTGGGATAGTGTGATCAAATACATTTTACGTCCCCATTACCCTTTTAAGACGTCACGTCATATTGGATGTATGACTGGATGGATAGCTGGTTCGATGGATGAAACACTTGTGTAAAAAAAACATGTAAGATATGTTAAATGTCTAACGATTACCTAAAAATAGTACAACGTTGCAAAGGTTTAGACAAATGCCTTTGGTTATGCAACATCACTGTAAAAATGTTAAAATGTAATATAAAGTTTTGATCAAATTAAACTGCTCAAGTTAATGAATTGAAATCGGTATTTCTACAAATGCTATATGATCCAAATGCTGTAACTTTGAACTTAAGCCATATTCAATTTTAACACTTATAAGGCTACTGCTGACATTTAAGGACAATGGAACACAATCCATTTTACAAACGTTTCTCTCCCTGACTCATTATTGCTTCTGTGAAGTTCTAAAAACATGCGAAGTTTTCTATGAGTAAAACTGTTTTAAACTTAAGAAAACCGTGTGAATTTTAAATATGTTACAGAATTACATTATTGAGCTCCAGGTGTGTCCAAAATAGAGACAGCCATAAATCACTGCGAACTTTGAGGATAGGGGTCAATACTGGCTGGAGATGAAGCATTGAATCAGGAGCATTACATAATGCTGCGGGATTCCTTTGTACAGATTTATACACTAAAGCAAGATCAAATGTTTGGAGCTTGTCGGGAATCATAGTTGCATGTTGGGGTCACATGAGGTGAAATTCTCCTAGCTCAGATATACTGGAGCATGTTCATTTGTTCAGAGATTAGTTGGGCCACAGGAGCATGCTGCGATCACTCAAGGTGAAATTCTCACAGCTCAGGGTAGGGTATATAAAGGCTTGGTGATTATTAATGTAGGGTTTTAGTAGGTTGTTTTAGGATTAGAGATGGAGGATTCAGATTTCGGTTAGTTAGTGGCGGTCTAGTTGTTAGGTTGTTGACTTGGGAGTTTATTCAGAGAAACAGCAGTTACTTTGTTTTGAATATGCATCACAAAAAAGGTGTAGAAAGGTATCATGTAAAAGAATGAGGAACTTTCCTATTATGATGTTTATATTTTCCTTAAAGTAGAACTAGACTTTTAGTATAAGGGATATACATAATGTATTTATATAACAAAGTGTAATGAAAGACATTGAGAGTTATGCATGCACAATGACATATGACAGGTTTTAAAAATGCCATATTGCATCATCGTCTGAGTGTTTGATCCGCGTGTGTATGATCTGAAAAAAAGGTTATTTATTTATATTTTCTGTTTGATGTAAGTGATATTTACCCTTGCAGCGATTTTAAAATCGTCGACATCTTCCAGGGTTAACGTAGCTCTGTATATGTATCTGTACTTATACCCGACTTCAAAATGTACTTGGCTTCCCGTCACCAGTAAAAACGCGCCAAACTGGCACACAGCACCGAGAAGTATGTGCATTGCTATTGATAGGATGTGTGCCTGTAATATATATTAATTAATATACATTTTATAATAGGAACCATTCAATATGTTAAAATAGAAAATTATATCGGTTCAATTATTTTTGTATTTCAGCGTTCATTTTTATATATTTAGTGAGAAATGATAAGAGAGAGAACATTCATAAAACATCTTTGCTTTTCTTAAAATAGTAAAAGCAAAATAATAAGACGTCTGTATATCTAAATTTTGTGAAAATAAAATAGTTTGTTTGTGTTATTTAACAAAGGTCATATATTTCTATTGAGCATGATCAATTTGAATTTAAAATAGAGTTTTCATTTTTGTACCATAACATTCAGTAAATTAAAACCAACTTTTTAAGTTATTTTCTTTTTAATGTATGTGTGTGTATACATGACATGTATGTGGGTATGCATTTGGTTCGATTAATCAATCATTACACTTACAATCTTTGTCAATCAATGTCTTCAAAATGAATTGATGTGATAAACGTTTTCACACATGGAAAATTCAATACCGTAACACTAGAAATGAAAATAGCATTGTCAGAAAATGCACATTAACCTATTCAGATATCCTAACTTCATTGTTTTGTAAATACCTAAGTGAAAAAAAAAAGATTATTTTAACGTCCCTCTTTGAACTGAAAGATGATCTATCAATATGTAATCTGAATAGTTTAATGACAAGTTGGTGTCACAAGGTAAACTTATTGTATTGTTGTTTAAAATTATTTATATCTTGCATTCCTTCTAAAGTTACGAAGGTAGTTTAATTTGCGTCGGGATACGTGCAAGTAATAAAAAACAAATGGATATATCTGATTTTTTAATTAATGTTTTTTAGTCAGTCACTCAGTAATATTTGATTTTATTAGTTAAGTAATGTAAAATTTAAAGGGAATATATAAGGTTTTTTCAAAAATATTAAATTATCTTTGTGATGAAGTAGGTAATTTATTGATAAATCATTTTGTCAACATATGTATTGTATTAATCATGTCAATGAGTATGATCACAGGTTGTTAAAGATTAATGGTATTATGTGTATTGTATTAATCATGTCAATGAGTATGATCACACGTTATTAAAGATAAGTGATATTATATGTATTGTATTAATCATGTCAATGAGTATGACCATACATTGTTAAAGATAAGTGGTATTATATGTAATGTATTAATCATGTCAATGAGTATGATCACATGTTGTTAAAGATAAGTGGTATTATATGTATTGTATTAATCATGTCAATGAGTATGATCATACATTGTTAAAGATAAGTGGTATTATGTTTATTGTTAAAGATAAGTGGTGTTATGTGTATTGTTAAAAGATAAGTGGTATTATGTGTATTGTATTAATCATGTCAATGAGTATAATCACACGTTGTTAAAGATAAGTGGTATTTTGTGTATTGTTCAAAGATCAGTGGTATTATGTGTATTGTTCAAAGATAAGTGGTATTATGTGTATTGTATTAATCATGTCAATGAGTATGATCACACGTTGTTAAAGATAAGTGGTACTATGTGTATTGTTCAAAGATAAGTGGTATTATGTGTATTGTTCAAAGATAAGTGGTATTATGTGTATTGTTCAAATCTTGACAAAGAAAGTACATTATCATTCTGTTATAATACTTAATATACTGCACTATTTAAGACACGGCTAAAGTTTAACGTTATTGATACCAGCATGCACAGTTTTGGGACCATAGATGTTTCATGCTATAATGTCATCATGTATGGACTGCCGTTATAAAGACGTTTATGTCAAGAAATTTGCATTTAACATCAAATAAGGGTTCACGTCATTTTGATCATCACCTCATGAAGAAAGACCGACCTACCACCTACTAGATATCGATCGAAAAATATTTGAATTTGGTTCGTTCGTCGGGCTGGGAAGCATTGTATTTTTAACAGTAGAAATAAGATATATTCATAGTTATTTGTTTAATTTGTCATTGATGTAAAATATAAAATATTATTTTGTAAATACTAAATATTATACATGTATATTTTTCAGTCCTTGGTAAGTCGTCTGGTCTTGGTCATTTCGTAATAGTATACTTTTAATACAAAAGTGAAATTGTCATCAATTATTTATTTTTTCCTTAATACAGGTAATAAATCAAGTAAGCGTGACGTGTTATATGCCCTCGGGATATATTTATTCGCTAATATTACTTTTTCCTCGCTTTATTATCTGTTTACAAAAAAGTTTGAATTCATTATCAATTTATCTGAATATCAGTGTTAAATCAAACAGCTAATTTTAAAAAGCTGAACAAAAAACTTGTGTTAAAATATAATTATTCAATTACATTCCATTCTAGCAGATTATATTATAACACCCAATAAAATTACAATTTTTGCCTCCGGGACAGGGGTAGGGGGTAATTTAGTTCATAAATAAACACTGGCTTATCGCATTGTTTGAGACTTGAAACACAGACAGGCGGGGGGTGTTCTGTTTTTTTGTACAAGGATTATTAGATTTGAATATTATTTTACTGATCATAGGAAAACGTTAAAAATAAAAATTCAGTAATATTTATAAACATTTGATAATCGTTTATCTTAACTAACTTGTTTTAAAAGTTAATTACACGATAGCTATGCGATGACTAAAAAACGAACATAAACATTTACAAAATGAAACATGTTTGCAGTTAAAATATTTATTTCGGATTATCAAACTTTAGGAAGTAATCTCGGTACCATTATATTTCTTTAAATAATTAAATAATTTTATTTTCGTGCCGCATAACACCATTCATTTCATAGGTATTATCTTTCTTTTCGTCTCATCTAAAAATCATATAACAAAACATAAATTATACATGAACGTTTAAACTTGTACATAGCCATTCTAGAAGAATTATAAGAGGCATTTTAAAACCTAAATTATGAATATCAATACAAAGCACATTTTTGACATGATAAAACTCCATGTAAAATACTGCTAATCTTTATACTAAAATCTGCAATAAACTAAGTTTTTAATTAAAACGACGAAGAACAAAAAAGTGCACATATTTAAAAATATCTTTAAAAGAACGATTATCGCTTTTGATCAGATCATTTGAGAACTGATTAGCAATATGTTCATATATGTGGAGATTTTTTTTAATTGAGTAATTCAAAACAATGATATGCTAATTATGCTGTATTAACATAATTATCAACCAATTACATTGTTAAATCTCTTTATTCAATTAATATGCCTCGCGTAATGTATTATTGACATCTAATCACTGGTTTTGATATTTAAGAATCTAGTAATATAAATAAATTGAGTATTCCAATTATATATACTCTTTAATCAATGTTTTTTCTATGTCCACTGAATTATTTCATAACAAATACATTAAAACATAAATTTGTGCGAGAGAAAACAAATTATTAAATAATGTTTTAGATGACAAAAGAAATGTACTTGACTTTGAAACTTTTTGAGGCACTTTAGTTAAAATATGAAATTAAAAAATATCTATGCTTTAGACTATAAATAAAATACATAATAAACACACACATTTTAAACAACACATAACTTGCAATATCACCATGTGGTTATAAACATTTCGGGCTGAAAAACATCCGCATTGCATATAGCCGGCTAATATAGCTACATACACGCTGTATTTAATTGGTTACAATAATACGCTGCACATTGGGCACACAGTAAATAAATCCCAATTACATTTTATCTCATTTTCAAATCAAAATGGAATCATATTTTTTATATCTAAATATCATCGTAAAGAGAATTTTATTTGCAATAAACGTAAACGTTGTGATAGGTTTGCAAAAAAAACTAAGGTTTATAAGACCGAAAACGTGTTTTGAGTAATTTTTATATAGAACACATAAGGACCATATATGCTGTTATAAAATTTAAAAAGGAAGCAAAAAGACGTAAACATATTTTAATTTTTATTTTATCATAATAAAGGTTATATTTTTAACTAAATGACTAGACGTTGTAATAGGTTGGCAATTTAATATTGAAAAGTTATAACGATAAAATTAAATTTCTCCTATATGTTTCTATGTAAACCAAATATCACGGTTTAGCCAGGTAAGTGATAAAAACGGTCGATATCAAGGGGGGTAACTTTTCTCGATAAACCAGTGAAATGTCTGAAATAGTCTCACATGGTATTTATGTATGATAATTATGTGTTTTAACATCTTATAAGTTCAGACCATACGTCTGTGGTTCAGTGTTAACATAAAAGAAATTATCAACACTGTAATGGGATGCTTTGTGATAAAATATTAACACTAGCATTTTATATCGTATAAAGTGCCGATTTATAAGTTTTTATCCGGTTTGGTTGACTTCGAATATTTTACTGTTTATGTTAACTGATATGAATGGGTATAGTATGTTAACTTCGGTATGTCCCGTAAAAATGTCAACACTAGACTAGCTACATTTTCAAATCATTGATTCTTATGTAATTTGATGTGTTGTGTCAATTAAAAGAGAAAACAATGTTATTCAATTCTAAATTTATTTTTGATTATTCAAAACAACGATACTGAGTTAAATATGCACCTTAAATTTTCGATTGTATCTAATACCCTGCATATATTTATAGACAAAATCATAATTGGTTATGAATAAAAACCATGGTAACGCATATTATTATTATACCCACGTTTAATTGATACAAATACCAGTATATAGATAAGCATATAAAGTGTCATGCATGCATTCGAAAGTAACCGTTAACAATCTGATTGAATTCATATAACGAGATATAAAACTGTTTTCATGTGGGGGGTTTTGTGACAGTGACATGGTCACCAATAAACGTAGGGTCAAATTAGTATGGTTAAATAGATAACGGTAAGCAGTTTTACAGGAAAAAAACCTATGGTGCATATAAACATCTTAAACAGCTGTATTGTATGCTGTAAAATTCAAATAAATATGTTTTCTTTGGTATAACTATAATAGCCATAGCTATAACTACAAACACCTTTGATGTGTTTTAACACAATGTATTTTCATATTTTCTGATGCTACAAATGGTTTCTGTCTTAATCTACGGATATAATTACTATAATAATTAATATCGATTTCAAACAATCATTAAATTAAAAATGAATGAAGTATTTTGTGAATATCGAATCAATAAATAATATTCAAATGTAAGTACTTACATTTTAACTGATCCACTGTTAACACAGAATGCACGGTATTGGTTTCGTTGGTTTTATTTTAGTAACTATTTTTCATTTGTCTATCATTGAACCAATGGCTGTTCGAATATAAAACTTCCTGATTCGTAGTTGAACCTGTTTACACCAAGTTTATCATAACGAACTACATTAGTATCATAAACACGAAATACTGACAAGAACACATACAATTTGCTTGTCAAAAAAAAATGAATATCCCCTAAAATGGGTATTTTAACTGTGCTAATATTTTCAACTTGTTTAGGAATTATAAGGTATGTTTTCGAATTTATTTGCTTTTGTATTTAGCAATGGCTGATTGTTTTATTTACGTGTAAACGCATTTTTCTCATTTAGGGTAGTTCATTGGAAATAAAATTGTTTAAACATTAGTTTAGTTGTACATATCACTTATATGAGGATTTTAAGTAAACATATTTGATAAATTTGAGTTGTATCATTGAAATATTGCATGGCGTACATTGGCATGTGCAGTTTAAAAATAGTTTTAATCATGTTGATATATTTATTTACAATATGTGAATTGCTTGTTTGTTTAAATAAAGAATACTTGATCAAGTGCAATACAAACACTGAATTTAACTTGCAAGCACTAACTGCACGCACATTAACTATTGAATGTTTGGTAAAACATAATTTTCCCTTTTCTGTTTTGAACTATTAAATGGCAGTATTATATATAAGTGGTAGATTGATTTTATTTAATTTAGTATAAACTGTTTCCCTTGCATATAGCATATAATGTCATTATTTCTGTAGTTAATATTGAATACCTGATCGTTTATTATATCCAAAAATGAACAATTTTGTAATGTCTGGTTATAAATGATCTCAATCAGAGAATTAAGCATAAAGCTGTAACCTTAACAAAACTTAAATACATGTGATACAAGTTGGCCATTCCACCTGTTGTCATTACTGCTGTACTTAATTTTCTACATATTGGTAATGTTTATGATGGCTGTTCGCTTTAAATGCTAAGTCTCTTGCTGAGTATATACAATGATCGTATTATTGCACATTTAAAAAAACTTACAGTGGCAACACATGTTACTCTGAAAGAATATCAAGATATCATACGAACTGTGGATTTTGGGGTTGGAGCCAATGCACAAGATACAGGTAAAATATGTCAATTCAATAAATCTGATATCACAAGAGGTACGAGATTATTTCCAATTGATGTGAAGAAATTTACGCTTGTTTTTTTTCATATGTTTTGTCAAAATAAGTATTATAACTATGTTTACAAAATATTAAGAGTTTATTATTGTTGCATTGATATCAGAGAATCTCAGGTACCATCACTATCTCAAGTCTGGTAAAAATTAAACACAATATCATCAATTGGAAATACATGTGTCGATGTATGCAAACTTA
The DNA here is from genome assembly GCA_029582155.1 of Panopea generosa. Lineage (NCBI taxonomy): Eukaryota > Metazoa > Mollusca > Bivalvia > Adapedonta > Hiatellidae > Panopea > Panopea generosa. Next base: position 30,696,395 of record CM055897.1, on the reverse strand, counting down.
AACTAGATGAAAGTTGACCGAAAACTTTTCTTTGTAGCAGTGATTATGGGTAACAGTATATTTTATGAGCTGGATAAGAGTAGGTATACCTTCTTTAAAATACATTTTTAATAGAGCAAACGTATATTTTAACTTCATTAAGATAGACGTACACAAAAGTCATGTTTTCTTAATGAGAGAAGGGGTCTCAGTATATTTTCATGACGGGGAATACGTAGGTAAAAAAACGAATAAAAGGAGTAGAAATACACTTTGGTTCTTGATAATAGTCGGTTATAATAGGACGAGAGAAGAGAACATAATACAGTTATCTGACTGAGTGCAAGTATTACAGTATAAGTAACTGTTTAAGGGAATGAGGTTTTGCCGAGTTCCCGCGAAAACAGTTATCACAAGAGACGGAATTTTCTATCTGAACCGAAAAAAACATGTAAGATTTTTTTCTTGCATACCAAACACATTGACTATTCATTTTAATTTAAATTAGGCGATAGCTTTTGAAACGCCAAATCAAACATGTTACGTCATATGTTTTCCTACGTTACGCCGTGAATTGTTCCAACGTCACAGCACGGTATGATGAGCGCGTGGAGGAGGTGTAGGATGAAAATTGCGTACCCGGTAAAATTACGCAGTGTACAAGAATACACTTTCCCAACTGATTGGGGTGCGTCGTAAATGAACATTTTTCCCTACTTCATGTGTAATAGTACTCTTTCCGTATTTTGTGGGAGTGTTGTACATTTAAATAACTAGATGAGCATAGACGTTTAGATGTTTCTTTATGACTAGACTGGAGTATAAACTTAATTGACAATAATGAAACAATAAACAATAAACGGATAATATGAGTAACTGATTATTCTAAAATTAAAATATAGTATATTTATATGTAAGAATGTTCCTATCAGAAATATATGTAATATAACATTGTCTTAAAACATCAGATGCGGTGAAACAGTATAATATCATGCCGGGATTGAAGTTTGTGCAACAGTACAATTTCATGGCTTGGTTTGGGTATGTGTCAAAGTACATTTTCATGACTGGATGGGAGTATGTGTAACAGTACACTTTCATGACTGAATGGAAGTATGTGTAACAGTACAATGTCATGACCAGATGATAGTATGTGTAACAGTACAATTTCATGACTAGATGGGTGCACATATATGTGTAACAGTTCACTTATATGACTATATTTACGTATGTATAACAGTACAATTTCATGACTGGATGGGAGTATGTGTAAGAGTACTATTTCATGACTAGATTTGAGTATGTGTAACAGAACACTTATATGGCGAATTTTACGTATGTGTAACAGTACAATTTCATGACTGGCTAGGATTATGTGTAACGGTACAATTTCATGGTAGAAGTATACTTTTCTTTCTTGACTTTAAAAGACAAAATATTTGTCAATTTACCTAATCTTTATAAATATCTCGGGTTTAGGTGTCTTTTTGTGTAATGGGACTGACTGGCGTTTAATATCAGTAGTATCTATATTTTTTCTACAGGTTACATGTAATATGTTCATGTCACAATCTGATAATTTAAATATTTGATTTAAATTGAAGAGAGAAATAATTCAATTAAAATGAGTTGTTGTTTTTGGAATCCGTGTAGTGTGGCAATAGTTAGTACACTGTGCTCTGCAATAATACCCTTTAGTGTGCTTTTAATACTATATCTAAGTATAAGTCTATAGCTCGGACCCAGCTCTCCCGATTGTGTCAGTTAAATAGCTATGTAAAAGCCCTATTTGAGCACGTTGATTGGTTAGTTGCTTCAACTGAAAGTTTTGTTTACGTCACAGTTTAGTAAGCGTTCAATTGCTATGAATTGTGCGATAGACATAGTTTTTCCTGCTTTTTCATTGGGATCTAGTAGACCTGATTCGGGAGATAATCCAAATATGTAATGAAGCCTAAACTCATTGGAATGTTTGTTGTTGATATTTATAAAACAATGTGGTTGATGAAAACAAAACATTAAGCAATCAAAATAAAATTTAACACGAACTTATATCCGAACCAAATGCAACAATTGCCCAATTGATCGGACGGCTTTCGGTTAATTGTAAAAGAGATACACATTAAAATGTTTCTACTGTAGCTGTTCAAATATTATCAAATTATGATATTCAGATACCATCGAGACACCGAGTGTTGTACTGGATGGACTGGAAGTGGATGTAATAACGGTAGGTGAAATACGATTTATGCAACGGAATGCACAAGTGGTATTCTTCTTGGTTTGATTTTTATTTCCCTGTCTGTTAATTCCTCAACGTCAAGAATAGATTATATATTCCGATGTTGTCTTGTTTCATTGCTGACATGAGTTACAGCGTATACACTTCATGGCCTATATATGTAATGAAATGATAATCATGTACATTTAATCTATCTTCTAGTTCATATTCACTCATGACCAACTTTTCAAGTTTTAAGTTTATTCATCAGTCTACAAATTTTGCCATTGGCCATTTACAAAGTTTTACAAAAAATATGGCAAAGACAATACATATTGTAACAAACATATAAAACAAACATAACACAAATAACAACACTTCACATGTACATTAATCATGCGAAACAATCATAATTTCAAGGTACTTTTTTCTTATTACAAGAGCTTCTTGAATAAATTTTGAAATTGTGAACAACATCTTTTCATTCTTAGATGAAATGATATCTGTAAATTCAATGAGTGTATGCCAAGCCATGTAGTCTACGTTTTTAGTACGAACTTCGGTGTATTTAGAACAATACAGCAATAAATGATATTCTGACTCAATAACAATCTGGTTGCAAAGTTTATATGATCTACTGGCACGACCAATAACATTAAATCATCCGGTCTTAATTTCAAGAGAATGTGAACTTAATCTTAAGCACGTTTATTGCTTTTGTAGAGAATCAATTTTGAATTTGTCAAAAAAGTCTTCATACGAAATAAGTTTTTTTTAAATTTTAAGTAATAATCAAGTTTACGTGAGTTATGTATACTCATGCTCCATTTTTGAACACACTGGTATCGTAATCGCCTTTTAAGTAAAGGGAAATAATTGGCATTGCTCCGAAAGTCGTTACTTAAATTCGAATAACCAAGATTGTCAATAATAGATCTTATCCGATTTTCCCAACTACTCCCATTTATGTTATTACATTGGTTGATGTAAACGCTGTATAAAGGTGATTGAGCATCACACATTAAACCAATCACGACCTTCCTTACTTATTACAGTTAATGGAAATCGCCCTTAAACACGTTTAGGCCTTTTTTGATGTAGATACATTAACAAGAAAAATAATTGCATCTGATACATTATTCGAACATTTCATTCATATTACATTGATTATGTGCAACATACGGCTCAGGCCAGACTAAGATTACATGCCACCAACTTTATTTGATTTTCAAACTTAAAATCAGTTCTCACACTTTATCAAAGAAGTAGATGGTGCTTATCTTGGTATTGCTATCTTCGAGAATACACTAATTAGGTGATCAACCTCGGCATTTACATGTATATTTTTTATAAGCACGCAAACAGTGACAGACTATATATCTATATACATTAAGTGTTTGTTTTTTTCATCTTGAGGTACACGTATATATTAAGAAAAACAAACCTTTAAGAGATTGTGTTAAAATCAATGGCGGTTAAGGTTTGTTGGTAGGTCACATAAATAGCATGTAACGCATTATATCTGATTTCCAAATTTACAATAGCTTCAAATACGTTCAAATGCATTTGTTGTTTGAAATATTTTTTTTATAATAGATCGAATAAAAAATATAGTGTATGATTTAAAAACAAATATTTTGTGGAACACGTCAGACAGTTTATTACATTTTAAACAGGCAGATGGATGCATACAGTCATCATCGATAAACACTTCATATTTTATGTGTTTAATCTGTACGTCTAGTTGGTTGTTAAGTTTTATCAATGGAATATTGAACACACTAAATTTCGTAAATATATCAGTACTAAAATGGTCTAATATCACTTTGTGATTTTCATAACCAGCATTGTGTCACGGTAAAACTAATCTCAACGGTGCATGCAGTTTAAACGAAGGTTATGTGAAGGAGAGTGCTTCCGGGCCAGAACATATTTGGAGCGGTGGAACGTGTAACACCCCAGGAGTCTGCACTAACTGTAACAATGGCTATTATGCTGATGGAGCGTACTGTAAAGGTATCATTGCTTCGTTTTACATGTATAAATTTTAAAGACCCATGTATTACATATGGAACTAACTTAAAAACCCATTAAACTTCCACATTTTTGATATTTCAATAGCGGTCCGCAAATTGAACATGTTTGTATACATTCTGTATTCGGCAATCAGTCGGGTCATTTCCCGACAAATTTCCTGAAAGCAAATTAATTATTTGTCGTTTAAGACGTTTAAGAATGCGCGTGATAGTAAAACCCACGTCAGAAATCAAGAATGTATGTGCAATATGTGTATACTAATACTCTTGTTGGAATGGAAATAATACAGTAGACACACGAGGTATGACACACATAATTGGATGTGGTGGTTAGTTAAGTAAAACAAAACAAGGGGCGCTGGTAAACACAGTTACTGCTCATACACATCACTTAAAGTGATATATCATCGCATATATATGTAACTTTGACATGCATGGAAATAGTGTTACATGATATCGATACTTTCCAAAGGGAAATATATGCACATAATTATGAATACTATCTAGAACCAGTTTGACCAAAATTATTCCCGCAGACAAAGTCACTTGATAATTCACATTGCTTTATATTGTCTAAAATGACCGAGTGAAAACTATAACAATGAAAATTGTGAAATTTGTTTGAACCTACACCTAATTATTGGTAAAGAATAAATATGAGAGCTAGGCCGTAATAAATATATTATGCTAACGTAACAATTGGATCAGCCATCAGACGAATTTTCTTCTGACGGCGAATCTAGTGGCGTGTAGCGATGTGTGTACATTTTTCAACATTTAACTAACAGTGAAAATACTGTTGAACAAGGTTGAAAAAATATATAACTATGTGTCTCCATGTATCGGTTTACACATTTTGACACTTGAATCGTCGGCATTGTAAACATTTTCTTAATAAAGAACGAATACCAGTTTTGCGTAAAGTATAGAAACTACGTCTGATAAACTAAATCACTTTCTTGAGAACGTATGTCTTATGCTTATATATGAAAACGTCTGGGTCGCTAATTTACCAATTTTACAATGTAACCAATGAAATGGTGTCTCATATCCATGTGTACATTTATATTTTAAAACAATCCTGCAAGTTAATAAATAAAGACGATAGTTTGCGATCACGTGTTATCGCCATCAACAATTTCCATTCCAAATTTCTTTGAATTACGTTAAATTTTGTAAAAAAATTTTTGTTGATATACAGAATGTCCTCCAATAGCTAACTGCTATTACACCTCATGCTCGAATAAAAATGATGGAAGATGCAAATACTGCAAGGGTGTCGTGAAAGATGACAAATCCTCATATGGTTGGTGGGCGTATACTCGATGGATAGATAATGGACTTAGTTGTAAACGTAAATATTTTAAGTTCAAAACAACGATATGTTAGTATAATATGATTGATAAGTTGGATATTTAACGTAATAAAATAAATTTAAATAAAATTTTATTAAGTTGTTCTGTGATTCAACTCTGAGTTTAAAAAAAAATGTCTTTAAATATTTAGCACTGTTTATTGTCGGACATTTGCATACTCATTTCATTCCTTTTAAATGTTAATATTTTCTAGTTGCATGGCTGTATCTAGATTGTAAAGTATATACTATATTGTATTAAATGTAAATCAAAATGTTAATAAACTGTAGGGGCGTGTTCCTGGAGAGAAGGTAGCCGCTGTTATCCGGGTGCTTGTTCTGATTCAACCGCAGCTTCTTGTAAATGCGATCCTGGGTTCTCAGGGACGGACTGTAAGACAAGTAAGTGTTGTTCAATCACAGGTTTTTGTGATTCCTTGGTTTGGGGTAAGGGCTGTCTTAACACAACATCGTCTGCATGTGACTTCAGAATCTGGGAATATTAAAAAGTTAGTGAAATATTTATATTATCGCAGCTTCTTGTACATGTTGATTTAAGGAATTTAGTCAAAGGACACTGACAATTGTAATGCCCAGCTATCATGAAATAATTATAATACAAGACAGTGTATTTTAGATGAGCATTTCAGAAGAATGCATTGCTTATATTATTGGGCTAAAAAGTAATGGTATTACTTGAGAGTAAACAGAGACGCCTATCAAGCAATACAAATCATCAGGAGAAGCTATAATATCTAACATGAAATTGGCAATCAGGAACAGGACTGAACTGTTGCTTGATAACGTTGTTTTTGTATATTGCTAGTCTTTCAGCTGCGAAAAATATTTCTTTTCATGCATGTTTAAATCGTCATCGTTTTGTTGAAAAAACACCCACAGTATTGGGAATATTAAAGAGAGAGAGAGAGAGAGAGAGAGAGAGAGAGAGAGAGAGAGAGAGAGAGAGGGGGGGGGAGAGGAGAAAGGCGAAAGAGATAGAGCGATACACTTTCCCTTCATAAATCGGTTAAGTATGCACGCACGCTGAAACAGAAGCTAGTGAAACCCAAAATTATATCATACGTGCTTTTATACGTCTCGTGTATGTTCTTACGTTTAATCGATATGTCTAAAAGATGTCAACTTACTGTCACAATGCAACAGCATAAAGATGTGCTCTGCTTTATAAGCACTGCGTGTTTAATATGACACTATTACTGGCTTTATCAAATTCTTCCTATATATGATATAAGTTTAAACATAATCTTTCCGGCAAACTTGTTATTGATAAGTCCATACATCAATAGAAAGTAACTTGATAGATTGAGAAGTCACTGATACGCTTTTTTTAACTGACAGAAATCCAAATCCTTTAAAAACACACTTAGATACCAAATTCAACGTATTAACAAAGTAAATATTAAACACAAAAATCCCTACGCATAATATTTTATATGAACGCGAATGTCTCGATAATTGTACGCTGTGACTCACACACAAAATATCAAGACAGTTATAATATCAAATTTGCACTTTTCATTAAGAGAAATATAATTTCAAATAGGACATAAAGAATTATCGCCCTTGAATAATTCAATTTAATGGTTGTGTTTTCGACGAACGAAGTTAATAGGTAGTCCGCGTCTGAATAGTCCAACAGGCTATATCTTAATGTACGTTAAACAGAGCAACTATTGCCCCCTCGGACTCTTGTTATAGCTATTTTAATAAACTTTTGAAACATCTTAGTTATTTGTATTGCATTATATTATATGAAGGGTTAGGTTCGATTACATTTGGCGGACAATTGTTACTGAAATATATATAATGTTATAAAATGTAGTTCTCAAACAACAGTTAAAAAGCGTACTAGCCATTTTTTATTCATGAAATTATGTTTGATGAAATGAAAATTAAGATATGAATATCGTTTCTTTAAACAAGCGGAAACGTACTGAATATATTATATTACATAATTTTCAAGATATAATGCCTTTAACTAACCTAACGATTGCTTACAATATATTCAGTGAACCTACGTTGCGAATTGCAAAATTTCCCAACTGAATTTACTTTGCTTTTGAATTTCCTCGTAATGAATCTTCACCAAATAACGACACGTTAGTATTAAAGATAATAACTTAAAATTTACGCTCCGTTTTCATTCATCCATAACAAATGATATATTACCTTTCTAGTGACAGAAAGTCCAAAAATTTTACAAAGTTTTGCAACATTAAAAGAAGTCACGTCTACATCAAAAGAACGTATAGACGGTCCTAATGATACGGCTGCAGCGTCACCACAGAGTCCTGTTTGGACAAATAATGTAAATGTACATACTGTTGATGCAAGTGTGGAAGCGCAGTATGTCAAAGATATATCCGATATCTCTGACCCACCCAGCTACATTGATACGCAGGAAACACAATTTGGAATCATGACAGGAGGTGTCAGATTTAAACTAAAACGAGGTAAATATTAACTGAATTGTGAAGTATGAAGGATGGTAAAATAAAGTATCGAATGTATTGGAACATTGTTTACCACAATAATGTTACAAAGATAAGTAAACGTTAACTTTAATATGTCATGAATTGTATTGTTGTGCTTATTAAAAATTGTATCCTATAATTATTAATTTGGGATAAATATGTCATTGATTATATTTATATTTGTTTAGTTTTTTTACTAGCATATATTCGGTTGTACATTGATAATAAAAGTATGTTTGAGTGTTTTCCTATGTGTTTTACATTTAGTTACCAGTTTAAAAAAAACACAATATTTCAATAACAGGAGGTTCACTTGTCTCAGGCACGTTTTACCATCCATGCCCGTTGTCTGTGCCAAAAGAAAACAACTACAAATGTACAACGACTTTCAATTTTGGCGACAAATGGTCCAGTAGCTTACCTCTCAAACATCTAGACACGTAAGTATATACAGTAGAAAAACTCAATCTGCATAATTGAACATAATCTAATAGAAGACAAAAAGTTAATTAACGTTCAAAGAATCAGTCTTTACTACCAGGTTAGAGGTATGGATTTGTTCAATATTTTTCTCGTATAGTTACATAGTCTTCGGACTGATATGTATCCCGATAACATTCAACTGCCTTTCTGTTCGAGACTAAAACAAAAAAGTTCATTTTCTTATACCTTAATTGTATGGTTTACTGACTCGCCTTTTTGGATCATTAATTTGGCGTGATTCTTGAATTCTTCAAATATAATTATTGTCTTGGAAGTTGTCTCTGCTTTAGCGTGTTTTCTCGACATAACGGAATTAATTAATACGCAATATTATTAGATTTGATGGCATAATTATGATTATATTGACAATCGAATACTGCTTTTTCGATAACACTTCACTGAAATTAAGATATCAGAGTCTTACCAAAATTGCCGGAACAACCACAAATGAGTTTTCTGCAAGTTAAACTGATAACTGATGTTTCAATAAGTTGGTATTGGTGGAATGATTGCCAGTGTTGTCAAATGGACAAATTAAGTAATTATAAACCCAATACGCTATTGTGAAATTATATTCATAGTTAGACTCGTCCGATACAGGTAACACATTAAATTAAATCTATTGTATTGCATAATCTATGTAACAGATATATGTGCCTATCACATAATTATCACGGTAGGTTCCATCTAAAAACCATTATAAAGTATTGGGTTAAAAATGCTTGTGTTATTGAGTACCAGTGTTATGAAATAAAAAATAGATTAAGGGTGCAATAATAGCCTGTGGTGTACACTTAACAAATACAGTTGTTTAAGATTGGGTGAATGTAGGTGTTGTCAAATCAAATGGACAACTACTGTAACAAAGCGTGGGGCAAGAGCCAGATTTGTGAAATTAGCAAATGAAGTAAACAGAGGTGGGATGAGTACAAGCGTTGTCAAATAGACAATTACAGTAATTAAATTTAGAGAGAGTGCCAGTGTTATCAAATTGACAAATTCTATAATTAAACGTGAAGTGCGTGTCAGTGCTGTGAAAAGGACAATATCAATTATTAAACATGGGGTAAGTGCAAGTGTTGCTAAATTGCCGAATTAAGGTATGGAAGGTTGAGCTACTTAGAACCAGTGTTTGCCAAATGGATTATGACAATACTTAAGAGTGCAGTGAATGGGCGTCAGTGTTGCCAAATAGGTGAATACAGTAATGAGAACCAGTGACAATGTTATCGAACTGCCAAATCAAATACAGTTACTAAAACTGGACGTAATACTGAAATGAACGGACATATTAAGTACCTGTAGCAAAAATGTTAACGTCGTCAAATGGACAAATTCAATGATTAAAGGTGGACGTTGACAAATGGAAATAATCAGTAAAAATGGTGTACGTTGTCAAATAAACAAAAACAATATTTAAATATGGGCTATCTGTCAGTGTAGCCAAAAGGATAAAGCTTGTGTTATCGGGTACGAGTGTTGCTAAATGCACACATACTGTAATGAAAGGTGGAGTGAATACCAGTGTAAGCAAATAACCAAAGTCAGTAGGTAAAGGTCGAGTAAGTACTCAAATGGTAAATTATTAAACATGAGATGAGTGCAGTATTTAAATATTGGTTGAGTGCTAGTGTTATGAAAAGGATAAATACAGATACTAATTAAAGCTGGACCTTGTCAAATGAAAACATTCAGTAATTAAGGGGAAGTGAATGTCAATGATGTCGACTGGAAATAATCAGTAAAGGTTGTACGTTGTCAAATAAAAAAAACAACAGTAATTTAATATGAAACATGTACCCGTGTTGTTAAATGAACAAAAACAATCAAATACAATGATTAAAGGTCGAGCACAATATATGTTTAACATGTATGACATAGTTTTGATGATAAGTCCATAATATTACCTCAACTTCATGTGTTATTTCTGATTGTTTTCATTTGTGTTCCCATAGAATCGTTTTTGAGACATTTGCAACAAACGGTGGCTACGTGTCTGTATTCGATAGAGAGAACAACAATAACCGTGTTAAATATACCATGGCTGGTAAAACTGTGACTTATACCTACGACTTCAAAATTGATACGGAACGACCCGTGCAGTGTAAAATGGATTCCTCATGCTCACATGATCCACTTACAGCACCAAACGTAGTGAAAGATGTAAGTGTAGCTGACTTATCGTCACAAATATAATATTTATTATTTAAATAGTACATGTAATATTCGTTCAGATTCATTGTTGTTTAGGTCATTCGTCTTTATAAAAATGAAACTCTTTATTCAATATCTTATGTGGTATGCATATTTTCATATATATATATATATATATTGCATAATGTATAAGGTGCTATTTGGAAAGACATTATTTAATGTTTGAAACAAGTTTCTGGTGATCTGTGTATTGCATCACTGTTTCTTATACGTGTACATATTATTTCGGCACTTACATTTGAAGTGCGTTATCAAAAATATGTGTGTCCACTAAATGTAAGCAGTCGTACTTGACAATATCAGTTTCATATCAGGTGGAATATATTCTCAATGCACTGCTTCCTGTTTATAGTGAGTCCATCAAATATAGCATACTATATATGAAATATGTATCGTTTCACTTACGTTTCGTAAGCCCTGATATTCAGATATTATTAAAGCCTCAGTTCCAATGAGGATTTCCTTTAGTTATTGCTATACTAAGCATGTAGTTGATTTAACATATTTGTTTGTTTAATATTTAATGTGGTTGACTCTATTTTTATACACGGTATTTTATAAATATTAAGAATGTATCTTCAACTGTAGTATTTATACACTTTTCCAAATTCACATGTGTAGCAAAATGACGAAGGGCCGACAACTCATGATGGTAGAATACAAGTATACTCAAAATAAAATTTACAATTTACAATTTTGATTTTACATGAATAAAATTACAAATAAATAATTATACAATATAATTTTTATACAATTCAAAGCTAATTACTCAACAAGTATAAACACAGCAGGTTAAAAAAAATTTCCTATGATGGCATTAACACTTTTTTACATAGTTCTTTTTTCCTACTCGTTCCGTTTATTTATATCGCGATCCAAACTCCTTACATCGTATGAATGTTAAAACTGTTATAAAAATACACTAATAGTGCATTTAAGATACTACTACCGCGTCCGGATTATCGTAGATTTAGCGTCAATCGTCCCTCGTGGCGATGGCTATATAAACAGGGTTATCTTCCCTAGAACTCTGTACTGAGTTTTCTGGCTTTACGTCGCATCGTACCGCCAGGATCGTCAAGTCGTCCATATAACGAGTATGTGGGTTGCTGTCCTTATGGCGGTACTACCACCAACTGACTTCCTGTCACGTCTAGATACGTTGTTAACGTATAGGACACATACCTCGCGTACGTCTAAAAAAGGCCATCTGCCGTTATGTAATGGAACAGTAACATGCTCAATCTGTAAAACACTCCACATACCTTAGTGAATTTTGTGCAAATTATGAATCAACAAACTTCCAAAATATCGTACGATATGGTACGGTGCAGATTTTACGCTATTAGGCCGAATGTAAAATTAAAGTAGTTTTATAAAATATAAACCCGTTTAATTGTTCTAACTTTCTGAATACTTAATGGATTTTCATGAAAAAAAACCATCAAAATGATTTATTTTTTAATCAAAGAATGAATATGTTAAAAATGTTACTCCTATCGATCTATCGATTCGTTTTAACAATTTCACGCTACTTGTTCTAAATATAGCCTTTATCATTCCAATAGACACTAACTAGCTGACAATACTAAATAAGACCACAACAACCTAACTATTTTGTTACAACATGTTCTATTACTTTGCTATAATAACCGACATAAGATTTATTTTGTTTTATGGTGTAGAACGATGCGGGAGTAATGAGGTTTGGTGCGCCAGACAACCAGGTTTTAGTTACCAATTGTTGGTTTTGGCACTGACCGTTCCAAGACTGTAAACTGTTATCTTTTCTGCTGTGTGTTTGTACTTTACGCATTATACTTGTTCTATATTTCAATCATGTTAATGATGTTGTGTTGTCTGTATCATTTGAAAGTTTTTTGAAATACATTTACTTAGTTTATTGTACTCTAAGGCGGTTCTCCCAATCAGCTGGGACGGTTGGAAGGACTCTGTATCAGGGCTGAAATCTTACCATATTGAAGTTTTTCATTTACGATCCACCGGTGTTGGCGTGGACAGTGATTTAACTCATGGAGATAAAATCATCCAGGCAATTTCTACAGAGTTTGGACCAAACGTCAAAGAGGTAGACACAATGACAATCATGTTTAATTAACCTTGATCGTATCACTACTAGCATGAATGTTATGATTAAGTCAAAAGGACAATAAATGCCAGATAAATTATCATCTATGTGCATGTGCATTAATACATATTGCCGTTGCATCAAAAGCAAGTTGCTATACTGAGTAGATAAATTATGTTATATAAAAAGATTATATAATTTATATTTTACATGTAATTTTCTGCTGTTATCATGAATCCACATTTTTACTATCGACAGAGAAAACTACTGAAATGCTAAACTATAAACTAAGAGTTTACCTTATATTTATAATTGTATTAAACGTCCACTTATTCTTGCACATGTAGTATTTAAATTATATTCTGAAATATGTATATAACGAGGACCTTTGACTGTTATATCTTTTCAGACTAGTGTAACAGTACCAAGTCCAGGTCCAATATCCATAACGCTTACTGCTGAGGACATTGCAGGAAACGGACGGACTGCTAGACGGGTTTTAATATACGATGATAAATCAGTGGTAGAGCTACAAGGATCAAGATCTGCTACATCTGATTCGCAAGGTGCGTGTACATGGACTAATGCACCGTCGCCGCCATTGGTAACTAATGCAGAACCGAAATCCGGCTGCGATTGGATAAACAAGCCAACATCATCTATCAACGTGGCTTGGAAAAACAGGTTTATAAATCTACGACACCATACAGGGCTATGGTTGAACAGTGTGGCCTCCGTGGAACATATAGACGATATACTTGATGATCATGAAGGGGAAAAGCAAATCACTAAAACGGATAATGTATTAGGTAAATTCAATCACATGCGTTAAGCCTGAAACACACTGTATATCGAGATGTATGTCTGATTAAAGGTTCCCGTTAATAAACAGTTAGAAGGTACAGAGCATTTAAAATTAAAATTCGAAAGAATTTCACTTGGTATATCTAACTAGTTTATATCTTTATTCAAGTTTTATTTCACGTAACGGTCATTGTATCATTATCGGTAAAAAAGCACATGCCTTCTTATCAACAGTCGTTTTCATGCTCTATAACAATTTATGTTAAATCTTATGACCCATCCACACAAGTTGTTAAATAAAAATGTGAATTACCGTCCAATGAAATCCTCATAAAAAGCTCATTAACCAACCGACACGAACGATATGTGTTTAAACTTTAAGTCATTTTTACTCTTCAAGATCAAAGATTACATGTTTATTTGACCTTATTTCCCCAATTATATTCAAGGTCCCATGTACAATTGCATTTGTATCTGTTCTTTATACGAATACGAAAAGCGCGAGAGTGTGTGTATGCATATTAGCGTGTAGATGCGAGTTGGTATTATGTGCATGTTGTAAGAATTTTGATAATCTATAATGAGTGATATATGTAAAAGATGAATGAAAGTTATTTCCTATCCTTTTAAGGATGTTTATGTACTTGTTTGTTTATACGATGGGCCTCAAGGAAGATTGGTTTGTCAAACAAAGTCTTAATATAAAGAAATTACTTAATGACCTCATGGTGTGCCAAAAAGTTATAAATAAATTATGCATTATTTTAAATAATCTAAATAATTGAGCACGGATGTTTGTTTACGAAGAATGGTCGCTTCTTTCCGATAAACACATTTGGCATAAAGCGGGTAACATGAGTCCGTTCGCATATTGATTTGTGTACTTCCGAACATTGGCAGAGGAACAGTCGGAAAACAACCGCGAAAACTCGCTTTTTAAAAAAACAGTGACTATCACTAAGGGGTCTATAGGAATGGTTTTCACAATATTATAAACACATCGAATAATAATCATTTTTATTATTATCAAAACGTGTGCGTTAAAGCCCATATTCAATGCATAACGAAATGTAAAACATTTGATAATCATAATATTATTGCAGTGTTTGAACCGATTTTACTACAAAAGTAAACATTAAAATGCTCGGAAACAAATGAATATATATTTCTTTTATTCAAACTGTATGTATTTTTAGGTATTGTAAAGTTTGCAATATCTTACAACATCACATATAACGGCAAAGAAGAACATGTTCCGTTCACCGATACTGACGATCTGTATAGTGAAAGTGCCAGGGTTTCTGAAGAAATGATAGACGGAAAACGTATTAATATCACTATACGAGGTTTTGACATTACCGGTGCATATAAAGAGGATAGTGTTGTCATAAAGTCCGATTTGTCACCGCCGATCACTCAGAATATTGGGCTTACAAGGGGAGATAATTTGAATATATCCGTTCACAACGTCGAAGAACTGGTAGATATGACGTAAGTAATACAGTATTAAAACATATCATTTTCATGCATTGATAATAAATTGATCATGATATTGACTATTGCAAAACGGTACATGACAAAGCATAGGAAATACTTAACTATTAAACAATACCTAAATGGCAAATACTAAACATGATTATTGTTTTTGTTTATAATACAAATATGATTATTACCGTAAAATGTCGCCTCGTGCGTTGACTCGGTAATGTTAGCGTTAATATTTCCAATTTCTTGGAATCAGGGCTCTCATTTAGAATTACTTGAAAATATTATGCAACTTAAGTGTTGTAAGTTGACGTGAGGGATTTTGTGTATTTTATTACCATTCATGAACTTAACCGTTATTTTATTTTCTTGTCGTGTTTATTCTGTGCTTCCAATGATTCATCCTATCCCCGTTTCTGTTTTAACATAGGCTTAAACGTTACCGTTTGTTCGTTAATATTATGAGTGTGGGGAATAAACAGTTTAACTCATTGTTCTGTTTTTGTAATGAAATAGTCATACTTTGATATTTTCCATTTTATGACATTAAATGAAGTCATATCTACGTGTATGTATTTCCCCCAATATAATTTCCTAAACAAGTGAAGAACTAAGTATTCTTTTGATTAAACTCTACCCATTACATCATCATGAAGGTCGTATTTTGAAAATAAAAGCCTTCTTACATACCATGATACGAAGAAATTATATACCCACCTATTTTTAAGTTCTCGTTATAAAATAACAGAGTACAAAAATTGTATCAATATTTTACGGTAAACAAAATCTTATTATGGTGGACAAATATGCTTTAAACAACATTTCCAAAATCACCTTTCATATTGCAAGATAACCTCCCGATACATATATTATTTGAGATTAAAAACGCTTGTTAGACCTAGACCAACATTTAAAAGAATACTTCACTTGTCTTATGTAAATACAAGTCTTTTTCATTTGGTTGTAATGAGTCTATATATAAAACATTTTAATTTAATATTTATAGTCAACCTAAGATCCTCTATAGCTTGCTTTACATAATGTGTAAATGTCTAATGTCACCCTCAGAATGGAATGGGAGACGTATGATTACCACAGTGGCATACACGAGATTAAATGGAGATTGTACGACAACAATACGGGGGAAGACGTACAACACGGCTTGGCGTACGAATCACCACAGGGTGATACTGGGGTAAGACCAGTTACTTCACACGCTTTCAGAAACATAATATGTAGAGCGTTTGATGAGGACAGTGTTTTCTAAAATGAATGTTCCCCATTCTTAGTATTCTTAGAACTGGAAACGAGTGTACTATATTTATTCATAGGATATGTGTAGATCTACATCTCAAGTGTGTGTATTTCTATTTAATTAGTCAATGTCACACTGTAAGCAGACCTATGGACAATATGCACGGGGAGCTAAGTGCTATTGCACACCGTACGATGGATGCTTCCACAAACACTTCCAAGTCAAACCACTTGAAGTGACTGGGAACGCGTCTGGTATAACCACCGGGAAACATATCGGCACACATGATACCGAATACTTTTTGGAGGTTACTGTTACAAACAAGGCAATGTTGACATCGCAGACAACTATGAAAGTAAGTTTAAATAAATTGAAGTCGTCCCTTACTTTGAATTAGTGTTTGTATTATTTCTAATCATTTAGAATGATGGAGTTCAATCGATGTGTCGCAAAAATATTATTCTACTTCCTATGCGGGGCGTTAGTGTTATTGATAGAGTGTTGATCGCTCACGACAGAGGTTGCGGGTTCTCATAAAACAAACTCAGTACTGGTTCTACCCAAAAAGCGGATTAGAGAGCGGTTCGTATAAGCTCTGAGCTTTCATAGCAATCGAGCTAAAATAAATTTGTATAAATTAAGCCGATGCTAGTGGACGGACACTTACGATGTTGCATTAAACAGTATACCAAAAAATGTGTTGGATTAATATATAAAGGAAAATAAAACAAATATGAATTGTTTCAAGGTAAAATTGTAATTAACCTTAGATGTGTCAATTTAATGTGACGACATGACTCGTAAGTCTTCAGTTTTCCTGGCATATAGACCTGACAGGGTGTTCTGTGGATCAGATATGGGTGTTTTTATTTGGATAGATTAAGTAAGAATTAGACGAATGGGAATATATGCCCCAAGGTATATGCAGATAGAGAAAAAAGGGCTCGGGGTATTTTCTTCATATTGTTTATGATAGAAAGAGTTAGGGAATTTAATCAATGAAGTGGACAAACTAACAAGTGTTTTTGTGAAGCGAAATTTGTGTAGAGATAGAAACAAGTACAATTGCTGACCTATAAAAATATGTGAAATAAATTGAGTAAATAAAATTTACCCTAGTTCTGATGTCTGTTATGTCACAAATGTAGAGATTTAAATAACAAGTATCCAATTCCTTGTCTTTGTTTTGTTGTATTTGTCATTATGAAATTTTGATATCATATATTATTGAAGTTGTTATCGAGTGTTTTGTCGGTGAAATATCAGAGAGTTACATTTAGTTTCTATAAATAATTATATAGTTATATATTGTTAAAAATTCTAACCTTTACTTTTCTTTCCTTCTAATAGATCACAATCGATATATCTCCACCAGTAGCTGGTACAGTCCAGGACGGTATGTCCAGCGACCCTGAAGTAGACTTCCAGAAAAGCAAAATAATACACGTGCACTGGAGTGATTTTTTCGACAAAGAGAGTGGTGTTTTATTCTATAAATATGGATTCGGCAATCAGTGTCTACAGGACGAAGACTTCTCTTTTGATTCAAATCAGGTTTGATTTTTTAAAATATAGAACTAGTAACAACTTATTATTATGTGGTATCATCTACATGTTGGTAGAAACTAATATTGGTTACCTTCTTTGTTATGATTACAAAGTGTTGATTATTTAATGGTTAACCCTTTAGGGTTGGCCATCACATTTTCCCATATGATTGTGCGTGGACCGGAAGATTGCGGACTCAGCAAAATCCCCCTAAAGCCTCAAATGGGCGGAGGCGTGTGAACGCTGTCTTATTTGTAAAAGAAGACTCTGGTTGAATACTTTTTTCTCATGATATGACGACGGAAAACGATCGAAGATGAAAATGCCGTTTTTCCAAAATTTAAGCTCTCAAGTCGGGTATTTTGCTATTGAACGTTCTGGGTCTCTGTTTTCTCTTAAGTGATGCATTGTAATTCTATCATTATGCTATTTGTTGATTGTCTTCATGTTGCTTTGGTGGCTGTTTCATTTGGATGCTACATCTAAACGTCTTGTCTCTGTTGGCTACATATTTTCTAATGATATTGTTCAATTTGTAGATTTTTAAAACCTATAATCAACATGCGTCATTTGATGTTGAGACTGAAGGCACATATTACGTCACGGTGGTTGCCTTTAACCGGGCACTTGATCATTCTGTGCCAGTTTGTTCTGATGGTGTTACAATCGATACCTCCGTTCCTGCTGTTCACGAAGTCATTGTTAAAGGTGTAAACACACGTGAAAGACTTCTCAAATCAGCTGTAGGGACGGTTTGGTATCTCCATAACGACAGAAGTATACAGATCGTGCAAAATCCAACTGAAAACTGCAGGTATATAATACGTGATATAAAAACAATAGCAGCAATACACCCAAACACTTGGAGAATGTGTCTTAGCCATCCCATTACTTTAAGTCTTCTTATTTCTTAGATATATCAGAATAAAACATAATAACATACAGATGCCTAGCTCTCCGAAAGATTAAACGTCATGACATAAGTGGAAAGATGTGATGAATATACAAAGTCTTTGTAAATGATATATCATAATGGAATGGATTTATATTATCAGGTATTTCCCGCGGTTTTACAAAATAGATGTTTATTAAATTGAGAATGCAATATATTTAGTTCACAAATTTGCTTTCAAATACATTTTTTGTAAAGCTACACTTTTATTCTGGCAGCATTTTTCATTTTTGACAGTGTTTAACATTTTGTTTTATGTCTTTGAAGTCCTACCCACTAAGCATATATATTGACGATTTTGTTGTTATGACTAGAGAGTCTGCTGACTATGTAGATGACGATGAATTACTAACATTCCCGTTGCACACAGACACTGTTGGCAGAAAAAAGAGTTTGTCAAATTCCATTTGCAACATATCAAATAGTGTACATCCTCAACGATACGGAGTGGTTTCATCCACGACATCCGTGAGTTGCAATCATTTTTCTTTGCATCATTTTTGATAAAGTTAAATAATAGTAAACGCCGATAGATTACACGTTTTAACATAGCACATTACATAAACTTGGTATAGTATTTGCATAAATCTAAACCGTTTTCATACAAACAAAGGTGTTCTTTTAATGTTACTTCTAATTTGTGTTGGTTAGCAAACTTTGCTCTGTTGCAAAGGCCTGGATAAGTAAAAAACAGACGTTTCTTGTTTTAATACAGTTATAATAATCACTTCGATGCAACACTTTAATTGTATATTAATGAGGTATAATTATTCTTGTTAATGACATAGTTTTACGTTTAAAATGATGATCATATAAAATTTCATGTAATATAACTTAAATGTCATTTGGACAAATACATGTATGTTTAAATTGTTGTTTCTAATTTTACAATATTTTCAGCCATTTGCTAATTAAATATCCAGCGTAATTTTGTGGCATCAATGGCTAACATACTTTTAGTTCACCTAATCACTCTTTCCTTGGATCATGAAAGGTTAACACGTTTCCGAGCAGATCCATCTTTGCAACTAACTGATAACTTTCGCTTTGGAATAACTTTTTATGTTAAGACATACGGAGTCGTTAGTTCGATCCTCTGCCACGACGGCTATGCGTGGTGTCCTTGAGCAAGGCACTTTATTCCGCATATATGCATAATAATTGTCCTACCTAGGAATACTTCAAGCGTGACTTGTCAAAGTTGTAATAACTTGTTTAACAATCGAAGTAAAATAGTTTAAACTAGAGTCAACTGTTTGATTTATAATAGTGCAGATGTACTGCATCTGAGCCTACATTAATGCTATAACTACAGAACATGCTGCTCACTCAATAAGTAAATATGAAACAAACTCTTTGGTGTTTACAGAATGTTTTATAGCCACATTATGTTCTTTAAATGATAAAGATAAAAGTATAATTATCGTTCATTGTTTTTTTGTGTCATTATTATTTTACCGAAAGTCTAAATTTTATTTTGTCAATGAATTTTGAAAGCTTGAAATATCATGGTCAATAAAGACACCAGAAACACATATCCATGACTTCAAAGTAGGACTCGGGTCAACAGGTTCGGGACGTCCAGATATAGTCCCGTTCCAAACCTCACATCGTCATCAACACATTCGTCTTCAGAATCCAGAGATCAATGATGGAGAAGTGTTTTATATTGCCATAGAAACAATGACAAAGTCAGCTGTAATTAACATTCAAGTAAGACTTATTGTATTACTGATATAAATCTTAATATGACTTTGTGTTATAATACATAAACTTACATATTCTCTTGAAATGATAGGTGTGAATCATTATTGTCAATAACATAACGTTCATAACACAGTGGTGTCTGTTTAGGAGGGTAGTATGTACAGTTTCCAAGGTTCATGGTATTATACTCTCATATAGTCACTGAATTCGGGACGACTAATCATCGAATCGAACATGATTTTTCCTAAATGTTGACAACCAAGTTAAGATGTTTTATTTACTATTTTAAAAATAAACTAATTTAATTTAGCAGAAGAAAGCATATATGTATTGCTCTAGAGACGGTTTCATGGGTAAAACAAGTACTGACTGTTGTTTTTCAACAGGCATTGGGTCGAGCGTAGGATCAAACCTGCGAACACTAGCATCCACTTTATCCACTGCACTGTCACATCCATTAAAACTGTTTCGGCACAAAACTCTTAGTTCAGTCGGTAATGCGTCGAAATATCAATCTAGAAGTCCTGAATTTGATACCAAGCCCGACCACAGTCTATGTGATGATTTATAATGCGCTTTACTTGTCAACTGCAACTTTTTACGTATCACGAACTGTTTTTATAAGCAAACAACAATAGTGATTCTAATGAAATATTCAATTAAATAATCATAGAAATAGGAAAACATAGGTAGAATTCAATGGAAACGGTTCTGATTTGAGGCCATTGACAATTTTATGACTTAGATTAAATGTAAGAGCTGATCGGTTTGAATTTACATGAACATATGTGCGAATATTTTTATATAATCGATCTTATCCGATACAGATTGTATTGCTATAGCAACATTGAATGGATGTTTAAAACAGTTCTAGGAAGTACGGTGATACAGTCTTATGGTTTTGAATATAATTTTGCTATTGTTTTGCTATTCCTCTCATAACGACATATTATACAGAGGTCCCAACTTAACGATTTATTATTTACATCTGTTATAGGTAGTAGGTCCTTTTATTGTGGACGTAAGCCAACCGACATTTCAAGGGTACATCAACGTCACATATAATGCTGGATTCCTGATTGGTCAATGGAACTCTGATGCCTTTATTGATACAGAAGACTTTGCTCCTCTAAAAATTGAATTTGCTATTGGTAATATATTGGTTGCAGTTATAAAATGCGCTTTTTTTGTTTGTAATTAATGAAATATCAATTTTAAATATTAAGTTATGTGTTTCTTTTTCGTTAATTAATGTTTATTTTTATTGCGTATACTAAACAAAATTAAGCATTTGCTTTAATGTACATTTGCTAAGTACATTTGATTTTAACAGTGTTACATCTGAATACTTAACCACCTATGTCACCTTTACCAGGAACATCTCCCTACGCCGAGAATATACATTCATTTAGTAGTCTACAATCGGGGCATGGATGCGAGCCAACTGAACAAACATATTGTACAGCAGTGGACATCAACGAATTGGAGTGGTCACTGCATGGTCGACACATCTATTATATGACAATAAAAGCAACCAATACAGGTGGACTTTTTGTCTTGGCCACATCTAGTCCTTATATACACGATGTTCTGTCTCCAAGACAAGGTGTGGTTCTAGACATTGACGACACGGAATATGTAAGTGAACAGTATAAGGTTAATGTCTCTATTTGAAAAGCTTAACCACTGTATATTTAACCATAATGATACTGAAAAGCTTTCGAATATCCTGACATAATTCATGATCTCATTAAAAATACAAACTGTTTTCGGAAGGTTATAGCATCGTATTAAGACAAAGGAACTTTAGTGTCTCTCTGTAAATTGAAATATTACTGGATAGATATTATGATATTTTAATCGGCAAAAGCAACGTCTATATTTAAAAACGTCTAATTTTCAGGCACATGTGTTGGATGACATTGACTTCCAGACCAGTTTGACAGCCATGAAAGCGAAGTGGTACGGATTTGATCAGGAAGAAACGGATGTTCGGTACATAGCATGTGTTGCTGAAGAAGGGACAATAGACATGGACACATGTGTAGATGCCGGCAGCCTTAATGAAATAGTTTTGGACAACTTAAAACTGGAATATTTCACGGTACGGTTTGTTTACTTTATGTTGTTACATGTATACGTTTTTCACATAGTGTGTGTTGTTTGCAATGGTGTGAGTATGCATATATGCGCTTGTTTGAAAGAAAAAAAACACTTGCGTCTTCAAGTTGAATACGACTGAACTTGAAATAACTTTTTGTGTCTATTTGTGCATTTTGATAGTGTATTGTAAATTCAATATGTTTAGTAAATATATACTTCTTAAAGGAGTTAATATTGTTCAGCTGCTTACATACTAATATAAAAAATAGTGAGTAAAATCTAATAAAGCGTGTTGTTTTCATGATTGATCACTGCTATGGTGCACGACTGATTCTCTTAATCATCTTTTTCCCTATATAAACAGAGGTATCAGTTTGTGATAAAAGCCAGTTCCAATTCCGGTAATACTACAGGAATGTCTGACGGTGTTACCATACTAGACACATCGACTAATTTAGACGACATCGGCGTATACGACGGAGTACCGTGTTTGGCGACAGCAGGTAAACAAACATACAAAGGTTTCTATATTGACACTTAGTTTAGCTCCGAATTTATCATAACAAGGGTTTACTCAATACAAAGGTTGTTTATAAATATATCGATTAACCATTGGGTATGACACATTTTTTTATCAATTCTAACCAAATCAGCTTAGCAAAACCCGTTTTAATGTCGTGACGATAGCAGTGTTTAACAGTTTTTTAAGCAGTCGGTAATTTTCATAGCATTAAATTGGTCAGTGAGCGTTATTTTATGAATATTTCACTGAAGTTCAAGTCGTATATTTTTAATTTACTGTTCTTTAAGTACTGTCCAAATGAATATATATATGTTACATATTTTAATTTTAACTAATTGTTTAAACGTGAAGAACTGTTTTCTCTCTGGCACGTCATGTGTAAGAACACATATTAATAATAATTCTGGTGAAGACTTAAAATGAAATACACAGGGTTATAATCACCGGTGGTACTTTTACATTTCTCTCAATTTCGTTTATTACTTCAACCATGAAAGTGTTATAGAGTTTACCCTAATTACATATACTTAAAATCTTTATTACGTATGTTTATATACTATAATATTCAACTCATAAGAACAGTGAATTATGATGTATTAAATTAATAAACTGCTTAATCATTGTTTTATCATAGGTTCGACCAACAGCAACCTGATGCACAACGAACAGGTAAAACTGCAATATGTTATTGTATGTTTGTATATACAAGTTCAAGTTCATCATTGAGTTATAGTTGTTACTGTGTTTAAATTCACCTATTAATAAATAGTTTGTAGAGAGAATACTTATAAAGAGAAGAGCATAATAAATATGATAAAACTGTAAACTCTATAAAATGTATAAACAATAATTGCTTAATGGATTTATAATAATTATAAATATCTAATTCAGTTAAACCGTATAGAGGCTATTTTCAGGATATAAATACACATTGTGAAAAGGACCTAACTCACCAGACATCGTTGAACTCCATGGCAATGTACTGGACTGTCCCAGACAATTACAAGATCTACACACCAGATGTTTACTGGAGCATTCAGGAACGCGCACCAACTGCCGGTAATAAATACATGATACATATTATATCATATTGTGGTGTGGTGTGTTGTATTGTCTACATAATGAGTAGTATTATGAAATATGGAAAACATCAAGTTGTTGATGCATATTATCTTTAATTAAATCGAATACGAGTAAGATGTAGAAAAAATATTATCAGAAACAACTTTATAATTATTTTTTTTAATTTATTTAATTATGATATGAATTATAAAATGTTTCAATAAATCTGGATTCACTTAGCTCCTCGGAGAAAAATAAAACAATAAAGCTTTCTTGTACGGCAAATATATAACGTATCACTTAACTTAATTTGATTTCGAAATCTTGCTTCGATTAACAAATAAATAGCATTACATAATTAGAAAACAATACTAATCGAAGCTGTTTTGGGGTTTTGTAGTATATATGCGGTGTCTAAATATTGTAATATGATAATATTCAATTTGGATATCCATTGGACATCTTTTATTGAAGGAGGAAAGTTAAAGTGACGCGATGCTTGTTGATGGTATGTGCTTACAAAGAGCAAAAGTATAACTGGTTGAAGCATGTAACATTAAATAGATAGAGTGTTTATTATGCGTTGACATTTTACATAGTCATTGCAAGTAGTCAAATACCAAATATTATATAACTGGAATATATTATGGACCAAATCATTCAACTGTTTTTTTGGATTGTAGCATTTGTTTATATGTGGATTATTTTATACTTAACTAATCATAACTTAATATGTAGAGAATATACTATCTCTTACTAATTAATGGATGTACTTATAACAATGTTGTGGCAATTATTGATTTAACTGATGTGACTTGAAACTGTAACAATGTACACCTTCGAATTGCTGTACAATATATACTTGAAGTTCATTGTACAAAACTTTCAGATGTTTGGACAAGTGTTACTGAGCGACTCCATACATCACAGTCATTTAACCAGATAGTTACCAACCACGTGTTACAATCCGGACGTACCTATAGATTTAATGTACAGATGTGTGCGTATCGTTCTTGCTTCCCAGAAATGTTTACAGATGGTGTTACAATAACACACAGCCGTCCGTCATCCGGTACCATTGATATTAAGTATTCTGAAGCAGACTTAGAGGTATATCATTACTTTAACCCTTTACTCCAAAGATACGCGTTTTCCAACACCTATCACAGAAAGCCTGAACGAGCAATCTGAACACTTCCGGCACTGTTTTCCACTCAGTCAGTTAATATAAACATCATTCACCCAATAATTCAAAAGCCTTCTATATTAGAGGTGTCCAAAGGTGTCTGTATTAGAGGTGTCCAAAGGTGTCTATATTAGGTGTCCAAAGGTGTCTATATAAGAGGTGTCCAAAGCCTTCTATATAAGAGGTGTCCAAAGGCGTCTATATTGGAGGCGTCCAAAGGCGCCTATATTAGAGGTGTCAAAAGGCGTCTATATTAGAGGTGTCTAAATGCGTCTATATTAGAGGTGTCCAAAGGCTTCTATATAAGAGGTGTCCAAAGACGTCTATATTAGAGGTGTCCAAAGGCGTCTATATTAGAGGTGTCCAAACTCGTCTATATCAGAGGTGTCCAAAGGCGTCTATATTAGAGGTGTCCAAAGGCGTCTATATTAGAGGTGTCTATATTAGAAGTGTCCAAAGGCGTCTATATAAGAGGTGTCCAAAGGCTTCTTTATTTGAGGTGTCCAAAGGCGTCTATATTAGAGGTGTCCAAAGGTGTCTATATTAGAGTGTGAAAAAGCGTCTATATAAGAGGTGTCCAAAGGCGTCTATATTAAAGGTGTCCAAAGGCGTCTATATTAGAGGTGTCACAAGGCGTCTATATGAGAGGTGTCCAAATGTGTCTATATTAGAAGTGTCCAAAGGCGTCTATATAAGAGGTGTCCAAAGGCGTCTATATTAGAGGTGTCCAAGACGTTTATATAAGAGGTGTCCAAAGGCATCTATATTTGAGGTGTCTAAAGGCGTCTATATTAGAGGTGTCCAAAGGTGTCTATATTATAGTGTGAAAAAGCGTCTATATTAGAGGTGTCCAAAGGCGTCTATATTAAAGGTGTCCAAAGGCGTCTATATTAGAGGTGTCCAAAGGCGTCTATATGAGATGTGTCCAAATGCGTCTATATTAGAAGTGTCCAAAGGCGTCTATATTAGAGGTGTCCAAAGGCGGCTATATTAGAGGTGTCCAAGGTGTCTATATTAGAGGTGTCCAAAGGCGTCTACATTCGAGGTGTCCAAAGCTGTCTATATTAGGTGTCCAAAGGCGTCTATATGAAGTGAAGGGTTTATCATATTTTATCAATGCAAGGGGGGTTAATTACTTTCTTACAACATCGACCAGTAACTATTAAAATATAATCAATAGTGTAGCGACGTAAAGGGTGACACTCTACTTTAAATGCTTTCAATAACGATTGATTGGTATCATATTATAACTTAAATTGGTAGCTATTTGTCTATGTATTAATTAGAATTTCACTTGTAGAGCATAAATTCCAGGTTGTCGTCAAACTTAGGAAGTTCCGTGATAGTGATATTGAAGATATCATAGAGGCACAAGAAGCTATTAGCCATTACGAATGGGCAATAACTAATAATGGACACTCTGGTAAGACGTTGACTGAGTGGACACTAGCAGAGAACATAACTGGCGTTGATAATGATCGTGTAAGTTAACTTACTAATACTCTCGTTGAGACAATACCATTTAACTTTTACTATTTTTTATATATCGATTCATGATTTTATTGAAAAAATGTGAGATTTTGACCAACTCCTTCTTCATATTAGATATCATTCAACATACAATTGAAGAAAGCGATACATTTTACGAATTGTTGGAAGATCAGTGTCCGTGGCTACAACAAGGCGGGTTTATATTCCGTAGTATCAGGAGAGATTCTAGATTGCGACGATAAAGATAAGGTGCCAAATCCAGTTGTCATAGATGCTGTTGGAAACATTGTCCTACACTCAGGTACTTGAAACCATAACATTTAAGAAAGAACTTAATAAAATTTTATAAAAACTAAAATGAGACAGATGTTTTATATCCATTGTTTTACAAAGGTGTAAACAAAAATCATTAACAATAAGGTTGCGCTGTGGTGGTATCTTTTGAATATTACGACTCCAGTTAAAGATAAAGTTTTTTTTGTTAAAAGTAGGTATGATCATTTGGAACTGTTGACATATATAAACTATTACACATAGTTGAATAGCGGGATACATTAATTTGGGTCTGTCTGTCTGTCTGTCTGTCTGTCTGTCTGTCTGTCTGTCTGTCCGTCCGTCCGTCCGTCCGTCCGCCCGTCCGTCAGTCCGTCTTTCATCCTTTGGTTTCCGTGCAATAACTTAAAAAAGCCTGAATCAAATATTTTGAAATTATAATACAATGTTTTTGATGACGAAACACAGGCTGAGTTCGATTTTCGGGGTGGTGACTTTGGCATTGTAGACACTTGTTTTTTTGGTTTTTTTTGTTGTTTTTTTTTTTTTGGTTGTGTTCTGTCATTTTAATACAGTCATCTACTTTTAGCTAGACATATCGTCGAGCGAGTTATTAAGTGTTTGCTACCCATATGATTGAACTTCTTTTGAACACATTTAGCTTTAAAACATGTAATGATGTTGCAATATTTGTTTAACTACGAAACTACTTTTGCAAATATTTTTCGTGGGTCCTTGTCAGATATATTTTAAGGTTCTATTAATATAGTATCCACCGCAACGCTTCAAATAAACTCTGAGTGGCATCCGTACATATTTGAATTTAAACGTTTACCCTATTTATATCGTCCCGCTTGGTCCAAATACTTTATTGGAACGTTTGCCAGGTACTAATTAAACTATATACCATAACATTATAACTTAAATGTGATGAAATTGACGTTAAACACATACACCCTATTAAATTATGACATATACTCTTCCGTACTACGTATAAAATGTTCTGTAAGTGGATGCGTTTTTCGTCGTAAGTGACGGAAACCATGTCAAATGCAATCAAAGTCAAGTCATTTTCAATTTCCATTAATTCCAATTAGCTGTTTATACTCATTGATATTCATGTATACCAATGATAAACATGAATATAAATGTATATACATTCCATCGTACAAAGTGAAGATATAATAATGAAGTGTCATTAATTTAACTTATTTGCACATAGATGGAACTGAAAGTGCAGAACCCATAAGCGTTGAAAAGAGCAGTGATTGGTTGGAGCCTGATAAAGACTACACTTCCGCTACCAACATGATATCAGCACTATGGCCATCGCTAAGGTATGTTTGTTTTTTCTTCTTCTTTTTTTTTCTTTTTTTTTTTATCTTTATTTTTTTTTCTCTTTCTTTTCTCTTCTTTTTTTTCTTCATTTTCTTTCTTTTTTTTTCTTCTTTTCTTTGCATGACGACATGTCGCGAGTGACACTCATAACCATACTTCAAAGGTCAAGGTCACAATTTAACTTTGTTTGATGACACTTTCAGTCTGAGGTATGTTTATCGTTTCATGAAAAATAAATCATAATTTACTAAAAAGATACAAAACTAGAAAAAATACATTTTTTATGAAGGTAGTGTTATCCTTATCTGGACTGTTGGTGGTAATGTAGATTTAGTTTAACATAGTTTAAAATGACAAACTTCAAAATGAAAACTTAATATATAAAGTATGTTACTCTTAAGTATTTGCTTGCTGTTATTGATCTGGCTACGTTAAAAATATCACACTGTTTTAGATTTTGTTTTAGACACTGTTTGATGGTATGATTTATCACAGGTATCCTTCGTATGACTGGGCGATACTTAAACATGTAAATGAAGACTCTCTACTCTTCTACCGTGATCTTTCTGATTTAGACCTAACAGTTCCGTGTGATCTACCAGAAGCGATATCTTGCGGACAAACAGGTTCATATTGTAAAAAGTTTACTGACATTAAAAATAAATTTTTACGCAATAAAGACAAAATGTCATTTAACAAATGAAATTGACAAGAAAATGTTGTTTTTTTTTCATCCGTGCAATATATCTCCACTCTTATTTTCGGAGCTTTAATGTGTTCAATATGTAACTGTGAACAGTTCGGGAAGATGCTTAATACCAACACTTTATACAATTTGCCAATGATTTGTATGAGTTAAGTCATCTCTTTTATTATTGATATTCCTGCGTATAACAATATGTTAACATATCGTCTTTATCCTTTATTTACAGCTGGTGTGTTCATTAACGTCGATATGGACCCCGGTAAGTTAGTTCACGGCACAATGTACTTTGTGTGTATCCATGCCAACTCTACTGCACTAAAACACGAATATTGGGATGAGGAATTACCCAGTATAAGTGCATGTTCTGATGGAATAACAGTTGATACCACACCACCTAGACCCGGGGCAGTGTGGATATCAGAGCGGGATGCCATGTACCAGGTATATACTATTCAAATGTTTTTATGTAGGGGATGAACAATTACATGATATAAAAGCCTAATTATTACCTTGTTGATATTACATTGTTGTTCAGGGCACCTGGATCTAGGGTTGTGTATAGATAATAAATAAGATAGCAGTGTTAGTTGTTGCATCAAAAATATATTACGTTATTGTCTTAATTTGTAACTCTGCATATTTTTATAATACACATAGTGTATAAAATATGTCTTTATTGTTTATTATTAAGATAATTGGAAAATCAAATCAATATGAATTGATTAAAATGGTGTTATTTTTTATTTATCATTTTCCATTGATATTTACAGACATCGCTGTCAGAGTTAACAGTCTACTGGGAGAGTTTCATAGATATTGAAGAACTAAACCAAAATGCTCATTCCACTGGAATTATGAAATATGAGGTGGCAATAGGTAATGCATACGTTTACAATAATTACGCTTATGAACCATTTGAAACTTTGATTACAGAAATGTATTTATAATATTTATGGTACACACTTATTTATCTTGTTCCAATTCTGTGTTATTTAATTCTTTACATGATCGTCTTAACTTTAATTGATTCGTTATGATCGTCTTTGTTATGCCATATAAACACATATTAACATTTTTTATCGTGCATACAAATTTATACGATTATGGACGCAACATTAGATACGGCCATTCTCTTTGTCAATCCGTAACCTATCGAAGAATTTAAATTTCAAAATTGATGTGAATGTTCAGTCAGTCTGGTTGACATATTTAAGTTATATACCAAACTTTACTCTACTAAAATACTTTTTTGGTGACACCAAGAAATGATATTTATACACGAGTCATTTGAATGACCGGTTGTTCATCAATTTATACGATATTTTTTACTCCATCATTATGTAAGTTTTTGCCTGACAGCCTGTAATACATGACATATATATAATTACAATGTTTGAAACAAAGTTGATGGTAAATTAAACGTAAAATACCATTTTAATTTTAAATATGTTTTATTCAAAATCTAATAAAACAAGTATGCTTGCTTATTAAGTTGAAATAAAAAAACAGTATTAGCTAATTTGCAAGTTCACCTTTCGCCCATATCTGAATTAATTTATTGTATTAGGTACCCATGCTGGTGACGAAGACGTGGTGGGCTTCACAGATGTTGGTATCACCAACCACATTACACTTCATGGACTGTCGCTTCAAAATGGACACAAATATTATGCAACGATTAAAGGTTTGCATTTCTTGCATGTAGTATCTAAATAGTTGTTATTGTCAGTGAAAGTACCGAAATCTATGTTATACACTATTGTAGCTTTTGCATGTTTACATTATAACTTTAACCAACTTAATTGTATTTTATACTCCACTAAATAGTAACCTGCCAAATTCTAGTTTTTGACAATTTTGCTGGAGAGATGGCCATCTCGTTCGGTCCATATTAAAAGAATAAGGATTTGTCAAATGTGTCATTAGTTTAAAGTATATAATTAAATGTGTCCATACACTGTACCATTATTTCGAATCGGGTATAGCAAAAGTTCAATTATACACGTGATATATTATTTCACAACCGTGTTACTTTAGAAATAAGACACTAGATGACATTACAGGACAGATACCATTCCAATGACAGTCAGCAAAGCAGTATAGATATTGGGAAACTTACGAATTAAAATATATATGTAATATATCAATTCATGTTTTCCTCTCAATACATACCAAAGATGCTCCTTTCATCTTTCTATGATAACTTCATTGAACATATTAAAAGTAGACATATTATGTATGACCATGGTTTGTAAGACGGCGCTGGAAATATCACTTGTAATATATAATATAAATATAGATGAAGTTTTTTCGATACATTTTATATAATGGATAGAATTATATATATTTATTTCTGTAACAAAATCAATGCACATACAAAGCAATGCAACAACATGACCGATAAAACAGTAATAATATAGAAATTATAACACATATGTCAATAGGTCATGAAGTAAAGGATAACACTTGGTGAGCGAATCTATAATTTGTCATTTTTACTTGGAGATTTAAAATAACCAAATAAAAATTACATTAATTAATTTTATTAAAATATACTATAAAATACTAAATTAAACATATATTTTTGTTTTAGGTTATGACTATGTCATGAAAGAGGCCAAGTCAGTATCTAAACCAATCATAATTGACAGCACACCTCCCATTATATCTGCTGCCAGAATACACATAGGTAAACGACACATAACAGACAAACGCAACATTGAACCATGGTAAGTATTCCTTGTAGACTTTATGTGGCGAGATAAAATAAGAAAACACTTTCGACTAAGCTTTATTCATTAACTTCATCACTGGCAAACATGATTGTATGTATAATATGATATATACAGTATGTGACGTACGAAGTCTGAATTATTTTTGATCGTCCCTCGTATATGTATGTGTGAAAAGGGGGATTTTTTTAAATAAATGTTAAATAACGAAATCATTGAAAACATATAGACTCAACTTAGGTGAAATAGTTCAATTAAATTACACTGATCATTTGTATCGGTACATTATCACGTGACCACTTATATAATTGAAAGTACATTCACCACATACCATTTCTACTTGCATTGAGTTCGTAAAACCGTTTATTGCTATTGAACTTGACATTTGTTTAACGTTCTTGAGTTATAATAATGTGTATAGGATTCATGTAAAATTTGTTTATATCTTGTACATATCAGTTCATATCTTACGAATTTTCAACAAATAAAGTTAATTTCTTCTAATTTTCCATGTATTATTAATGCATCTCGTCTATATAACAACATGTCATGTCATTGTGTACCACAAACATGAACATTATTTGTCGTTTCTGTATATTTATGTTAGTCAATGGTACTGCAAATGTCATGCATGTTTGCATTACCGCTTTTATTAAAGGTAGGCTACATTGATAGCGAATGAAAATAAACAATAGTCTAGTATCGTATTGTTTCGGTAACACAAAATTAGCGTAAACTTTGTCCGAAGCTAATATAACCGTTTATACGTATGCGTTCATTGAATATAAACTATACATTATACATTATATGGGTTCAATGAAGGATAACCGTCGATCAGGAATGTAAATATAGTACTCAATGGAAATCTAAGAACAATAAACTAAAAAGAAACAACAAAGAGTTTCATAATTTTACAGTTGGACAGGTATGTTCAGTGATCCGGACAGTGGTGTGGCTATGTATAAATGGGGTATCGGCTCCCGACCCGGTCATGATGATGTTTACCCATACACAGACAGTGAAGAGGAATGTGCTCAGACAGATCGATCGGTCATGATGAATTTGACAGAAGGACACATGTACTATATCTCAGTTATGGTGTGTGTATGTCTTTTGACAACCTTTTTTTTCATTATTATCATTTAACTGTGTAGTGGTACTTAAATGTTGTATTCTGTTTTAGTAAAAACTACACATGTTTTGCATAATTATTTTTAATCAAATAATATACCCACATTTTGCTGTGGTGAATATAAATTATATGAACATTGCTTATAAACCATATACGTATTCTATCCATGTTTCATTAATCAATATTAACCAGAAATTTGAAATAATACAACCAAATATACGTCTTTTTTCAAATAAAGAAAATAAACAAATATTGTCTATTGCTATTGCCATCACTATTGTCTTAATTATATGTATTAAATATATATTGGGGAAAATGATTGTTACGTCGTGTTTGTATCTTATGTATTCGGAACCTCATTTTGTAAACGAAATATGGACACCATTAGAACCGATTGTGATATCTCCCTTTCGTGGTTGTATTTTTTTTTTGCTTTTGATAATTTTATCAGTGCATTGTTGAAGACAATTTCTGGTAATCTATGTCTTTAAGTTATACGTTTGTGTCTGTAGATTATATGACAATATTATGGTTTGGTTTTATTCTTTTTTTTAGGCGTTCAATACAGCTTATTTGGGAAAATTAGCAACATCATGGGCTTTTACTTTTGATAACTCCCCACCAAATACAGGCAGTGTTTATGATGGTAAAGAGGATGAACCGAACCGTATAAAGGACATTGATTATCAATCGAATACTCACACTCTTATGGCATACTGGTCCGGATTTACCGATCCCCACACCAATATACAAGAATACTTTGTAGAAGTTGGAACAAGAGGAAAAAGGGATAATATTGTGCATTCACTTTCAACTGGAGTCAGTGAAGGTATATATAATTAATATTAATTTATCTAGTATATTCAAAGGAAAACTTACTATTATACATAAGCATATCAAAATAAGTGTTTGCCACAAATCAATTTAAAAGAAACATTTAAATTTTATATCAGATACAATTATATCCAAATGATTACTGACCAGGGACATCTCAGACATTTCAGGCGTATTTTTACAGATGCACTTCTTCATATTGAATTAACTATAAGAGTTGTTAAGATAATTCATTATTTTTATTCTTTATTAAAAATTGAGTGTTAATATCCATATTGTTTATTTTTCAGAAGTAGTTTTGGAACACTTACACTTGGCAGAAGGGACGACGTACTTTGTATCAATAACAGCGTGTAACACCGCCGGTCTTTGTTCCACGTCAACATCAGATGGTGTGACTGTTGATTCTAGTCCGCCAGTACCAGGTCATGTCAGTGATGGCGCACAAACAATGGATATAAATTATCAACTATCCAGGTAAACTTAAAAATATCTCGGAACAAGTAAACACAGAATTAAAACAAAATATGTAAACTGTCTTTCGAGATAAAATCCTTGCTAATCAAATGTATATAGTTTTCCTCACTCAAGGACACAGTTTAAAAGTTCATATTAGGATTGGACATGTGATCTCTATTCCCAGAAGACGCGAATGTGAACATAACATGTAATTTAACAAAAGTAACAAACGTCTGCAATAAATTATCGTATTGGAATATAATCAGCCATGTTGAAAACATTAATGACACTGGTCATATTCGATATATATGTAAATATGTACAATGAAAGCTAGTGTTCATGACATGCCAACTATATAGAAATGATTATATATGTACATGTATGTGATGGTTTACTCCCATAACGTATCATTTTTTGTAATACAGTAATTTAGTTGCCGCCCGATGGTTTGGTTTCGTAGATGCACATTCTGGAATATCTCATTACACATGGCGAGTTGGAACAGCACCTGGTGGGGATGACGTTGTGCCAGTTAGAGAAGTCCATAAAGCTCAGATTGCCGTTATAGCAGATCTAGAAGATAACGTAGGATGGACACTACCAGAGGATCGACGTTTGTATTCGACCGTGCGTGCTTACAATAAAGCAGGTTTGTATGATTGTTTCATTTACACCAAATTAGTATGTAGTTCAAAGCACATTTATAAGCAATTTGTCTTGAAATCCTTGCTTAAAAAAACAATGATATAGTTTGAATGAACACAGAGACCATGCATATTATTCTGACTTCTGGGTTATTTTATTGTGATACTTTCCTAAACAAATATCGTAACGTATAAAAAGGCACAAATAACAAAATTTAAATGACCGCCATATATTTTTATATCTATTATTTTGTTAGTATTTGTGTCTATGCATTAAGGCAATGCTCATTAACAGTTGTATATACTCAGTTATTATACTACTTACTTGATGTTTTCTGATGTAATTTCTGTATATTAAATCACCGAACAGCCATATAATTGTTTGATTCTAAACGTATATTTCAGGTATATAATGGTATTATACATAATTATTTCTTATTCTTTGTTACTAATACAATCATTACCACGTAGGATTAAGCGCAGAATCTACATCGAATGGATTTGAAGTGGACATTACAGTACCCGTCTTCGTGTTGCCGATACGTCATGTTTCTGTGGGATCAATCGTTATCACTACATCCATCTTAAAATCGGTGTTAAAATTTGAATGGGAAATAGAAGATGAAGAATCGTATATTGAACGTCAATTTCTCTCTATTCTTCCACATCTTGGAGAGGATTTTAACATGTCTGTTGAGGCAAGTAGATTACATCATGTTTTGGTGGGTGCATTGTATTATATTGAGGATAAGTACAAAACATTTTTCATCTCGTTTCCGTTACATGTTATCAACCGATATTACTGCTAGTCGATTGATCTAAGGCGCTGTCTCAATAACACTTGAACCCTTCACAGTGTAGTAGTGGGTTCAAGCTCAGTACGGTTCAATCATTTAATGTGAGTTTAATGTAAGGGTTGTTTTAAAGAATGGTGGTTAGGCCTAGATTAACTCTGAAGGTTTCCTCATACTAGTGCATGTACTTGTTTTGAAAATATGCATATAATCAACTAGGAATGTGATTCTGAAATAATTGTCATTTACATTTAATTATTTTTTGTTTTATACTTGTAAATAAATATAATCTACATCTTAATATTAATTTAAGTTTATAAGTTTAAATCATATATATAATGTTTGAAAAAGCATACAATGGTTGTCAACATACTATACGAATTCTTAGTAACTGTTTATTCTCGTAAGAACGAAGCATCGTTCATTAAATATAAAACTTGTATATATTTAGGTGCATGGTTTTGTTCGTGATTACACATTTACCCAATTGAAACTCCATGACGGCAGTTTGTATGATGTTGTTCTGACGTCATGTAACGGAGCTGGTGCGTGTGTCAAATCTTCATTGGAAAATATTCTTGTTGATGCTTCCCCACCGACAGCCGGTATTCTTTATTTTTAGATATCTTAAATCAGTACTTTTATAAATGTAAGAATTAACAAAAAAATATATTTTTTATTATTTGTTAAATGTATTTTCTCACTTTGTAATGGAATACATATAGAATTTGATTTCAATTTTATTTCGACTTGAAATGTCGTGTTGATTGCATGTTGTTGGATTCGAATGAGTCTGAATGTCGAGTTGAAGGTTGTCAAGCAGCACGTGTGTGATATTAAGTTCGGAATCGGAATTCTGTTTCTATTTCAATACTCGATTAATTTTTTTTTTTTTTGAAGCCTTTTTGGCTGACATGTTTGTTATAAATATGTTATGCATGTATTATAATTATTTGAAACGTCAATTTATTTTGGTTAAAAACTATAGAATTTTTTCGATACACTACCTTTGATATCGAATAATAATAATATATAAACAAATCGATGAGTTATATACAACATATTACGTTTTAGATAACTTTGGTTGTATAATTATGTTCATTATATATATCATATCTCTTCTTTTTTATGTATGGCTTCAGATGCCAAAGCATTTCAGCACAGTTCTCAATTAAGTAGGTCTGCTAATCGTAAACAGTTGACAATAACAGTTACTCTGATTTAGATTTTAGTAGTACATGTGTTTCTTGTCGTTTGGATGCGCCTATCGAACACGCGATATCGGGCGAATCAAGCATTTCAATCATTATTAAGGAAACTGGCTTTGCCACTCAACTCTTGCGAAAAAGAAATCGTAATAATTAATAAAAATAAAAAGAATGTTTCTGAAAGCATATTATCTTACAGCCAACCAATATGTTTTACAGGAACATTCGCTATCAGCACAGAGCACGCTGCTGAATTAAACAGACAACCAAAGTTGTGGATGACATGGACAAATTCGAATCTAGACCTTGCCTGGCTTGGATTTAGTGACGAGCATTCTGGAGTATCGTATTACATGATCAATATTGGCTCTCACTACATGGGATCAGATTTAAATAATGTAACTACAGTTACCTAGTGTTTTTGTAATTTTAGTATAATACATACTTATAATTCGTAACTAAAGGTATACCTTTTCAAAAGTTTTATCGACAATGTTATAAAAGAATGTGGGAATTTTTTTTAAAAAAACGGGGTATAACGGATCTGTAAACAATTACACATGATTGCCAAAATTCAGGTTTTTAAGTTTACAAATAAGACCTGGTATATTTTCGATATTGGAATTGTTATGGGTGTTTTTTATATTTATTATAAAATAATAACATATTTTTCTCACTTCTAATAAAAAAGCAGGGTTGGTACATATAATGAAGTGAGTCGGCCTCTCACGCTAGAGGTTGCGGGGTCGATCTCCACCTCTCAAAATGAACACTAAGTACTTGTTCTACACAGAAAGTGGACTTGAGAGCAGTTCATATAAGCTTTGAGTTTTTTTTCCAATCGAGCTAAATCAGTTTGATTAAAAGAAACATGGTGTAACCGTAGTGGCAAATGATCAACATCTCGTTAAAATAATAAGATATATTTTATATACAAATAAAGTCTCTATACGCAACATCATTTAATTTAAAAGGAAAACGGCAACTTTAGATAAGTTTTTTTTTCATCAGCTAGACAGAAATAGTTTTATAACAAAAGACAGTATTGATAATTTGCAAGATATGAAGTAGCAGGTTGTACATCCTTAATATAAGTATATTTATAGTGTCAAGGGTCCATACATGTGAAATTGAACATGAGCCAAGTCTATTTTACAAACAAAATCAATAAGGTCTGTGCTTTATTTGTTTTTTATGTTTATGTATAGGGCTGCTTTAACTTTGGACACATGTTTGCTGACGTTATTTGATCTATTTTTCTGGACACTGTCTCTACCGGAAATTAACATGGATAGTGCGATAAACTTAGAAAACCAGCAATACGTGTTTGCTGTTTAACAGTACTGAACGCAGCCCAGGTCACTGTTTGGAAAGAGAAGGGCGTCTTTTGTGTCATTTGTAGCAAGAGGCCCGCAAACTGGCACTCAAACACATGACATAAATTGGTTATCACTGGTGTTTACTATATTTTATTTTATGTTTAAATCAATCTACGTAAATGTAATGGTTTAATATAGATTCCAGGAACTGCACTCAGAGTGGACCATGACGAGGATACACATTATGTAGCAGATGATGGTAAAGTACAAGTGTATACAATACCAACACAGTCGCTCAATGCGTATGATCACATCTTTATAACGTTATGGGCAGTGAACGGGGTAAATATATAGTACTTTCTATATTCATTTAACAAAATCTTAAACTTTGAATAAATAATGTTGAAGGAAATGAGTGTGTTTTGTTAAATAAGATATCCACTGATAAACTGTTAAAAAACAATCATTTTTATCAACGCAAATACAATTGATTAACATAAATAAACTTATATAATAAAGTTGCTGGTGTTTCTTAGTCAGGTGTTTTCTCAGGTAAGATTGTAGTGCTATATAAACATCGTAGATAAGCTTTGACAATGTAACCAATATTATTTACTGCAGGTTGGTTTGAGAAGTGAAATCATACATTCTCTGTTCTTATTGATCTCTGGAGGAGACATGGAACTGATACGAAGGTGTACAAGCTATTCTTGTCAAGGTCATTGTGTTTGTGCTGCACGGAATCGAAAATGCAATGTCGACCTTAACTTGCCAAACTGTGACGATGTCCGCGGTGGTAATGTTTTATTTTTTTTATATTTTATATGATCATAGTATAATACATGTATTTTCGCAATTTATTTATATTTGCATTATGTTCCTTTTATAATATGGGGTTCTTAAATTCATATACAATAATTTTGCTTTAAAAAGTTAGCTCTGATATGACGATAAGACAGAATGTATTGTACTTCAGTTAAAACAAGGTAAACGACGTCTTACGTCTTAAGTAATTCAATGAGCATGTACCAGAACGCCATGCACTGTTTTAAAAACTACTCTTCACTTTCAGATGCCACCTTCGCCACTGTTATTGTAACAGACATTGTTGATTTGTCTGATGAACCTGAAAATATCAATGCAAACACGCATACGCCATCCGTAAACATGCTGTCAGCCCGATGGCATTTAACAGGACAATATACACATGCTCCTCAATGGTGAGTTGTTAACATAGCTTAAGGTTAGCGATATACATAAAAACAAATACAAACGTATACGGATTTACTTGGATGGAGTAACGATTCAATGCCAGCTATCTTTAAGAATTATATCTGATAAAATGATCCATTAGAAACACTGAACGCGCCAAAGAAGAGACAATAGCATACTCGATTAAACTGAGCACATTGTACGTTCATGACGAGTAATACAATCAATTGAATCAATACTAGAACCAAACAAGCATATCTATTATGCACCTTTTAATATTTTTGCTTTCGTTTGTAGTAAAAGAAGCATACTTAATTAATTCTGTCCGCACACATTGTTTAATCAATTATACCCGTATTACTTGATATTTAACATATACATTTCAGAATACAAACTACAAACTAATTTTTCATATGCAACTCAATTTTAGGATAGCAACAAAGTTGATATAAAACCATTATAATATTACCTAAAATAGCAGATTTTATATAGTATTACGTTGTCCAGAATCATCAACATTCCAAAATATGAAAATCAGTAAACAATGCTGTTGTAAACACAAATCGGTCGAAACACAACGCACGCTATGTTTATTTTCTTTAAAACATACAGATCTCCCTGATAAATACAACGCACATATGTGCCTTTATATAGTTTCAAATTGATATTTTAACATTTGGAGATAGTATATTAAGTTGATTTTCTTTGCAGGTATGAATGGAGTATTGGACTGACTGATCACGATACACCAATAGGTATCTTCAACACTCAAGAAAGGGTATGGCACGAGGCTGCGAACATACCGGAGATATATTATACATTACAAAACGGTAACCTTAACTTCCTAGTTTAATAGTGTATGTGTACTGTCATACAAAGCTACGTCGATTGTAAATGCTAAGAGTATTTAACTCGTATTAAATTCGTATTTAACTCGTAATAAATGTATAACATTACAATATACGGGGATTTCTAAACCAATTACTGATTATGAACTTCTTAAACTATATTTTGTATTATATGTTAAATATGTGAATGATACTTTTAACCGATGAATCATATCTAGGTCAGACACTTCATGACGGAGAGATGTACTCGGTATTTGTTCGAGCTTGGTATAACGGAAGTTCCTTTGCAGTATACAAAAGTACTGGTGTCATCGTTCAATCAAACCACCCTGAAACTACCAACCTATTTAAAAAGGCGGT
Source organism: Panopea generosa (assembly GCA_029582155.1). NCBI lineage: Eukaryota > Metazoa > Mollusca > Bivalvia > Adapedonta > Hiatellidae > Panopea > Panopea generosa. The sequence continues at coordinate 30,655,549 of CM055897.1, read as the reverse complement.
AAGCAATTAGAAAATAAAACATGTTTGTATTTGTCCTCATTTGTCTCATGTTTACTGTTGGAAATAAATGTTTTTAAATATATGTATCATTTTTAACAAAATGATATTCATGATATGTATTATAATGCTGAATTCAGCTCTTATTGTATGTCGTCAAAACATGGGCACATTTTATCATATCATTATGTATTACGTAATATCGTCTTTTCTTTATCTGCAGAGAGGGTTTATCAGGCAGCAACACACAAAATGATGATGTCATTGTATTTGCGTTGCGTTAGATCCGCGTATTTTACCGTTTACTGTTTATTATGGCAATAAATATAAATGATAATTATGACAGAAACAAACAGCTTCCATAAAAACTACACTTGTTTTGTTTTAATTTCATCAATCAAATTTGAACTATTGTGAGGTGCAGTTTCCGATGATGTACACACAATGAGTTTGTTCGCTGGACTAAAATCAATTGTTGATGTTAAAATAAAACTAAAGAAAACGCGCAAATAAAAACATGATAAATTGCTGCCTGATAGTCAGGTTTATCAGGTTTAGCGCGAAAAAGGTTAAGCACTCGCCAAGGTTCGTTCCTATTTTTGTCTTTACCTCACATGATACTGTTTAGATTGTCAGGCACTAACATGGTATTATCTATATATCAGAATATACTTGCTTGCAAAGACAGAGAATAAGTAGAAGGAAATGCACATCTTACGCAGATGACCAGCTTAATTAAAATTAGTGACTTATCTTAAAATTTAAAAAACATGATTACAAATATTAACTGGCAATAGGGAGCTTTACTGATAATATATTTTATTAAATGTGTAGAGTTTATTATGTTTAATAAAGATTGCTATGTTATTGCAGGTGAAAGAGGTTTATATCAACCATAATAATAAAGACATCGATTTTGTCTCTCCTGAAAGTGAAATCGGTATAGACTGGACAGGCAAATTTAAATCGAATTCGGACAATATTTGGAAATATAAAGTATTTCTAAGTTCCCATCCTGGAGGTAAAAATAAAATTCAATGGAAACAATCTGCCAATAAAACGTTCATGTTAATTTAGTTTATCATTTGAAATATATATCATAAACCATGTTAATACCATAATCGCTAGTCTTTTAATATATATTTCCAAGTCCTCAACTGCAATTCTGTTTTTTATTATTATTTTCATTTTTTAAATAGTGTGTGTTGCGTGACTCCTTGTCAGTAAGGTTAACACATTTAACGCACATTAACATAATACACACTTAAACCTTAAAAAAATAATCAAAACCATTAGTTTCGAACACTATCGCTAGACTAAGTGTGGTTTCCACACTAATATTTAAACCTTGAACCAATTACATAACGTTACTGAAGCGAATTGTATTTTGACCAGATTTACCCTTATTACAACGAAGAGAGATCACATATACTTTAACATACTAAAATGCTAAGGTTTCTCAAAGCTCACAAATGATACTTATGTAGGTTAGCATATGAACCTTGCTTCATTATACCAAATATCGATGTCTCACCTTAATCATGCTTCATTTTACCAAATATCATACCGATGTTACATCTGATCCATACTTGATTATACCAAATATCATACCGATGATACATCTGAACCATACTTGATTATACCAAATATCATACCGATGATACATCTGATCCATACTTGATTATACCAAATATCATACCGATGATACATCTGATCCATACTTGATTATACCAAATAGCATACCGATGATACATCTGATCCATACTTGATTATACCAAATATCATACCGATGATACATCTGAACCATACTTGATTATACCAAATAGCATATCGATGATACATCTGAACCATACTTGATTATACCAAATATCATACCGATGATACATCTGATCCATACTTGATTATACCAAATAGCATACCGATGGTACATCTGAACCATACTTGATTATACCAAATAGCATACCGATGTTACATCTGATCCATACTTGATTATACCAAATATCATACCGATGATACATCTGAACCATACTTGATTATACCAAATAGCATACCGATGATACATCTGAACCATACTTGATTATACCAAATATCATACCGATGATACATCTGATCCATTATTGATTATACCAAACAGCATACCGATGTTACATCTGAACCATACTTGATTATACAAAATATCATACTTATGTAATTTCTGAACCATACTTTAATAAACCAAATATCAAACCGATGTCCCATCTGAACCATTTTTTATAATACCAGATATCTAACTAATGTCTGGACTATTCTTCATAGAGCCAACTATCAAACCGATGTCACATCTAACCCATAATAATTTATACCAAATATCAAACCGAGGCCACGTCTGAACTATTCTTCATAATGCCAAATATCACACCGATGTTACGTCTGAACTATATTTCATAATACCAAATATCAAACCGATGTCACATCTGAACTATACTTAATAATACCAAATTCAAGCCGATGTCACATCTGAGCCATACTTAATTCCATGAAATATCAAACCGATGTCACATCTGAACCATTTCATTATAACATATATCAAACCGATGTCATATCTGAAACATACGTCATTATACCAAATATCAAACCGATGCCACATCCTATCTGTATTTTATTTTACCAAATACCGATGTAACATATGAACCACACACCATTATACCAAATACCGTGATAACAAATGTACCAAATACCAATATACATGTATCAAATACAAATATAACATATGAACCACACACCATTATACCAAATACCGTTGTAATATGTGTATCACACACAATATGTCAAATACAGATGTAACATATGTACCACACACAATTATACCAAATACCGTTGTAATATATGTATCACACACAATATGTCAAATACAAATATAACATATGAACCACACACCATTATACCAAATACCGTTGTAATATATGTATCACACACAATATGTCAAATACAGATATAACATATGTACCACACACCATTATACCAAATACCGTTGTAATATATGTATCACACACAATATGTCAAATACAAATGTAACATAATTTTAAGTACCACACACCATTATACCAAATAACGTTGAAATATATGTATCACACACAATATGTCAAATACAAATGTAACATAATTTTATGTACCACACACCATTATACCAAATACCGTTGTAATATATGTATCACACACAATATGTCAAATACAAATGTAACATATGTACCACACACCATTATACCAAATACCGTTGTAATATATGTATCACAAACAATATGTCAAATACAGATGTAACATATATACCACACACCATTATACCAAATAACGGTGTAACATATGTACCTGACACCATTTTACCAAATAATGTTGTAATATTTTAACTACAACATTACACCAAATACTGTTACGACATATGAACCAAATAACGATATAACATATTCTTTAGTATACCAAATATTTTTATATTAGTTCAAAAGTAAATAAATTACGAGTTTATTAAATAAAATAGCAATAAAAATATTCAACCAAAATACAATTCTGTATTTATCGTAGGTAACCTTTGTGAACTATTTTTACAGATTAATATGTGTCTGTAAATTATGATACGCCATATGTTTCATTATTTTTAAGTTATTAACAAATGATAACAAAGCATTTTCAAAATTATCAGAAAAATCAACATACTTTTTTATATCTTTAATTTCAGGACATGACTTACATCTTTTTGATGAATATTTGCCTTCCGACGCAAACAGTGTCAATGTAACATTAAACAATTTGGATCTACAGCCTGGTGTGAGGTATTACACCACTGTGCAGGCGTACAATCGTGCTGGTCTCCATAACGCCGTGGTATCTGACGGATTTGTTCTTGACATCGACGAACCAGTAACAGGAATTGTGAATGACGGTGCAGGTATCTAGCATAAAATACATAATACTCAATATGATGATTTATTCAAAACTGCTCATGATACAAGTATTATTGGTATTGATTAAATTAATCAATGGTATGTGTTATTTCTCGTATGCATGTAAAGGTTGAACATAAGTATACACTGACATCGCTTTAACGTCTGTAAAAGCAATATTTGACACCTGTTTCCCACACAAAAAAAATGTTTTGTTTTGAATATTAAGTATCATTTTATGCCATATAGTGCTAATACGACCAGTTAACTGAACAACTTTTTTCTGGTATCCTTGAAGGCTAACAAGTTGGGGTACACCCATCTCCTCATATAACTAATATATTTCCAATTCTCATCGTCTGAGAGATAGATGACAATATAACTACTAGTAAGTTTATTACTAATCATATTTGTTTGAATGTTTAGCGTTATTTATTAATAACTACAACGAGGTTGATTTTAAATGTATCCTTAAGTATTTTTAAAAGTAAGACTATAAAACATCTACTACATTTAAATGAAACATTTATCTAAATATTATTAGTTGTACATGCTATGCAAATATATCAATCAAGACAATGACAAGAGTACAGGTATGCAATAAACGTTAATTTTGCATAATGTATAAGGCTGTTTTGACAGCATTTACTGACTGAACAATGCGTATGTATTTTTTGTTCTTAATCAATTATGAATGTATTAACATGTATTGTTTGTAGATACTACTGACATACAATATCAGAATAGTTCAACTCTAATGGCGGCACACTGGCATGGCTTTTTCGACCAGCATTCAAGTTTGAAATCGTACAGATGGTGTGTCTCTACTGATGAAAACGTTGGTACATGTGACGTTGTTCCATTCACTGATGTTGGATTAAAAACACGAAGTTTTAAAGAAGTGGACAAACAATTGGAATCTGGTGAATGTCTATTGCAAATATTTCCAATGTGACTTTTCTTAACCAATATGAATTATTAAAGTAATGACTTTGTTAAATAATTTAATTGTTTCATAAAGTTTATATTTCAACATCGTTTTAACTTAATATTATAATCGAAGTGCTCAGAAGCCTAGAATTCTTAATGCAATTTCATATAATTCCATATCCGGCAATCCGATTTCATTCATAACTTTAAAGATCATTATCAAATTTTATAAAAAAAAAAAGATGCATACTATGCATGCGTTGTTGATACAACATTAAAAAAGAAAACAAAGGATTTATCATATACTTTATGCTAGCATCAACAGTAAAGGAGTCGACTGCACCATATACTTTTAATGTAAGCTGACCCACAATAATTATGGTAATTGGGTTATATCATTAAAACATTTGTCATAGGAATCAATGAACCGTTTCAGACAACTCCCGTATTTTCTGTCATGTTTCTTCCAAATGTTTAGAGTAATGTATGGTTAGACAATTTCAGAAATAAGAAATACAAATTAAGTAAAATTGTTTGGTTATTACATGATTAATTACATTCTCGTCTTTCAACTTGTTCTATAAATGCGTGTTTAACGAGATATATTGTAACTAATACATGGGTACATGCATATGATAATAAATATCTTCGAAAAGGTAGTTTTAAGCTGATCTTTTTTGCATTTTTTATATATTTATTAAAACGTTATCGTTTTTAAATGTATAAAACTTCACGTCAAAGTGCATCACTTTATTTCCTTGTTTTGTATTAGAAGGAGTATCAAAGTGTACAATGTGAGATGTTTAATTATGTACAATTTTTTTTTAAAAATCCCTAACGGTTCAATACATTGTAAATCTTATATTTTCCGGGATATCTATACATGTAGGCATATGAATGCACCCATGCAGTTATATCTAATACTAATATAATTATATAAACCATATTAGATATATTTTATGTATTTCTTGTAGAACGTATAATTTCTACGACCGAAATTTCTACGACTGTTGTGGTTATAAATAATAAACTGTTTGGTTTAAATATAGACATTAACAAGGCAATAATTAATCCAACTGCCTATTAGTTGACTGAAAGCATATTTCAAAATTCAGAAAATGTTTAGATCGATTTTACAAAAACGAAAGTAACTACGATAAATATTTCCCTTTATTTTAGGTACTAAGATTATTAATGAAGTTGTAGCAGTGGACGGAGTTGGTCATGTTTCCAATGTAACAACATCAGATGGAGTAACGCTAGATACGAGTCCTCCGAGATTTTTAAGGATCAATGATATCGGACCAAATCTTGTACACAACCCATCATTTGAAGAATTGACCGAAACCGTTGAATTGAAAGAGTTTGTTCCTCAAAGAGAATGTGAAGGTGGACTTGTTCCAGACTGGGTCACAGTTGGTTGTTCCTCAGTGGTAGTAGCCACAGTTGATGAGGTTTATGATGGAAAAGCATGTGTGTGGGTTCGAGGGTCTGTGTCACAAACGGTCACAGATCTTCATCCTGGTAAAACGTATAAACTTTCTTTCTATGTGAGTCATCTATTTACAAACAACAGTGCGTTATCTCACGAGGAAGGATTTGTTGAGTTCGGTGGCGAACGTCACATGTTTAGAATCTACTCAAAGCCAGGTCATCAGGATAATATACATTCTCCAATGTGGCAGTTGCATATGTATTATATTAGTCCAAATGCAGCATCAAACGTCATAACAATTGGATCTTTTCCAAGGTCATATGGATTAGCTTTTGATACTGTTCGCTTGCAAGAACTCCAACACAGCGCCAACAATGACGATGACAGTAAAGAAGATGTACAAATGGTGTTTGTACATGACTGGTCATCAGTACATGCTTTATGGAAATCTGAAGATTTAGAAAGTGGAATAAAGGATTATATGTGGGCTATAGGTAATCACATATCTCTTCTGTGAAGAGCGATCATACATATCCATATTTGGAGAACACGATGTATATGTTTAAAAAATTTATTAAATAGCACTATATACACACAATTGCCATTCAATGGATATAACGTTTCGTGTAAACAAGAAATTAAGTTATAACAATATATGGGGTGGACTTACCTCTATGGCGAAAAAATAACCATGTATTCAATGTATTGAATTCCATTTTACTGGTATCTGCTCCGTTAATTCTTTAATATGACACACTTATTTTCAGTATAGATAAAATAAAATGTAGTAAGCCAATATAGAATGCAATTGATCGAAATATACACGAACTCTCTATTTTAGGCACTGTGGAAGGTGGAACACAATTACAAACATTCATAAATGTTGGAACCAAAACCTTTGGCACGAACAGTAACCTCCACCTACCCCACATGTCTCGGATACATGTCACAGTCGTGGCTACTAATGGAGCCGACCTCAAAACAGTATCGTATTTGGATCCAGTTATAGTTGACCTGACACCACCGGATGTGCTATCTGTAAATGATGGGCTGACTCAAGGTTCGGTTGTTTGATATTTTATATTACATATACATGTAATTACATTGATATGTATCCGCTATAAATGAAACAAACATGTTCTTCTCTCCAATGTTTATTATCCTTTTCTAAATCTATGTTATGCGAAACAGTCATTAGTATCGTTTATAAATGTTTTCTAAAAAAAACGTATTTCGTCTATCATAATCATAGCTTTTATTATAGTATCGTTTAGGTATGTAATACAAAATATAACTATTTAGCGTCGTTTACACAATTTATGCTTGTAATTCAAAACAGTATTTAGTATAGTTTACAAATGTATGTCATACAATACGGGTGAAATTGAAATAAAACCCTCATATATATATATATATATATATATATGTATATTACGCACATTTTGAAAAATACCTCACATAGAATACATGTGTGAACATTTTCTAACGTTCTTCTTTTCATTTTCATGTTTTTAAGTGTTTATACTGAAGCATAATTACAAATGGCATTTCTTTAAAGGACATATTGAAACGAAATATATTTAAGTGCTGGTATGGCAATACACCATGACTTGTAACACAATGTTCTTTCAATTATATTTAGAGATGGTTCTTGAATTTCATTCGAGAAATTGAAATAAAAATTAATTTATTTCTTACGTTGTATTTCATCTTTTCTGACTTTAGTGTTCTTATGATACATTGAACGATGTGTTTCATGTGCTATACATTATAAAATTTACTGGGATATATTGAGGGCACGTATACATATAACTCTTATGTTTTGAGTTGTACTAAGCAATATGTCACATGGAATTCCCATAGTTAAACTGTAGCTTATCAACCAATGCACTAAATAAAGTTTGATCGATAAAATTGCAATTGTGGAAATATCAAAGTTACTACGTTTAATTTAATGTGTTGTATTTTTACAAGGATAGTAAAACTAGAACCGTTTGCACTGTTGAACTGAAATAACATTTTATGTGTTAGAACGCTGTAAAAACCAACATTCAGTTTAGTATACTATAGACTCGACCACGATATAAGACAACGCGGCATTTTCTGTATCTTAACGTATGTGTCCATCATTTGAGATTTACAATAATATAATATCTTCATCTACCTCTATCGATTCCAGGTGTCGACATCGATTTCCAAGATCCATTGTTGATTGGTATTAATTTCGAAGTTGAAGACCCGGAATCAGGCATAAAGAAATGTGCCTGGGCAATAGGTTAGTATTATGTGTTCATTAGATAAGTACTATTCTAATAAGCAATACTTATCAGTACAGTGAGGATTCATAAAAATTCAAAACTTTTTCAATATCACAAATAACAATTGTCTGCTGTTGAGTACATTTCCAAATTGTAACAGTTTAGTGCGTTAGATTAAAATAGACATTGTATGGAAATCTAAAATTTAAACTATTTTACAGAATTACATATTAAGCTCAATATCAGACAGAAGTTATTGTTTATTTCGCAGTTTTTTTTTGTGCTGTTCATTGCAGAGCTTTTACAGTTGTTGCTAAGGCTGCAATGATCGGTATATTTTTGTTTGATAAAGCTATTGTATAATGTATACTTATAGGTATAACCAGAGGTGATTCTTCCATATTTGATTTTACTGAAATACCAGATGGTCAGACATATGCCACAGCTCAAATAAATAACTTGGATAAAGTCACAAGTAAACTATATTGCACCCTTCGTTGTGTGAATAACGCTGGTCTTACCATTTCTCGCTCTACTGATGGTGTATATATGAGTGTCGACAAGCCAAGTATTGAAGGTGTGCATATTGATGTTTTAGAAGCATCCGACACACAATACCCCGTGTTCGATCACTTTCATGGTAAATCAAACCAACTGCGAGTTCGATGGACTGGATTTAAGGCTAACGACTGGATAGATTATTATCAAGTAAGTGACTTGATAAATGACACTTAGACAAACATAATGATAATATAAGCAACAAGTTTTAGGCATTTCAATTTTTCAGCGATCATTTCGTCAAACCAGTTTTTGGAGTTGCATGATTGTGTACCAACACATTCTACGAGATTATTTTCAAAACAAAGAGAATACATAAGCACTCTATCGCTTTACGTTTAACACCCCATAGCGTGGTGGATACGCGTGTAATGTTAACTTATGTGACAAAAATCACTTTAATTAATATTTCAAACTCGATATCGCGAAAGTTTATAACAAAACGTTTCATTTGCGAATGGTGGATGTATGTCTGGATGGCAAGATTTGTTTTAGTGTCTCATTAATAATTGCACGTATGTCATTCTCCGCCAACAGGTACACCTACAAGGATACGAGTTTACTAAATCCGTTGTAGTGTATGATCAGACAACGGGATATGTATACGTGTCTTTTAATGACCTCAATCTCCAAAATGGTGTGTATGAGATACTGGTGAGGGGTATAAACAAGATGGCTATCGCAAGTGATGCTGCTAGAGTCAATGTTACGATTCTGACGACAACACCGCAGATCAATGGTAAGTCAGCATTATTTACACAGCAAACCTGTTTGACAAATTAAGACAATATCTAGTTTATGCATTTTGGTGTAATCAGTAACGTCGGCTCAATTAAAGTTCTACTCATGCTCAAACAAGGTGTACTAGTATGGCAATTTATTTTGATTTTTTTTAAAATAACATTACAGCTATTAGAAAATCTTAAATATATATCGTCAACGTGTTTATGCGGCTCGGTATCAGAAAACATATAATCATTGATCAAATCGACATATAATTTTAAAATTAGTTATTCAGACGAACTTGCGACATACGGGAAAGTATGTTTGAAACAAATTTATTTCGTTGAGGTTGCCGATCCTGATTCTTAACACATTGTTTGTTCAAGGCGCTCATCAAATAGAAGCAATAATGTTAACGTATAACAATATACCAAATGTCTAGAGTGTTATTGTATTTACAAACCACAGCACCACGTGTGAAGTAATCAAATTTCAACAAAAATGTTATGCTACTACAAAATGTTTTTTACTAACAAGTACATATACTTGTACGCACAAATTTGGAGAAACCCGAATACAGTAAACCCTATTTCATATTGAACAGCATTTATAAACCACAGCACTATTTTTAAAAAGTAAAAATTTCAACAAACTTTTACTTAATAAATAAACTTTTTATTACCAAGCACTAGTATGCGCATATTGAAAGAAATATCACCCTCAATGTATTTTAAATTAAATATCGTTTTCATAATAAACATTACCAAATATTAGGTGTGTTATCACATGTACGAAACACTTCATTTAATGTAAAATAGGGTTCCATTTTAACAAATGTTACGACAACAAACATATTTCGGATACAATTAACTAATTAAAAAGGGGGATTGCATGACATAGGACAAATAAAAGTTGAAAGAAAAAAAAATATGTGACTGATGATAATAATAATTATATTCATCAAATAATTCGTTATTTTAGAAACGGAAAACCTCGTCATATCCTGGAACAACAACACTGAAGAAGCTACTGTTTCCTGGTTGGGAGTGTTCCTGTCAGAGCACTCTCTCTACTACGAGGTATCTGTCGGCAAATCAGTCGGCAACGTGGATATCATCCAGTGGAAAGAAACAAAAACTAAACAACTCAAGTTTAAGCTGCCAATTTTGGAAGTTGGCCAGTTCGGACTAGATATCTACGCAGTAGTTAATGCCATATCACCTTCGGGAAAGTACGCTACTGTATTAACACACCAATTGGTAACATAAATATAATATGATAACATGTGCCTCATAATAGCTTTCTGCGTTATTTCAATGTGTTTTATTTTATTTGATAATTGTTCATATATAGGTAGTATATCAGAAAAAGATTCTACAAATGTCTTAAAAAATAATGTTAGTTTAAAAATTGATTCAAAGCATCCCATAAATCATAAATAAATAAAATCAAAATTATTTGGTATATCAATTCCACCAAAACATGACAATATCGATATTTCAATCGAAGAGGTAAACTTGAAACGAAATCCCTATTTTAAAAATAGACAGTACTTTAATACTGCTTGCCGACCTTCACATCGTCATTCGACCTCTTTCTCAGATAAAAATAATGTTACATTATTGGACACAGCTCTTACTATGTTATATGTATACACAATCACCATTATATGAGTTACTGGTTTCATTCTATATATGCATGCATCCTCTCTGATAGCACCATTACAAATCGGTCACTCTTGGAATAAAAATCTTTACTGGACATTTTACAATATCTTTCCTCCCAGACATAACAATAACATAACAACAAATATGCAAAATATGATGCTTTTTAGCAAATCACAATAGTTACGCCACTTTACACAATATAAATATGAACATAGGGGACTATACACACACTGAGGTACATGTATGTATCCATGTGTGCATCTTGTAAAAACATGTATATAGGTATATAATTTAGCGATAATTTGATTGTGTTCTTTTAAAGCTGTGGACCATTTACTATAGATTCTACAAGACATGCATTTTTTCACAAATAACCTATGTATAGAAACAAACGTCAAGAAACCACAGAATCTCTGGCAAACTGTGAATGTTGTGTTTTTTTAATAAAGTAAGAGATCCAATGGGGCGATTTGATTCATTAAAGGCATCTGGGATGGTATTCCCCAACCATTCTTAAGAATATTCTAATGAATTTTGAAAAACACACTTAGAGACCATTATTTGAGACCAAAATTCAAAGGATTTGGGAACACTTCCTGAATAGTCAAACATTATGTCACAATTATTCTATCTGTCATGATGAACTTGATAATCCAAGTTGGAAATTTGAATTTTCATGATCAAGATGAACAATTTTCTCAAGAATGGTTGATAAATACAACACCAGATTTTTTCAGTTGTTTTTCTTAATTGATGATTTGCATGATTTACGATGATTTTGACCAATCTTTTATGTTTCAGTTAGTCATACTTAAATAACAACACTGTGAATGAAATTAATAGCAATCTCAGCATATGTATACTTTGTAAATTTTCGTTAATATTGTTAAAAAAAACGGAGAAAAAGATATTATTTTAACGTGTTAGTGGAATGAAAATATTAAGTATTACATTATAAAGAAAACATTTTTTTTTCTATCGTTTTGCTTAATTTTTATGTTTAAATAAAATATTTAGAGCTATAATATTGCTACATTGTATCGCATTTACTTCCGCCATGAATCTTCTTACTGGCTGTTTACTACAATAGCAAGTAATAACAAGTAGTTATTTAAAAATGAAAGTAATTCTATTTAATCCTCATATCCCAGAAGCCTTTGCGAGTATCGCACAGTTGTTAAATCTACAGGCAATTGTCACCCATACAATTACTTTATTTCTAATAAAGTATATAACAGATGTAAGTAAATATATCGAAAAAGACACAATTCATGTATAAAGGTTTATGTGCAGCATATAAGTTAATACATAAGAAATTGTTTGTGACCATTGCCTGTAAATAAACCACATCTATTACTTCGCCCATCTAATGAATGTGTGTAAAAGGATTAAAACAATGGGATATGTTTTGTTTAGCAATTTGTCTATGGCTTTCCAGCTGTTATATCAATCAAACAACTGATTTAAATAAAATATTTACTTGATTTTTCTTCTTTTTTTTTGGTTTTGTTTTATAACAATATGTATGTATATGTTTTATGTGAAATTGTAAATAAACGGGTAACACTATTGTAACTCAAAATATATAATTTCTGTTTATATGAAATGTAACTTAAATAAGTGGAATCTAAATAACAATTTTGCTTAAAACTGATAGTTTACTTTTTTTTTTCTTTTTTTTTTTTTAATGAGGTTTAACGCCATTTTCAACACATTTTAGGTTATATGTGGCATATCTAATTTTACTGGTGAAAGAAGACCTCATACTGAGTCAGACTGAGTAGAACCATCGTCCTTCCGTAAGTAACAGGAAACATTCTCACATAAAGTTGTTGGAGCGAGAGGGACTCGAATCTTAGCGATGAGTGTTAAGTAACTTTGAGACGGCGCCTTAGAATCGGCCACGGAGTTTACATACCTGAGCATACATGCAGCAGTCATGTTGAATTGTGTGTATGATCTGGGATATCATAATAAGCATGTACATAAAATGCATATGAAAAAAGGCAATACAATAAAACAGGCGGATAAATAAGTAAACATCTCACCAAAGCATGCTTAAATATAAAAGTTGTAACATACAGGGCAAATAAAGAGTAGGCTAAGACACTGCGGTACAAATGCAGAGGTTATTTACAAAACTCCAACAAATGCTCTAGCAAAATGTAAATTATAAAATACGTGCAATAATCATGTAACTAAAATCATGAATGGACATGGCAATAGTAGAAGGTACATTTCTGCCTCATACAACATTTACAGGCTGGAATAATCTAGGTCCGGATCAGTCACCTGAACTCCTTGACATTTTCGGTTTTCTTGATGTCGTTTTGGAAACTGTTTCAAACCTGAGCCGCCTCGAACCCAAACGATCTCTTACCATACATAGCAAATTTTAAAAACATTTGAAAAAGACATTAAGTGCTGACTGAGTGCAATAACTGATTGTTTTACAACGCCAGTAACCAGTGTGACCTTCGTATTTTACGAATGGATGCCTCTCTATGAACTTACGTAACGTTGAATGAGCGTGTTGGAACACGTTCCAATTCCAACAGAAATGTATCTCAGAGATCGTTTATGGTATCACTTTGATGATAAGACGTGACCTTCCGACCCAATTCATTCTATACGTATTCTATGGGGTTCAAGTTCGGGGATACAGAAACATTGTCACTGGTTTCGCGTGTATTGCAAATGACGTCGTGCCCATAACAGTCAGGAAGCTCCGTGGCGCGCTGTCGGAAACTGAACAGTGTATGGCCTACGAGCACCAATTCGATCACGGTTTTGTCTCAAACGGTTTATGATCGTCTGTGCATGTACACCATAACGCCAAGGAGTACGTGTTGCAGGTTACAAACCGTTACGTTGTTGAATGTACGCGACCGGGTCTGACATGATCTCTTACATATCCAGTAATATTGTACCGGTTCGCAAGAATATGATAAGTCTATCTGGGAAAAGCCAAAATGACGTTCAACGGTATTTACCATTTACTTGGCCCGAAGCATAGCCTGATTTCTCTCAGTTTCAGAAAGACGTGGCATCGCTAAACACAAGTGTTTTTTAAAAGTTATTTTTATCTGTGCTAAGCAACAAATGATTTATTGCCGGTGTAAAACATGCAAGTGGAAAGCCTGATGCTGCGCAAGTTTAAAGTAAGGAAAACGTTTTTTGTGCTCAAACGCATGAATACTTCGTAAATTTGAAATAAAAAAGCATAATGATTATCCGCAATTAAATCTTGATAGCCGTGAATAACACATTTCCGATCATGTATGTAAACAAAGAAATATTCAAACATATAAAGTGTAAACTTTTCATATTTTGTCAGTGTAGAAATAACACAGATTTATCATCATAACCTGTGTGGTGAAATTGAAACAAGTTCCAGTTCTAAAATACACACACACTACTTCTCCACTGTCAATATCCTGACACCAAGATTACCCAAATTCAGCAAATATATTTTAACAAATTCCAGTTCTAAAATACACATACACTACTTATCGACTAGCGATATCCTGACACCAAGATTACCCTAATTCAGCAAATATATTTAACAAATTTTAGTTCTTAAATCACGCACGCACTGTTCATCGACACTCACGTTCTGACACTAAGACGACCCAAATTCAGCAATATTTAAACAATATGGCGGATCAAATCGAAATTAAATTGAAGAGCCATGTGATTCCTTTGATACGTCACAAAACTTATTGCAATTTAAAGTCGAAATTTTATTAAAGTGTGCATGACAAGTTGGCAAAACCCTATTTATTATATTATTTTGGCATGCACATCTTTTAATAAATATCTTTCTGGCAATAAGGGTTCTAAACGTGGTGTACTGGGGGAGAGGGGGGTCTTAAATGCATAAATAAGTGTGTTTTTAAATAGAAATATAAGCAATAAAACATAGTTTCCCACTGTAGCATACATACTTACACACACTGACTTGTTATTGTCTTAAAGTTTTCATTTAAAAAATTAGAAAAATATATAGTTTGAAAAGTGAATTCCTTACTTGGTCTATGAGCCCATTTACGTCCAGCTTAAATTTGCAATACGTTTTATTACGCATCTAATGAGTCATTTAATTATATTTTGTTTCTGTTTGAGCCATCAAATTGGTTACATGCTGTTGGCAGAAATTAGTGCTTCATTAAAAATAAAGCCCGAATCAGGAGATAAAGACCGTCTAATAGTGCGAGCATGATAGTATTTTTGAGATCAGATTCCCCTATCGATACCAATATTTGTCACATTTTAGCGGATATGAAATTCCAAATCGTTCAACGTTTGGTTATAAATGACAATTATACATGCATGCGTTGTTTTTATTTTAAACTAATTTGATTTTTATATCTCCAAATACAAATAGTTTCTGGTCAACTGGGATCATGGAGCACACTCAATGTGGCTCAATAATAGAAAAGAACATAAGTTGGTGCTAGGAGCGTACGAAGTGTTATATATTTTATTACATTGCATGAACAGACACAATGAAACCTGAGTCTGTTATTTTCGTTCTTTCTTGAGTAACATGCCTCAAAGGGTCAATTTATCAGCCATTATAGTAAACAGTGTAAATAGGTCATTTACGATAAACCTTGACAATGCAAAATAAAGATAACACATACTGCATGAGTTTATATTTGATCTTGGCCAATTTAAACATTTCTGATAAGGAACAATTTTGAAATTAGAAAATAAATGTTGCATATACGTACACTAGATGGAAACATATTGTGAAAAGTAATGAAAACATCGCTCTGTTTGATCGTGTTTGTTGGTTCTCTGTGCCATGAAGCGAACACTTTCTCGGAAGATGAATTTGAGATGATGAAACAGAAACTTGAACGTCTAACAAGAAGCCATGACGAACTGGCACTAGACATTAAAGGTAAGTATAAAGTTGAACGTCTAACAAGAAGCCATGACGAACTGGCACTAGACATTAAAGGTAAGTATAAAGTTGAACGTCTAACAAGAAGCCATGACGAACTGGCACTAGACATTAAAGGTAAGTATAAAATTGAACGTCTAACAAGAAGCCATGACGAACTGGCACTAGACATTAAAGGTAAGTATAAAGTTTTTAAATGTTATGATGATGATGATTCTAGATACTTTTTTAAAATATAGTCTAACATACATTGTTTATTCACTATTTGTAAGTATATATTTATGTACTATTTCTTTAGATGTTGCAAAAACGGTTGTAATAAATCTATAAAGGTATAGCGGTAGTTTATTTATAATTTATAGGTTTTTTTTCAAATCATGTTGAATCACGTCAGAAAAATTTTACTTTAAAATATTAATAAATTAGTTACTTTTGAAAATTCACCTTATTTCCCTACGTTGTACTTTACAAGCACGTGTATTTCAAAAAGGACCAAAATCATTTGATCTTTTCCTACAATTGATGGGTAAGTTGGCTCTTTTACAGCCCGACATTGCGGTTTTTTGCTTTTGTTCCTCGACGAATAGAATGACAGTATACTCAGTAAAGGCAATTATTATTATCTTAAAGTTTCTCTTTCAATTTCTGCATCAAAACTCATCGACACACACTCACCTAAGCAATATTTGCTTTTTTATGTTTGTGTTTCTCATTGAGCATCTTTGTGTTTTATACCATATTTCATGTGAATGAAGTACTGATGCTGTCTGTCGGGGCTTTTTTGTATCCTCATATTCTAGTTTTATAATAACACATATTCTCATTTTATGATAACGCATTTTCTCGTTTTATGATAATTAGGGAGAATACACTTGTGAATACACTTGCTATCACTTCCTTGGAATGCTTATAGTATTTTTAAGTTTGTAATATTTAATGCACAATTTTTCAAAGTAGTGTGGGTTTTTTTGCATCTTTTAAGAGCTGCACCTTCTGTCCGACATATATTTTATAGTTTAGTGTGATAATGTTTTCCATTGGTATGTGTAACCTGATACCTCTGCATCTGAAACTCAAAGAGTTACTTTCCTTCTACTGCATATTATCTGTACATGCGTTATCTCTGACAGTCAAGTGTATTCCATTCACCTATTAACTACAGTACACTTATGAGTTCTTATGATAGCATTAACTAGTTAGAAAAAAATATATTGTCGTTCTGTATTATTCCCAAAAGTAATAACAATAGCATTAAAAATATGTATCCAGAGCCTTTTAAGTCTTATATTTTGGTTGCTCGTTCAAGTGTTGAGACTTTTAGTAAAAATGAGAGAAGCATATTACCTGGGGCTATTCAGCTTTCTCCAGAAGATGATCCAGTGTCATTTCAAGATTTGTCTTTGAATAGAAACATTTTCAAAATATTAACATACATGACAATTATAATGTATAATGATGAATGCAGTAGTTATTATATTGTTCACAAGGAAACATTTTAATACATAAATTATTTCGTATGATAGGTTTGTGTTCGACGATGTTTTTCGCCCTTGGTGTGTGTGCAAGACAACGGTCAACAACACTTTATATTATGAGTTGATTAAAAAATATTTCATTTACAATAGAATACGTAAACATTAACTATTTGTCATTTACATAGCTTGTATACAGATTCAGACAAACATTTTACATTTTTATCAATCAAAAGTTCAGGTTTTGACGCTTTGGGTTTCGTTGCATTGTTCTTTAATTAATGACGATATTACGAATCTCCGGAAATGAACACAGTACTAAGAAATAATCGTTTATATCTTCAAATAAGTTTATCAACTATTTACATTTGTAAGACGGTGTATAGTTACAGGAAATGAACATTTTCCATGATATGAAGTAATTCCTTCAAGCCATTTATATTTTCAGATACCAAATTGAATCTAGCCGTTAAAAGAAATGCAGACAGGTTCATTGTTGATCAAGAAATGAACGTAGAACAAGAGCTACTGACGCTGAAAAACGATATCAAACAAATGAAATCAGGTAATCAATGTTAAATATTTGTTAAATACTGAATATATCCATGTCGGTGCTACTCATTATGCTTGACAACTTTCATCCATAACAATATAATTTTTTTCTTATCTCCGATATCGTACGCAGAATTTGATAATACTGTAAATTCCTGAAAAAACATAGTATACAGTATGTAAATAATTCAGCGCTCTGGTTTGCCCTTATCTGAAATAATCTGTTCTACAATACCCGATTTAGGTAGGTGTAACCGGAATTTAGCGCACTTCCGACTTTCTGATTCGGCCGTAAGCATACAATAAATGGTATTGAACATCATGTCTGCAATAAATAATATATTCATTTAATATGATATGATATTAAGTTATCAACAAAGTAAGTACAAACGCTTTGCATAACATAATCTCTTGTTTCAAACTCGTCAAATAAATTCAATAACCAATGAATATTCATGTATTTATCTCCATATCGCACAAGCAATGTATGTCATGTCTGCAATAAATACAACCAAAACCATTAAATAAACATTACCATATTGTACATGTATTAGTATAACGGCAATGTTGTTCGCTATACATATCGTCTATTGAACCAAGTATTGCATCTATCTACCGTTTATTCAGATATGGGAAGTACGTTCGTTCGTTGGGGTCGTACTGTGTGTCCCGGCACGTCTAGTTCTGTCGTCTACAAGGGTAAGTGACTACATGTATACTTGGACACATTGCTGCAATCATTTATCAAATTCAAATATACGTATCTTAGTAAACAATGATTATATATTTTGTTATAATATGTATTGTTCTGAATAAACCACAAGCCAGTTTCTGTAAGTACGTGTATGTTTATTTGAGACTACAACAGAATAAAGGCCCTGCGACCAGAGCGGCATAGAAATATACTAAGGGCACATGCAAGATAGTGTGTGTAGTCTAAAAGTAAGAGTGCATATAGGTATATACAACTGATATAACCCGTTGCTAGGTTAATTGCTCTGTACCAGTTAACAACTTACTTCATCTGCTTTAGAACAATTACATCAAAACGAAGAAAAACACATCTGAATAGACATTTACTGATGTTTTATTCAACTAATATTTAATTTAATAAAATGAGATAAGGCTAGTTCTTGTATATTGGTATTTTGTTTCGCATGTAGACATCTTGAATAAAAAATGTTACGAACTTATATGAATCTTACTTGACTGAGGCCGAAAATTACGCGATTTTGCTGCTATAAATCGGGACGTCAAAAAGACCAAACATGGCCATGTTTAAGGCGTCATAGGTCAAGAAGTGATATATTTCATTTCACACCAAATATTCCACTGATTTCGAAAATAATTTAAAAGGTATATTCCTCCTTAATAGGATTCAGAGTACAAGTTTACAGAACTGTTGTTTTTTTTACTCATTTCCAACTATACAATAGGATTCAGAGTACAAGTTTACAAAACTTTTTTTGTTACTTACTTCCAGCTATACAATAGGATTCAGAGTACAAGTTTACTAAACTGTTAGTTTACTTACTTCCAACTATACAATAGAACCCAGCGTGCAAGTTTATTTTTGTTGCAAATTGGCATATTGCTATTATTTGACATTGAAACTCGGCAAACGTTGTACATGCTTAATTTGGTGATTGGCTAAATAAAATAAAATAATTATACACCAAGAGTTTAACTATTAAACACTATATAATTAGATAAAACGTACTAGGTCTACTGAATAATTTTTAACCACATACTTACAGTAGATACAATCCTTCAAAATATATATTATATAATTACTCTTTAGCTTACGGTGCTAGAATGTACGGTACTGAATATGAAGATAACCAGGAAGGTACCTACAATCCTTTCAACGTCCATCGAGACGATGAAGACGCCCCCTGTGTCGTCTGCAGATCACAAAGGGCAACAACCATCATGATACCTGCTAGGTCGAATTGTTACAGTGGTAAAGGGTGTTTTTGATACATGTATGTTTGTGGTAATCCGCATTTATGGCTCTGTGTGGTGCGTTAAAATAATAAAGTAAAAACAGTTTATTGTACGTAAATTTTGGCCTGGATGTTATTATCTAGCACTAGGAAAAAAATTAGCAGGGTAATCGTTTCGTGCATTTTGACACACATGCGGTACGTCTTGTAAGGTGTTAAGACCCCCAGGTAACCTCAGTATGTTTTGTTCACAAAAAGGCCAACTGTTGTTGTTTTTTTACTTCCGCATATTTTCAATTTCATACTTGATGCTGTTGTTAACTACATGATTTAATTATATATCAAAAACAGATTAGACACTTGATGCTTATTCGAAGCAATAATACAGCCAGTATGGCTCCCGGTAATTTATCGCTATATTTTATTTGGAAAGTAGCGGAAATAGTCGAACATGGCTCCGACTGGCAATGCCAATGTTAAGCAACAAAGTCTGTAGAACGAACCCAGCTCTCCCGATTAGTTCCTTTAAATTACAGCACATATGAGCACGTTGATTGGTCAGTTGCTTCAGGAAAAGTTTAAATGACGTCATAGTTTAGTAAGCATTCAATTGCTATGGATTTTGGGACAGGCAACAAATTCCCTGCTTTTTTCATTCGAGGTTAATAAACGTGATTCGGGAGATATCAGGTTCTTTATATTGATTACAAGCACCATGTATATATTACGTATCAAAAGGATAGGCAAGTGTATGGTCCAATGGAGGCGTAAATAAGCGATACATTTGTTCTGATTTGGCGATGTTTTCGTTTTATTCAGATCCACGTCAATCCATATTCTGTCATGTCTTTCTTTAACAGGTTGGCACCAGGAGTATTCGGGCTACTTGATGGCAAATGCACGAGGTTACCCATCATCCACTGAGTACATATGTGTCGACAAAGAACCAGAGGCAGTTCTTCATGGCAGTGCCAGTTTGGACGGCAGCTTGCTCTATGTAGTAGAAGCCGTGTGTGGCTCTCTTCCCTGTTTACCGTACGTGGAAGGGAGAGAACTTGCGTGTGTTGTTTGTAGCAAATAAATAGTTACACACTGAGGACATGTTTTAATGTTTTCCTTTACAATTCCTCAAAGTCGAAAAGCGGGGCTTGTTTTAAAAGATTAGGAATTGACTGATCATAACAGGCCAGGTTCAAGTCGATGACCTCTGTAAAACAGCGCCTTATACTAGAACTACATAGGAAAAGGGTTCAAGAGCGATTCATAAAATCTCTGAGTTTACTCTTATACCGGAGTTAATATTAAGTGTAAATTAGTGCAAGGTGTATTTACGGTTTTGTTGCAGACCTTTTCTCCTTATCTGGGTTTATATGTCAATGTCGTCTTTTAACATAGTTCTCGTGAATGAATTTGTCAGGTTAATTGAAAAACGTTCTCTTTATCAATTGTGCACTACCATGCTTACAGTCAATGCTGCAAGGATCCTTGCTACAGATATACATACTGAAGCATGTTCACATCTTCGGAGCTTGTTGGGGTCACAGGAGAATGTTTGGGCCACATGAGGTGAAATACTCCCAGCTCAGGTCAACTGGAGTATGCTCACATAATATTAATCAGGGTTGTGTTTTAGTATTGGTATGGAAGATTGTTCAGAAAAACCTGAGTTACTTTTTTTTAATATGAATCATACAGTCAACTGTGTAGAAAAGTATGTAAAGGAGTGAGGAATGTTCCTATTAAGTTGTATATAGTTTCATAAAAGTAGAAAATAGATGTTGAGTATAGAAAAAACATTATATTACAAGCAGTGGGATTTCTTATTTTTATAATTGCCCCTAAATTTGTATTACTATTTTGATGTTACATTTATATGTGACACTCAAATAAACGTTAATAGTTTATTATAGTCTTTTAATACACATGTTACTATAATTATATAGTAATAAAAAGTATCATGTTTTAAACAGGTTAATGCCTTTACGCGCTGTTTATGACTTATTGACATCAGCAGAAAACTCATAATCATAATCGGCGCGGTACCGTTGGCGTCAAATGTCACGCGACGGCAAACATACTCCTGACGTCATTTCCGTTTCGTTTGTTTTGTTCACTTTCAAAAGTTATCGTGAGGAACTTGACGTGTTATGTATATATTTGAGGTACCAAAATCGAGAATTGGCATATATATGAAAAGGAATAAATTACTGAAGACTTCATATCTCGATTATCTCATTCGAATTCTCGAGTTTGAATTATATTTTACTTGAATTATTTGAACCATATATTTTAGTCATTGTATAGGAACGTCAGTTGTTATTAATCACTGCGAGTAGTGCAACCGAGAGGGGCCCTCGGGGCCGTTGTAAATTTTCCGGGCCGATTATCACCTCATGGCCTGGCTCTGTCGTGTATTAACCTCTAATTAAGTGTTGCATATTTGTAATAAAACTCTAGAACAGGATTCAATTTTAAAATTAAACTCTGTATTTATTTTCACCATCGTCAAAGCGATTATTGCAACAGTACTCATTATAATAAATGTAATTAATGAGTTGTTTGACTGATAACATAACACATAACTGTGTGAAATCTTAACCTTAATCTTATTATACTAATAAATAACACTCTGATACCGAGCTCTTGGGTGTCTACCTCATGTACGGATTTGTAACAAATAATTGTTTTAATAGTTTTTATGAAGATAATGATATAATTACAAATACCATTTCACCTTTATAACTGCAAATAATGTGTTTACTTGGACTGATGGCATAGAAATATGTGATTAATTATAACACAGAAAGCTAATGAATGAACAGCTAAACACAAATCTCATCTACTGAGATGTTACGAAAAGTACATACAATGAAACTAAAAAAAGAAAAAAAGAAAGTGATTTTTTGTGTGTGTTTTTTTTTAAATTTATAGTGTAGTTAAACATATTTGTCATGCAATAAATCCATTCACTGTCCTTTTCAAGGTGACAGTGCATATACGCATGCTTTAGTAGTCTTCAGTCACAGTGATACAATATTAACATGTATTTATAAGCAATGTTACACATAGATTAATCATATTGTAGATGCATAATATGATATACAAGCAAGTCACATTAAACTGGTACCATGACAACTAATCACAGATGAACATCCTACAACACTGTTGAGACCCTCTTTTGCCCAGGTAAATTTCTTGCTGCAGATGAGTAGAGCAAATACATTTACATAGCGTACACTGCAATACGACATCACTGGCGTTAATGTTTTTATTGTTTGCATCAGGGAATTCATTACTGATACAGGAATAGGAACTAATTCACTTTCACCTTTAAGTTATTAAAATGAAGTTGTATGGTTTGAAATAAGTGGCATATACTGTAGTTATATTTTTTTGTAATGTTACATTTCTCCAATACTAGTGATAAGTAGTGTAGATTTTACACTCAAGAAATTATATATGCCCAACATTTGGCTATGGAGATGACAATGGTGGTGGCTATGGTGATGACAATGGTGATGACAATGGTGATGACTATGGTGATGACTATGGTGTTGGCTATGGTGATGACAATGGTGATGACTATGGTGATGGCTATGGTTATGACAATGGTGATGGCTATGGTTATGACAATGGTGATGGCTATGGTGATGACTATGGTTGTAACAATTTTTTAGTAATGGTGGCCATCTTGAATTTCAAAACTGAAAAAAAAAATCTTCACTATAGTCTCCTATGCAATAGAAATATCCATGTGGCCAACTGGTTTCAGAGAAAGTGCTGCTAATCGCAACAGACGACAGACAACAGACGGCTGACAACGCACCATTGCATAAGCCCTTCTGGTCGTTGGCCAGTAGAGCTAAAAATTGAGAGAGCTTAATATAATAATGCTTCAGACTTAATTTTAGTTATAATCTGTCAACTAGTTTCAGAGGAGTCATTTGGAGCAAAAGTTAACAATGAATGATGGACACAGTGTTATCACAAAAGCTCAACTACCAGCCTTTGGCTCAAGCGAACTTAAGATATTTGGCTTGAATTTTATGGAGTACTAATACATTTGTACTTGAAACTTATATCATAAAGTTTAACATGTTTATTAATTTATTTATAACTCACAAATATATCTTATATGTATTAAACAATCATTATTGCACAGTTTTTATTGTGTTGGCTTTGATGAATACACACAAACATATTAATTTTTATATATAAACACCAATAAAAGAGTGATTTTGATCTAAAGTTATATTTTTATTTTGCTGATGCAACAGAATGAAAAATATATAAACGAACATCCACCGATGATTTCAACAAGGGACCATTCCCTTACAGGGCAAATGTCATAGTAACTCAGTTAGCTAGACCACTATTACGTATTTCCAACAAACAGGCTAGGTAAACACAGCAACACAGGCATTAAATATCGAAAGTACTATCAAAATATATAATTGTGAAAACAAATTCTATATGATCCGACTTTAATGATAGTCTACAAGTATTACTATCTGAAACTTTTCTTGGAATGGTTTCTATTAAACAAATTGACAAAATTAAAACATATTTTACACTTTTTGCCACAGATGATCACAAATCTGCAAAATAGGTCACATTTCAACACAGGTTATGCCTCTTTCCCAGCAGAAAACGAAATTTTAATAAGTGTCTGTATACATATGTGAGTATTTTAATCTCATATTTACATTAACAGTATGCAGATATATGCATATCATTTTCAAAAAAAGAGCTAGGAGAAAATTTATCAAAGTTGTTGTATGTCCCAATAAAATGTAATGAACTGTTAATTTTTATTATATTTGTTGATTTCTTATTGTTATTACAACTTGTCATGCTCACTCCCTGGGCAGAACCAGTATAAAAAGAAATGAAGTGAAGACAAGTTGATAATAAATTTACACCACCAAAAAAAAATCTGATGTTTATAATTTCATATTAATCTATCTTAAATTAAATCAAAATCATCTAAAGAATACAACCATTTCCTAACTCAAGTCCAAATGTGATTTATTTCCATCAAGTCAATTCTTTTGTGTCATTTTCAAGTTCTGTAACTTTTGCCAGCACATCATTTGAAACTAATGGCAAAAGCTCCTGTTGACTGAGGGCTTGCTTTTCTGGATTCATCCTTCTTTGTAAAGATGAAGTGATGGAGGTATTGTCACACTCAGTAAATTCGTCATCTGAGATAGCTGGATTCTGATTCCCAGACAAAATCTCAGCTAAATGACTCTCTTTGGCAGTTTGTAAAGTACCAATCATCTCCCTGGCCTTCAAGTTATCAGTTTGTTTCCCTTTTATTTTGTGCAATTTTTTCTCTGAAAAATAAGTAAAAGTTCTTCAAAATAAATTTTTCATTATTTCATATTTTCACACAAAAAAAACGTGATGTGGCCATCATTAAGAAACAAATGTTTGCTGTGCTCTGGTCCAGTATTTTTCATGTCTGTCAGTAGATAGGTAGATATTTTTTTTTTAACAGATTTTCATTTTTTATTGTCATGTTGGACAAACATTTACAAAAATCATTAAAAAAATATATGAGTGGTTAAGCAGGAGCATGACAAAAAAATGTTCAAGAGCGGCCTTATACAGTCATGCCATTTTCTCCAAATGGCATCATCGTTCCCATTTAGTGATAGTGACATAATGTCTATCAATTCATTAACATTTGGAAAAAGACTCTGAAACATGAATACTGGTAGTTGTGACAAAAATAAATAACATGTTCTTCTTCTTCAGTTTTCTAACAAGCCTTTGAAGATCATTTTGCCAGTTATTATATTTTAGTGTTTGAAATATGTCTACACTAAATGTTATAAATTTCTAGAAAATATGCTTATCAAAAACTTGCATATATACCATTGAATGTATTGCAGAAGTTAAAAGGCTGGTTTTAGTTTATCAAAAAAATGTATGATAAGCTATTAAGCATGTACGGAACAGAAGATTTGTCTAAACTAGTGGTCTGCTTGCTATTATCTTAACATTGTAAACATAAACATGTGGTCTGGATTGATAGCTATTTGAACTACTGATTTATAACAAATAAGGTGAATGGTCAGTGTATGTAATCAATATTCAAGTAATGAAAACATACTAATTGTAAAGTTCACTTTGATCAAATCCAGTTTGAAACAAATACAATTGTTAAACTAATTTCTAAAACAATTTATAATCATTTAATTGTTTCCTCTTTTAATGATTATATACTAAAATGACTAAAAACATTTTAAAGAAGCAAGATAAAAATCCCCCCCCCCCCCCCCCCCCCCCCCATCCTGCCCAACAGTGCTCATTGATATAATTGGTTAAGCAATGAGGATTATATAGATTGGTAAAAAATGGTTTTATTTCAATTTTTTCTTAGTTATTGTACTTAGTGTATTGTGGAGTTATATTTCTATTTCCTTCCTTCCTTTCTTTCTTTCTCCTTTTCTGCCTTTCTTTATTCATTTGCAACAAAAATAAAACCACATTAAGGGTAGTAATAGGTTATTTATGATAACAAAGTTAGGCCTATTTATGTCACAGAAGGGACATACCACTGATTAGATAAATTGAAATACTTTCAAATTGATCATCTTGTGTACTTTTTTGGAGTCCATTTTCAAATTTTTAATACAACTCAAGACATAAAATAAAGTTTCTTTAACATGTAAACAACTATACCAGCAAAGACAATCCTAAAATTAAATCTAAACATAAATAATAATACCATTTGGGTGAAAATACTGTTTTAAAAAAAGAGGGCGAACTGTGTTATGTTCGAATTCATGACAAACTGTTCGTACCTAAAGACGCAATATACGATTCTGAGCTTATTATAGTCCTGAGTGGATCAGCAGGTGCTTGTGGCAGCTTTGGAACGGTATCTATTTCATTTCTTACAGGATTCCATGGATCGTTGGATGACGGATTGGACATATTTGAAGGAAAAGTGATCATTTCAGAGGAGCAACGTTTCTTTGTCAGCCATACTTGTAACGCAGATTTCGTCTAAGTTGATCAGACGCTTGGATCATTTAGGAAGTTCCATTATTTTTCATAGGGGATTTAAATTGTGTGTGCATATAATTTAGGTGATGAAAACCTTATAGCGATATATATAAGAAAAACCATCTGAATTATTGTTCCTTCATGAACATTATAGTTTTGTTTTTTTTTCATTGTAAAGAACTTTATAATCAACTTGAAAGAAAGCCCTTAGACTGCTAACATATGTAATAACCTACTTCAAATAGTGAACCAGTCCAGATTTGTTGCAGCGGCTGAAGATAACAAAATGAAAAAAATGGATTTGCATTTTGTAGATAATACAGCATATCATTGTAAGTATCTATCTGTGTTGTATATTTTATATAACTTAAAATAAAACTGTTTGATATATGTTATCTCATGGGCGTAACGCCTTCACGACTAGCCCGACTATAGTCATTTCAGATATTGGGGCGACCACGATACTGATAGGGTAAAAAATGTTTGGCGCAAAGATGGCATGCTTTTTAGCTAAATTAAGGCCAGTCTCTACAGGTAAAAAGAGTATTGACAAGCTGTCTCAGATTCTAGTCCCAAACTGGCCTCTTGTATGTTGTTGTATTAAAAAAATTGGACACCACTGTACCAAGTCCTTTGTTTTTTAAATATTTTAAAGGAAGCACAAAATAGTGTGAATTAAAACAGCTTTTAAATGGTTGATTATGTCATGAGTGTAAGAAAAACACTAAAATGTACGCATTTTGACCAATACTACAATATGGTCCAGAGCTCCAGATAAGATGCGTATCTGCGTATATATGACACATAAAAAATTTGTGGATACGCACCAGATTTGTTTTACGTGCGTATCAACTACACAAAAGCAACGAGTTTTACGCTAAAATCAATTTCTATGTGAGCCATAATATGGAGTCCGGGAATTTGTGTTACATCACAAACCCTTTGGTGTCCACTATATTAATATTTAATACTTGTTAAATTTTATGCTTTATTAGGTTACTACACTATTTAATGTTATTATATTGTTAAAAATATTAACAGTTTCTAGATTTATGTATAAAGGAATGTGATTTTTAAATTTCACTGTTAGTAACACTGGACACTATACTATAAATTCATTTATTTATGGTCAAATTAGTTTCTTGCATCTATTAAGTCTGCTTAAATGAATTACCAGGTTAAGTTTAATTGTTTCAAATGTAAAACTGGTTATTTAGTTCGATATTTAGCAATTAGAGTCAAGTGGAAGTATGATGTAACAAGACACCAAGTACGATGTAACTGGACACAAAAAGTGTAACAGGATACCAATATAGACCCCAATAAAAAACACCAAGTTACACCATCGCAGACTCAATGCATCTATACAATTTGATTCAGGTGTTTCAACTACTGTCTTCATTCAAAAACAATCACAGGACATTTCTGACTAATCATAAACATTTAATTGAACTGGTTTTTTGTATTCATGAATAAATCGGGCACAGGTGAAACACTGGACTCGGTGAAAATTGTGTCCTGATTTCACTTGTTACACACAAACAATTTGAGAGTTAATTATACATCAAATATATATTTTAAAGTTCATATTGTTCCCTCGTACTTTCAGATATCTTAATTGTTCAAACCGATTTCATTTTCACGGGTACAGCATGTCTATCACTGTAAACCATGAGATTCTTGTTGTCAACGTAATACGATACACTACATCGGTCAGGCAGAACTGAACAAAGCCTTTTACATAGAATTAATTATTCATTATGGTACTTTCATACATCACATATCATTTTGGTAATGCTTAAAGCATTTTAAATGCATTTAAGAGACCGGAGGATGAATCAAAACAATGTTGTCGTCGTAACTTTTTTCCGAAAACTGACCGTGTGTACATTGTCGTCCGCCATATATCAAGTTGATTCATCAACCTTCCTTCTCGCTGCCAGCCATAGAACTGAATGGTATCGGTGTGGTAAACAAACTCAAGGTTAAAAGGTTATGCGGGGGAATTACTTGGTAATTTTCCATTATGCTCAAATACCTTGACGTAACAAAAGAGGACATGTTTCTCGTAACCGATGTGTTGGCTGTATGCCATATTTAAGTGGTGGGTTCTAGAATGCCATATTTACGTCATTTTCATAGTACACTGTCGATCACGTAAAAACAACATGTGTACGAGATCGTCGATGTCAAGGTTGTAAGCTACAACACATTTTGTCATGACGTAACTCTGAGGACACGATTGGTTACGCCACATTACAAAAAAATATTAAGTCAAATTCTCATATTTTACGTTGCAAATAAAAAAACAGAAGTTAATCAATTCAAATAAGAGGAAACTGAAGTTTATTTCCAAAAAAAACACAAGCTGTTTTGGTTTAGAAGATTAGAGTAGTACGTGTTTAATGCAAACTCACACGCAAATGAGCACAACAAAACCAAGAAATTACACAATAAAATAATGATTTAAGAGAAGTTTTAAGTTGTTAAAAAAGTACCCTATGTGACAATTAAGAGAATTATTTGTTTTTAAAAGGTTCTGCAAATTACTTTAAATTATTATTATATACTTCTGCAGCTTATATTAATTTATGTAGAATTTGTGTGATGTAACGCAAATTCCCGGACTTCATATTATGGCTCATATGCGTAAAAAAAATTATATTCTATGAAAATCGATTTTCACTGCACTAACTTTTTAACTTATCCGCATAAATAAATAGCTGAATGGTTTGAATTAAACTCTTTTCAGTGATAAATTTTACTGGTTATAATGGTAACCCAGTCTGTGCAATTAATAAACAATGTCGCTAAGTTGCTCGATTTTTTCTTGACCGTCAATGACGGGACACAAACTTTGGAAAGCTGAGTGTTCCGTTGGGATACCTGTAATTCCCAGAGCTGTTTCAATATTTTATGTATATTGCTGGTTGAAAATCATATTCAACAACACATTGAGGTTATTTTTATATAATATACGCTCACTCGTCGGGTTAAATCATAAATGACTGTCACGCCATGACAATTTTATTTTGTAATTTGAAAAAAACATCTTTGAAAAAAAAACAATATTACTAATATATACCAGGTTTTAGGTTGTTGGTATATTAAGATGAAATGTGGAAATCGTGAAACTTTGTTTAAAAAGTAATGTTATCTTATTGTTTAAAATGTACAGATGATATACTCTGACAAACTTTTTATTTGAATGTCCTATTTTGTTTTGTAAGGTATCGAGACATGCATGCGCGACTTTCTAATACCAGTTTAAACATCGGCCGGTCTATGTTTCTACAGCG
This sequence comes from Panopea generosa, assembly GCA_029582155.1. Classification (NCBI taxonomy): domain Eukaryota; kingdom Metazoa; phylum Mollusca; class Bivalvia; order Adapedonta; family Hiatellidae; genus Panopea; species Panopea generosa. The sequence continues at coordinate 30,624,866 of CM055897.1, read as the reverse complement.
CCCTTTTCGGTCTTCCTGGCGCCGTTTATTTTTCTTTAACATATGTTCAAAGGTTATGGAAAACGTTATGGATTAACGTTTAGAAAATTATGTTCATTTTGAAAGCAAATTATGCTAAAAAAATTATTACATAATTTGAGAAATTTAATTAACAATTGAAAAGTTCATGGCCCTGTGGCCATGTTCATAAAAAATTAATGTCACATACTGCATTAAATGACTTCCATCTTGTGCAGTGTGTATGCTAAAACTATATTTTTTTACTTATTCTGATTGCATTTTGGTCACATATGACATACATGCCAAGAACAAATTTTATTTTTTAACATCTAAACTATCATTTAACTATTCAGCAATGGTCTGTAAGAAATCCAAAGATTGAGCAGTAAAATGACTGATATAAGATAAAAGGCAAAATGGAAAGTTTGATGTCCATTTGTCTGTTACGCAGCCTCTTGTGTTAAGCAGCCAAATATATTAGTTTTATATCAACAGCCAAACTTGGTCTGTATTTAACAACCACATGCTCTAAGGGCCATTATAGTACATCCCCACTGTATGCTGCAACTTAACACAGGTTTGGTTGTATATCATATGCGCATTACTCATTACTATTCTGAAAAACTCAAGAATACTCATCTACTCTGATTTGAATGAGTAATTACTCATCGGCATAAAAAATTATCTGGAGCTCTGTTGGTCTTTATATACATATAATATACATATAATAAGACATTGGAGTGGATGAAGAGCTTCCTCGCTGACCGATCACAACAGGTCGTCCTTGAAGGCCAATCTTCCTCGTCAGTCCTCGTCACTTCGGGCGTCATGGGTCCACTACTATTCTTGGTTTATATTAATGACCTACCGTCGAGAGTTAGTTCCAGGGTCAGATTTTTGGTGATAACAGTCTGCTATACCGTATCTTCAACACTGAAGAAGACACCAAGAAGTTGAAGACAGACCAAGACCACCTTCAGCAATGGGAAGATGACTGGCAGATGGCCTTTAACCCAGACAAGTGCGAGGTTTGAGAATAACTAATAAGAGGCGTTTTATTCCTGCCACCTACTCGATTCATTGCCATCAGCTGCAGCTGACCACCAAATCTAAATATCTCAGAGTTACCATAGACAGCAAGCTGTCATGGAACCCACAGATAGACTCTATAGTGAAGAAGGCTAACACCACAACAGTGTTCCTCCGAAGAAATCTTTCCTCTTTCCCCAAGGAAGTCAAGGCCACCTGCTACAAATCACTAGTACGGCCACAACTTGAAAACACGTCCACTGTATGGGACCTGTATACCAAGTCAAACATAAACAAGATCGAATCAGTGCAACGAAGAGCTGCTGGTTTTGTCATAAGTGACTATAGCCGAACAAGCAGTGTCTCCACTATGCTTCAGCACTTAGGCTGGGCGGATCTCCAGTCACGTAGACAGCATTCCAAAGCTGCCATGATATACCGCATTGTACAACAGCTTGTAGAAATCCCAACTGCCCCTGGCATACCTTCTTCTTCCAACCGATGACCAGACCAGAGGTAATGCTAGTAGATTTCTTCCTCCCTTCACCGGCGTCAACAGCTACCGTGACTCCTTCTTCCCATCTGGCATCAGACTATGGAACTCCCTCTCAGTCAGCCTTGTCAATGCACCATCCATCGAAGCATTTCATGGTAGGATGGTTGCAAAGACGGAGTGAACAGATGAATGATGTTTTTAACTGCACACTAGACCCTCTCTCATGTGTAAATATATTTCACAATGTGCAATTATGCTCCAGAGGAGCCCTGTACAGTATTAAGAAGAAGAAGAAGAATATTGGTCTTTCATTTGCGAATGTTTACATATGCATCAGCTAATTCTTCACATATTTCACTTCCAACCTTCGAAGTAATGGTCTAGTTTAATTATTTTGAAATGTACAAGTTGGCATCGAATTTTTGGAAAAGAGAAAAAAAAATAGTTTATTTAATCCTTTTCTTGTCTTTGATAATTTGTATGTAACAGGACAAGAAAATTATGCAACGAGGCCGGCTGTCGTACTTGGGGCCTTTCACTGACAAGGCGAATGCTCTACTGACAGGGCTAGGCGGACTGCTCACACACATTTCTAATCTTACAGATTATCTACAGTATACTGTGACATCCCCCACAAATTTGCAATTATTCTCTGAATTTCCAAAGAGACATCAGAGAATAGTGTTAATGTTTCGGAATATACATATTGGGTACAAATATAACTGTTAACAGGACGAGAAAAATATGTAGGGACTCAAATCTGGTACCTGTCGCTTACAGGGCAAATGTTCTACCAGCTGAGATAGCCAAAATGCTGATATACAATCCCTCCTAACAGGTGACATGACAATTATTAACCAGGTTTTTAAAAGTTGAAAACCTGGTTATTAAATTGGCGAATTGGCAGGCGGGCGGATGGGCGGCGTCAAGTTTTTAGTTTCCGTTCAATAACTATAGTACCTTTCATCGGAACTGAACCAAACTTACACAAACTGTGTACCTCTATAAAATCTAGGCCAAGTTCAATAACCAGCCAATACGGACCATTATCTTTAGAGTTATGGCCCTTTAATTAGTCAAAAATGCTAAAATTGCCCGTTTCCGCTTAATAACTAGAGTATTCTTTATCAGAACTGAAGCAAACTTACACAAAGTATGAATCTCTAAAAAATCTAGGCCAAGTTTAATAACCAGCCAATTCAGACAACTCTAGAGTTATGGCCCTTTAATTAGTCAAAAATGCTAAACTTTACTGTTTCTGCTCATTAACTAGATTATTCTTTATCAGAACAGAAGCAAACTTACACAAAGTGTGCATCTTTATAAAATCTAGGCCAAGTTCGATAACCAGCCAATATGGACCATTATCTATAGAGTTATGGCCCTTTAATTAGGCAAAAATGCTAAAATTGCCCGTTTCCGCTAAATAACTAGAGTTTTCTCTATCAGAATTGAAGCAAACTTAACACAAAGTGTGAATCTCTATAAAATCTAGGCCAAGTTCAATAACCAGCCAACTCAGACTATTATCTTTAGAGTTATGGCCCTTTAATTAGTCAAAAATGCTTAAATTTACCGTTTCCACTCAATAACGAGAGTATTCTATATCTGAACTGTAGCCAACTTACACAAAGTGTGTATCACTATAAAATCTGAGCCAAGTTCGATAACCAGCCAATTTTGACCATTATCTTCAGAGTTATGGCTCTTTAATTAGTCAAAAAAGCTAAAATTAATTGTTTTCCGAAAACAAACAATTTTTCTAGTGGTAAAGTAAAAACAATATTTTTCTTTTGTTATTTTGGTGAAGATACTAAAACAGTTTGGATTGATGTTATGATATATATTAAAATGAAACTCCATTAACATGCACATTTTTATCTTGAAAATGGTTTGGGGTGCCATTGTTCAATTGGTAGCCATGAGGCAAAAAATATTATAAAAAATACAAATGATTTATTAGAGAAATGTACAGGTCCATTTAAAATTTTTACAACACAGCTGAATTTCTCATAATGTTTGATGCATTTTGAAATATATTTGTAGAATCAAACATCGTGTTTAAAAAATTGTTGCTATCAGTTGAGCATGTGTGACTTCTATCGGTGGGCACTGGAAACAATACCACCACTTAAGCCTCAATACAAAATGTGAAAATATTGATGTATTATTTTATGATTATGCATGTTTGTTTCAGAGTATAATCACCTTACATCTTTCATAATGTGAATTACGAAAGTAACATTTTAGCCAAACAAACAGTGAATAGCACAGAAACAAGAGAAAAACTTTATTTCATGTTTTTTTAACAAAATGTTTTACAAATAAAAAAACAAAATTTGAATTGTATGCTTTTTTATTTTCTGCTTCAATGTACATAAAATTCTGGCATGAAATAGAGTTACAGTTACAGAATAGCTAAAATGTTTGAAAAACATGGTTTTCCGGGAATTTCCACGTCTCTTGTTTTTATATCTTAAATTAAGGATTGAGTTTGTAGTTGACCTCACTTTTAAAAGTAAATATATATATATACTAGTACTGACTTGCCAAAGAGCTAGCTATTGCAGTGGAGTATCCAGTGATGGTTCACATAGCACTCAAGTGCTTTTGGTTTGAACCCCATATGAGGCTACTGTTTTTCTTCGTAATCTTTTCCTTTTCTTTTACTCAAGCCATTTAAAATCTCAGCAAAAAACAGTTGAAACATTAAGCCTTTTATACCTATACCTCCATTTGTTTACCCTTCAGTCAAAAATAACTATAGACAAATCTCTATTTTGCCAATTCTGTCAAAAATTTTCGAAAGGCATGTGTGTACATCTTAAAGCATACTTGGAAAACATTGGACTGATCCAAGATGGACAATCGGGCTTTAGGAACAAACATTCCTGCGAAACACCACTGACTGCCATCATTGATGATTGGATATCAGCTATTGACAAAAATCAACTAGTTGTAACTATTTTCCTAGACTTGACCAAAGCGTTTGATCTTGTTGACCACAAAAAACTAGTGGAAAAATTTAAAATCTACCAATTGAACTAAAAAACTATACAGTGGTTCCAGTCTTATTTATTTGACAGATGGCAACAGGGGTTGAAATCTCTGGCAAGTTATCCAGTGCCAAAAAAGTTAGTTCCGGTGTCATATAGTCAGGGTCACTTTACCGCTATAGGAAAATGCACCCCCCAACCCCCCCCCCAACCCCCCCCCCCCCAACCCCCCCCCCCCCCCTAGTAAATTGACCGCCCAGATTTATCACCAATAAAGTTACTTTCATCTTAGTTTAAGGACTAGTTATTGTTTATGGATACATCAATTGATAAATCAAAAAAAAATTACACAAAGAAAACACTCACATGTGTAAAACAAGACCATTCTATTGGTATGCTCTATAGCAGTTATTATTGTTTGATTATATTTATACCTATATCCCTTTTCTGGGAAAGTGAAATAATTTTTTGATATTTATCCACATCATTATAATCATTAAAGAAAAATTAGTGCGGTGGGAGTGGGAGAGGGGGGGTCACTTTACTATGACCATTGTATAGTGACCTCCCCCTCTCATCTCTACATGTTTAGTTGCTATCACATTATGATTTGTTATGTGACCATAATTTGTTTTAGCATTTGTGATTCTAAAAGAGATTCATCATTACAGTAAGTTTGATTTATATAAAAAAAAAAATTTGGGGGGAGTTGGGTCACTTTACCATGGCCATTGTAAAGTGACCCCCCATCCCATCTTTTTAGCTCACCGGGACAAAGTCCAAGGAGAGCTATTGCCATGACCCTGGGGTCGTCGGCTTCGCCGTCGTCTGTAGACACCCAGGTTTAACTTTTGCATATAAGTTTAAGATATCTATGCAACCACTCGTTGGATGTGCATGAAACTTCACGTGTGTGTTCACCATCATCAATGGAACACACACAGACAAGAACAATAACTCTGGATTGCATTTTGGCACAGTTATGGCCCTTTTTGGACTTAAACACCCAGGGGTGAGCTTTGTTGTCTTCTGACAACTCTTGTTATGTTTAGTGATTATCACATTAAACATGTGTTATGTGATCATAATTTGTTTTAGCATTCATGAATCTACAAGAAATTCATCATAACAGTTAAATTTTAATAAAATGAATTTTGGGGGAGGGGGTCACTTTACCATGAAGTATATGTATGACTTGTATTCTAATGTGCTTGATTTTTGTTCCATGTTATTCTTCATTCATCTGACGTTTGTACATAATGTAATGCTGATTATCTGTTTGTTCTCTATTACAATTGCTTTAATTCTTCATAACTTTCCATCTTTTCAAAATGCTTAAGTCTCTAGTATGTAAACTTATTTGTAAATACATGTATTGAATCTGCCACTTATTATGTTTTAAAATGTATATATATATAATATGGAGGCACACAGGGAAGATCCAGCATGTTGGACTGTGTAACCTCTTGAAATAAAGTCTTTATTATTATAATTATTATTATTATAATTATTATTAGTCAAAATAATATATATATATAATGTGTATGTGTTTTATTTTCAAAGTCTAATTAAAATGTAAAAAAAAAACAAACAATAAAGCTTTAAAAGAATTTAAAAGAAAAAGAACTTGACTTTAACAATACATATCTATATAATGATAAATAATTTTATACACAATTTGTCCAAAGTTTGGTCTTGACCTATTCAATTTCAATTTAGGCCTGTTCCTAACTTCCTTATGGAGAACCCAGATTCCCAACTTATTATTCACAATATTCTATGCAACCTTTTCTTTCAGATTTGTCGATGAAGGCAACATGTCACTTTTAAAACAGGAAAGTTACAAAGTAACAGTAATCAAGTATTCAATCCTGCTGTGAAGATGGCAACCACCAGAGCTGCTACATGTGAGTTCAGTTATATGATACATATGACATACATTTTTAGCCAAGTTTCAAACTGTTCTACTTTACTATTGTTTTGTTGGAAAATCTGAGGCAGATGGGTCAATACTTGTGTATTTACATTTGTTAACATCACCTCAATTTTTAGTTTTTTTCACTGAAAGATCCAATGGGGAGAGACCCCCACTTACTGAGATATCAAAATGGCATCATTTTCAGTAGAAATTGTGAAAAACACCTACTTTTACTTATCTGTAGTTAATGGACCCTCTCTGACTAAAAATCCTCGATCAGTCTGTAGATTCTTTTATCTAAAGTTAGCTGGATTTTAAAGTTGTTTGGGAAAGTCTTACTGGTGGAGGAATACTACTGAACATAACTGAGTAGAACCACCACAAGTAACTGATAAAGGTTTCTCATATTTGGGATGAGCTGAGGATGAACTCACAACCTCAGCAATGAGAGGTAAAGGGTCATTGAACGACAGGGCATTAGGTCATTGGGGTACTGTTTTCATCTTGAAACAAAATGTTTACCAGTACATTTTTATATACATCATATCTTATCTATTATCATTTACTGTTTTACATAGAAATTGTTTTCGTTTCCGTTGATGACACATTTAAATTGCACAGTTACATCAAAAATTCGAAATCTGCGAGACTACTACTACAGGGTTTCAAACAACCTAACACCCCAACCCACAGGTGTGGATATAGCCAGTACACTCAAGTATTTTTCGCAGACATTGCTGAGGTATGTTCATTTTTAAGATTTAAACATAAAAATAAAACTTCCTACCCATCAACATACTATGTTACTATAATAATGTATCTTGCCAGATAACACAATTGGTATGTGACGCAGTCCAAACTCCATGTCAGATATCTAAATTCCTGTTAGGAGCTACATGTCCATTAGGAAGAAAAACAGAACTCGTAATATTGCCAATTGATTATTTATCTGTCTGTCTATCCCTTTTGGGTATTATTAACAACAGAAGTTTACGACCATTTGAATAACTGATTAACATAGAAGTTCAGTGAGATCTTTTACATGTACTGGATATGGCTCTCCTTGTACACAGGACTGACTGCTTTAAATCCACTCTGAAGGATGGCATGCTGTCACAATACCTTGCCCAAATAAGGCACTGTGGGAGTGCGTTTGAAAAAAAAAAGGACTAAACCTCACAAGGAATTGATCCAGGACTCCGGGTCTTGAGCAAGCTTGCTAACCACTTGACCACCACATCTCCTGATAGTTATTAAGTTCTATGATTGCAAGGTCAAACAGATTGACAGACATAGTGGAAACTATTCAACAATTGATAAAGTTTTTTGCTACCTGGCTCCTATTTCACCAACATAGTTAATTATATACCGGTACATAAATACTTAAAAACTCAAATAAAAGCATCTATATGGTCATGATTTTAGACTGGCTCCAGAAAAACTGCATTTGATTTTACTGACATTAATTGAAGAATATTTAACCGTGCCAGTCAAATTTAAGTTCAGTTTTTAAGAAGCAAAGTAAAACTTAAGAAAATGTTAGTGAAACAGAAGTCTGGTTTTATTTCAAGAGAATAAAACCAGGTATTGAGGGATGGTATTGAAGGAATGTATACAAGGAACAACAAGTGTTTGGAAACATGTTTTTCACTTAATTGAATCATTTAGTTATGTAAAAATAGGGATATGTTATGCATAAAATTAATATAATTTTAAATGACCTTTTTTATGTTTCATAAATTTATTTTTCAAAAGAATATTTCCAATTTTCAGACTTGTAAGAAATTATTAATAAAAACTCCATACTACAACTGACATTTTACTGTTTTACTTGCAGTATTTTAAAGGATGTTCCGAATATCCCAGCTGAGAGTTACGGTCCCCGTCAAAGAGACAGTGTTCGTCTGTCTGTATTCCCAAATCTCAACTACGCGGGGCTGTATAAAGCAGTTCTCAATATGATTGACTTGGTACCAGCAGTGCAGGTCGGACAGCTAGGTAATGGAATTGTTTTGAATAGATTTAAAAGCAAGTTTATATAATAAAAATTTAAATAATGATTTTAATAAATGTGATATTTTACTTCTAGTGTTTAAATTGTGTTGAACTTTATACTGGATAATAAATTGTAATAAAGTTTATTGGTGTTAAGTTTTATTGCAATCACATGAATGTTGTTTTTATGAAACATGTTTTCTGATGGTATTAGTTTCCAAGAATAAGATAGACAACGAGTGAAATAAAAATAAAAGAAATAAAAAGATACGCTGCGCATGGTAGTGCACTGAATAGAACATTGGCTGCTTGTGCAGTTATCATGGGTTCAATCTCAGGATCGATCTGAAATCAGGCAGTAGTAGTAGATTCTATCAGTTGAATTTATTCTAAATGTTGTTTTTTTTTTTTCAGGAAATTCAAACATGAATTGTTTCTGTGGTTTTTTTTTAAATAAATACTACATTTACTAGATACTAAATTAATAAATTTTAATTTGTTTCTTGTTTAAAACATTTCTTTTCTCAGTTTAATTTACTGTTTATACATGCATTTTTCTTACGTCTCTTTCAGAGCTTGGTGAGTCCGTGTTGAATGTATTGGGATGTCTAGTCCCATTCCTGGAGAATGACCTGCTGGATTCACTCCCCTACACTGTGGCATCAACACTGGCCATATTTCCCCCAACTCTCCATAAGGACACTATAGACCTCCTGTGTAGCAACCTCCTACCTATGACTCTAGGTAAACTCTCAATTTTTATTTTATTTTCTCTAAAGAAATGTAAATGCGTACAATGGTCAACAAACATCTTATTAACTAGGTAGATACTTAAAACTTAAAGTGTTAGTGATTATGTAGGAAATATTTTCTTTTTCTTTAGTTGTACATACATTGTAGTTCTGCATGTTTCAAGTTTTTAAGTACTTGCCTAACTAAGTAAAGTTGGTGAAACTAAATCCTGGCATCAATAGTTATTCACATGCACTTTCAAATATGATCATATAAAATGAGTCAATGAAGCTGTAGGTCTGTTGGCCACCTTTAAATAGAATGAAGGTTGTTTATAATTTAAATTTATTTATCTAAAGAAGAGCAGAATATACAATTACGTTTTTCTTCAATATTGATTGCTGTTTCACAGGTTTTGATGGGTGTTCAGAATCGACGTATGCTAGTGAATCTGCTGCTGCCATCATTACCATGGTATTCCAGCATACAGACAATGGATGTAAGTGTTTTCTTGAATACTTAGTGTCTGTTACCATAACCACTTTTACCATGGATCCTCGAAGGTTAACCAGAACTCGAGCACACCCATCTAAATAAAATGATTACCTTCCTGCTTGAATTAGCTGTAAGAGATGAATGACAATGAGATGCAATTTTGTATATCAGTCACGATGACTTTGGCTGGGCTGGGATTACAACTCGTGACCCCTGGATTGATAGTAAGATGTGCTACCAACTCAGTTAACCAGGATGTAAGTGATTCAATGAATGGATTTTGCCTATGCCTAAACAGTGATATGGACCTTCTTTAATCTGCATTAGTATTTTCCTGTTTCATCTAATCCAGGTAGTTTTGTTGTCTCATTATTACAGTCAAACCTGTGTAAATGGTCACCTCTATTAAGCAGCCACTTGTCTTAACCAGCCATATTTTCTATTTCTTTGCTTTCAGAACAAATTAACCTGTATTAAGCAACAACCTGTCTTAAAGGGTTATTTTTGTTCCTTCCCTTGACTGGCTGCTTAAGACAGGTTTGACTGTACTTTAAAAGCTTTCATAAATAAATTATATGAGAGTGTTGGTATAATGGGTATGGTGTAGCCGTTCACACAAGAGGTTGATCATTCCTTCCCCAGCTTGATTCAGTTGCCTCTAAAGGAAGATGCGGTTGGCACACAAATCAAGTCTGCAGAGAGAAAAAGTTATTAGAGTTCAGAGTATTATAATGATTTTGAACAAGTCTGGTTGAAAATGGATTTGTTTTAATTAAGAAATAGTATTTAATTGATTTTCCATTATTAAGGACCATGTTATTACAAAACATTAACAATAATGTATAAATAAATGTCTGGAAATTATATAACAGTATTTTTTTGTATTAGAATGTATATATAATTATATATATATATGGTATCAAATGTTAAACAACAACAACATGTACTGTAGAACCACATGTACATTTATATTAATACTTTCTACATCCACTGTTACAATAAATATCACCATATGATCTTTAATGGGAATTTATCAGGATTTATCAGAACATTTAAATGGTATTTCCTAACTATGGCTATGCGCCTAGGTTAGACTAAAATAGATTTCCCCCTTAAAATTACAACATATTTTGTATAAAATGAGCCAGGTGATTTACACAGGGACGGATCCAAGATTTCAATTTAAAGGGAGCGCAACACAAAATCCGGTGGTACACATGCTTTTCAGTAGAAGTACATGCTGTTGTTTTTTTTAAAGAGTAAATCTGCCATCGATACAGGTTTATGTGTAGTAAAATTTGTTCATATTAGAAAGAGTCTGAATGACATCAAGCAGCATTTAAGTGCTGTCTATTTTTAGAATTGGGATTTCGTTTCAAGTTTACCACTTCACTTTAAATATTGAATTTGTCATGTTTTGGTGGATATGACATACCAAACCATTTGTATTTTGTTTATTAATGTTAATGAGGTGTTTTTTATCCATTTTGATAATTATTTTATTTTTTAAGACATTTATAAATTTTTTCCCTGATATAATCCCTTTAAGGACTGTTGAAAAAGGTAAACAGTAATTAATTTAAGATTAATTTCAAAAAATTTCACTACCATTAACTAAAGCAGATTTATGATAATATTCAATAATGTCATTTCCAAGTTGGATCAGATACCAATAAATACATGAAGTTAGCTGTTTGAATGATGGAACAAGATATAACTTAGTTTTGTTTGTTCATTACAGCCTTCCATTCCCAGATCCTTGAGTGTTTTATGAGCTTGAAGAAGGATATAATAAAGGATATTCTGAGTATAATAGCATACGGTCCTCCATCAGCTCGAGCACCTGCAGCCAACCTTCTCTTTTACTACTGGCCACAGCTTAATCCATCTCTCTCAGACAGACGGGGTATACACTACAAATATTCTGGTAAGATAAGTTTTTATCCACACTTTACATTTGGCTAACTGGGAGTTAATGAATCCTGATTCCTCGAGAAATACTGTGTGTCAGTAAATTCTTGAATTATAATCCATTTTATCTAGTTCTTATACAGTAACTGAATCCCAACCATTTTAATTTCAGATGCAAGCCAGTTCATTACATTGTTATCACAGTTGTAATATTCGGGTCGTTAAATATTGAGAAGTTACTAGGCTAATCAAATTGTTATAATAAAGGTCATTGTCATATATTTATAGGCATTATTCCATAGAGAATTACAGTTGTGTGCTCTTTGAATATGTTTTCTGTTACTCAAAACAATAAATATAGACTGTTGGACAGTTGCGTTCTGTTATTAATGTTTGCCAATGTATTGTATTTTCAAGCTTGGCCTCCAGTTCTGTGTCAACGAGAGAGCTGTGTCAACTCGTGCAACTGTCAGGCAGTGAAGGTAAGGGGTCACCCTTTGATGGGAATGAGTAGGGTTTGGCATTGACAGGCCAATGAAAAGGTTAGGCATTAGGAAGAAGATAGGGATCAAGTATGGAGAGGAAAGTAATCAAACATTGAGGGTTATTGTAATTTTGATACAAAAAAGGGCCATCAGCAGTCCATGTGAACTTATTAAATTTGTTGATGTGTTTATTAAAGAGGTTTAGGCTAGAAAATGGTAGGAAAACAGATGAGTTTGTGCGGCATTGTCATTAAACTGCAATATGTGAGAAGGTCGGTTGTGGAGTGGATCATTATACGGGCTTGTAATTTGATGTTCAGTTATTTGAATAATGCATCTTGACTCTCAGCTTGGTATACATTGCTACCAAGGAAACAGATTATACAAGCTTAACTTTTATATATTTCTTATTACTGTCTGCCCCATTATTTTGAATGTATTATATTATATGGGAATAAAATATTGTTTAAACTTATTCTTTCTTTTTTTTGCATTGATTTTGAAACACATTTTTACAAATCACACTAAATGCCTTGCTCGGTAGAACAAATACTAAACATACGTAGATAAAGTGTCTTGCTCAAAGACACCACAGATTGCTGTTGTGGGGGATCAAATCCACAACCCTTGGATGCCAGATCTGATAGTCTACCATTAGATAACTACTAAATGCAATAGATTTTAAGTGATAATGTTTGCAGTTTACTTGCTGTAGAAGATTACATGTATTTATCTGCTTTATGTTATGTATACATTACAATCTCCTTCCTATTGTTCTAGATGTGTTTAAACCCTGCTCTAGCCATTCACTCACGTGACAAGCCACCACCCCTGTACATATGTAGTGACTGTGCCGAGGTACTGAAGAAGGACCACAGTGATTATATGATGGATATTCTACTTCCAATGTCACACGTCTCCACCAAGTGTGAGAATAAGGTCAGACAATTAAACATGCTTAGAATTATTACGAACTAATAGCCTAAGCCTTAATCACCAGCTTACTACAATGTAACCCCCTTTTCTTAAATATTTAAAAATAATGTATGTTTTACTTATTTTAAGGTAGTGTTTTGTTCAAAATAAACAATTGATGTTACTCATTCTTATAATATTGCATTCTTTTCTTCATATGTGTTTTTTAAAACATAATTTTAAATGTTACATTTGTTTCCAGAACTGTAAATCAACAAGACACAACACAGCAGTATCTACATGCTTCTCCATTGAGTGTGCCAGCTTTAACGGTAACCGACCAATCCGCTACTGTCATGATTGCAACATAAATCGCCATAGTAACAACAAAGAAGATGACCATGTTTACCATCAGAGTATAGACAAGATATGGTCATGTACACCCGAGATGCAGAGATACCTTATGGATGCTGTTATAGGGTAATTCAGATAAGATTTTCATATTACATGTACTTGGATAAACATGATGGCTCTTTACAGCAGTGTTTTTTTTCACCATTTTGAGAAGATGACCCATACCCTTGGTATTGGGAATTTTAGCAGCGTTTTCAATAACATAAAACTTATGCATTAAATATATTTGTTTGACTTCATAAAAATGTGTACAATTGCTTTTCTGGCCATTTAATTGAAGAATGAGTGTCATACTCAATTCAGAATTGGGAAAACTTGGTTTATTTTGTCAAGGAATTATGGCAAGTTTCAATTTAAAATTATTGCAGCTTTCAACTGGGACACATTAACCAAAGATACTACTTACCATTGGGAATATGACCCAATAATAGCTATAAAAATGGCCGAAAAAAAATCTACAGATTTATATAGTTTTGGTGATATGCATGAATCAGGCCTTCTAAAATTGCTGGTTTTTCGGTTTTTGGACCGATTTCTGAAGTTTAAAACCGGTTTTCGTTTCAAAGTTTAATAAAAAATCGGTCCAGATATTTTCAAAGTTCAATAAAAAAATCGGTCCAGATATTTTCTATCGGTCGTATAAAATCTCATAAATTGCTCTTACCATGCCATACTGACCTGTGAAATACGCCTTGCGGCAATATAATTTGACCCAATAATCCGTTTGTTTTGTAACCTGCTGTGCGAAATGATGTCAATTTCGACTAAACCATTGACAGTATTAGGGGAGTTTATCGGAAGAGTCTATCGCTATGTAGCACGCCTTCGATGTGTGATCAGTGACCCATAGCGTTCTGTCGGTTCATCAAAAGACTGTGTTTGTGTTCGTATATTTCTTTGATACACCGCGAGCCAAAGCTGGGACGGTCGGACCGAATATTGTTTGCGTCATTAAAATATTTGATAAAACGTGCGGTGTTACTTGTTCGTTTCATTTTTTAAAAAAAAAATAATTTTAATTTTAAAATTAATGACATTAATTAATGAAAGTGATAAAAGCCGGATCGATTTTGTTTTTGATGTGGGACAGGTTCTGAATGATTTATTTTGGTGGTTGAACCGTTACATTGGTTTCCACGGTGATTATTTCACGCAGCTTCCGGAACTTGCATCACTTCCGGTTCGATCGAACATTTTTAATATGATGAAAATTATTCAGTAAAGCGGAAACATAATGTCAGTCATTAAAATGTACACATTGTGATAAAGTATGTTTTAAATAATACACAAATAAACTTGAAATCGTTTCCTATTAATAAATAAACGGAGAAATACATGATGCAGCTGACATGGTGGTTGGGGTTTGCATACATGTAATGGCATAATGTAAGGCAATTTTAGTGATTTTTTATAAATAAGTGCGATTCTTACGGTAGTAAAAAACCTGGACCGATTTGCATTTTGGAATTTTAGAAGGCCTGGCATGAATATGCACGGATCTGACTCTTCCCATGAAGACTGGACACACTTTATAATCTTATTTCTGTTTAAATCAGCACTTAACCCATCTACTCGGTCTTCATACAGTGTACTTTCTAAGTGTAGACTTTAGACTATCAGTAATACAACTTCTTATAAACTATGTTCATTACAAACACTTCAATTGTTGTCTACAATTGTTACTAGTTCTATTGCAAAAAATGGTTGTTTATAGATTTTTAAATGAATTTTCCATTTTCCATTTTGATTTTAATAGTTTTATACTAATTTATTTTAGCTTCATTGTGAACAAAGCTCAAAGCTTTAGTCTGCTTCCTCGGTAGAACCATTACTGAGTGTGTTTTTTAAAGGCATCGGGTCAAGCAGGGGATTAAAGCCACAACATCTGGTCAAAACTATTTTGTGTGTCATTGTAACAATACAGAAAAAAATGTGTTTAAATTTTATTTTATTGTGTTTTATTGAAATATCTCATTCTTAATACAAGAATGGATATTCAGAAATGCAGCTGATAGACTGGTTTCTTTCATAATATCAATAAATAAAAATCTTAAACATTTTCAATCAATCCACTTTTAAAAAAAATTAATGCTTTTAAAAGACTGGTTTGAAATTTAACTTATATACACCATTTTACAATAAAAATTTATCCTTTTGATAGAAGTGGTACTAAAAAATATTTTACATATCATTAGATTACTTAAGGAGGCTCAGCCATTAGAGTCAAAGCGAACAGTAGAGATGGGCGAAGAACATCGTCATCGCCATGGGGATGATGATGACCTATTTGAGGTGGAGGAAGCTGGGGAAAGGAAGATGCTCAGTCGCTATGGCATCTGGCTGCTCGTTGAACTGTGTACACCCAAGGAGGATATACCCATCGTATGTATTCATTATTGACTGACTACATAATCTCAAAATATCCATATCACTTAGAAACAAAAGTGACCAAGACTTCTTTGTACTTTGTTCTTAAAAAATATATTTAGTTGCAGTTATTACCTTAAAATATGTAATGCATCTCAGGGCTCGAATTTAAGCACTCGCCACTCGCAAAATGCAAGCTGTATTTTGAAAATGCGAGTTGAAATTACTTAAGCTGGCATTTTTTTGTGAGTGGATTTAAAGTTGAGAAAATTACTTATTATATTGATTTTGGAAAATAAACAATTATTATCCTGGTAAAAATAACGAGTTTTGTCAATTTTACCCAATTTCTTTCACTTCTCGCGCCAAATTACCCCGTAGCAGCACGATTGTCAATGCCATGTATTAAATAGTTAATATGAGAAGACTGCGTCCAATTGTTTTTGATCTCGAGTTCATTCTGCAAAAATGAAGTAAAGTTAAAACCCGTCAACAACATAATGAGTAGACTGCATCTAGTTTGATTGATCGCGCACTCACTCTATAAAATAAAAGTAAAGTTGAAACCCGTCAAATTTAGTGTTTACATATTTTGTCAGCTGTTAAAATGACTGATAAAATAACATCTTTTTCTCCATTGAACCGACGAATGAAAGCGAGTCCCAACAAGAAAAAAGAGAAATAATCCTTCCGTTTATACTGTAATGAAGTGGGACGACAGCTCAATATCACACTGGGCTATAAACTTGACAATAACAAAATGGTGTGTCAGTTGTAGAAACCACGCGATCGACAGATCATCCATAATAATTAAACTATCAAAACATTTACATATGTTAAACAATTGTCCTTGGCTAGATCTAGATATAATTTTAAAAACGCACATACATTGGTTATATTAATTCTATAAATAGAAATGTGTGTATGTCTCAATCTCAGTCTCTGTACACTGGTTATTGTTGAAACATTGTTTAGGTAAAACGTGTTTATTTATGATATATCATTGTATGCATTTATTGATGGTAGTATAATAAGTAACAAAGACAACTTTATTTTTTAAGTACTGCTTTAAAATTGAAACACCTTAACATATATAATAACCTTGATACCATTGTCTAATAAATAAATACAAGCTAATAATGCATATTAAATAACATGCGGGCTTTGAAACAATTAATTTTGGGTTTATTTAGTCATTTAGGGCAAGTTTCTGCCAAAATTGCCAGTGCACAAAAATGTTAAATTCTAGCCCTGCATCTAAGTGTGATAGTATTTAGTGACAGTATTTAAATAACTTTGTAATCCAAGAGGGACTTTTAGCGATATTATTTAAAGAATGGAAATTATGATTATTTATCAATATGATCATAGCATAATTGTATATTTTTCTTCACATATTTATTCTCAAAAGGATGTTCTCAAACTTTAAAATGACTTATTAACTCTTTACTGTGCATTTTAACTGTACTCTTCCAATCTCAAAAGCTACACATAGTCAATTTCCATGAATAGATACATTTCATCAATTTATTCTGATAGTGCAGAAAACAGTGCAGAACCTGTTCTGATTGCTTGTTATGAGCAATCAGAACAGGTTCTACACTGTTTTCAAAAGCCTTCTATATTAAAGGTGTTCAAAGGTGTCCATATGAAGTAAAGGGTTTAATGTGGAAAAGCAATGCTTTAATCAGTGACATAATTGCAGTAAGCAAGTGCTTTTAGCTTTATGAAAGGACAAAAACAATAACTGTAATGCATTAAAAGCGAACATTATATTGAAACAAGTATTAAAAATATTTCATAATAATATAAGCTGGAATAAGATATAAAGTTCTTGCTTTGTATACATTTTAAGTATTTTAATCTCACATATTTGAAATTAAAATGTTCAGTAAATTTATTTGAAATGCATGCATGTATATCTAGTAAATTAGAGTTTTGCCTGTGCTTGTGTTTTATTTTTAATTATTTTGTTTCCTTAATATAGTATGAAGGAGAGCATTACATGTATGTGTTATCCTTACCTGTTTGTTTTTCCTCTTCTCTGAAGTCGAGCTGGGCACAGCCAGGTCAGTCAGTAATGGGATCTGACTGTCTCTATGATGATTTATTATTAAACCCCCGACAAACGAAGTTTTGAGGGGGTATATTGGAGTCACCCTGAGGTCGGTCTGTCAGTCGGTCTGTCCGTTGCAATTTTCCTTGTCCGGAGCATCACTTGAAAAGTACTGGATTGAATTTCATCAAACGTCTTACAATGGTAGAATATAATGAGAGGAAGTGCATTGTACAAGAAACATAACTCTATTCTTGCTAATTACGGAGTTATTGCCCTTTGATATTTTTTCTTGTCCAGATCATAACTTGAAAAGTACCAGATGGAATTTCATCAAGCTTCATACAATGGTAGAATATAATGAGAGGAAGTGCAGTGTACAGGAAATATAACTCTATTTTTGCTAATTACAGAGTTATTGCCCTTTGATATATTTCCCTTGTCCGGAGCATTACTTTTAAAGTACTGGATGGAATTTCATCAAACTTCATACAATGGTAGAATATAATGACAGGAAGTGCAGTGTACAAGAAACATAACTCTATTCTTGCTAATTACAGAGTTATTGCCCTTTGATATATTTCCCTTGTCTGGAGCATTTCTTTTAAAGTACTGGATGGAATTTCATCAAACTTCATACAATGGTAGAATATAATGACAGGAAGTGCAGTGTACAAGAAACATAACTCTATTCTTGCTAATTACAGAGTTATTGCCCTTTGATATATTTCCCTTGTCTGGAGCATTTCTTTTAAAGTACTGGATGGAATTTCATCAAACTTCATACAATGGTAGAATATAATGACAGGAAGTGCAGTGTACAAGAAACATAACTCTATTCGTGCTAATTACAGAGTAATTGCCCTTTGATATATTTCCCTTGTCTGGTTAAATTTGTACTACAGTCATGAATCTCGCACCTCTGAATATTTTGGGAAGTAGTCAGTAACTTGCAGAGTATTAGAATCTTACATGGGTTGGAGGTTTGTATAGAAAATTCCGTCCCATGGGATATCTGTTTTTGGAGAAACCAGCTATCACAAGGGACGGATTATTTTTGGAGGGCGAAACCTTCTAGTCATCACGTTGACTATTTATGATTTTATTCTATAAACTTTGTTATACTATTGATGGCGATTTCATTTCCTCCAATCGATAAAATAGTTTCGAATAGTTTCAAAATAAAATTGCCGTAGCAGAGGACAAAGAGATCCAAATTTGATTTTATTGAGATTTTTGTTCTTTCAAACAGAGACCAAAACAAAGGCCAACGCTGTGCTTTTCACTTTCGTCTTTTCAGGAAATTCAGTCATTTTCTATTGACGTTTACGCGATTTTAAGAATGTTCGTGTCAATTTTGGGTACATTTGTAGATTTTATAGTTTCAACTGACCATCTGGGTATTAGAGGAATCTTTTTCACTAATATACAGTTACAGAGGCTTGAATGCATTAACTTTTTATGTTTACCCCAAGCTGTTTGTATTAGGAACAAAAGCAATATATAAACATCAACAAACTTAATGTTTATTGCATGATCATAACGGTTAAGCTAGTGGTGTACTTACTGTAAATGAAGTAATAAAACTATTTAAAGGAAAATAAGGTTATCACAACGTGCTTCCAAAATAGACACTATTTTACTATAACTTTTTTTGGACAAGTGAGTTTTCCATCCAGACGAGTAATTTTTAACAGTCCACTTGCCCGAAAGACGAGTGCTTTTGAAAGTTTTTCCCGACCCCTGTTGTGAAAATGTGAACGTTGATATTTATATCGTGTATACGGTAAAGAAAAATGTGGTAGGGGTATTATAGTAATACATTTATTGCTTTTCGATTGTGTGATTTCAGCGTATAATTTTCTTTGGCAGTTATATCATGATTTAAATATAGTATTGAAAACAACAATGAAGATAATTCAAATTGTCTTTTTAATATTTAAAATATAGTTTACTAATTGCACTTTTCTAGATCATAGACTGCCAAGTTCTCTTGGATGAATTGAATAGCTTTGTAGGCATGACATTGCCATTGTTGTATGTTATGACATTTAGTAATCATAAGAAAAGAGAAAGATATTTAAAATAATGATTTGAATTAACACCTGCTCCCACACTGCCACAGAGTGACAGAACAAAAATGATAGTCAATAGAACAAAGACTAAATACAACATAATAAGTCGGTCATACTTATAGAGACATGTCCAGTTCTCCCTGAAATTCTCTCACTTCTCCCATCTTGTTCAAATTCTAAAACTTGTGATTTACACATGCGGCGATGATGCATAATGTTATGGGGAGCTTACCTTACATAAAAATTAATACATTTAAGTCTATTTATGTTTCATTATTTTATATTATACCTCAAAGTGTATTGGTAATAAAAATCTGGGCAAGTTAATCTTTGATCAGGGCAAGCTAGTACTATTTCTGCTAGTTAATTTTGATAAACAATGTTCAGAAACTGTATAATTATATAGAATGACTAATACTAAAAAAATTTACTACAGTTACTAAAACTGTTGCATTTAAAAATGCCAATAAACTATATTAAATAATGTTTTTAACATCAAGTTGTTGCAGAAGGGTGTAGGATGAAAATTCTGTACCCGGTAAAAATACTCAGAAATCCTTGGCCGGTATGAAAGTGATAAGGTTTCTATTACTGGTTACCGAGCGACAAGGATTAGTTGCACTGATCACCATTAAAGAACAGAAATACTTTGAAAAAAAGAAAAAGAAAATACAGATAGAAACATTATTTCTTGTGCCTTCAACCCTGTCAAGATATATGTGTTACTATTATTATAGTGTGCCGGGCCCAATTAGCTCAGCCGCTAAACATATATCTAGCATGTTACATTATGTTGTGTGTTCTACAGCTTCCTTGTTCCTGGTGAATTTGATGCATGTTAACTCTACTTTGTGTAAGTGTTACACGTTATGTACTTCGATTTTTAGCTTTAATGTCCAAAGGCCAGCAAGGTTAATGTCATGGTAAATTGTCTGTCGTCCGTCCATCATACTTTCGTTAACCTTTTTCTTGTAGATGCGATAGCACCTTTATTTTTCATTGAATTATAACCAAACTTGTACAGCAGTTATATAACCACAAGATCAAATGCCACAGAGCTTATAAGCACATTTTAAGTGAAACTCTAAAAAATATTTTCTTTGAAATTTCAAAACCTAGAGATTTGATTTTTTTTGTATAGCAATATATGAGGGTCCTCTAAAAGATTTGTTGAAGTTTGGTCCCTGCGGTCAAATTTGGGCTTGCCACAGGGGTCACTGTTTTACATAGAGTTATGTAGGGAAAATGTTGTAGAGGCGATAATACACCCATTTTTCACTGAATCTTAACCAAACTTGCACAGAAGTAATGTAACAATATAAGCACATTTTAAACGAAACTTTAAAAAACATTTTCTCAAGTTCTAGGCCAAGACCATAGATATTTTATTTGTAGCATTCCATGGTGGTCTCCTAAAAGATTTGTTGAAGAGGGACTTACCATTTCCTCTGATTGTTCATCTGTCAATTTGTTGCTGGTAGGGCTATTCAGGCCCAGTTGGGCCTCTTGTTTTTAATAATTGAACTGTTGAATAGTTTTGTTTTATAATTGATATAAACAATTGTTAATTTTATAGATACAGTCAAACCTGTCTTAAGCAGCCAGTCAAGGGAAGGAGCAAAGGTGGTCTTTTAAGACAGGTTGTTGCTTAATACAAGATAATTTACTCTAAAAGCATAGAAATGGGAAATAGAAAACATAATTGCTTAAGACAGGTGGCTGCTTAATAGAGGTGATCACTTACACAGGTTTTACTGTATGTGGATTTTGTTTGAGCATGTGATTGTTGTGTTACATGTATATTGTATTTGTATATAAGGGGTGTTCTAAAAGTTCTGAGATTTCCCTTATAACTCTTTACAAGAAAAAAACAATTTATAAAAATTATATTCTATGTCAAAGACTGAAACTTTATCAACGCTATTGTATAAATCTGGTCCATATTAAAGTTACCATATTCTTTCTAGAAAAAGCATACATGTATGCACAAACCATACATCATTGCATTTATACCAGGTAGTTGACATTGCACTTGCCATGGAATAGTCTTTAAGACTTTTTCCAAATATTAACAGTTTTATTGCTATATTTCTGATGTTGTTGAATTTACTTTGTGTATTTGTCAGAACACTTATCCTCAATGAATGTAAATACTTTTTTCTGCACTTAAGTTATTGAAACAATAATTTTCTATGCCTCAACTAAGATTTCAGCTCCATTGAAGTTTTTCTTTGCCAATCCATCATCTGCAGTGAAATTCTTCCTCTTTAAATAATTTGTTTTGTTTTAAGTCTAAACAATTTAAAAATAAAAGAATGTCAATATTTGAACAGCTCTCTTAGTATAAAAAAATGTATTATGCCAGTGCTAATGGTTAGCCAGCAAAATGATATGATATAATATAATGTTTTGCTTCTTGAGTGAAATATTTGACTTTTTGTAAATAAAGTAGAGGACAAAAACATTATTATCTACTCTGTAGCATATTTTAATGTTATATATATATTTTATAGAAAACTGTTAATTATTTCATTTGATTGTGATCTACATTCTTGTTTGCATACTTATCCATAAAATGAAAGCACACTCGTGTTTCAAACAGTAATTGTTCATGTATAACTAGACATACCTTGTAGCAAACGCTTTTCAAATGCTTAACATTCCATCTATATATTTCATCAGGAAATCCTTGGACGACTCCTGGGCATGTTATTCCAGTGGTTTGATGCTACAGCCTATTTGCCTGATGGTACGTGCAACTACTTGATGATTGTATACTCACTCTCACCATTGTTAAGTCATACAAATTTTTTATTGTTTTTTGCATTTCTTAACTCAATATTTGCCAGGTAGAGGAGAATGGGTTTTTTTGTAGAAAAGAAAATGCAAAAAAAAAAAGCTATAATGTATGTAAATTAAAATGATAACTATTTTTTTGAAATTATTCCTTCTTTATTCATTACAGATAATGTTGGAAATGCTTTAGAGAGATTGAAACCAGAGGTAAGCAGGTTTTTTAATGTACAATATGTACATTTGTGGTGTAACTCTTTCATTTGACTTGTGTAGAATTCTGTCTTTTATATAGTGTTTCAGACATTATATTGTAACAACAGTGTTGCTGAAGGTTATGACATAAAAACTAAACAATTCAACATATATGAAAAGCGACAAAAAATAGACTGCTTCCTGCTTCTACTATTTCAATTCATTCTGAACTTAATAATAGATATGGAAGCTGGTTCCTGCTTCTATTGTAACAATTCAGTTGGAACTTGATAATAGATATGGAAGCTGGTTCCTGCTTCTATAGTAACAATTCAGTTGGAACTTGATAATAGATATGGAAGCTGGTTCCTGCTTCTATTGTAACAATTCAGTTGGAACTTGATAATAGATATGGAAGCCGGTTTCTGCTTCTATTGTAACAATTCAGTTGGAACTTGATAATAGATATGGAAACTGGTTTCTGCTTCTATTGTAACAATTCAGTTGGAACTTGATTATAGATATGGAAGCTGGTTCCTGCTTCTATTGTAACAATTCAGTTGGAACTTAATAATAGATATGGAAGCTGGTTCCTGCTTCTACTGTAACAATTCAGTTGGAACTTAATAATAGATATGGAAACTGGTTTCTGCTTCTACTGTAACAATTCAGTTGGAACTAAATAATAGATATGGAAACTGGTTTCTGCTTCTACTGTAACAATTCAGTTGGAACTTAATAATAGATATGGAAACTGGTTTCTGCTTCTATTGTAACAATTCAGTTGGAACTTAATAATAGATATGGAAACTGGTTTCTGCTTCTATTGTACCAATTTAGTTGGAACTTAATAATAGATATGGAAACTGGTTCCTGCTTCTATTGTAACAATTCAGTTGGAACTTAATAATAGATATGGAAACTGGTTTCTGCTTCTATTGTAACAATTCAGTTTGAACTCAATAATAGATATGGAAACTGATTTCTGCTCCTATTGTAACAATTCAGTTGGAACGTAATAACAGATATGGAAACTGGTTTCTGCTTCTATTGTAACAATTCAGTTGGAACTTAATAACAGATATGGAAACTGGATTCTGCTTCTATTGTAACAATTCAGTTGGAACTTAATAATAGATATGGAAACTGGTTTCTGCTTCTATTGTAACAATTCAGTTGGAACTTAATAATAGATATGGAAACTGGTTTCTGCTTCTATTGTAACAATTCAGTTTGAACTTAATAATAGATATGGAAACTGGTTCCTGCTTCTATTGTAACAATTCAGTTTGAACTTAATAATAGATATGGAAACTGGTTTCTGCTTCTATTGTAACAATTCAGTTTGAACTTAATAATAGATATGGAAACTGGTTTCTGCTTCTATTGTAACAATTCAGTTTGAACTTAATAATAGATATGGAAACTGATTTCTGCTTCTTTTATAACAATTCAGTTGGAACTTAATAACAGATATGGAAACTGGTTTCTGCTTCTATTGTAACAATTCAGTTTGAACTTAATAATAGATATGGAAACTGATTTCTGCTCCTATTGTAACAATTCAGGTGGAACGTAATAACAGATATGGAAACTGGTTTCTGCTTCTATTGTAACAATTCAGTTTGAACTTAATAATAGATATGGAAACTGGTTTCTGCTTCTATTGTAACAATTCAGTTGGAACTTAATAATAGATATGGAAACTGGTTTCTGCTTCTATTGTAACAATTCAGTTGGAACTTAATAATAGATATGGAAACTGGTTCCTGCTTCTATTGTAACAGTTCAGTTTGAACTTAATAATAGATATGGAAACTGATTTCTGCTTCTTTTGTAACAATTCAGTTGGAACTTAATAACAGATATGGAAACTGGTTTCTGCTTCTATTGTAACAATTCAGTTTGAACTTAATAATAGATATGGAAACTGGTTTCTGCTTCTATTGTAACAATTCAGTTTGAACTTAATAACAGATATGGAAACTGGTTTCTGCTTCTATTGTAACAATTCAGTTTGAACTTAATAATAGATATGGAAGCTGGTTCCTGCTTCTATTGTAACAATTCAGTTGGAACTTAATAATAGATATGGAAACTGGTTCCTGCTTCTACTGTACACAATTTATTTGCATGTATTATTTCCTATATAAATGTAATTGATAAATAAAACATGTTGGTATTCGCCGGGATGGATCAATAATATAAATACAAAAGCTTAATTTTGCAATAGTGGTATAATAGGAATGCTTGTTTATATACCTTAAAAGCATTATCAGATTTGGTATGGTAAAGTTCCATCTTCATATAAAACCTGTCGGATGTAACATGGCTGATTTTGATGAATCTACAAGAAGAATAGTTGAATAAAAAAAATGATTTTCTATGATTACAAAGTGTATATTTCATCATAAGTCATTGTTATTTTGATATTTGAGGGACTGCCAAAAAAACTTGAGATATCCGAATATCGACATAGATTTTGTCTCAAGATCAATAGTTATTTTCATCACCTGATAATTGTCGTATGTCAATTGTACTTTCACTTTCATATTACAGTCTGTGCAGTAGAATTACACTGTCGTGATAAATACTGACATCCAGGTCTTTGAATTTCTCGGCAGTGTGAGATATATGTTGCGGCTGATTGATTGAATTAAATGATATTTAAACAATTTTACATCCAGTCACTCACTCGATTGGGTGACAAGATGTTTGCAACATTCTGTCAGTCATTAAAACTGACACCTTTGCCATGACCGGTAATTAGTGTCGTGTCTTAAAAAAACTGTAAAAAAAAAGCATGCATAGATTTTCACACAATGTGGAAACACACACAATATTATGTCCTCTTTAATTATATCGAGACAAACACTCAATTTTAGGTGCGAAATGACCAATTGGGGAACTAAAACTGTAATCGAGATATCTGAAATATCAGCACAGACAATATCAAGTAAAAAGGCATATATTTGCATACACAAAAAAGGGAAAAAGTTGGGGATAGCAAAAAATATTGACACTACTGGAATATCAACTGAAGTGATATCAGATAACATGTTTCAACTGTATGTATGGAAAAAATAAAAAAATTGATTCAGACTGTAATACATTATTGAACATTTCCATTTCAGTACATTTGTAAGTGGTTAAGAGAAGTGAATAAAACCCATTTTGAAGTAGTGGTGTCATGCCTACTACCCCACCCAGTAGAGTATGCCAGAGTAGGTGGATTCTGGTAAGTTGTTCATGTCATTTTCTGTAAATGATTGTCAAAGAATTACCTTGAAAAAAGATGTTTTCATAAATATATTTGTTTGAATGAACCAATGTGTAGGTTCCAGAGCTACATGAAGCTATATTTGATAGAGGACTTTTAAAGTAAATTCTTATGATAACTTACAAATTTCTAACTTTAAATTAACATTAAGAGGTTAGTCATCATAAAACAGACTTAGCTCAGTGGGTTGCCGAAAATTGTTGGCTAAAATATATAACAAATACAATCGTCTTTGTACTGATTTTTTTCTTCTGTATAAGTCTAGAATGTTTCGTCCTTTTGGCATTATATTATCTGTTTGTGTTAGTACATCATCCAACATCATTTATTTATTGGCCCCCGCATTGCGAATAGCAGGAAACACTAATTTGGGTCTATCTGTCTGTTCGTCTGTCTGTCTGTCACACTTTGGTTTCCATGCAATAACTTAAGAATGCCTCAATCAAATCTTTTGAAATTTTAATACAATTTTTATAATGATGACAAAACACAGGCTATGATCGATTTTAGGGATTATGGCATTTGTTTTTCTACAGTAATGACCCTTTAATTTGTGAAAAAAACATTTTTTGTAGGGTTTCCGTGCAGAAACTTAAGAATGCCTGAATCAAATCTTTTAAAAAAAGTGGAAGACATAAATTCACTGAATTTGCTTTTTCATACTATTCTTATAAACTTACTGAATGTTTTACTGTATAATGAATGTTTT
Source organism: Panopea generosa (assembly GCA_029582155.1). Taxonomy (NCBI): domain Eukaryota; kingdom Metazoa; phylum Mollusca; class Bivalvia; order Adapedonta; family Hiatellidae; genus Panopea; species Panopea generosa. Next base: position 30,598,005 of record CM055897.1, on the reverse strand, counting down.
CTTCATCACCAGGGATACTTTGGCGACAAGGACCACCCAGATAAAGGAAGGCCTCAACTGCTTCTTCTGTCTCGTTCCTTATGATATCATCACGTATCAGGTATGTGGGGTACTACAGATACATGGATCTCCTTGTATAGCAACTTGGTATGGTAAATATTATGGAATTAAAAAGTTATTTTTCAAAGAATATATTTAATATGCCTATTAAAATTTATCCAAAGTTTTCTGGGATAATTTATAATATCCATTCCTTGTTTTTTGTTTGTTTTAAAACATATGGGCCTACCGGTATGTTATACATTAAATTTTGTTTCTATAGATATGGGATTATGTGATACCGTATTGGATGGAGGCCATCAGGACTGAAGTTCCTACTGAAGACTTGCATCTACTGAAGGTTCTGCTAAGGTTAGTTTTCTATCTTTGTAACATGGCACACCATTTAATGAAGATGTTACTTTGGTATTTTGCATACGAGGGATGGTCATTATCTAGGTGGATTTTTGTTAAAATAGTGCATAATATATACATGTAAGTCATATTGAAAAACTCAATGTGCATGGGTAAATTATACCTAAGCAGATGGTATGCAACAATAATTTTTAAAATCGGACAATGCATTGTACCAAAATCGGTCACTTATACATTGCATGTATACATGGTAATATGGACTCACCATATGAAGAAAAGCGTGCTGTAATAAGATTTCTTCTTGAAGAAGGGCAAAAATTATTTTGAATCAACTTCAAAATAGGTTAAGGGATTCATGTCTGCTGGAAAAGTTATGGCCATCATTTTCTGGGATTATAAAGGCGTTGTATTGACACATTATGTTCCAAAAGGTAGCACAGTTACTGCAAATTATTATTTTGATGTAGTTTTACTAAAATTGAAAACAAATTTGTGTAAACTGAGTCCTAGACTCAGAATGAAGAATGTTGTTCTTCAGCAGGATAATGCCCCAGCACATACTGCCACCAAAACAAAGGACTTGTTGAAGACCTACACGCGGAAACTCTACACCCTTCTCCCTACAGTCCTGACCTTGCTCCCAGTGACTTTTATTTGTTGCCAGATTAAAAAAAAATGCTTGCTGGGAACAAATATGCCAACAGAGCGGCATTGATTGGAGCTGTAAATCTGTACCTTCGACATAGGCCTAAATGTTGGTTCACTGCGGGAATCCTGAAACTCCCGCACCGCTGGAACAAGTGTATAATGAAAGAAGGAGAATACTTTGAGAAGGAGTAAAATCGAAATTTAGAAAATAATGAGCCTCAAATCAGCACTTAGGGCTGTCCACCTAAATAATGACCGTCCCTCGTATCTCAACATCTAAAAGTAAAAAAACATTATTTTTTCGCAATTTTAATGGAAAAAGAAACATACATATTCCAATATATCCTCTCATTGCTAAGGTCTTAAGTTTGAGTCCCGCTTGCTCCAAAATCTTTGTGAGAAAGTTTCCAGTTACTTGCGAAAGGACGGTGGTTCTACGCAGTCTGACTCAGTCTGAGGTCTTCCTCCACCAGTAAAACTGGACATGCCATATATAACCTGAAATGTGTTGAAAATGGCATTAAACCCCATTCAAAAAAAAGGAAACAAAGCATCGCCCAGTTCCGTGGTAAATGGTAAATGGGATAAGTTACTACCAGAGTGACTGTTTTGGAAGCATTCTATACTGTCATTAACTAATTTAACAATATTTAAAACAAATATGTTTGCATTTATACCATTTTATTTTATAATTTATTTATTCCCTTTGTCTGAAATGCGAGAAAGGATAACTATTTTTTTTTTTTTTTTTTTTAAGAAATTATTTAATTATTTTTACAAGACTTAAAGTTTTTTTTCTAATGGAAATTGTTTTTCTTGTTACAGTAAAGCATTTGACATAGATATGTGCCCACTGCCCTTCATGTTGGACAAGATGTATCACTTTGTAGAGGTGAGGTTTGCTGACGCTAGCGCCTATGTGCAGGAACAAGCCCTACAGTGGCTACAGGTATTTTTGTTTTCTTCTTTTGTAAGGTTGAATGGCAATTTTTACATACTTTCCTTTAATATTTAAAACGTTTGGGTGAGATTTAAACCCACAAACTTATAACTTAATACATATAACCAGAAATACATGGCAATATCATGAAATTGCATTGATAAAAAGAGTGATATCTTCCTTGTTAGACCACATGGCATAGGGATAGATACCAACACTGGAGCCAAGATTGATGGGATTGTTCCCACATTGTGAACGTGTGCTGTGTCGTTGACCAGGACCCTTTTATCTATATACGTTATATAATTTAATCAGTTTTTGTTCTACCCAGAACAATGAACATGAATTGTATTAGTTCAAAATCTAATTTCGGTATTGAAACAATAAATAATACAATAATATGAATACACTGACACTGCCAACCTGGCAATCACTATGATTTGACATGGTCGGAAAGTTGATGAGAGCTAGTACTTAGGACATGATGTTGAAAAAAACAGTTGATACAAACTAATAATGTTTTGCATTTAGATCTGATTGGTATTGGGAGCAGGACGGGACCTCAAACTTGATATTATTTCATCCACAGTCTTACTGAAACAGTGATAATTATATACATTTGTATAATCTGAACCATGCATATAAAGTGTCCCATTAAAGCAATAAAGTAACTTTTTGCACCAATTGGGCTAAAAAACAGGACTTTGTATTGAATTTCATATAAATCTTCATATATGAAATACAATCTAAGATTGATGGCTACCATGTCATTTTCAGATCTTGTCCACATTGGACATTATTATTCCCATGCATACTCTGTTTGCCATGATGAAACTGGGCGTGAGACACCTGCAGATGATAGAGGTGGACAAAGACCAACCCTTATCGGGGCAGGCTAACAACTTCAGTCGCACCTCGCCTACAGGGGAGTACCCAGCACCACTGAGTCCAGATAAAGAGCAGCCAGTGGCTGTGGAGAGTTTTGAGATATACGAGCGTGAGACTGAGATAATACTTCCCTGTTATATCATGATGCTAGACCTATGTCTGAAACAGGTTTGTTTTTGTTCTTGACCTTGATTAAAGGTCCTCTGTGGCCGACTTGTATAAACTGCTACATCAGGGATCTCTCATCGAGCAATACAAATGTTGTAGATTCTAGCCTCTAACAATTCAGATGACATAAATACTTAATGAAAAGAGTACTAAATAATTGTATATGGAAAGTTGTCATACAATTAAAGATTGACAAATTCATTTAAAGTACATGTATGTTACAATAAGATTCATGAAAACAAATAAATTTCATGATCATTATTTTCCCAATTAATTCAAGTTTTTATCTGACCATTTACTTTTTGTTTATGAATTAGCCTTAGGAGGTTAATATATGTTCATTCGAAGCCTTAAACAATAGCAAAAATTGCTTCCAGACATGACTGTGAATCTGTGTTAAAAGTTACATTATAATTATGGAGTAAAGTTGTTTTTTGTTATTGCATGATAGATAATTAACTGAAGTATAGGCAGCACAATAGACTTCACTGCCGTAATCGGTATCATATTTATATACCATAGATTGTAGATGAAAAAAGTACTGAAGAATTTTACAGTGATTATAATAAGAACTAGATAATCAGCTGTATTTGTTTGTTTTTCATCAACATGTACTAGGCATACATATCTGATATTTGTAGCAAAAGTGATGAATGTATTCTTGTAAAAAAAAATAAATTAATAAATGAATGAATCTCTTATTTCAGTTGGAGCTTCAGGACAGTCCGCGCCATCTGGGAATTTATAATGAGACTAGTAAAGAGCTGATGTCTCTGCTGACCACAATGTTGTCCAAGACCTGGGATGGTACACACACATGTTCAGATGACCAGGAGACTGTGAACTGTCAGTTTTGCCAGAACACGGCGCTGTGGCACCAGCTGGCCAGTCAGGTTATGCAGCAGTTTAGCCCACGTGACCCGGTCAAGATACCAAACAAGGATATACCCAAGGTGGAAGAACTTCAGGGAAGCAGTATGACTGCCAGTAAGGAAAACTTTTTATTTAAATGTTTAGTCATTACATAGTATATTTAAGAATTGAAAAGGATAATTCTAGGAGTTTTGATTGGTTGATTGATTTATTGAATATTTAGCGTCATTTTATGCCATTGAGTGCTAACAGACAAGCAGTTAACCTAACCACTGTTTCCTGGGATCCTGAGAGGTTAACCAGTACTCAAGCACACCCACTGATAATTTTCTTATTTGAATCATTGGTGAGAGATGAATGATAATGAGACACAATGTCGTATATCAATCATCACGGAAACTGTTGCCAAGGGGAGATTTGAACACACGACTCCTGGATTGATAGTCAGATGCATTACCAACTGAGCTAATCAGGCCCTACTAGAAGTTTTGAACCTTTACATCATCAGAAAAGTAATTGGTGGGGTATCATACATGTATTTGTGACGTGATTCTCCAATGATACAGTGGCTGAATACTGTCTCAAGCAAACTCCTATAAAAGATTATTTGTATGTGAAATATAAACGTGTGTATAATATAAATATAGTTGTGCATGGGTTTGTGGACCATTTGTATGAATTTTGTTAACCAGTATATTTTAGTAATTTTTTCAACTTCTTTTTTAATTGCCACCAAATTCCTGTTATTCTGATATTTGATGTATGTATTAATGTATAAACATGCACTTACATGTATTTTTGATGGAAAGACAACATTTAGATTACATGTTTTGACATGCTAAAATTGGACGTTCATGACATCCAGATTATGACTTGGTATATCATATAAAACTCTCTTGATTGTAACTGCCTATTGATTGTCCATTATTAATTGTTGGTGGAGATTTGCGTGATTCATCAGCGACGCCAGAGTTACCAGATGTGACGTATGACACTTCACAGATGCCAATACATCTACAGCTGTTTAACTCTCTCTTACAGGTATGTTCATGCAGGCTTACTTACTCGTACCTATGTACTACATTTCTGTCTTTTCATTCCTTGCTATGACAAGATAACATCATGATTCATAAAGAGAATTAAATTTTTTAATCATAAACAAAGAACTCTCAAATAAACTTTCACTTTTGAGACTTCAAAGAGCTACAATGTTCCTTTGGCAACCAGATATACACTTACAGTCGTCATGTATTAGACTTATTTCAAAGTTCCTGTATGTTCAGTGTTCATGTAATAATGTTCAAACACCATCTCCATAGTTATAAAGATCAACATAACCTTCTAACAAAAAACAAAAATTTGATCTGAAGATTAGTGATAACGTCCAAAATGCAATTAGCTGCCCGTAAATGGAGACTTCATGTATCTGCATGGAATTAAAAAAAAAGGTTTTCATCAATCGGTAATGCTAGTTTTATATTATATGGATATGAAATACTTTAAAAAATAAGCATTTGCATTAAAGCAATGTTATTGAAAACACAGAGCTTGAAGTATGTGAGCCAAAGGAACTTCTATGTAATCCCTGTTAACCCTGATTCCTGGAGGAAATCTTGTACAGTGCTTGATTTTTGGAAATATTTTGGATAAGATATGATAAAATTAGATGAATATAAGCCTGTGTACATGTGAAGTGTGACATTGAATAGTTATTTTATAGAATTGTTGTAATTATATAGAATGTTTTTATGCCCCCACCATTTTCAATAGGGGAGCATATAGTATCACCGCTGTCCGTACGTACAAAAATAGTGTCCGACTTATATCTTTAGTTTAAATGAACATATTTAAACCAAATTTGGTGTGTGACTTCACATTCAGGTAATACAGGTCAAGTTCATATTTCATTCCGGTCTAATGATTTTTGATGTAGTAATGTACCTTTTTGGACTTAAATTATTGACAAATGTCAAGAAATTGGTTTCCACTCGATATCTCTTGAAGGATTGAATGGATTTGATTCATATTTGGTAGAAAGATGTATGGGGATAAACTTAGCTCAAGTTCAATTTCCATCAAAATCCCTGCATATTAGTTATGTGTTTTGGGCTCTAATTGGCTGATAGTTTCCGACCTCTAAAGTCTTTGTTTATGGACCAATTTTGACAAAAATTTATATTTGGCTTTATATCAACAAGACCCAGGTCGAATTTGTCAATGAATGTAATTGGCACATATTAATTAGGTGATCTGGACTCTGATTGGCTGACAGTTTCCGGCCTCTAAAATCTTTATTGATAGATCGATTTTGATGAAACTTGATATTTGGCTTTATTGATATCTACAATGTAGTTACAAAGTGGCGGCATCTGTGTCCCATGGACGCATTTCTAGTTTTTCTGTAGTTGGTGTTTTAAAATGAGTAGGTTTAATACCTAGATTACATGTAAATGAATTTGACAATTGAAATTACAGACTTCAAATTATGCTAAACTCCTTGACAGTTGAGAAAACTGCAGCCTTTTATGTAACTGGTATTGAGTGTGAAATATATATGTGTATATATATATATACATGTAAAGTATAAATGGCTAGTCAAAAAAAGTGAAGACATTTAGATATTAATGCATTTGTTGTATTTGCAGGAGTTGACAACTGTGGTTGACATTGATGCATCTTTTTCCCTGTTGACCTCCATGAAATACCTGATACTACATGGGGAATGTCTCAACTACTCTGTGAACCAGTACCCAGACTTTCTCAAGTTCTGTTTGGCCAGGAAGTTGATTCCAGAGTGAGATATTCATGATTTTAGTTTTGTTATGGAACCAGTCTTGTCGCATCCAAATACCGGCATCTATCTTGTACAACCAGTCTTGTTCCCATGAATCTTACCACATTTTAATGCATCTCTCTTACCTTACTTATTTTAAACATGATTCAGAACAAGTAACTAAGATCTTTGAGTAATAGAGAAATAATAGAGATTAATTTTAAAGATTAATCTTGGTTATTCTGGTAACAATTTCCGTATATTTTCGGACACGCTTTACGGAAGCAAGTTGTATTTTAAAGACGCTAGTTTCTCTATAGTAACTAATCCTCGCGAGATCGGACGTGAACTGGTCGGGTATATAAGGCCATGTGACCGTCACATCGCCCTCGCATTTTCATATTGCATAGGTAAAAGCATAACATCAATATCGTATATAGCTATGCCGGGGAGGGGTAAAGATGTTATGAGGATACAGGTAGTTACACGGGCAGCTGTAAAACGGCGGAAACCCTCAGTGGTTGAATGGAACGGACGTAGATAAAGGTAACGTCATCGATTTTGAACAAATTATTCAGGCATCTAAAATTTTACCTCAGAGGGAGACTGGGAAAAATGGCAAAACTAACACGAGTAATGTGCATGATAACCCGCCTAAAGATTTCAACACTGATAGTGACATGCCGGATTCGAACCTACTCGGCGTTATCAGACACTTGGGTCAACAGACAGACCCGAATAGCAATATTTTTACAGGAATGAATCAATTACCGAACCTTGATAACGTTAGTTCACATGGCTATTTTGCACGCATAGCACAAGATGATATCGCCTTACACGTTCCTTCTACGCTAAAACAGAAAATATGTAAAGGCGAATATCTAAATTTGGCTTTACTTTTAAAGGGTGCGGTGGAACTGGCCGAATTTACTTCAGATAGTACTTGGAGATTATCACATAACGGTATTATAGAAAGCCGCCCGAGCGAGTGTAAAGATGATATCGGCTCGATTGAACGCTGGACAGACGCGTTTATAATTTACATGTCTATTTATTTGGCGACACATCCGAACAAAATTCACGAGTTGCTGCAATATCTTTATGTAATCCGTGAATGTTCCTCCCGACATGGGGGGAAATTCTGGAAAGTGTACGATCAGTAGTTTCGCATGCGCCAAGCTCTTACGCCAGCCTCGTGGGCTGCGATTAATCACGACCTTTGGATAAGGTGCATGCTGCTCAGTAATGAGCCTGTTGCTAGTCACGTGGAACAAAAACCGTATGCCGCTAAAATTTGTATAGCTTTCAATAAGGGTGCGTGTCAGTGGCAAAACTGCAAATTCAGGCATGTCTGTTTCCATTGTGGCCGTTTTCATGCCTTGCTTCTCTGTAACACGGGCGCTAGATCCCACACAGCACCGTACGCCCCACAAACAGAAAATGTAGGGGACAAAGCGAATCAAGCCCCGAATCAAGTTTTCAGTACTACTTCTTTTCGTGGCCGGGGAATGTGGTGAGGGCAGCGTGGCTACCCCTGTGGTCAACGAGGCTCGAGCAGAAGTTAAAAACACACCCATGTTATCTAACATCGTCAAGCTTGCTTTTTCACCAATCAATATACAAGCCTTACAACTTTGGTTAAGTAATTATGAGTCATCGGATGCCACTATTCTTTTGAACGGTTTTAAACATGGCTTTAAATTAAACTACACGGGTCCACGGGAAACCCACTTGTCAAAAAAAAAAAAAAAAAAAAAAAAAAAAAAAAAAAAAATCTCAAATCTATTAAGCAACTACCAGAAATCGATCAAGAAAAAAAAAATACAAAAAGAGATCGACGCGGGCCGGTTTGCAGGCCCTTTCGACGACAGCCCTATTAAAAACATACAAATTTCACCTATAAGCATTGTTCCCAAGAAAAATCCAGGGGAATATAGACTTATACATCACCTATCATACCCGGAGGGCATGTCTATCAATGATTTCATCGACCCCAAATTATGTTCGGTTAAGTACACAGAATTCGACCAAGCGATTCAAATAATTCATGATCTTGGGGTAAACTGTTTTTTATTTAAGATGGACATTAAAAACGCGTTTAGATTATTGCCAATACACCCCGAAGATTACGAGCTGTTAGGGTTTTCTCTCAACAGTAAAATTTATCTTGATAAATCACTACCTTTTGGCGGTAGCATATCTCCGAGCCTTTTTTTAAAAAAAAAAAAAAAAAAAAAAAAATCAACTTTCCTCGAACTCTGTGTCAAGACTAACATGAAATCAGGCGGTCTAATTCATTACTTAGATGATTTTTTAGGAGGCGAAAAAAGCCATGCAAGTTGTTATGCTCTGATGCAAGTATTTACAACGATTATGCAAGACTTGGGTGTACCGCTAGCAGATGAGAAAACCGAAGGTCCGACTCAAGTTCTTGTTTTCTTGGGCTTAGAACTGGATTCTCAGAAAATGGAGGTTCGAATCCCGCTAGCGAAAATTACTGAAGTAATTCAAAAAATTCAATACACTCTGTCAAAAAAGTCGGTAACATTAAAAGAAATGCAGTCGCTCATAGGGTCACTAAAATTTTGTTGTCGCACAATAACTGGAGGAAGACCGTTTTGTAGACGGCTTATTAATTCCATCTGCGGCGTGACACGTTCATACCATCACGTTCGCGTGAGCAAAGAAATAAAAGTAGATCTAGAAATGTGGCTACATTTTTTCAGAAATTATAACGGCATCTCCGTATTTCATGACAAGTTTTGGGTGTCAAATGACGACGAGCAATTGTACACCGATAGCGCCGGCGGCATAGGCTTCGGAATTTGGTTTAAGGGACATTGGTGTAATGCGAGGTGGCCATTAAAGTGGCAAGAGAACGGCATAACAAAAAAATATTACCGCGTTAGAATTGTTTCCTATCGTCGTAGCGGTTTTTATATGAGCGAGCAGTTGCGTAACAAGAAAATACGCTTTCATTGTGATAATCAAGCTGTAGTTCACATCTTAAATACCATGACTTCAAAGTCATCGCCGGTAGTAACCTTACTAAGAATACTCTCACTGCAGTGTTTGCGTTTTAATTGCTTGATTAAAGCCTCGCATATCCCTGGGGCAAAAAACGAAATAAGTGATGCGTTATCTCGCTTTCAGCTCTCCCGGTTCAGAATGTTGGCGCCGGAAGCAGACTCGAACCCAACACCAGGGCCACGCCAACTTTGGGATATCTTCACAATAGATACAAGCAACTGGTTCGTGCAGGGATAGCCAGAAATACGGCATTCACTTACAACACGGCGTTAAACGCTTTTCAATCATTCCGTACACTTTATAATTTGCCAGATGCGTGGCCGGCGCCTATGAAAGATATCACCCTTTTCATTGTTTTCATTTTCGAAAAATCCTAAATCGCCAAAAAAAAAAAAAAAAAAAAATTTCAACATATATATCAGGACTGTCATTTTCTCATAAAATTAATAGTTGGTATGATATCTCAGAATCATTTATCAAAAAACTACTAAAACTCCTGGTTTCTATTGGAACGACGGCGTACACTTATCAGACGTTGGCATTGACTATTATTTAGACGCAGTTAGGGAGTATCTGTTAAAGATTTTAGAATAAGAATTTTGGGGAAATAAAAATAATATTTTATTTTGTGGCGGAAAATTCTTACGTTTGGATGCGATCGGGGGCATAACGAAATATTACTTATGTATTGGCATATTTCAAATTCATTCTTTTGCATGCCTATGGGTCTTTCAACATACCATAGCAGTCATCTGTGATATGGAGGAGACTCATGCGGCTAAAAATTAGTTTTTTGGGAGTGGTTTTCGGAGCATGTAAGAACTGGCCAGAGAGCGATAAGGGCTAGGCGTTCTTACATTGTCTCACCCGTTTATGTAAGACTACTTTATATTGAAACAGGAAGTAGGCGAAGTTGCGCTGTTACCTGGTTGTATTATGGTGTCAAAGGGGCACCTGGTTGTAATATGGTGTCAAAGGGGCACCTGGTTGTATTATGGTGTCAAAGGGGCACCTGGTTGTATTATGGTGTCAAAGGGGCACCTGGTTGTATTATGGTGTCAAAGGGGCACCTGCTTTTATTTGGTACTAAGGGGGTACCAGATATTATGGTACCAATGGGGTACCTGTTGCTATAATGGTACCGATGGGGTACCTGGTTTGGTTTTTAGTACACCAAAGGGGTGTGTCGCTATCATACTTAAGCGCAACAAAGTTTTGGTTATATATGCCCTCGGTCGCTTCCTTGCGCGAGTCTTTAGCTTCAATAACAGTTATCTGTTGAAGTCACAACGGACATGACCATGCGCTCCACTTATACTGAAACAAACTAAGTGATTTGATTTAATTTGGGAAAACTTGATTATGTAATATTGTGAAAATAAAATATGGTAACACTTTTCGACTTTATATCAATTGAATCTTAGAGAAATCCTAAGTCCCCCGTTTGGTTGTTTGGTCCGAGATTGAATCCTAGAATAATAAGAATTTGCATTTAAAAAGGCAATTTATAGCTTTAGTATAATCTTTCATGTAATTTTAACCCTCCTAGTGAGATATTTATGTTTTTAGTTTTATTATGTAACCAGTCCTAATTTATTGTCACATCAGAAGTATTACCATTTATGTTGTGCAACCATGTGCATGTATGGTATGATGTTGAACTTGAACAACCCTGAGCTCAAACTATTTTGTTGAGTCCTGCTGGGTTCAAGCCATCCAAGTTCTACTGTGTCTTATTATGTTATTTGAAAAATCCTTTAATCACATGATAGGACATTGTAACATCTAGTATATTATTTATATCAGCATTAAATGGCAGTAAGATAAGAGTAAAATTTTCCCCAAGGCCTTGTGGAGCATCTAAAAAGTAAATGATTTAAGATAGGAAAGATTGTATGTGTTCTTTTCAAAAACATTTTCTTGCATTTAACTATTACTAAATAATTTGTTATTATCTCATTGTCCAAGTATCATCGCTCCACTTATTTTATTGTAAATGTTTAATGTTATGAAAATGGCATACATAAAGGTATTGTTTTACTCTTTTGTTGTAGTGATGGATTCGGCAATTGTTAGTAAGTGTAGTTTCTCAACAATTGGTAGTAGTGTGTAGTTTCTCAACAATTGGTAGTAGTGTGTAGTTTCTCAACAATTGTTAGTAAGTGTAGTTTCTCAACAATTGGTAGTAGTGTGTAGTTTCTCAACAATTGTTAGTAAGTGTAGTTTCTCAACAATTGGTAGTAGTGTGTAGTTTCTCAACAATTGGTAGTAGTGTGTAGTTTCTCAACAATTGTTAGTAAGTGTAGTTTCTCAACAATTGGTAGTAGTGTGTAGTTTCTCAACAATTGGTAGTAGTGTGTAGTTTCTCAACAAATGGTTGTTCAAGATCAATATAACCATATGTGATACATGGTTAAGTCAAAGAATCAAAATCTGATATTTATAACAAAGTGATATATAAACGAGACATTTGAATCTGAGAAATAACACCAGAGGACATGCATTTTATATATTTTAGCTTTCTCCCTTGCAATGGGTCCTCTGTGGCCGAGTGGTCTAAGGTACCGTCTCAAGATCACTTACTTCTCACTGCTAAAGTCGTAGGTTCGAGTCCCGCTCACTCAAAAAACTTTATGTGAGAAAGTTTGCCAGTTACTTGGTTAAGGACGGTAGTTCTACTCAGTCTGAGGTCTTCCTCCACCAATAAAACTGGATATGCCATATAAAACCTGAAATGTGTTGAAAATGGCGTTAAACCCCATTCTCCAATGCATCAATTCTGTTTGTTGCCTTATAGGCTATGGAAGCTCCTCCAGTCTCGCTACTCCCAGCTGGCATTTGTTTGTGTTCCACTGCTCCTGCACTGTCTCCTGCTTCCTACGGGGGCAGACATGCTCTGGAAGATTGTTGAAGAGAACTTCAGTAGTGATGATTGGAAAGAGAGATTTGCTGCGGGTAAATATCATAAACGTTTAACTCATTCTGCAGTGATGGAAATTGAAATTAATCTTTTGTGCTATTCTTAAGACTTCTGAATATTGATATTTGTTTCGTTTCTCTTTAGAGATATTGAAAGTCTCTTAAGTTTGGGCAATATGGACTTTATTTTTTATTTTCTCACTGGCATTAGCATTACTGATGTGAAATGATTTCTATTGTTTGTTGTCATAGTAACTTACTCTTTTTCTTCATAACTTTTAGAATTTGTTATCTAAGCACTCGGAATTCTATTTTCTATGATAGTAAAATATTGTTCTCCATTTCTATAAATGTTGACCAAAACTTTACTTAGCTTTACATTGTTTGACAAAGTTGTTTTGTTTGTTTCAATATTTAACACAACTTTTTATGCCAACTTGAGATACTGATCAATTAACCCAGCCCTCTCGGGATACTGGAAGGTTAACCAGTACTTGAGTTCACCCATATCTGCTGGTAACTAATAACTTTATGACCCAGAATCAATTCCAGCTATAAATATTAATAACAAATATTATATAATACAATTGGGTTACAAACTGTGGAAAATCCTTTGTTAATCTTTTTCTTTTTTTTTTAAATTGTGTAGGTAAGACCAAAAGTTGATTAAAGCATACAACAAAATGTTGAAATTCACTTTCTTTACAAATTCAGCCAGAATTAGTTGATCACTAAAATGTTAGAAACTGTTAGTAATTGATTCCGCTATCATTTTCACCAGTTTGAATATGGTAGAATGAATACATTATATTGAAATAATAACAAATATTTTGTATAATCTATACTAATTTTAGTTGAGAAAGCTACAGTACTAGCTCGTTTCATAGAAACCGAATTGATAATGCATAACAAGACAATCAAAACGGCGTTTGCCCACATGTTCTGTCTGTTGATCGGCTCATTGGAGGATATCAATTCATCTGTGAGTCAGAGAGCCACCCAGTATCTGGACACAATTAAAGCTTCTTCTATCAAGGTAAGTGAATAAAGTTTTACTCCACATAAAAGGATGTTTTCCTATTGAGGAACTTATTGACTGTTGAGGTCTTATTGGTTGTTTATAAAATGCGCTCCACCAGTTCCTTAGTTAAGGCAGATGTTTTAAATATATGTATGCAAAGCTATCATCATTTTTTATTGGGAGGCGAGCAAAGCTCTGACTTCCTTAGCTGTCGTGCAGCTCTAGTATCTGTTATACACTACTACGTATGGCAGGAACCGCCATATCCGTCCGACCGATAAAGATTTCACAAGTTTCAAAACGCGTTTACCGTAGCAGACGACTTATTATACAACAAAAGATTCAAAGTTTTTTAAATATTGCGGATATTTTTCTTTACAAAAGTTCAAAAATACGATATGGGAAGCATACAGTTTGCATGGAAATGCGGAAGAATACACTTCTAAAAAAACGCGGCAATTTTCATTGATAAAAAAATGTTTTACGTATTTACTACTATGCATAGTGACGTCATCTGGTGAGGGGGGATATAATCTCTAACACCATTCGATATGTAATCATTAATGGGGTGAAATATTGACATATTTTCGATTTAATAACTCGTAGTTTGAGTAAACAGTAATTGTTAGTGAAATTTGATTCACTACAGATTGTCCTCTTTTAATTTTGATAGTAAAATAATGAAATTAGGTTGGGGCTACATTTGTTGTTTATAGAAAAATGCACCAATCTGTCATCTTATGCAAGCAGAGTTTAACGGTTAATTAGGTCATCTGACCGTTATGTTTGTTGTGTTTCTATGTTGTATTTTTTAGATTGATTAAATCTAGGTCACACAACACGGTTTATAATGCTATTTATTGATTATTTATATTAATGATTGAAAGCTATATGAGAATCGAACATAACTCAAGTCAATATACGCGTAAATCTATAAGTAGGTCATGTTTGTTTTGGTCTAGACAAAGAGCTATGTGTTGTATATTCTCGGACAATCAGGAACATTTTGTGCTGAATGCGTTTCGTTATCCATAAATCATAACTATTGAACTGGAGATATTAAAATTGACTGGAGTTGTACATCACTACTCAATTCTTTCGATTTTGGAGAAACATCAGAATAATTATGAAGGTTTGTTTGTGAAGCTTTCATATAGGTTGTTCATGTTGATAACTTTATGTGGAGATGTGGAAAGGAATCCTGGACCACCACGTTACCAGTTTACAAAATGTCCTGAAATGGATATTTTCACCAGGGTCACCAAATATTCAGTCAGTTTTCACACAAAAGACGGTGTGTACCATGGTGTTTGCATTTTTTCAAATGCATTATTAAAACCGTTTAATAGCTACTGTTGGAAAAGTATTGATATGGACTCTGAATTGCATACAGGAGATTATTTATACAATTACACAAAAGAAATTTTAAACACACCACATTCTTTTCTAAATCCCAATGAAATGCCTTTTAACATATCAGAAATCTAACTAAGTTTTCCAATTTTCCGAACCTACATTTTCGAATTAACACAAGCAGCGAGCCTTCCCTCAGGCCCTTCAGGCCTTTGATATTTAGCTACAATCATACCCTGCAAAATGGTGACCACTGTCATTGAAATTCTGGGTACTCCTTGAAGACTCCTAGTATTCTTAAAAAGTTGGTTTTGTCCTGGAATAGTGTTTTGATTTATTTGGATTTACTTTGTGATCTCATAGCAACAACTGTATATAAAATGTTTGTCAGATAAAGTTGCCTGGCAACAGTTGTAATCAACACTGTTTAGGAATCGTACATTTTCCACATGTAAAGTTGTTTTCCATCAAGCATCTTTGAAAATATCAAGCATCTTTTGAAAAACAAATCAATGGAGCTGTAGCCTGTTAAATATTTCCTGGAATAGTAGAACACTGAAATAAACACCTTTCCTTCAAAAACATTTCCATGTTTCCTGTTTTCTGAAAAAGTGTAAAATGTTTTGAAATCAAATAATAATCAATCCAGGGGATGTGAGTTAGAATCCCAGCTTGGCCACAGTCTCCGTGACGATTGCTATACAACAGTCTCCTCATATTAATGTCTATTTCTGCTGATTCAAGTGGGGAAATTATCTGTTACCTGCGGAGATGAGCATACTCATGTACTCATTAACCTTCCAGGATCTCAGGAAAGAGTGGTTAGTTAAACTGATCATCAGTTAGCCCTCAATGATGTAAATATTCAAACAAATCTGGGTTTTTTTCAGTGTATCTGCCAGTGTCTAGAGTTCCAGTTTGATGCAGTGATCAGTGATCGAGCCACGATTCTGCATAGTATGCATATGTTGTCCCATATCCTACCAGATCACAACATCATGAACTGGGAATTCTTCCTCTCCAGGTTTGACAGCCTCTCTCTAGAGGCACAGATAGACCTTGAGAGCTCTGGTGATCTCTCTTATCCGACAGGTGCGTGTTGTCTTTTACTAAGAACCTGGTCAGTTAATGTTAATGCAGCATATCCATTATAAATCATGCAAGAATACATTATCAGCTCTATGAAAACTCTCTGAAAATATTAAGACACTCAGCTTCCAGAATTCAAATTTTTGTACATCAATTACTAAATTGTTTAAAGCTATTACGTTTTCAATGGAGAATTACCAGGTGTGTATATGTCTATGACATAAATAGGCAAGATGTTAAATAATCTGGTTAGTCCCTATTAAACCAGTCTATTAAACTACATGACATTACGTGGGGTAGTAGTGCAGTGGATAGAGTGTTGGTAACTCATCCTAGAGGTTGCTGATACAATCCCCGGCTGGACCCACTGGCTATAAAAAACACTCAGTACTGGTTCTACCCAGATAGTGAACTCAGGGAGGTTCACATAAGCTCTGAGCTTTTTTGCAATTGAGCTAAAATGAATTAATTAAATGACATGTTCATAATATTGATTACATGAGTTACAAATGTAAATAAACATCAGGTAACAGTATATAAACATTGTAAATTCCAGACTGTAAATTATTTGTTTAAAGCCTTTGTGTTTTGTTTTTTCTACAAACTAATAATTATGATATATTAAAAGTAAAGAACATGTTTTTCTCTATAAAAATGTTGTTTATACAATGTTGTTGTTGATTACAAATGTTTTAACTGATGCTTTCTTTGTATGTACAATGTACATGTATTTGTAACAATGGATATCTCATATTTTAATTCTGTATTGTTTCCAATAATAAAAGTGTTGCCTAGCAACAAATACATAATCTCCTGTAGATAGACACCTAACCACTTTTATTTTTTATTAGCATATTATTAGTTCCATTTCACCCTCTAATCAAATATATGAAAATTTGTAGTTTGGTACAATAATATTTTTGATTGCTTAATAATTAAGTTTATCCTTGTAGAAGAAAGTGCCCTAGATCAAGTTTATGGTGCTCAAATTGTAAACATTTTAACTTTTAATCAAAGTGGGGCGGTAGTGTAATAGATAGAGTGTTTGCTGCTCATGAGATGTTGCGGGTTCGATCCCCTGCTCAGCCCGATGCTCATAAAATAACACTCAGTACTGATTCAACACAGGAAGTGGACTTGAGAGCGGTTAATATATGCTCTGAGCTTTCATTGCAATCAAGCTAAAATAAATTGGTATAAACTAAACAGTAAACAAAATTGGTATAACTCATCACTGTATGTTATTGTCATATTGTATACATGTATATGTGAAACTTGGTTGCGTATTTAAAAAAAATATATTATGGGGTTAACTTTTATACATGTGTTGGAGGAAGGACAATCCTTTTTCAAGTGACTGGCATGCTCTCTTACTTAAAAGTAACGGTAGTTGGATTAAGTTGAAATTAAATGCATAACCTAAGCTGTGAGAGGTAAATGATTATGAGCACTAGCCCATGGACTATTCAAATTTATCAAAGGAAACAAAAATGTTTCTTAAAAGAGTGAAATGAAAGAGTGAAATGAATTTTAATATCAACAGTTTCAATTCATACACACATCATCTGACTTGTTGTTGATTTCTTGGGCAAACAATTTTCATTCTATCCACACGGCTGTAAGGCATGTTTAATTCACTAATTGCAGTATTTAGAGGTTTTATAATAATGTGGGTTGGAAAGTCTTGAGGTTATTTGTTTTGGGATTATTGTTCAATAATTATTCTCGCTTGTTGGGTCTTACACATTGTAGTTGCACAATTTTACAAATTTAACAGATGTATACAATAAGCAAGCAAGCAGCCATTCTACAGCTGTAGAAAATAGAGCCATTAACTTGCTGAAGCAACAGCTTTCATTTTATAGACATCATAATAATGTACTTAGTCTTAAAAAATATCATTATAAATTATCATGAAATGAGATAGGACAAATATTTTTTTCAAGAGTTAAATACAGGTATAATTTAGATGGCATTTCTTGGTGTTTTAAAATAAAATAAATGCTTATAAACATATTAAAATACACATTCACAAATATAAACACGATTACCATGCTTATCTGGGGCACTATAAAGCTGTAGTGTTATACAGTCGCGACCTTTTAGCCTTATATCTCCCTTTCATCACCGATAAAATGTATCTGTAGCAGCAGGCATTTCTCTGAATAAAGGATCTCATGAAGTTGATGATGAAAAATTTCAGGGAAGTTTAAATTAGGTGTTTTATATCAATAGTGATTCATGTTTAGTAAATGATGAGAAATAAGTAAATTATGGAGTATGTGCACACCATACTATGTATAGGTTAGAAGTTATATGGCCAGTTGAAAGTTTCATGTAACTTCTAACCTACTTAGATAGTGATCTACTTTCTCATTTCTGGAGCGAGTTCCTTGGCTCAGGAAGTAGGTCAACATCTACTGATGATCATGACGACGTTCTATGTAAAATGGAATGTTCTATTTTGAAATTCTTAGTAAGTTAATTGGTTGGGAAAGTGGGACAACACATAATATTGTTTAAGGTACATATGCAGAAGACAACATTTTATTTTTCTCCAGTACAAGTTGAGTGCTGCCTTAAGTCATTTAAGTCATCACTTCACATTCTATTTCTTATGTAATTTATAAACAATCATTTACATAGTTTCTCCACATAATATTGCTTTAAATTAAATGACATACTTTTTCTCAAACTGTCATTTTAAAAAGTGACACAGCTAAATAATAGTGTACCAGTACATCCATTCAATAACATTTCAATTAACATAATTATTCTATATGTTTCTAAAACAACAATTTTGACTCTTAACATACAGTACAAACACCTTGTGTTTAATATTTGAGTGAGTTCCAAACTGCCTTTATTCATAGAAATGATGAAATGCTTTATAAAATAACCTTAATTCACCAATATTTTAATCACATTCTTATTTTCAGAGGAATTGGCTTTGTCCATTAATTTCATAGGTTTGAAATAATTTCTGCGTAAAACTTTTTGTTTCTTTTTTTTCTCATCATTTTCCCATTATGCTTGTGTAAAGCTAAGCTGTGTGTATATGTGTGTATTTGTTTATGTGTTCTCTGTATCACTCTAAGTAAGGGGGTATGCCTGAAAATGATAAAACGCATATGTTTGAATTGATGGGTACAAGCTAGCTGTATATAATGTACTGGTATTTGTGCAGTAAAAAATAAATCATGTATGAATTAAATTGATTGGAATACAGAGAAGGGTTTTTACTTTTATTGGCATCATCCTCTTAGCGTGAGATCATACCTCTTGGTCCTCTCTTCAATCTGAGGGAATTTTCCTCAGAGGGAGGGGGCGATTTGTGCGTTGTGTAGTTTGTATGCAGAAAAACTCACAAAATATATATAACAAGTTGAAAAGAAGGGCCATCAGTCTAACCAGTCACAGGGTTTTTAAGTTTTTTTAACTAGAACATCCCTCACCCCTATCCCCCAAAGAATAATTTTTAAAAAAATCGAGGGGGTGACTTTTAATGAAATTAGGGGAAAATTATATATCGGGGCAGGGGGGATGAGGCTGACATTCTCTTCCCCAAAGTATTTGATTGTGTGACACATACAGTGCATCCCCATAGTGTCAGCTCTTGACATAGTTCATTGATTGAAAAAGCTCAATTGTCAAAAATCAATTAGAAAGAAGCAAGTATAAAATTTTCAAAGATAAATACAAGTTTTGAATAAAATGAGAGGGTTTTAACATACAGTTCATTATATTAAGAATATTGTCTTTATAAATGCAATATTTGTATTATTAACAAAAATTGGATACTTTGTGTCTGAGTAAATGCTTTCGAACATTTTGAACACTTCTGTTGTGATACATTTAGGTTGTACGCTGTTATCAAATATGTACGGGGGATTGTTTTCATCATACAAGTTCACAATGAGTGTATGTTGTTGATATTTTGTTGTCAAACTTGCGTATCAGAGTGTCTCATTATTTCCTGTACATTTCTGCTCATTTTGAATGTTTTTTTAGGTTTCCTGTAACCATGATGTCTGTATTGAATTGTTTAGCTGTGCTCCTTCTATCTATCTTTCTGTTTCAACATCTTCTCCTACTTGTACATGTATCTCTCGTTTAGGAAACTATCTCTCCATAGGAAATATTTTTCCATTAGGAAACTATCCCTCAATTTGGAAGCTATCTCTCCATTTGGAAACTACCTCTCCATTAGGAAACTCTCTCCATTAGGGAAATTTTTCTCCATTAGGAAACTATCTTTCCATTAGGAAACTATCCCTCTATTTGGAAACTATCTCTCCATTTGGAAACTATCTGTCCATTAGGAAACTATCCCTGCATTTGGAAACTATCTGTCCATTAGGAAACTATCCCTCCATTTGGAAACTATCTTTCCATTAGGAAACTAACCCTCCATTTGGTAACTTTCACTCCATTCGGAAACTATCTCTCCATTAGGGAAATATTTCTCCATTAGGAAACTATCTTTTCATTAGGAAACTTACCCTCCATTTGGAAACTATCTCTCCATTTGGGAAATATTTCTCGATTAGGAAACTATCTGTCCATTAGGAAACTATCCCTCCATTTGGGAACTATCTCTCCAGTAAGAAACTATCCCTCTATTTGGAAACTATCTCTCCATTAGGGAACTATCTCTCCATTAGGAATCTTATCTCTCCACTAGGGAAATATTTCTCCTTTAGGAAACTATCTCTCCATTTGGAAATTATATCTCCAATAGGAGTATTGCAGTGAATAGAGTGTCTGTTGCTCACATTAGATCCTGAGCTCAACCTGATGTTTTCTCAAAAAGCAACATTCAGTACTGGTTCTACCTAGGAAATGGGCTCGAAATTTGGTCATATAAGCTTTGAGTTTTTTCTGCAATCAAGCTAAAATAAATTGGTACGAACTAACTAACTAAACTAAATTGAGGTTTCCCTAGATGACTCATTGTCAGTTAATTTGAAGCTTCATACTGGACTTTTCTTGCCAAAAGAGCTTGGTTCTTTATGTCAAAAGGTCAATGTCACTGTTACAGCCTGCATTGGGAAGTCATGGGATTGGTCATATCAACAACTTGGAAAAAGCACTGGATCCTTTGCATGGTGCCCTTAAATCTAGGACTGGTCTGTCTCTTGTGTCATTATATCAACTCTTGCATAGCAATACTTAATTTCATTCATAAATTTGTTGATACAAAATAAAAGTTTGATTACAAAAACATACAAAGAAGATATCTTGAAATAAACCAGTTATTTAGTTTTGTTGTCATGAACTTGTTTTCTACATATGTGTGGTGCACAACAAACACAACACTGGTCTATTTTATCAGTTGTAATATTATTAATTAAAAACATAATGCACAGCACATTTGTTTTCTTATACACAATGTGCAACAAAATATTTCTGTTCATTTTCTTCTATTTCTTTATATGAGAGATTTATGTTTGTACAATTACTTTATGTTGTCTGATTGATTGTCTTGTGGTATAAACATGTGCAGTTAGCTTCTCAGCTCTCTCTCCAAGCAGACTCCTTAATAATATTCTCAGTATAATATACATTCAATTATCAGAGCTAAAGTTTACATATAACAGCATCTTAGTATAACAGCTTTTATGGTGAAGGCATTTTTTTTAAATAATTACATTTCTTGTATGGTCAAAGTTTTTGAATTGTGTAATAAATGTATGTCAACTGTCATAAAAACTGCTTACATGTATTTTTGTAAAATTTCTACTTGTAAATGTATACTGGATTGTATAAAATTGTATGTAATTGTGTGCAAATACATATTTTGGTAATTATTCTGTGTCTATTTTTTCGCTTTAACTAGAATTACAGTTAAGTTCATGTATACTAAAATAAAATATTCAGTAATTCAACTGTACTTTATCGAATTCACATTCATTATGATTAACTGTTGAATTTGATCTTCAGAAGCATATGATGAAAATAATTGTTTAAATTATATTATGTACAGATTTAACCAGCAGCGATAGAGAAAGCGAGCATTTCTTGAGAAAATTGAACCGAGCAAGGTTTGCCCTGGCAAGGACTGACAGTATACGGTCCGTCAGTAAAAGTTTGTATGGCAAACCTCCATACAGAAGAGCTGTCTCAGTTCCAATACATTTGCTGACTAAGTCACCTGTAAAAGGTAAGTATGTCAAAATGGGTGTAATATAGAATAAAACGCATGTCCTATAGTTGGACTGTTTTTGCCAGATTTTTTTGTTAAATTGTTATAATCATTAATTTTCATTAGGTACAAATTTTCTTTGATTTCGTGGGGAGTGGGGGGGGGCCTCGACAACGAAATTAAATACCAACGAAATGGTCATGAGTAAGATTTTGTTACATCCGAACTGCATAGCATTTATCTGTACCTAAAACATAGACCTACCTTTCTTAGCTAGATATATATGTTACCCGATAGTTTCTGTTTCGTGTGAGATCTAATGAAAGTTAAATTTAAATTCGAAATCTTTAATTTAGTGCATTGATTATGTTTAATATGGTAAATGTATTAATTTTCAATCCGTTTCGTTACATAAAATATGCGTGTCACTATCAGAGGTTGTGTGTTTACTTGCTTTTATTATTTTCATCACCATGGAAAGTGCTAAAAATAACCTGTGTCCTAGAAGAATGCATCTTAAATACGATAAAGATTTATAGTATTGAATGAAAAAGTAGCCTATTAGGCTTATGTGTTTTTAGCTTGACTATTCAGAGAATAAAAAGACCTATTGTACTCACCCAAGCGTCAGCGCTGTCGTCGCACCTTGGTTAAAGTTTTGCATGCAAGTCCCTATCTCAGTAACTATTGCATGTATTGACTTGAAACTTTACACAAGCCTGCCTAGTCATCAACCCTACTACAATAACTAAGTTAGATAACTCTTGCATGAATATAATGCATATTATAACCCTTGTTTGACTTAGAAATTCTGGTTAATGTTTTGCATGCACATACCATAAGTCAAATTTGTACTTATAGTTAAAACATATTTTATTGCCATATAAACACATATTACAATATTTATCATGCATATAAGTCAAATACAATTTAAGGCAAAAGGGTCTTGCAAATTTGTACTTCTGTGACAAATATTCGAATAGTCGATCATGGTGTCCCTCCGGCAGCTCTTGTTATTTATTTCTGTTGACGAGGAATAAATATTTATAACAAGTAAATTTGTTTTGGTCTCAACCTACTTACACATGTAACTTGTCACACGTCCTCTCCAAATCAATTGTTGTTTTCATAACAGTTTGATAAAACACCAAAGAGCTGACTAATTGACACCTCTCTCCATCGAAATAAGCAATGCATCCCTGAATAAACGCTAAAGTGTCTTGCTCAATGACACCACACATACTTGGTGGAGGATTTAGCCTATGACCCTCCGATTCTGGGTCTGATGCACTACCACTGGACCACTCACTCCACGAATGTGTTTATTTCTTGTCTTATATCACTTTAAAATGAATTTATAACACAGGTGAAAAAGACAAGTCATGTATTCGCCAGCAGTCAGCCCCACAGTTTCGTCTTTCTAGACAGGGTACCAAACTGAATCTTGGATCTTTGACAAATTCTGTTTTTCAAGGTAAATAAAGCTACCAAAACCAACATATATCCTTTGTATACCTAATACTGCGATATACCTAATAACAATATCGCAGGCATGCGCAAAGCTCCAGCTTCCATTAGCGTCGTCATTTGTTTACATTTCGTATCGGCAACTGTTTATTACTCAGTACACTTAAGTAACTTTATTACTGTTTATTATTGATGTCATTATTTACATGGATGACAAAGTTTTAGACTCCCAGTAAAGGTATGACCAGTATACATGTATTTGGATATAAATACAGTTCAATTGCAATGAAAGAGATGAATGTGTTGCTTAAGCTACATATATAGGATGTATATATGTACACTGTATAGATTTGGTTACATAATCTGCCTGATTTGGTATTCACAGTATCACAGAATCAAGACATGGTGACAAGCATAATACAAAGCAGCCTAATTAGACAGTGTTCAGTTGCAGTGGTACATTTGTCTTTAGAAGCTGTCTAAATAAAAAACTTTTTTTTAATGGGATTTAATGCCATTTTCAACACATTACAGGTTATGTATGGCATATCCAGTTTTATTGGTGGAGGAAGACCTCGGAATGAATCTGAGTAAAACCACTGTCCTACTACAAGTAACTGGCAAACTGTCCCTCTTGATGTTTTTGGAACAGCCTGTATTTGAAACTGCGACCTTAGATAAATAAACCTGCGCCTTAGATAAATAAACCTGCGACCTTAGATAAATAAACCTGCGCCTTAGATAAATAAACCTGTGCCTTAGATAAATAAAAAACAAACAAATAATAAACCAGTGTACTGCCAAACATTTAAGTATTATTACTTAATTCACTAATTAAAATAAGCTGTAGCCACCTTAACACATGTAATGTAAGGTGCTGACTGCCTCAAGGTCAGTAATCTTTCATCCCTGAGGTTGTGGGTTTGAGCACAGCTTAGACTTCATTTGAATAGGATATTACAAGTACCTTGCGATAGAGTGGTGGTTCTGCTTAGATTCCTTCTAAGGTATTCCTCCACTGAGAAAATTAGATGAACATTGTTTAGCTGTTCAAAAAGCTAAGGAATCTGTCTAAAAGATATATGAATTAAATATATAATTATGTTTGCTGATAGGTGGTTACCTGAAGGAGTTTACTGATGAGGAGAGTAACTTTGCTGCCCTGTTACAACGAGCTATGGACCTAGAGGGTGTAGATAGAGAGACAGTGTATCAGCTGGTCGCACTTCTCATGAAGGTGAATTGTAGCTTCATTTGTCAACATGGTACTTGTGTATATTGAGCGATTATCTCTGGGTTTCCATTGTTCAAAGCTGTGTGTGTCTTTATTTCAGCTCATTGGAATAGTTGTCAAGAATAATGTACTTTGTTACAAATTATAACAGCTGACTTAAATCTACTTTTGTATTACATTGGAATATTACCGTAAGATCATCATTGTACTAAGTTTGATACATTGCGGTCTCTTTATAACACGGTCCGATATAACGTGAATTCCGTTACAACTTGGTTTTTGCTTGGCTCCCATCCGGCGGGGTGGGGGTGGGGGGTTGTCATGATATAAAACTTGAAAATCAAACAACAAAAATGACAACAAAATAATATATCTTCGCTGTTTTGATTTGATCATCGCTCATCTTCTACTCACCAATTAGCCTTCATTAGAACAAACTTTTACCTCATGGTGGTTTAAAGGATAGTTTCATGGATTGATTCATGCCAGCATTGAGTATTTACAGTTTGTAATAATTAGAGTGATTCAATAAATGATAACACGCGCCAAACACGGAAGCCATTTGCAAACTTTGTTATTATCAAGTGATCATGTGATCAAGCAACCAAGCAGTTGACGTATAAATATACCGCAGGTATTTTATCACATCATTCCTTTATCAGGACTGGAAACAGTAGAAAAAGGAAAGCATATATTTGATCATAAACTTATTTTTATTATTGTAAATACTCTTTATATCTTTTTTAATATTGTAACACTAATAGCATTGACTTTAAGTTAAAATGTAGATAAAAGTGATATCCATAGAAGACAAGGTCATGCCGGAATGATTTACAGTCTCGTTGAAACAAAAGTCCTCCGTGGCTGAGAGGTCCTGAGGACTTGAGACAGATACTTAATCAGGCCCAAGATCTCTTACCCATCACTGATGAGTTTGTGGATAAGCAGTGTTAAGTCTGCTATTGAGTTTTGTTCATTATTCTATAGTTAGTAAACGTAAAAAAGTTTGGCATGCTTGTCATTCATAGAATAGAGAGAGAGACCTAAATGAAAGAAGTGAAACATTTTATTGTTTGTCAGCCTCTGCACCACTAAAATATGATGAGAAATATAGGGGTCATGTAGCGTTAAAGAGGTTTTTTTCTGTCTAGTGTGTATTCTGTTGACAAAGTGAAAGTAGATTTCCGAAATCATATAATCATACCCCAATTTCCGAGCATCAGTAATGCCATTTAAATAAAAAATGAGCATTGAAATAAGGAAAATGCATTTTTAAATAAGAAAACAAACACAAGGATTATTAGTGACAGACCATTTCCCAATTCCAATGGTGGTAATATGTGTAAAAGTCAGCCTTGTCTAATATCTTTGGGAGAAAATGTGCCATTATCTTCCAGAATGATGGCAGTTCTCCTCACTTTCACAACCTATAAAACTAGGTACATGTTGATAACGGAACTAAAAGAAGAAACAATTTAACATAGCATGTTTTTAATGTATTTTATGAATGTTCAGACAACATGTTTAAGGACTAAGTTTATATCGTAACCTTGCTTCAATTTACAGCAACAATTAAACAGCTTGTGCAGTGATAACACTCTGACAGAAAGTTTATCATTCATTCCATTTCTGTATTTCTTTTTTGTATTATATATTTTCAGTTTATGGTTAAATGCAAACAAGACAATATACCTGAAGATGTTCAGAAAGCTGAGGTAAGATTTGTATAACATATTGGCAGGTGTAGAAATGTAATTATACTCCAAAGTATATGGGGCTATATAGGAATCACGCACGTTCGTCCGTCTGTGGACATTTTTGTGATCTCTATTTCTCGGCAACTATTGGCCAGAATTCATTGAAACTTCACAAAGGTGACTGGTACCAAGCCTAGTTGTGCATATTGTTGGCATGTGCGAGAATAATTTTTCAGTGAGTTACGGCCTTTTGAATTTTTCATACCTATTTTTTGTTGTCACTATTTCTCGGCAACCATTGGCTGGAATTCAATGACACTTTACAAGAGTGATTGGCTTCAAGTCTAGTTGTGTTTATCGTTGGCATATTGCACCTGAATAATTTTTCAATGTGTTGTGGCTCTTTGAATTTTTCAGACGTTTTTTTGTGGTAGCTGTTTCTCAGCAACCATTGACTGGAATTCAAGGACACTTCACAAAGTGATTGGTACTGAGCCGAGTTGTGCATATCATCAGCTTGTTCTGCTTGGTTAATTTTTTAATGAG
Source organism: Panopea generosa (assembly GCA_029582155.1). NCBI lineage: Eukaryota > Metazoa > Mollusca > Bivalvia > Adapedonta > Hiatellidae > Panopea > Panopea generosa. The sequence continues at coordinate 30,570,800 of CM055897.1, read as the reverse complement.
CTATGGTCCTTTGTGTGCTCAATTTCTTGGCAACCACTGACAGGAATGTAATGAAACTTCACAAGAGTGATTGGTACCAAGCCTAGATATACCTTCAGAAGTATATTGGGGCTATATAAGCTTCAAACACTCACATTTGTTACGGTAATTGGGCAACAAAAGGGCGGCATCTGGGGATATTAATCACCTTCAGTGATATTTCTAGTTCTGTTTGAAAATTGATTTTTTGAGAAATTTAATATATTTTACTTGCAGAAGAGTGTCTGTCTGTCTGTCTGTCTGTCTGTCTGTCTGTCTGTCTGTCTGTCTGTCTGTCTGTCTGTCGGTCGGTCGGTCGGTCGGTCGGTCGGTCGGTCGGTCGGTCGGTCGGTCGGTCGGTCGGTCGGCTGGTCCATTCTAAAGTGGTTTCTACTCAGCTCCAGCAAGAAATCACAACCACTATAAACCATTTTGAAAATATTTCAAAACCAAGTAACATAGGCCTTTTTTTTTTAAGCGTAAGAATCATATTACCATGGGAAAAAAGGGGGCCTAACTGTGTAGTAATATGTTAATAGGGTACAAACATTATTTCAGAACATCGTTTTACGGCATTTAAATGTTTTGCTTGGATACAACCAGTCAGAGAAATCCTTCAGTGTTCCTCCGTACAAACTGAGGTAAGTGACATAATGTTACATATGTGATATAATATTATATAATTTCAAAATATATCCACAGACCACTGTGATGTCATCACAGGAATACAATATTCTTCTATATTCAAACATTTTTTCATCTTTAGAGCGCCAGTTAACCAGATAAAGTAAATGTAGTTTATATGTAAGATAAAGTATTTATGTATGAGGATTTATGTTCTAATCTGGTAGTTTACCAAAATATTGTTTGGCGTCGCCTTTAATATATTGGTTCCCAGGTGAAGTGCTTTGACCCCAAAAATAACAAAACATGGTAACCAGTCAGTTTCTCAGTTCTGACAGGAAACACAAGGATACTTGATATTTTTGTTCAAGTCAACAATTTTATACCCCCGACAAACAAAGTATATTGGAGTCACCCTGTGGTCGGTCTGTCGGTCGGTCTGTCCGTTGCAATTTTCCTTGTCCGGAGCATCACTTGAAAAGTACCGAATGGAATTTCATCAAGCTTCATACAATGGTAAAATATAATGAGAGGAAGTGCAGTGTACAAGAAACATAACTCTATTCTTGCTAATTACAGAGTTATTGCCCTTTGATATATTTCCCTTGTCCGGAGCATTACTATTAAAGTAAAGGATGGAATTTCATCAAACTTCATACAATGGTAGAATATAATGACAGGAAGTGCAGTGTACAGGAAACATAACTCTATTCTTGCTAATTACAGAGTTATTGCCCTTTGATATATTTCCCTTGTCCGGAGCATTACTTTTAAAGTACTGGATGGAATTTCATCAAACTTCATACAATGGTAGAATATAATGACAGGAAGTGCAGTGTACAGGAAACATAACATTTATTGATTGCCATGAAAGCTTGTACACTGCACAATAATTAAAAAGACCGCTTTTAATTTTAACAAAACCATAAAAAAAATTAACAATACAAAAAACTCAATCCATAACATTCTCTTTTATTAAGTTTTTTTTTTGTCTGGAGCATAACTTTAAAACTATTGGATATAATTTAATAAAACTTCATACAATGGTAAACCATTTTCTGTCATGGCGGCGTTCAGGGGTATTCATTAATTTTGCACACCACCACCATCCTAATTCCTCACAGGCTCGTAGTAATTTTTATTCTAGTCTTAGTTTATATATATTTTAGGCAGGTCTAAAACATACTACCTCATTTCTTGTTTTTATGCTCATTTCTTTGTATCGGTGGTTTTTTATGCCCAGATATGTTTTGATATATATGTATTGGTAATAAATGTATCTCTTCAGGAATTATTAAAGATAATTCCCAGCATTTTTAATTGAAATGCCCATTTCAACTTACATTACTTTGCAAGTATACAAGAGTTAATATATTGATATTTTAAGGACTAATGTATGCCATAATATATTTGATAACATATATATTTATCAACAAGACATTAATTGGTGCTGGGGTTTTTTCCAGGACATCTGCTGTGTTTAATGCTTACCTTACCGGAGCTTCATTTGTAAGTTCTTTATATTTTAATGTTTAAATTTAAAAACAATTATATAAATAAATTTTTGATTTCAATTATTTCTTTGGCTTGTTTTCACTTTTGATAGTTTTGAAAATTGTTATATCTTTTAATGTGTTGTACTTACATCCTTACTTGTATAGTGAACTATATCATACTTTATTGCAAACATTGCAGTAAAAGTGGCAACAATCCAATTCAGCCTAATTGCTAAATTATGTACCCCCGGCCTCACATAGAGATATATTTTTTTTGTGCTTGTCCATACTTTATTTCTTGAACCAACACTAGTTGTTTAAAACTTGCTGGAGATGACCAGTATGAAATCTAGTTGTGCACATTCCTTTTGCATTCCAGTTCATTGATTTACGGCCGAGTTGTCATTTTGCAATAAAAAATGTTGTCCACACTTTGCTGAAGCTTGCTGGAAAGGATCAGTGTGAAGTCAAGTTGGGCATATCTCTTTTGAATTCTGGTTTAGGGATTTTTTACTGAGACTAATGACTTTGTTCATAAAACAAAGTTCAGTACCTCGGTCATTTAGCAGTAACAATAATTAATAGATGGAAGACAAAAACCATTGGCATACAAATAGGTTTTTAGCAAGCTTGCATATATGAAATTGTTTATTATCTAAAAATAATCAAAATATGTTCTAGATACATTGTCTAACTGATGCATGAATTTAAACTTTGTTATAATTAAAACGTAAAATGCCATTTTATTGCAGGTTATACTATGTTATAACCGTTTGATAATATCAGGATACCTATCAGTATGTCTTCCCCTCTCAGAGAGACATATTATTTTTGAGATTTCTGTCTGTCCTGTCCATCTGTCACAAAATATTGTTCAGATAGCTCCTCCACCATCTGTGGTCAGATTTAAATGGGAAGGATAAGTGTGAGATCTAGATGTGCATATCCCCTTCGCATTCTGATTCAGTGAAATTTTTACTGAATTAAAAATTGTGAAAATGATGAGAAAACATTGTTTTTTTTAACTGTTGGTAACTGCATTTAAGCATTAACAAAAAAACAAGTTTTAACATTTAGTTAGTTAAAAAAGCTGTTAATTTCTGTGAATGTTTGTTTCAGTAAACTTAATTTAGACATTCTGAAAATCATTAAATAATTGGTTGTGAACATATTGTGAATAATTCATTTTATTATGGACTAATGATATAAAGTCTCATAATGTGAACTTGTTCTTGTATAACCATTTTCTTGCGTCTTAAACTAATTATTTTACTTTAATTTTCATGTAAACAGGTTTTGGACAGAAACTTTGAACTTGGAAACAAGCTCCTATCCATAACACTACTACTGTTACAGTATGGACCATCTCCACAGAGATACGCCAGTGACTATCAGCCCCCTAACTACACACTCTGGTACCTGGAGCCGCACACCAGGTTGTCATGGCTACACACTCTCTTGGTCATTTTATATAAGGTAAATAGATGTAAATATATCCATCTCAAGCTGAGATTTTCCTCAAATAAAAACATGTCAATTTCTCTAAATGATAACTTTAACACATTACACATAAAATAGCCACAAAGAATTGAAATCTGAACATATGTATTGCTCATTGGTAATGGATAGCATCATTGTCAATAATGTTATAACATTTCAAATAACTGAGTTGAGAAAAATCTCAAGTTGAAGTGTTTAGCCAAACCTTGTGCCTGAAAATTAATGTTTCTATACCGAGAGAGATATGTGATAAGAACTGACCTTAAAATGACCTTATTCACTTAATACAGAAATATTAATGTCTTGGTATTAATTATCACAACTCTTGTCCCCAGTACCAGATTCACACATCGCCTATATCAGCTACAGTGCAGATATTGGTGAGAATTGTGGTGAACACCATAGAGGCCCAGCACCATCACTGTAAGATTATACCAGAAGATGACAGACCTGCACCAAGTCCAACCATGCCAAGAAGCAAAGGTAACCTCTATCTCATTGCTTCTCACTCATTCTTATACAAAGTTTTAGAAGAAGAACTTTTTATTAATTTAATTAATACATACACTCGGGTCCCATTCTAACCCGGATCTTTGGGTCCACAAAATTAAACCACGCTATATGCGGACCGCGTTATAGAGATAATATTACCTTGAAAAATCAATGTTGGTTATTCACACCTATTGTGCTGTCCGACTCTAAGTGAATGGTATTGTTTGCATTGTAATGTGATATAATGCATATTTGGTTACACCAGGTCTGATACACTTAGATATGTACATGTTTATAATTAATAAAAAACAAAAAAGAAAAGAAAAACCTTTTCGTGTTTTGATAAAACTAAAATTGACAGCCATTTCCGGTTTCCATGTAAAACGGATGGAAAAATTGGTGTCTCTCTAAAAAAAATCTCGCTTCAATTTTACTTGATAATAACAAATTTTGCAAATGACTTTCTTGTTTGCGCGCGTCAGCATTTATTGAATCGCCCTGATTATTACAAACTGTTTATACTCAATGTTGGCATGAATCAATCACTGAAACTATCCTCAAGGTAGAACCAGTACTAGGAGTGTGCAGATAAAGTGTCTTCTTCAAGGTCACAATAAATGGATAACTCTATGAACCTGGGTCAGATACTCTAGCACTAGACTATGTTCTCAACTAAGTCCTTATTAATGAGTGAGCAACTGATTGTGATAAAATGTAAGAGTTTACATTTCAAAAACTTCAGACAAGTGAGCTACTGGTCTTGTTTGTTAATGGTGTCATTGAAGTGAACAGCACACTGAGAGTTAAAGTTTAGTGATTGGGTCAATTTCTCATCAACTGCATGCCTACTGCATGTCCTAACTTTAATCACATTTTAGGTAGGTGGTTGTATCTTACATTAAGCAGGGTGGTAATGTAAATAAAAGAGTGTTGTTCTCAAGTGAGAGGTTGTAAGTCTAATAGCCAGCGCTATGGGATGCCTCTCAAAATGAGCACTCGGTACTGGTTCTACCCTAGACGCTGCCTCAAGATTGGTTTATCTCTTTACTCCATATGCTGGACTCTTCCAAACTCAAAAATCTCACATAGTCAATTTATATGAATAGATACATTTTACCTATTTATTCTGATAGAGCAGAAAAACAGTGCACAACCTGTTCTGACTGCTCGTTACAAGCAATCAGAACTGGTACTACACTGTTTTTCAAAGCCTCCTATGTTAGAGGTATTTAAAGGTGTCCATATGAAGTAAAGGGAAAAAAATGTAAGCTCCGAGCTTTCTTTGCAGTCAAGCTAAAATAAATTAGTATAAATTATCTGATATTGAGACAGCAGTAAAGACAGACACAAGTCTAATAAATATACCACATTTTCTTATACATGGTAAGATTCTTCCAATTCTAATAAATATACCACATATTCTTATACATGGTAAGATTCTGCCAAGTCTAATTAATATACCACAATTTTCTTATACATGGTAAGATTCTGCCAAGATCAGTGTGAGTGACCTTGAGAACATCCTGGAGACGGACACGCCTCCGCAGAGTCCACCAGCCACAAGCACAATGGAGCAGGTGGTGATAGAGTTGTCCAACAATCGTGATGCTGCCTCTGTCAAGTACAAGAAGAAATCTGACACTGTCAAGGAAGGAAGAAGGACACCATCTCCTGGCAAGATAGATCACCGTAAATATATATACATGTATATACAGTCAAACTTGTCTTAAGCAGCCAGTCAAGGGAAGGAGCAAAGGTGGCCTTTTAAGACAGGTTGTTGCTTAATTAAGGTGAATTTGCTTTGAAAGCATAGAAATGGGTAAAGCAAATGTGGCTGCTTAATAGAGGTGACAGGTTTGACTGTATTATTGAAGTATCACTAAATTATACATGTACATGTAACTCTGGCTGAACAAACCCCTGTATATTTCACAATATTATAAATTTTGTTCCCAAATCAGTTGAATTCCTTCTAAATATATTTTCTCTGGTGTCACCACCAGACGGCCCTATTGATCACTATTGTACTGAGTGAGTGACATCATCTGCGGAATACAAAAGATGTTCTCGGAAATTATTGTTCACATTTCAATCATGTATCAGTAAAGAGCTCATCAAAATAGCGAAAGAAATTTTGATAAAAATCTCATATCAAAAACAGAAGCATTTTTCTGCAAATTGTTGAACCATAGATAGAAGTTTTCAATAGTGTTAGACATAAAATGGGAAAAAAGCAATTATAGTTGAAATTAATGACATCTGCATAGTCCATGTTAAAAGTAACACCTACGATAAAGGACATGATAATCAATGACTGATACCCTATGTCAACAAAACAGATATAAATATTGCTTTGGTAAATACACATATATTATTATCCCCCTCCACCGCTCATAGAGCGGAGCACGGGATATAGAAATGGGCCGAATCCGTCCGAGCGTGCTTGCGTCCCCTGCTGTCCTCACTGTATCTCCTTCAATTGTGATTGGAATTTTAAATAGCGTGGCACAAATGTTCACTAGCACAAGACAATGTGTCATGCGAATGACTTGGGTCTGTTAGTCAAAGGTCAAGGTCAAGTGTATGAAAATCCAATGTATGCACTGTATTTTGTCCTGTTCAAACCGTATCTTCTTTAGTTGTGATTGCATTTTTAAATAATTTGTTCACTAAGACAAGACGATGTGTCATGCAACTGACTTGGGTGTGTTTGTCAAAGGTCAAGGTCACAGCTCTGTCTGTCCGTATCTTCTTTAGTTGTGATTGGAATTTTAAATAACTTGGCACAAACGTTCACTAGGACAAGATGATTTGTCATGCGAATGACTTGGGTCTGTTCGTCAAAGGTCAGGGTCATAGCTCAAGGTCAAGTGTTTGGAAATCCAATGTATACACTGTCCTTGTCCTGTCTGGACTGTATCTTCTTTAGTTGTGATTGGAATTTTAAATAACTTGGCACAAATGTTCACTATGACAAGATGTGCCATGCGACTGACTTGGGTCTGTTCATCAAAGGTAAAGATCACAGCTCCATCCGTCCGCTGCTGTCTGGACCTTATCTTCTTTAGTTGTTATTGGATTTTTAGATAACTCGGCACAAATGTTTACTACGACAAGATGATGTGTCATACGAATGACTTGGGTCTGTTTTTCTAAGGTCAAAGTCACAGCTCCGTGCGTTTTTCCACTGCTGTTGGGATCATATCTTCTTGAGGTGGTCTTTCTTTTGTTTTGGGGTTATATAAATCTATGTGTGTGCATCCATCTGTAACACTTTTGTCTAGAGTGTATCTCCAAAACTATTCGAGCGATTTTGTTGAATCTTCACATAATGACAGAGAACATTGAGAGGAAGTGCAATGTGCAAAAAAACATTCCTTTATTAAATTTACTTGTCTGGAGCATAACTCCAAAACTATTCAAGAGATTTTGTCAAATCTTCACACAATAACCGAGGACATTGAGAGGAAGTGCAGTGTACAAGAACCATAACTCTACCTTGCTTACTTTTTTAATTGTCTATTGATAGAAGACATTGAGAAAAGTGCAATGTCTAAGAATTATATCTTTACCTTGCCAATTTTTTTATTTATAACTATAAACATAACTCATAAAGAATTCAAGGGATTTAGTTTATTTTTCACATAATTATAGAGGATATTGAGAGGAAGTGCAGTGTACAAGAACCACAACTCTTTTTTCTGTCTTTACATAATTAATCCATTTGTTATTAAATTTTATTATGCTAGCCGGGAACATAACACAAAAAGTGTTCAAGGGATTTAATTGATATTGAGATTAAGTACAGTATGTAGGAAGCATTTTCTTCTGTCTTCACAGAATTATTCCCCTTTGTTATTTTCCTATGTTTGGAGCATACCTTGAAAAGTTTTAAAGTGAATGCTTTGAAACTGCATACAATGATAGAGAGCATTGATTGGAAGTGGACAGTACAAGAACTTTTATTACATTGAGTTGTATTTTGAAAAAAGAAACCTTTTGAAGTGAATTAATTTAAACATGACTGGTGAAGAACAGTTGCAGGAATTGCAAAGTTCATAAACCATAACGAATAACCTCCAGGGTCCTCGATTGCCAAGTGGTTCAAGAGCATGATTTGTAACCCGGCATGCCAGGTTGGCTTCTGAGAGTGTCTTTTGGCAAGGCACCGTTCCCTAGCCAAAGATGTATACATGTAAGTGAACTGTCAGATAAGATTCAACATTATTACATAAAAATGGCTCTTTTTTGTCACCTTCAACACAAAAAATTTGCTTTGGTGGGGGGTATTGGCCATGTCCAACATGACTCTTGTTATCTATTTTTGTATGATTATTTAATTTTCAGTTTCAGACCCACCAAGTGGAAGGAGATATAAACAACGTAAACAACAGCAGCCAAGAAAACTTGTACGTTACCTTGACAATGAGACGGAAGATTCTTCTGACCCCCAGAGTGAGAAACAGGCTGTGGTGAGTTACATTAGCTACAATGACATCATTTTTAGCTCTGCTAGCCAAAGGCCAGAAGGGCTTATGCAATTGAGTGTTGTCCGTCCTCTGTCATCTGTTGTCTGTTAACAGCACTTTCTGTGAAACTACTATGCCAATTAAACTGAAACTTCACATGGATGTTTCTATGGCATAAAAGACTATACAGAAGATTTTTTTTTTTTTTCAATCTGAAATTCAAGATGGCTACCATTACTAAAAATAGTCCAAAAAAAATCTTCTTCTCATGAACGGCCCAACAGATTTTCAAAATGGTTATGTAGTTATGATAACCAACTATAGTTTTGTTAGGTTTATTCAAATGGTGTCCCTAAGATGAAAAATGACCCCGCCCTGAGGGTTCAACCAGGGCACACATGTCATTATAATAAATATTAATTTATTTTTTTCAAAATGGAAATGATTTGGCATATATATCTTCACAGAAGTACTGTTTGGTAAAGGAGGTTCAGATTTGTAAAAATGACTGGGTTCCACTGTCTTAAGGGATCAGGAAGGGCCCCAAAAGGATAAAAAAATTAGGAATTACAAAAATCGTTTACTTAAGAACTGGTAAGCCAGATTTGTTCATATTTGGCATAAATTATCCCTAGGGGTTTGATTGAAGATAAGAATTTAGGGGCTAAAATTTATAGGGGCCCTGTAAGTGGACTTAGAATTTTGCATAGGAATAATATGGGAAAACAGAAAATTCTTTTTTTTTCATATATTTAGGCAAAATCATTATTCAGTCTGAGCTTTGAAGTATCATCTAGTCATAGGAAATAAGATTTAGCTCAATAAGGAGAAATGACTTTCCATAAGGGGCCAGGGTGGGTCAAAAAAGGGTTATAATAAAAAAAATTCAAAATCCTTTTTCTCAACAATCTGTCAGTCAAATTTGTTCATATTTGATATGGATTATCCCAATCAGTATGGGTTTAAAGTTTGTACAAATCAAGGGTCCTGTATTTATAGGGCCCTGTAAGGGGACTTTGAGTTTGAATTTTGAAGCAACTTCTAGTCATAACAAAAATGATTTTGTTTGATACGTATGATTGACTTTCTAAAAAGGGCCAGGTGGGGTCACAAAATGATTAAAATTGAACATTATCATAAATCTTATTTTCAACAACAGGTCAGTCAAATTTGTTCATATTTGATATAAATTATCCCTATGATTAAGAGTTCTAAGTTTGTACAAAACAAGGGACATTGGGATGTATAAAGGCCCCGTAAGGGTTTTTTAGTTTTACATAGGAATACTATGGGAAAATGGAAAATTCTCATTTTTTTTGTCCATTTGGGTAAAAAATATCTTGTTCAATTTGAGATCTTAAGCATTGTCTAGTAACAATAAAATTGATTTTGTTCAATAAAAAGGATTGAATTTCCATAAGGGTCTAGGGAGTGGATGGAGCAATAAGGTTAAAATTGGGAATTTTTAACAAATTTCCTCTCAATAGCCTTTCAGTCAAACTTGATATAAATTATCCTTACATCAGCAATGATTGAAGTGTCTGCATATCAAGAGGCTGGGATATATTGGGGCCCTGTAATGTGACTTTTACATAGGAATATTGTAGGGAAAACTGATTTTTTTCATTTTGCATCCATGTGTACAAAAAAACTTTTTTTTTTAATTTGAATCATTTCTGCTCATAACAAATCGCTAAGAGTGGGTTATTGTTCTGGGTTAATAATTTTCAAAAAGTGCTATGGCTATTTCTGTGATGAATGGAAGTTGGGATGTGTGAAAATAAGATTTTGCAAGATTTTGTATGAATACATGAGAATTCATAACATCTAAATCAGTTGCTATCCCTTTTTAAAATAAGTTCTTGGTATTAATTGTTTGTTAGATAATTAAATCCCAATTTACAATGCACTTTTGTTAAAAAAAAATTATTCAATTTCTTGGTAGATTTCAATGATACATGTATGTTAGTTGTTTGTGTTACAGTATGGGTCATGTTGTTTGAACACGCTATCGCCATTATTCAAGTTGCCATTCTAGACCCCTGATACTGAGTGCATTCTGTCAAAGTAACTGGTTATAAATAGCTCAACTGGAACCTTAAACTCTCTCTTCTTTCAGTCAACACTTACTTTTCATGTTTGTGTACATTTACATTCACTTTGCAATATAAATACTGGTTCTTCTGTGATGAGGCCATTTATAAAAAAATATTTGTTTGCTGTGCTCCGACCAAGTATTTTTCATGTTGGTAGGTAGGTAGCTTTTTTTTTTTTTTTTGCCAAATTTTGATTTTGCATAATTATATTTTAAAAAAATGGACAGAAATCATGAAATAAAAAATTAAATGCTTTGAAAGTCAATAAAAAAGTTTGGGAAGCTGCAATTTAGAGTGAGTAGGTAGGAGCATGGCAAACAATATAGTTTTTAAGGATAGCATAGGCGTTTTAGTAATATCTTTATTTACAATTTTTGTAATAGGCTGTCACAGCAGATGCTGCGGTCAAGGAGCGGCCAGTCAGTGTTGACAAAAAAATGGAGGAACAATTACAAGAATTTGAGTCCCATGTGGATGCTAAACCAGCCAATGGATTGCGGTAAAATGTCCCAATTCCATATTACCACTCTGTAATTGTTCTACTCAGGTAAAAGTGGACTCAAGAATGGTTAATATAAGATCTGAGCTTTCTTCACAATCGAGCCCAAATAAATTTGTATAATGTTGTGTTTTGATGTGATTTTTGTCTCTTATTTGGTACTGCTGCTTTGATTTAAACATATATTTCCATTTCATTATAATATAATTTATTTGTGTCAGTAGTTATTGTATACATGTAGTGTATGAACAAGGTTATTCTAGAATATTGTATGATGAAAACTTGATTGCTGTAATTGACATAAACTAATTTCAAAAAGTTAAGTCGGTATTTTTATGCACGTTTAACTATAATACAAAAAAATATTTTGATATTTTTTTAATTTAACTATATTCGTCAAAGTAACATCAACAGAATTTTGGATTTATTCGATAGTCTGGTTATTGCCCCTTTATGTAAAACAGCATTTTGTTGAATAAAAGCACTATTCATCTAGTTAAACAACTGAAACTGTGTAAATGATGAGATAAAACACCAGAGAAAGTAAATTTTTTAAAAAATCATAACATGGCATTCCCTCTTGAAAGTTATGAAAGTTAGTAAATTACCTCCCTTTACATTGAAATAAGAACAATTAAGGATGACGGTTATCTACATAATGAAAGTGTGTATACTTTATTTAATCACCGATTCTGTTTGTTACAAACCCAAATTCAATTTCAGACTGCATCTTCAAAATATCATTTCCATATCCAGGCACACATCTGGCTTTAAATGTACCCTTTGAGATTTCCCATGTATTTTTACTGACTTAACTTTTGGTTTTCAGTATATTTTGGTCCTGTCATTATAAATGAGTAACATAAAGAAAATGGATTAATTGCTCTTCTTCCTTATCCCATACATATATTTGCCTCCTGGATATAATGAACTGCTAGTTGTCAATCAACATCTTGTTTATTTCTTAAATAATTCAGGCGTATGAGCAGTAGCCAGACAGATGCATCTAGCAGTAAGGATGGAACGGGAACTAGTGTGTCAGAGACAAGTAAAGAAGGAGGCTTGTCCGAGGATATAGAAGAAAGTGCAGCGGAGGACAGTGAGAAAACTCAGACAACTTCAGATGCTGAGTCTGGTGGCGACCTTACAAAGGATGGTATAGGTAATAATAACCATTTTGGACATTACATAATATTGTTGTATAGGCAGCCAGGTATTCTTGTTTATCTCTTTACTCCATGTGCATTTAAACTGGACTCTTCCAAACTCAAAAGTCACACATAGTCAATTTCCATGAATAGATACATTTCAACTATTTATTCTGATAGAGAAGAAACAGTGTAGAATCTATTCTGAATGCTCATTACAAGCAATCAGAACTGGTTCTACACTGTTTTCTAAAGCCTTCTTTATTAGAGGTGTTCAAAGGTGTCCATATGAAGTAAAGGGTTAAATGGTAAAATGGTCTACAAATTGTAGATCTAGGTTTGGTCGGCCTGCTGCCAGTATAATGTGATACGGTAGGCTATAAGTCTGCAGTATGATACTGTCGTGATGTGACTGAAAAATTGTTGAAAGAACCCACAGGCACTGGTCATATAGTATCTATGTAGTATTGATACTATATGGCCATATATACTAAAAAGAATTTGCGACCAGTGCCTGTGAAAGAACTGCTTAACAAAACAACAAACTTTAAGTATCATATTGTTAAGAAATTACTATGGAACACTGGAGCTGTCTTATGTTCAGCATTGACATCTTAATGGGTCAATTATCATCTTAGGTTATCGTGTCTTTGTCTTCGGTTAGGAGGTTATTGTGTTGGCTTGTCCTATCATTGTGTTGGGTCATATAAACATTGTGTTTGGTTGTCATAGCATTATGTTGGGTCGTATAAACGTTGTGTTGAGTAGTCATATCGTTATGTTGGGTTGAAGAAACATTGTATTGGGTTCCCAAAGCATTGTGTTGGGTTGTCTCATCATTGTTCTGGGTTGTATAATCATTGTATTGGGTTGTCATAGCATTATGCTGAGTTGTCTTATCATTATGTTGGGTTGTCATAACATTATGTTTGATTGTCTCATCATTATATTTGGTTGTCATAGCGTTGTGTTGGGTTGTTTCATCATTATGTTGGGTTGTCATAACATTGTGTTGGGTTGTCTCATCAGTATGTTCAGTTGTCATAACATTGTAGTGGGTTGTCTCATCATTATATTATGTTGTCTCATCAATATGTTCTGTTTTCTCATCATTATGTTGGGAAGTCTCAACATTATGTTGGATTGTCATAGCATTATGTTGGGATGTCTCATCATTATGTTGGGTTTTCATAACATTATGTTGGGTTGTCATAACATTGTGTTGGGTTGTCTGATCATTATGTTCTATTGTCTCATCATTATGTTGGTTTGTTATAGCATTATGTTGGGTTGTCATAACATTGTGTTGGGTTATCCTGTTGTCTCATCATTATATTGGGTTGTCATAGCGTTATGTTTGGTTGTCATAACCATGTGTTAGGTTGTCTCATTATTATGTTCTGTTGTCTCATCATTATGTTGGGTTGTCATAACATTGTGTTGGGTTGTCTCATCATTATGTTCTGTTGTCTCATCATTATGTTGGGTTGTCATAACGTTGTGTTAGGTTGTCTCATCATTATGTTCTGTTGTCTCATCATGATGTTCGGTTGTTGGAACATTTTGTCGGGTTATCTCATAGTTATAGTGGATTATCATAGCATTATACTGGGTTGTCATAACATAATCTTCATGATAATGGATGATCAAATAAATTAAGAAAATGAATAAAAAAATGCAAGATACCCTATTTCGCCAATGCAATTTTCTAAATCAATATAGGCCTACATAATCTAACATCGGAAATTACCATTCATACAGGTATTCGCAAATACAGCTTATAATCATGTTTACTTTAGAAAATGGTTCCATAGTTTCTAAACGTAGAACTGGCGGGCGGGTCACTATTTATTTTGGATATATAGTTAAATATAAATAATAAAAATATGAAGTTTGTAATCTTAGCATGTCTCCCTCAGCAGGTGGCGCTTACGTACTGACCTTTGTCCAAATGCATGGACCCTAGGATTTGTTTTCATTAGAACTATCTTATTCTGAAGATTCAGAGCTAGTTACGTCATCTGTGGGAAATACATTTCATTCATTTGTTCTCCTCAGTTTTAGCACAACAACATAACGGCAAGTCAACCGAATATAATGACATGTGAACCTTACATAATGTCATGTAGACCGATCATAATAACATGTGAACAGAACAGAATGTAAACATAACCAATAGTGATGAGACGACCAAGTACAATGCTATGACAACTAAACATAATGGTTAAACAACCGAACATAATGATGAGACAACCAAACATAATGCAGTTACAACCCAACATAATGATTATACAACTTTACACAATTATGAGACAATCCAACACAATGCAATGGCAACCCAATGAAATAATTACATAACCGAACACAATGCTATGACAACCCAACATAATGATGAGACAACCCAACATAATGATAAGGCAATTGAACATAATGCCATGACAACCCAACACAATGTAATGACAACCAAAAATAATGATGAGACAGCCCAACACAATGTTATGACAACCCAACATAATGATGAGACAACATAACATAAAGATGAGACAACCTAAAATAATGATGATACAACCCAACACAATGATAAGACAACCCAACATAATAATAAGGCAACCGAACATAATGCCACGACAACCCAACACAATGTTATGACAACCCAAAATAATGATGAGACAGCCCAACACAATGTTATGACAACCCAACATAATGATGAGACAACATAACATAATGATGAGACAACATAACATAATGATGAGACAACCTAAAATAATGATGAGACAACCTAAAATAATGATGAGACAACATAACATAATGATGAGACAACCTAACATAATGATGAGACAACATAACATAATGATGAGACAACATAACATAATAATGAGACAACCTAAAATAATGATGACACAACGGAACATAATGATGATACAACTGAACACAATGATATGACAACCCAATATGATGATGAGACAACTGTGTACAATGTTATGACAACCCAACATAATGCTATTACAACTCAACACCATGTTTATACAACCCAACACAATGCTATGACATGATGATGAGACAACCATGTACAATGTTATATATAACTGTATGGAAATTGTATATTAATTATTTAGTTCAAGTTACGTTGATGATGCACATATCTGTACTCTGTACTACTATTTTTCTAACTAACGCAAACAATTCCGGTTCGACATCAAAATAAAATCGGTCTAGGTTTGGTCACTTTCCTTAATTAATGTCATTAATATTATAATTTAAGTTATTGTTAAAAAACTCAAACAAACAAGTTATACTGCATGTTTTTATTAAATATTTTAATGACACAAGCAATTTTTGGTTTGAAAGTCCCAGCTTTGACTACTTGAAAAAAACAACACAAGCAAACAAGTTAAAACATTACGGCTAGTGGTATATCAAGGAAATTACCGAAGCAAACGCAACCATTTTGATGAACCGATATGGGTCGCTGAAGACACATCGAAGGCATGTTACGTAGCACTAAACTCTTCCAAAAACTCCCCTACTGTTGGTAAATTGACCTTCTTTCGCACAGCAGGTGACAAAACAAGCGAACGTTATTGCCGTAAAAGCGTATTTCACAGCTAAGGGTTTTTAATACGTCGGCTACAAATATATCTGGACCAATTTTTTTATTAAAATTTAAAAAGAAAACCGGTTTCGAACAGTAGAAATCGGTCCCAAAACCGAAAAACCTGTGATTTTAGAAGCCATGGATATGATATAACGCAAAACTAGCTATAACGCATTTTTTCAATGGTTCCAAAATTTAAAATTGATACTTTCAACCATATTTATGAGAAACTTGCATTTTAACAATTGTTGTATTGATTGAAAAATTTTAAACAAATCACAAAGTTTTTGAATGCTTGTTACATTTTTTGCCAACTTTGAACACATCTTTTTCATCAATTACACCTAAATATTTCAGTCTGACATAACAATTACTACATATGGTTACACACAGCATTGCGTTTGATTGATTTATGCCAACAAGCAATGGTCTGTCTTGTTTAATACACATAAATTGTCATACATGTATTTCGATAGTTTACAGTTGGATCGGGTGGATCGTAATATGATTCAGGGTGTACATAAAAAATGTCTTTGTTTTGAAACAAATGTTTTTTTTGTTCAAATTTTCGATATATGCAATAGAAAAATATAATAACAATTTAGAAAAAATGTAAGTAATCATTTCATGAAAATTGAAAGGAAATGACAGGTGATGTCTCCTTTCACATGTGTGCTCATTAGGGAACCGTGTAATATCGGAAATTCAGTGGTTTATATTTATAGTAATTTATACACGTCTATATTTGCCTAAACAGATGAAAAGAAAACGCCCAGTCCTAGGAGTAGAAGTGGAATAAAGCCAAACTTCCGCCAGAGAAAGTCCAGGAAGACTGGCTTGTCAACCATAGAGCTTCAGAAGAAATTTCCAGAGCTTGCAAGTGATAGCTCTGAGGTAGAGAAAGGCTCAAACAAATCAGGGTGAGATTTTGTCAGTTAATAATAATAGTTGACAAAAAGAATGAGAAAAAGGTCTTGTATATTTTCAAGGAATTATATAGTGAAGGAAAATGCAACTGATTGAGAGTTTGTTAACACTCGCACATTCACAAAAAATGTCGCAATATCTTGTTTTCAGTTATCTTAACTTCCATTCACCTCGGGAACACAAATCAAAATTCTTACATTGCAGAATAAAAATCTCATTAAAACAATACCAGTCCCAACAATTTTTGTTTAAAATTGTTGAAGTGAATCTGATTATGAAATTTGTATACTGTAGCTAAAATAATGACAAATTAGAGAAATTTTCCTTGAAACCTCAATATCTTTAATTCAAGATCATTTTGCATGACCGAAACATGTTTAAACATCTGAGATTACATACAACTTACAGTTTATGTTAAGAAATCAGTTGCCTGTGAGTTATGAATGATTAATTTGCAAAATAATTAATCCTCTGTGTGCTGTTTTATCAACATTTAGTCCGGAGATGCAAGTTTCCTATCCTTCTATACGTCAAGTCCTTGTATATTTTAAACAGCTAATATTTCCAGTCTGTTTTTAAAGCTGATAATGTAGAAGTTTAATGATATTTGGGGCCTTAAAATATTTCATGTTTTCCTTTTAAAGCGGTAAAGGAATAAATTTCACCTTAATAACTTATTTCTGAAAATTATATATATCTACAAGAAGTAAATATGAAATTAAAATAGAGAATAAATGTTGAATTCAGTGAAATAATGTTTTTGTTTCATTGCTTGAGCACTGAAGTGGTATGGTCACGAGTGGAAAAACCACAAGTAAAATTGCCACGTTCAGTTTTCCATCTATATTATAAATATACCAGAATTATACAATGACATTTATTATTCAGCCGCAGAATGAGAAAAAGTGACCTACTATCTAAGCCAACTCCCAAGAAACCCTTGCAGCCTAATCGTCATGGTGACAATATAATGGTGGAAAGATGCCCGGAATGTAATGTCATCCTTGAACAATATGATGATGAGACAATAGGCTTGTGTATTGTTACCCTGGCAACATACATACACAGAGAACCTTCATTAGCAACACCTATTTTACTGGAGAGTCTAATAGCTGTCTCAAGGTAAAAAAACTTTAATTGTAACAAATGATCGTACATGTAGTTCAAAATAGAAAGGTTATAGTAAATATAAATTACCTATCGACATAGCAATTTTTACATGTATATCTACAGAATGAAATTACTGTTACATACTAGTAACTTCTAACCAAACAATATTTATATTGTGTGCCCGTACTCAAGGTTGGGTCCTAGGTTAGCTCAAATCCTCACCCAGTCACAATCTCAGTGATGATTGATATATGCCGTTACATATCATTATCATTCATTTCTCATCACAGAATCAAGTGGGAAAGTTGTCAGTTGCTTGCCAAAACAGATGTGCTTGTGTACTTGTTAACCTTCCAGAATCCCAGGAGAGAGTGGTAAGGTTAACCATACACCTGGCAGATGGAAACCAATGTGATGGTTCCTGGTGACATCCTGCAATAATGCTACTGTTTTGTTATAAAATTACAGAATTATGTTTTTTACTACAGTTGTATCATTTTCAGGATTGCTGGCAGTAGTTCATACACCTGGCAGATGGAAACCAATGTGATGGTTCCCGGTAACAACCTGCAATAATGCTACTGTTTTGTTATCAACTGATGGATTTATGTTTTTACTACTGTTGTATCATTTCAGGATTGCTGGCAGTAGTCCATACACCTGGCAGATGGAAACCAATGTGATGGTTCCCGGTAACAACCTGAGTATCGCCAGACAGTTCTTGCGCTGTTGTTTGCACCAACTAGCACCCAATGGAATCTTCCCCATGCTCTTCCAGAGCAATATTGATGGTAAGCGAAATTCAATCAGTCAAACAATTGTCATAAATACATGTAGCTACTTACAGTCAAAATCAGATGGAAATAAAGGTCTCTTAAACACAGTTTAGTTTATACTAATTATTTTAGCTCGATTGCGATGAAAGCTCAGAGCTTATATGAACCGCTCTCAAATCCACTTCCTGGGTAGAATTAGTACTGAGTGTTGTTTTATGAGAGGCATTGGGTCGAGTGAGGAATTAAACCCACAACCTCTGGTGTGAGCGGCTAACATCTTATACATTACACTACTGCACTGCTTCAGTTTGACTTGTGGGAAGATGTAAATACATACAAGGCTGAGTTATATGTCCTTGAATTGACGTATTTGTAATATTTATTTGAGAGGAAGATCATTGTGTGTTTAATAGCATGTGCATTATCGAAGCCAGCTTGCACATTCGATTATAATTCTCCTAATTTGCTTATGTTGTAATGAAATTATATGTACATGTAGATAAAAAATCATTTTTATTTGTACAAGAATATATTGCATGGTTTGCCTTGCAGTGAAAATGCCCAGAAGATTATTTTGTTTAAGTATATGAAATTGTATACATGTCTGCAGATGCAAACTTCTTAAAGACGGTTGCCGCTGCACTTGTTGATTTTAACGAGTTACCTTGCCATGTTGCCATACACTACCTGCTGGAGGTAAATCTAAACTTTTGTCCTGATACATTTGTTTCTCACATTATAATATTTAAATTTTGATATTGATGCTAAATTGTTTTTTTATTTTACAATGTTCACTCAATAAATGACAATAATTGTCTTCTTTTTAAGTAGATGCTTAAACACTTAAATCTAAGAAAAGAACCCAGGTGATCATGATTTTAGACTGGATCCAGTAAAATTGCACCTAGTTTCACTTGCATTGATTTAAAAATATTTTACTGATCGGTCAAAACTCACTCTTTAGTTAAGTTATTCTTTAAGATTTTAGTAACATTTAAAATATTTGTGAAACAGAAGCCATTTGCCATTTATTTATACAACAGTGATGGTATCCAATTTCAGATTTGCATCTCACATATTTATGTCGCATACTTTATATCTCTTATACTTAAATCTCATATTAATGTCTTAAAATATTCATATGATCATACATGTATCTAATATACCGGTATATTATATCTCACTCTTTACAACTCTCATTTATTACATTCTGTTATAAATGTGAATTGAAATATATTTATGTGTCCAACATTTACATGTAATGTAATAGTTTTAGTTCTTTAACTTTGTTTGACAACACTTTCAGCCTGTTTGAGATTTCTTGTCCAGTCTGTTACTTTGTCACCTATGGATAAATTTCAAAAACACTTGGCTCAATTTATCAGCATGACATGACAACATGTCACGCGTAAGACCCACACCCATACAGCAAAGGTCAAGGTCACACATTGAGTTTGTTTGACAACACTTTGAGTCTGTTAGATTTTGTGTCCGGTCTGTTACTTTGTCATGCATTGCTGGATTTTATCAAACTTACAAATGATCAGCATAACATGACAATATGTCATGCATAACCAGACTCCCACTTCAAAGGTTAAGACCACACTTAAACTTTGTTTGATAACTCTTTCAGTCTGTTTGAGATTTCCTGTCCAGTCTGTAACTTTGTCACCTATTGAGAAATTTAAAAAAACACTTGGCTCGTTTCATCAGTATGACCACATGTCGTGCATAAGAACTGATCAACATGACCGAGACAAGTACCTCAAAGGTCAAGGTCACACTTTGAGTTTGTTTGACAACACTTGAGTCTGTTAGAGATTTCAAATCCAGTCTTTAACTTTATCATACATGGATGGATTTCAGAATCACTTGGCTCAATTGATCAGTTGATCAACATGACATGACGACGTGTAAGACGCAAAACCTTACCTCAAAGGTAAAGGTCACACTTTCAGTTTGTTTGATATTTCATGTATGGTCTGTACATTTGCCTTTCATGGAGGGGTTTTTATATCTTGACACAAGTGATCCACATGTCATGAAGATGTGTCACCTGCATTTACCTGTAGAAATACCCAGACCTTTACATGAGATGTCAAGGTCACAGTTATGCTCACACTTTAATGTAAAAAAAATGAAATTGCATGTCGAATCTGGAACATCAGTCCATTACTCTTGATATTCATGGATACATTTAAATCCCTACCTATTATAAAATATATCGTTATTTTTACAGACCATTTGGGGGGGCATGTGACACTTACCATGTTTACATTTCTTGTTATCCGATACATTTAAATATAATTATTAATTTATCCTTTTATATGTTATAACTTACACATTTAGCCAATTTAATGATTAAATATATTTATAATTTATACAGGGCCTGAACAACATGCCTAACTTGTCTACAGAGAACATCCATCTGTTGCTAGACAATCTGGCCACCTATATGAACTCCATCTCTCTGGAGACAAGTTCAGCCATGTGGACGAGTATCTTAAATCAGTTTGATGTGTTCTTGCGACGCCTTACAGAGATCTTACCACTGCCGTTTGATATGGCGTCCATAATGAAGATTATCACGTGTCTCCTCAAGGTTAATGGGATCAACAATACAAAGGTAGAGGCTAGATAATTTACTCTCATATACCAAATAAAGATATATGTTGTTTTACTGGGAATAATTATTTCTATTTCTCTCCAGGTTTGAAATAGAAAGATAATATATTCTAGTATACAAATTAAAATATAATGCTATTTTACTGGGAAGAAATATTTGTATTTCTCTCCAAATTTGAAATAGAAAGATAAAATATTCTACTATACCAATCAGAATATAATGCAATTTTACTGGGAAGAAATATTTCTATTTCTCTCCTTGTTTGAAATAGAAAGATAATATATTCTAGTATACCAACTAAGAATAAAATATTATTTTACTGGGAAGAAATATTTCTATTTCTCCCCAGGTTTGAAATAGAAAGATAATATATTCTAGTACATGTATACCAATTAAGAATAAAATATTATTTTACTGGGAAGAAATATTTCTATTTCTCCCCAGGTTTGAAATAGAAAGATAATATATTCTAGTATATCATCAAGAATAAAATGTTGTTTTACTGGAAAGAGATATTTCTATGACATGATTTATGATATATACATATGAAGTTATTCACATATTTCATTTAAGATATTGTAATTATAAATATTACAATGAATTAAATTACGGTAATTATTCAAAATACTTGAAACGCTGAAAAAAAGAATTACATGTATACTTGGTATTTTGGGTTTGGATTGAGCATTTCATTCCTTGGGGTTAAATGTTTTGGTGGGTACCTCAGGAGAGTCTTATTATCACCAAAACAGGTGTCACTCATGACAAAGTATTATATCTAAATTGTTTGGTTGTTTGAGCCCAGTTTCAAGAGAAACAGTTTTCCAATTACTTGCTGGAGAATAATGATTGAACTGTTAGGATCTGATCAAACTTTGTGTTATATATGTAACCTATACTGTGTTGAAAATGGCAATAAACAATGTTTGAATGAACACTTTCTATGTCCAACGCCATTCGATTTAAAATTTTACAGCAGTTACGGCCCCTTTTTTGCTTAATTTTTGGTAAAAAATTAGTTTCCAATTAATAACTTCTAAAGGGGTCTATGTATTAAATTAATATTTTAACCTATCTGTTTAAATTATAAAATACAGATTAAGTGCATTATATGTCAATGTCGGTCAAATTTTACAGGAGTGATGGTCCCATTTTTATTTAATTTCAATAAAGAATTGGTTTCCAATCAAGAACAGAGGCATTTATGTCTACAGACAGATTTCTAGTCCATCTTTTAAAAGAATTGGACACTAACTTAAATTCTCATAACTATTAAATTCAAATTGTTTAGTTGTAGATATTTAATGATTTACATCATTAATTCATTTTAGCTGTATGTAGATATTTAATGTTTTACATCATTAAGTTATATGTAGATATTTAATGTATTAAATCATTATTTCATTTAGTTATATATTGTAGATATTTAATGTTTCATTTAGTTATATGTAGATATTTAATTTATTATATCATTTAGTTACATGTAGATATTTAATGTATAAAATCATTATTTCATTTAGTTACATGTAGATACAATGTATTAAATGTATAAAAAATCATTTAGTTATATGTAGATATTTAATGTATTAAATCATTTAGTTTTATTTCATTTAGTTACCTGTATATATTTGATGTATTACATCATTTAGTTATATGTAAATATTTAATGTATTACATCATTTAATTATAGTCGATTCATTTTCAGCATATACTGGAGCCATTTTCAAAGCTGATCAGTATTGCAGTGACCTCCTGTAATTTCCATCTACACCAAGTATTGGATATCTGTTCACTGGGCAACAGGGTCTTCTCAAGGGTATGTATGCATTATAAACACAATATCCTACATTTTAAAACCCTGTATTTGCCATTACATAGTTTTCAGGCTGTTGTCAATATGCTGATATAGGCTAGAAAAATTTAAAATGACGGAAAGCTCCAATAATACATAATGTCCCATTTTAATAAAATAGAACTTTATTATTCAATACAAGAGACCAAAAGGCCTATCAGTACACATGTTACAACACAACCATACATAAGATGTCAATGACGAGTTCAGTAGATAATATTAAGTGTACAGTAATAATTATTTCACTTTTCTCAACACAAAACTAATGTCAAAAATGCCATCACTAACACATATCTGTACTAGTTTGATAACTCCTTCGCCACCATTATCAACTATTATAATCATATTTGCACATAATCAAATATCAGTTTATACCCATCAATTATCAATTTAAAAAGAATGTTCGGCTATCTATTATAAAATGTTTCGTTTCTTTTCTCAAAGTGTTTATATTCATGTATGTATGTATGTAGCAAGATGTGATTTAGTGTTTGTATGTTGTGATTAATCATTCAGTAAATTTCAGCATACCGGGTATTTGGTATTTTCCAGTAGTATTTTTTAATATAGCTTAATCTGAAATTAAAAAGATTAAAGTTTTACTTAATAGGACAAGGGAGGGAGAGGGGTAAATTTTCTTCAATAAGATGCTTATAAATTTGAGATTTGTAGTGTCATTTGGACAGCCCTTATTGAATTGAATTTATTTATCTGTATGGATAGATGGTCTGATAACAGTGCTAGACATAATGATTTGTGTATTGTTTTATAGGAGAGAGACAAGTTGTACATGACCCGTACAGTGATATTCCAACTGGTGCAGGCACTCAAGTTTAAGTCAAGTTTGCCAGACGAGAACT
This sequence comes from Panopea generosa, assembly GCA_029582155.1. Lineage (NCBI taxonomy): Eukaryota > Metazoa > Mollusca > Bivalvia > Adapedonta > Hiatellidae > Panopea > Panopea generosa. The sequence continues at coordinate 30,546,712 of CM055897.1, read as the reverse complement.
TCCTACTTCTTGTGCAGGTGAGAGAGATGACAATTGATTTCTCAAGAGTAATCGCAGCGTCCATTCGTCCTTCTGTCCTGTATTTTGTGTCTGGCCTGTTACTTTGTCATGCATAGATGGATTTTGTTACTTGGCTGAGTTGATCAACATGACATGATGAAGTGTCACGTATAAGACCTAGAACCTTTCCTTAAAGGTCAATGTCACACTTTCTATTTGTTTGATATTTTGTGTCTGATCTGTAACTTTGTCTTTAACTTGGCTCAATTGATCAACATGACATGATGATGTGTCGCATGTACCTCAAAGGCCAAGGTCACACTTTGAGTTTATTCAACAACATTTTGAGTGTTTGAGATTTCAAGTCCAGTCTGTAACTTTATCATACATGGATGGATTTCAAAAACACATGGCTCAATTTATCAATTGATCAACATGACATAATGAAGTGTCACATTAAGACCAGAGGTCAAGGTCACACTTCAAGTTTGTTTGATATTTCATTTCTTTGTCTTACGTGGAGGGATTTTAAAATACAATGTAGCTTGACAAAAGTGATCAACCTGTCATGATGATGTTTCACCTGCATTAACCCGTAGAAATACCTTGACCTTTACATCATATGTCAGGGTCAAGGTTGATTTAATGTAAAAAAAACATGAAATTGCATATCTAGCTTGAAATGTCAGTCCATTACTCTTGATATTCATGGATACATCGCTACCTATTATTGCATATATTGTTATTTTCACAGACCATTTGGGGGGCATGTGACACTAATCAGTGACATTTCTTGTTTTTAATGGGGTTCAAAGCCATTTTTAAAACATGACAGGTTATATGTTTAATTAGTGAAGGAAGACCTCAGAATGACTCTTGAGTAGAACCACCATCCTTTCACAAGTAATTGGCATACTTTCTCACATAAAGGTTTTGGACTGAGCGAGACTTGAACCTATAAACTTGGTGATGAGAGGTAAGTGATCTTTAGATGACACCTTAGACCACTCGGCCACAGAAGATCCCTAAGCTTGGTTCATAGATTAAGTAAGAAAATTTGCCAGCTACTTGCTGAGGAATGAAGGTTTTACTTGGAATTATGTCGATACATGTGTCTGAGGTTTTTGTTCCAACTAAAACTGGTCACAATAACTTGATACGTTATATAACCTTTAAAATGCCAAAAGTAATGATGTTTAACCCAATTTAAAAAAGAAAGTTCTTTATCACATGCTATTATGCATTTCAGTTTGTAGTATTGGACGCAGGTGGGACAATAGGCAGTACCAACATTGTTGGAGATTTACAGATGTTGTACAGTACACACGCCCACTCTCTAATGTCCACATATGCAGCAGAGTGTATGAGGCAGTATTTAAGTGATTGTGTCGAATTTATAAGTGATTTGCACACCATCTCCAAAGTTAAGGTACACATAATCTGCACACCATTTCTAAGGCAAAGGGTAGCCCAAATTTCATCAGTGATTTACATTTCAAAGTTCGGTAAATTTGATTTACCGGTATTTTTAAATGAAGATTATCTTAAATTCCATTATTTATTTAGATGTCATTTCTTAAGTTAAGGTAGAATTAATTTCTAAGGTAAAATTAACCTGAATTTGATTAGTGGTTTACATACCATCTTAAAAAAGAAGCCTGATTTTCATACCATTTCCAAAGTTCAGGTGAACTTCATTTAGATGCCATGTCTAGAAGATTATCTGTATTTCACCATTGATTTATGAACCACTTTAAATTATTCTTGATTTTCATACCATTCATAATTGCTATTGAGTGATTTTCTTACCATCTCCAAAATAACATTTGTTTGCATACAATCTCGACAATTCGTCAACAATTTGCATACCATCTTAAAAGTTAAACTTGATTTACACCCTATCTCTAAAGTTAAGGTAAACTTGATTTGTATACCATTTAAAAGGTAAACACCAATTACATATAAGTGATTTAATGAAATCGCAGATTTATGTTGTATTTTTATGTTATATTATAAACTGTTAAGAATAATTTACAAAGTATAATATCTCAAACACAATTTACAAAATGTACATACTGTCACCATGAAGTGCAATTTACATATTATCAATAGTGATACAGTATATTAAAACAGAGGCTGCACATTTAGTAAAAGGAATTAAAGTATTAATTGCTTTTTAGACAAACATGAAGGGTGGTTGTAGCAGTTTGAATGAAGACACCCTGGGAAGTCTTGTCAAGTCTGGTGTTGCTCAGTACGTAGCCCTGGAGATCACTCGAGGTAATGGGCGAGACAACCGGGCCATAGCGAGATATCTACCATGGTTGTACCATCCACCATCCACAACACAACAAGGGTAAACAAATGTTTAATAATGATGTGTATGTCTTGCCTTCATGTCATATGTGTAGCTGCTTTCAACCCAAGATGAAAATTATGGTAATGGTTGCATGTAGTTTTTCAGCATTTGGCTGTGAACAGGATAGTTTGTATCTGAAATATCTATCTTATATTTTGACAAAGAAATATGGCTTAAGAAAAGCATATACTACACCTTGCATACCAAGTTTAAGTTTCAAATGATCAGGGTGTTTCTTTAACGACAAACTTGGCAACACTTTTGGCCTATTTGACTCTGTACACTTTTCCTTTCGTCACCAGCGTGCTTCAGATGACGTTAAACGACATTTCTCTAACTTGTTCAAGGCATAATATTACAGTTTTTTGACAAACAACTGACTTTTTAGATGTTATCTTGTTATTTTCAATGGTACGTTTTTTTTTGTTTCATGTAGGTCAATTTCTCATCACCTGTACATAAAAGGTAAATGTACATGTATCCCCATCTGTGACAAATGATTTAAATGTACTAAAAATAAATCTTACCTCTTTCAGACCAAAAGAATTTACTGACTGCATAGGACACATTCAGTTGTTGTCATGGTTACTGATTGGTACCCTGACCCACACAGCCATGACAGAAGGGGCTGCTTGTATCACATGTATGCCCCTTCCACTGGATGCCAGCGCCTACATTGCTGAACATGTACTGGTAATCATGACAGGCTATGCAGAGATGTCAAATGTAAGATATTATTATCTGCGATATTGAATATCTAATCTTTATTATATAATTGTTAAAATCACGTTTATGTTTTTTGATGAATTATTATTTAAGATTTTTTTGTAATTTTTCCCCATAAATTCACTGTTAAAAGTAGTGAAATTATAAATGGTAATTTCACTGTCAGATTTTAAACAAAATACAAATATGAAAATTGTTGGTTTCCGTGAAATATTGATAATTTCACTTGTAAACATTGACGATTCATTGTTAAAAAGTATGAAATCAAATTGGATTTAAAATTCTGTTGACCATATCAAATAGAGATTAAGGAATAAAGATGCAAAACCATCTGCTCTGAGGTGGTGATTTTTATCCGAAACTTAAAGTTTCTTGATTAAATTATGGTTAAAAGGTAGCATACAGCATGCATACACACATGCTTATTAACATGAACAATCTGTGATCTTATATTAATATCTACATACATGTACATACACAGAAGTTGAGATAAAAGACAGTAATACATATTTCTATATTTTTCATTTCAGTCCTCTGTGCCAAATATGAGTTCCCTCTTTCATGCTTTCTTCCTATGTCAGGTAAATGTGAACCAGTTGAATTATCTTTCTAGTTCTACACATATGTGTGATGATAATTTTGATTAGTTACTTTTCAAGCATCACTTCACTAAGTTGCCATGATATTTGAACAAGGATACGTTCCTTACACACTGTTCTGTGTGTTTGAACAAAATTTCTTAAATTATCTGTCACTGAGTTAGCATAGGTTCATTTCTTTGAATATTTAGCATCATTTTTATGCTATTAAGGGCTAACAGACGATCATTTATCCTAACCAACATTTCCTGGAATCCTGGAAGGTTAACACAGTACTTGAGCATGCCCATCTCCACATGTAACTGATAACTTTCCCACTTGCATCAGTGGCGGGAGACAAATGACATAGAGACAAAATGTTGTATACCAATCATCACAGAACTTGTGGCTTGACAGGAAACTCGAACTCACGAACCCCGGATTGATTGTAAGATGCACTACTGACTGAGCTCACCTGGCCGGGCTGAGTTGGCATGGGAATGCATTTTATAATCATCGTGTCTCTCAGTCACGTCTTGTCTGCATAACTACATTTTTCAACAGATTTTAATAATACTGGTGCTGGTGGTAAGTGTCAGAACTATGTGCAGAAATTGGTATTGTGATAGTATGGCATCACTGATCACTCAGACTGCCTTACAGTAATTATGTTGATGGTCAGGAAATATTTTTTAAAATCATTACAACAATATAGGTGTATTTTACAGTTGTGGACCATGTATTGCGAGAGTACAGCAGCACAGTACAATAGTAACACAGAGCAACACATCGCTGCCACCTCCACAGCTATGTACTTCTGGGCCAAGGTGACTCCAGGACTACTGCAACTTCTCTCACACTCAAAAGTGGTAGGTATCTGTTGTTAGTGGAGCAATCTCCCTTCCTGTGTCAACCATTTGTGTGACTTTAATGGTTTGTAGAATTTGCATATTACTTCAAGTTTCTGACATTTTAGCATTATAAAGTAGTCTCTAAATGCATCTGCTCAAACTTAGAACTGTCAATATACGTGTGTACCTTTATGATACAATTATCTTTCTAAGAATGAAATCTAATGATATAGTATGCATGAACATACATTGCTGCATAGTAAAACTGATTTTCAGGATATTAAGGTAAGCCTTTAGGTTTATTTTATAATTATCTAAAACGTATTGGATTATAAATTATGTTTCTAACTCACTTTCCTGAGCTAATGTAACATTGTCACTCATGTTTGTATTCATTGAAAGCAATAAATTAGGAAATGGTTATTCTACTTGCTGACATTAATTTTGTTATCTTTAACATTTTTTTGCCTCCGCCATTCAAAAAGGGGGTATTAAGTGTAATCGCTGCCTGTTACAATATAGGCCAATTTTGATATTTGTCAATGGCAGACTTATTTTCCAGTAAATGATTTTTGATCAATAACTTTGAAAGGATCTACATATTTACTGGTAATTAATATTTGATGTGTAAATTATTTGATTTGTTGATTAAAATTTGTTGAGGTATGGTCCTTTTTCGACTTATATGTATGTCATATGTTCATGTACGTAGTATATAAATGTTTACAAGTTTTGGTAAGCCCTAGTCTTGATCATCTGCAACACTTGTTTTTCTAAAAGACAAACTCCTTGAAACATTCGACCAGGAATAAAATGTAATGGTAACCTGATAAAGTTTTTGATTGGTTGTTTCAAACAATTAGACTACCTCGGATATTTCTATAGTATTTCAAATGATTATCATTTAAATGTTTATTTATATATTTTTTTATTTATACATCTTTTAAAAGATAACTGCAATGACTTTTTCGAAATAAATTATTTTTATTTTTTTTAAAAAACATAACTCTTGCAGATGTGTGTTTGTTTCCACCAATCAGATCTTGCTTCCAGATTTAAATGTTTCTTCTGCATAACTTGTTAAGATGTTTGTCTTTCAGAAAATTAAGCGTCGCAGATGATCAAGATTAGGTAAATCCCAGCTTAGGTTTTGTCTCATCATTCTTCATTCATGTCCACCAATCACTAAGTCTTTTAATTATAAAAGCTGTTTTTATATTTTGCTCACATTACCTTTACAAGGATAAAACTACGCTGGAGGTTTGAAACAGTGATAAATAGCTTTTTTAGAATATCTGTCGTAAATTACTGGGCATTTCACCACCTATGGAGGAGAAACATTAATTGGCTATAAAGATATTACACTATTCATATTGATGGGATAAAACCATTACATTTTCTCTACTTTCATTTTATTCTTTAATTTAAATTATGTAGTTCTCTGTATATTAATTATTGATGTCAAAAACTTTTCTTAAAAAGTGTCATTTGTCTCGAATTTTCTTTGCCATAAACTTTTGCATTTAGTTAACCCTACAAGATGACAGAATCTTTCATTTTGTTAAATTATCTTTTTACATATATTTCTGTCAAGTTTCGTGGTATTCTCATTTTGGTATAAATGATTTTCCACTTGAAGTGTGTGAAATGTTCAGGTACCATATTTAATATAAGTATGCAATTTTCCCCATGCTGTTCCCAGTTGGTGATTTGTCACCCATACACATGTGCCCACATATAGATTAGATCATTATGGCACATTTTATTCAGCATTTTGTAATTATTTTGATCATTTATATACTGTTATACAGCCTCATGTCAGATATTAGAAACAGTTTCCTTGTAGTTAGCAAATAAATACCTTACCATGTTGAAGCTTAGAGCAAATTGGTATTTTATCTTGTAGCTAGCAAATACATCTTTTTTATTTTGTTGTCATACACTGACCCAAAATGAAAACTTTTCATCGACTTCATCAAATTTGTCTCTTTTGCTGATAAATATATATTCAGGGTTAAAAAAGCTATATGACTATATAAATGTTTCTGTGTAATTTACTGGAAGAGAATCAGACATACATGTACCATGTTTTTTTTCTGATCAATTAACCCTTTACTCCATGGATACACGTTTTCCCGCACCAATCACAGGTCTTTGAAAACAGTGCAGGAAAAGTTCAGATTGCTCATAATGAGCAATCTGAACACTTCCTGCACTGTTTTCCACTATGTTAGTAAATATATAATAATTCACCCAATAATTCAAAATCCTTCTATATTAGGTGTCCAAAGGTGTCTATATTAGAGGTGTCCAAAGGCGTCTATATTAGAGGTGTCAAAAGGCGTCTATATTAGAGATGTCCAAAGGCGTCTATATTAGAGGTGTCCAAAGGTGTCTGTATTAGAGGTGTCAAAAGGTGTCTATATTAGAGGTGTCCAAAGGTGTCTATATTATAGGTGTCCATAGGCGTCTATATGAAGCAAAGGGTTAAGTGAAAAAGGGTCAAAATAAAAATACCAAACAATGACAAAGATCATGTAACATTTGAAAAAGATATAAAGTGCTGATTAGGTGCAATAACTGATACTTTTAAAATGTCAGTAACCATTGTGTAGACTCCGTTTTTACGAATGCATTCCTGAATATGTCATCTCTGTGAACTTTGTAACACTAAATGAGCGTATTTGGAATACATTGCCATTCCAACAGAAGTGCATTTCGGAGATCTTGTATAGTATCAATTTGATATTTGGACCTGACCCACTGATCCAATTCATTCCATACGTGTTCTATGTGGTCCAGGCCCGGGGATACAGAGGCAATGCCACTTTTTTCATGTGTTATGCAAATGACGTTGTGTCTATAACAGCTCGGTAATGCATTGTCAGAATCTGACCAGTGTATAGCAGACGAGCAGGAATTGGAACACGGTTTTACCTCAAATGGTTTATGATCGTCTGTGCGTAATGTCAAGGAGGGTCTGAGACGAACTCTGACATATCCAGTAGTATGGTACCAGTTTGCAAGAATGTAAAAAGTCTATCTGGAACAACCAAATGACATACAAAGGTATTTACTAATGACCTGGAGCATACAACAGCCTGATTTCTCTCAGTTTCAGAAATGTGGCATTGCTAAATAAAAGTGTTTTTAAAACAACTTTAAGTTTTTTATCCATGCTAAGCAACAAATGATTACTTGGTGTAAAACCTGTAAGTGAAAAACCAGATGTTGCATACATGCAAAGTAAGGAAAACATTGTTTGTGCTCGGACGCATGCATTCTTCGGAAATTTTGAAAAAAATGCATAATGATTATCCGCAATTAAACACGATTGCGAACGTGAACGTTAACAAAAGAAAATTCAAATACATAATTGTAAAGTTTTCATTTTGGGTGAGTGTAGATGTTGTGAAAAAATTTTCAGTTTTTAAATGATAAGTTGTTATCCAAGATGACTGGTACCGGTAGTTTGTCAGCATATCTCTGTTATTATAGTTTGTTTTCCTTAGACCCTACCACATGATGACTGGTACCAGTAGTTTGTCAGCATATACCTGTTATCATAGTTTGTTTTCCTTACACCCTACCACATAATGACTGGTTTATCAGCATATACCTGTTATTATAGTTTGTTTTCCTTATAACCTACCACATAATGACTGGTACCAGCAGTTTGTCAGCATATACCTATTATTATGGTTTGTTTTTCATAGACCCTACCACATAATGACTGGTACCATTAGTTTGTCAGCATATACCTGTTATTATAGTTTGTTTTCCTTAGACCACATAATGACTGGTACCTGTAGTTTGGTAGCATATCCCTGTAATTATTGTTTGTTTTCCTTAGACCCTACAACATATTGAATGGTACCAGTAATTTGTCAGCATATACCTGTTATTATAGATTGTTTTCCTTAGACCTTACCACATGATGACTGGTACCAGTAGTTTGTCAGCGTATACCTGTTATTATAGTTTGTTTTCCTCTGACCCTACCACATATTGACTGGTACCATTAGTTTGTCAGCATATACCTGATATTATAGTTTGTTTTCCTTAGACCACATAATGACTGGTACCTGTAGTTTGGTAGCATATCACTGTAATTATTGTTTGTTTTCCTTAGACCCTACAACATGATGACTGGTACCGGTAGTTTGTCAGCATATACCTGTTATTATAGTTTGTTTTCCTTAGACCCTGCCACATGATGACTGGTACTAGTAGTTTGTCAGCATATTCCTGTTATCATAGTTTGTTTTCCTTAGACCCTACCACATAATGACTGGTAACAGTAGTTTGTCATCATATACCTGTTATTATAGATTGTTTCCCTTAGACCCTACAACATGATGACTGGTACCAGTAGTTTGTCAGCATATACCTGTTATTATAGTTTGTTTTCCTTAGACCCTACCACATGATGATCGGTACCAGTAGTTTGTCAGCATATACCTGTTATCATAGTTTGTTTTCCTTAGACACTACCACATAATGACCGGTACCAGTAGTTTGTCAGCATATACCTGTTATTATAGATTGTTTTCCTTAGACCCTACCACATATTGACTGGTACCAGTAGTTTGTCAGCATATACCTGTTATTATAGATTGTTTTCCTTAGATCCTACCACATGATGACCGGTACCAGTAGTTTGTCAGCATATACCTGTTATTATAGTTTGTTTTCCTTTGACCCTACCACATATTGACTGGTACCAGTAGTTTCTCAGCATATACCTGTTATTATAGTTTGTTTTTCTTAGACCCTACCACATAATGACTGGTACCAGTAGTTTGTCAGCAAATACCTGTTATTATAGTTTGTTTTCCTTAGACCCTACCACATAATTACTGGTACCTGTAGTTTGGTAGCATATCCCTGTAATTATAGTTTGTTTTCCTTAGACCCTACAACAAGATAACTGGTACCAGTAGTTTGTCAGTATATACCTGTTATTATAGTTTGTTTTCCTTAGACCCTACCACATAATGACTGGTACCAGTAGTTTGTCAGCATATACCTGTTAATATAGATTGTTTTCCTTAGACCTTACCACATGATGACTGGTACCAGTAGTTTGTCAGCATATACCTGTTATTATAGTTTGTTTTCCTTTGACCCTACCACATATTGACTGGTACCAGTAGTTTGTCAGCGTATACCTGTTATTATAGTTTGTTTTCCTTAGACCCTACCACATAATGACTGGTATCAGTGGTTTGTCAGCATATACCTGTTATTATAGCTTGTTTTCCTTAGACCCTACCACATAATGACTGGTATCAGTGGTTTAGCATCATATACCTGTTATTATAGTTTGTTTTCCTTTGACCCTACCACATATTGACTGGTACCAGTAGTTTCTCAGCATATACCTGTTATTATAGTTTGTTTTTCTTAGACCCTACCACATAATGACTGGTACCAGTAGTTTGTCATCAAATACCTGTTATTATAGTTTGTTTTCCTTAGACCCTACCACATAATTACTGGTACCTGTAGTTTGGTAGCATATCCCTGTAATTATTGTTTGTTTTCCTTAGACCCTACAACAAGATGACTGGTACCAGTAGTTTGTCAGTGTATACCTGTTATTATAGTTTGTTTTCCTTAGACCCTACCACATAATGACTGGTACAAGTAGTTTGTCAGCATATACCTGTTATTATAGATTGTTTTCCTTAGACCTTACCACATGATGACTGGTACCAGTAGTTTGTCAGCATATACCTGTTATTATAGTTTGTTTTCCTTTGACCCTACCACATATTGACTGGTACCAGTAGTTTGTCAGCATATACCTGTTATTATAGTTTGTTTTCCTTAGACCCTACCACATAATGACTGGTATCAGTGGTTTGTCAGCATATACCTGTTATTATAGTTTGTTTTCCTTAGACCCTACCACTTAATGACTGGTACCAGTGGTTTGTCAGCATATACCTGTTATTATAGTTTGTTTTCCTTTGACCCTACCACATATTGACTGGTACCAGTGGTTTGTCAGCATATACCTGTTATTATAGTTTGTTTTCCTTAGACCCTACCACATAATGACTGGTATCAGTGGTTTGTCAGCATATACCTGTTATTATAGTTTGTTTTCCTTAGACCCTACCACATAATGACTGGTATCAGTGGTTTGTCAGCATATACCTGTTATTATAGTTTGTTTTCCTTTGACCCTACCACATATTGACTGGTACCAGTGGTTTGTCAGCATATACCTGTTATTATAGTTTGTTTTCCTTAGACCCTACCACATAATGACTGGTATCAGTGGTTTAGCATCATATACCTGTGTTAGTATTATATTTTGATGTTTTTTTTATATCATTACTTGCAGAAGGACATTGGTTATGCTCTGATTCATTGACAAGTCTTCTTCCATTAATAAAATGTTATGCCTTATATAACCTTCAGTGTGTTAAAAAATAATAAGAGCAGTCATTGGACCCTATCAGATGAGGCTTGCTGACATCATAATTCAATGCTACATGTAACAAGGACTTGTATAGAAGGATAGGAAACTTGCATCTCCTGTCTAAATGTTGATGAAACAGCACATGAAGGATTCATAATTTGCAAATTAATCATTCATAATTCATATAAAATATAGATAATTAAATTTTTATGTTTTAACTTTTAGCTCTTTCTGGTTTGCTTTCTAGTTGCTCTAATGCCGGCATACATTGTCTTACAACATAAATGTTACTATAGTTTACAACCCTATACAATATTCTTTCTATTGTATCACTCCTTATTTTTTAAGATAGTTTAGTAGCATATTTCAGTCCGCTCACGTTTACCTTTCCTTTTCCATGTCATTCTTTGTATCTTCTCCCACCTTTGAATATGTGGGGAGGTAGTCAGTGACTTTTAGAGATAAAGTTGTGTCTAGTACTGGTTAACTACCCAGCAGATCCCAGGTTTATGATTATGTGTGCTGGTCATCAATAAATAGCTGAAATACTAGTACTATTGAAAAAAAGGCAAAAATAACCATACAAACAAAATTCTTAGTATCTTTATAACATAAAACCTTTAAAGATTTAGCATTAACTATTATTGCCTTATTTGTCTTTAAATATGAGGATAGTTTACATATAATCTTCAAATATACTTAGCTTTTTCTTCTTATTTAATTTTATATCTAATGATAGTTTAAAAAATGATAATTCTTCAATTTTGTTTTATTAGTTTCTACCTTATCTATTTTCCTTTCAGAACAATGCTCATTAGAATACAATCTTAATATCTGTTTCATTTCTACCTTATACATTTTCATCAGAAGATAATTTTAATAACAATCCTTGTTCAAACCTTTCTTTCTTTGTAATCATTTTTCTTTATACTAACTGTAACATGTGTGATCTTTGTTGCGTAATTGTTAAAAACTAAAAATATTTCTACCTTACAAAATGAAAACTATGTAAAGGTCTTCCTACCGAAAATTTCTATGGGGTGTGTGTGAAGGGAGAGCATACAGTTGCAGCTTCGTTCACCTTTTAGTTCCATATCTTCTCATCTGGAGCCTGACTCGAATATTATGACAGATTATAATCATTGAAACTTAGTATATAATTATATACTTGAAAAGAACCATGGGTTGGTATGAAGTATGCAAGGGCATAACTCTGGGTTGTTATAGTTACTTTCCTTTTTTGTAATTTTCCAAACTGTGCTTGACTGGAGCACAACTTCTTATCTATGGAAGGTAATTCTTTTGTACACTGCTATAGTATGTTGAGGCGGCATGCAACACAAAAGGGTCAGAATTATTCCCCTTTTTTGGTCATTTTCAGAACTTTACTTGGCTGAGGCAAAACTTAAAAATGAATTATACATATACATGTACACACATTGATTTGTTCATATCTTCTCACTAAAATTTTCCTTTGATATCAGTTCTATCACTTATACAAGAAAAAGCTTTTCTGGTCAAACTTCGATTCCAGGGATCAAGCATTCTTCCGTTCTTCCACTGATTGAAGTCAATGAGTTTTAAGTTGGTATGAACTGCTACCTGCAAGGATGTTTAATTGTAAATTAATATTATGAGAGTTATGAAACATGCAATTAAGATAAATGACCTTTACATGTTTTCATTTATATCATGACTAACTTGAACCAACGAGGGGCATTCAGTATATCCTGTCACTGGTCTTGGGATATTTAAGATATTCACAGGAACAAGATTTTTTTCAGGCCAACCCTTCAAAGTATCCCCCCCCCCCCCCCCCCCCCCCCCACCTCACCCCCACACAGATAAACACTTTTGAAGTCTTGCTGTCCACGACCTAAATGCCGTAAAGAAGTATTTTATCATGGTAAATGGGAAAAAATAACAGGGGCTAAAGTCAGGGGAATAAGGGGGTGTTCAACCTAAATAATCTTTTCTTTTCAAAGAAAGAATATACTTTTAGTTTTGTGGGCAGAAGCATTGTCATGAATAATGTGTATGCATTCCAAACCTTTACTTGGGCATCTATTTTGATAAAACTTTATGACATATATAAGTACTTAATCTTTGTATAACTTGCCTGTAATTGTTCTACTCTCTTTGCAAGGAATATGTACAACAGGACCACTAGAATTAAAGAAAATGGCATATAAAACCTTCTTGGCACTTCTTGTCCTCTTTGCTATGGCTGGCCTAGTCTGATTTTTACCAAGCCATTGTTTGTTATTGTACGCAGTTGGGGCTAAAATAAATACACCCAAGTTTTGTCTCCAGTGAGCAAGTTCTTTAGCACAATCTAAACACTTTGCTTGGCCTTTTGGTCAAGTGTCAGCAAGTGGAGGATCCATCTAGCACAAAGCTTCTTTAATTTCAAACAGTTAAGTTAGAACATGATGTACTGTGCCTTCTGAAATGCCTAGACTATAAGTGAGCTTGGAAACAGTATACTGTCCATCTTCTTCTACCATAGCTCTAACAGAACCAGTGTTTTTCTTTGTTGTTGCAACAACAGGCCTACCTAGGGGCTTATCTTTTTGCAAGCTATGCTGTCCCTCACCCCTTAAATTTATTATATTAAACCACCAAAAAACAGTTAAAACCGGATTAAATTGAGAGTTTGCAGGTGTATTGAATAAACGTCCCCAAACAATTGCATGAGTGTTTCATGTTTTTACGCTGTTTCTAAGAAAGGCCATTAGTGTCAGAATTTATTGAATGCCTCTCTTAGTAAAATGGTTTATTTAGTAATCTCTGAATGTAAGGCATGTACAGGTAGCACTCAGTGTGTGTGTGCTGTATCTTGATTTTAACATTATTTATACCGTTATGTTTTACAGTTGGCCGAGATGGTGAATTTACATTTTTTGAGTTTGATGGAAGCTTTACAGGAGTGTAACTCGAGCGTTCTAACCAAGGTAATGAAGGCAGTTTTGTGTGTTTGAATATTTAGTGTCATTTTTATCCATCAAGTTTTCAATAGAAGATCAGTAAACCTAATTACTCTTTCCTGGAATTCTGGAAGGTTAACCAGTACTCGAGCACATCCATTTCTGAGAGTAACTGATAACTTTTCTTCTTGAACTAGCAGTGAAAGATAAATGAAAATGAGATGCAATGTCATATATCAATCATCAAAGAGACTTTTGCCGAGTGGGGATTCAAACTCATGACCCCTGGATTAAAAGTCAGACAATCTACTGACTAAACTAAACGAGTTTTAAAGGCAAATAATGTTAACTCTCATATAATAGCAAACTACATTTATATATAAGTTTTTTCTCCAAGATTATCGCAATTTTAGTAAAACATCAAAATGTACCAAAAAATTTCAATTTGCCTTGATTTGCCTGTACATGATATAAGTCTGCTACTGATTATACATAAAGTATCTAAGGTAGGTTTGTGAAACTTTGTGTGTGGATAGAAGGCAATAAGTAGACAATGCAGATCATTTAATTTGTTCATTCAGACAATGTTATTGTTGCCATGGCAACAAAATTAACTTGGGATTTATATGTATTGCTTGCAATTCTTTGGTTTCTTGGGTTTGCTTACAAGTGATTAAATTTTATTATCAGAATAAAATGATAATGTGGCTGTTTAATTCTCTCTTCAGTAATAAAACTAAATAAACTTAAAAACATTGATTCTAAAGGGAAAAAACAACAATAAGAACAAAGCAAAGCAAATAATATACATGTATATAATACATGGGTCAAGTTGGTGTTTGGTAACAGTGCCAAATTCATTGTGCCATTTTTTTTTTTTTTTCAGTTGTTCCCAATGTGGACATCCATCCTATATGCGTATCATGGTCAGGTAAGTGTTTAGATTTCTTATTTGTCGCCTTTTTTCAGAATTCTGCTTTTTGGTTTTCACCTATGTCTGCTGCTACTAAAGATATTCAGCAGTTTAGTTAGAGACTCAGAATGGCCTTTCCTTTGATGCTGGAATCTTTTGGACATTCTATTAAAAACATTGACTTTTGTAAGAACTTAAAACCTTTTTGTTGAACTTGGGAAGAGGACTCAATTTTGTTCGACAGCTCTATGAAATTTCAGATTAAAGTTATCGATTACCGGTACAAACAATCACAAAGATAAAAGTTAAAATTTGAAATGTCTTGTTAATATGTTCTCAAACAAATAAATCTTCAACTTTGTGATTATATCAGGTTATGTCTATGTGAAATATTTTGCACAGATTATTTCAGCCTAATCGGTACACATGCACTTCATGCTGAAACTATATTTGTCGGAGGTATAAGGCATTTGTGTAGCTGTTAAGGAATGAGAACACTTACTATTTATTACTACAGCATCCTACAGTAAATGATTGGTTGATATTATTAACTCAATGCACTTGGTGTGGTTTTATGAATCTTAGAAATATGTTATATTTGTTTTTTCATTTAGTATGTAATACTATAAGTATTGTTGGTTTCATTGATCTTTTTTTTTATATATATATATATATATACAGTCAAACCTGTCTTAAGCAGCCAGACAATGGAAAGAGCAAAAATGACATTTTAAGACAGGTTGTTGCTTAATACAGGTTAATTTGACATGAAAGCATAGAAATAACAATATGGCTGCTGCTTAATACAAGTGGCTGCTTAATAGAGGTGAGCACTTACACAGGTTTGACTATATATATATATATATATATAAAAATATGGTTATACAGGAAACAACTATATATATATAATGTTGTAAACTGTGAAATTGCCATTTATAATTCCACTAGTATTTAAAAAGTGAAATTAATTGATAAATATTTTACAATTCATTGAAAAATATAAAAAATAAATGTAAAATTTAATGTTTTTTCTTCATTACAGCTTCCAGGTCCCATACAGGTGCGCCTCCAGGCCATTCAGAACTGGCAGCCGCCAGTTCCATCTACGGAGCAGACATGTATCAACTCCAGTATCTTACTAACTTGGCTCAAACGCATACAGTTTAAACTGGGACAGCTTGAACTCCAGTCATCAGCCGCTGTTCGCTTCTATGTCAATGTTTAGTAGATACGAGACGATGAGACTTTGTTAAAGAAATATTCATTTCAACATTTTTACAATAATACATTAAATTAAGTAACAATTTTTGTGTAATGTAATCAAAACCAAAGAATAGAATCCCTTTTATATACACATCTGGCTCTTTTCAAGTTTGTTGTTAAATAGTTCAAATTATTGAGCTACAGTTATACATACCGGGCATGTGTTCATATCTTTAGCTCACCAGACCCGAAGGCTCAACGTGAGCTGTTGCGATCACCCTGTGTCTGTAGTATGTCTTCTCTGCTTATATAGCAAAACCTCGAAAATTCTACTCTGGAACTACAAATGCTAGTTATTACATGTACAGTTAAACCTGTGTAAGCAGTCACCTCTATTAAGCAGCCACCTGTCTTAAGCAACCATATTTAATCTTGTTCAAACCCGGCCCAGGGTTCATATTACCAGTAAAACCCCATCCACTGGATATAGAGACTTATAAAAAGAAACCTTAAAATATATATTTAGACATTATCAGGCTGTGATGATTTTTACAAAAATTAGTCCATGGACTTTAACAACTAAGTTCATTTAAATCATGTCCCTGTGATATGTTGCTCCAGAGTTCATATGGTTTCTTATAGAAAAAAACAACAACTATAGAAGTTCTAAGGCATTATTATTTCGCATGGTGCATAAGCCCATGATGCTGTTACTGTTGTTCAAACAATGAGCTTGGCATCATTTTGACCCGGTAATGGGTGTGACAGGTGTCAGACTTTTATATAGGATCATAAAATGAAACTCAAAAAAAAATCTCACTGGAACAGAAACAACAATGAATTAAGCACTATTATCCATGTCCTTTTCCTCAAATTATGACTCTATAAACAGAGTTAGGCGACTTTTTACATAGTACATTTTGATCCATTGAAAGTATTAATATATATACACATAAAGGGAGATAACTAAATTCCACAACAACGGAATTTAAGATTTTTGGGATCTTTTCAGATGCTCATTGTAGCTAGGTGCACTCGCCGTAGTCTGGTCTGTACATTTATGTCTTGGTCTATTCACAAATAATTATCTCCATATATATACATACACAAAAAGCAAAGGTGGCCTTTTAAGACAGGTTGTCGCTTAATACAAGTTAGTTTACTCCGAAAGCATAGAAATGGGAAATAGAAAATATGGTTAAGACAGGTGGCTGCTTAATAGAGGTGACTGCTTACACAGGTTTTACTGTATAACAGAACTTACAAGACTTGGTAAGAATCAGGTGAGCCACTTGTTTATTATGATCATGTGTTCATATTACATGTACTTGGTACCAATTATTGTGTTTATATTGTACATGTACGAAAATTCATATTGCCTTCATCATGTTTCTGTATATTATTTGGTAGAATTTTATTATTTAATTATTTGGTAGATTTTAATTATTTAACTATTTGGTAGATTTTAATTGTTTAATTATTTGCTAGACTTTAATTGTTTAATTATTTGCTAGATTTTAACTATGGTTTTATAATTGCTAGGTTCAACTTATATTATCTTCTGCATATTGTTTGGTAGATATTTTACTATCAGTGGTTGTGTATACATATTGTGGAGTACCAATTGTAATGGTTATATTGTTAGGTATTCAAATTATTTGGTACCAATTTTAATTTTTATTAATATTGTAAGGTACTGCTTTCTATTTGTTGAATACTAATTAATGGTTACTGTTGCTGGTGATACATTTATATATAATTATCAACCTAAAAACTTTTCTTCCTCTCATAGTATGGCCTAATTGGAGCACTGCAGATAGACAAGAAAGTTCATCTTTTTAGCATTTCTCTTTTATTTCAGGGTAACATAAACAATTGTTGAATATTTAATACTAAATAAAAATACATTGTAAATAAAAATATTTTTTTTTGTAAACCTTAGCTTAAGACCATGTGTTTAGTTTTATTTCCAGGTAGGTTATGAAAATGTTCCTAAAGTTCATTATGAGCAGCATCTCAAAGTGAGAAACAGAACAAAACTTGAAGAAAATAAAACCTTTAACCCAAGTATTAACTAAATCCTATTAAGTTGGTGTGTTCAAAATTAAAGTAAAAACTGGTAGGGAAAAGTGTCATAACCTTTACTTGTATTTGTTAGATTGATGGTCCTTTTTATTGTTAGAAAATTGGGTTTTATAGCATGCACCATATTATTGTCAGTCTTCTGATATGATAGTATTGTTTTGAGATAAGCTCTGAAATTCGAGCACGCTGTCCTGCGAAAGCACATGTTAGTCATCACACTGTCTCAGTGGTGTGAATGTGCATTATGACTGACATTGTCTTCATTCTGTTAACATTTTGAATTGATTTTCAGTAATTAAAACAGTTGACTTTTGTTAGTATTGAATTATAATTCTAAGTATTTAAAACTGTTGAGTTTGTGTTATAAATATTATAAAATTGTGAAATTTCTGTTTTCTTTCCTCCCTCCTGTATATAATGGGAAGCCATGTTTACCTGAACATAATCTTACAACATATAAATGGACTGCTTGATATAAAGAAATACTGTAAAATCTGATGATCATGTCGTGATATTCCAAATTGCTGGTAGGTTATACCACATGGACTTTCCCAGTGTAAGACCACCATGTCTTTCAAAGTTTAAATTATCATAAACAACAGAATTGTTATATGGTAAACTTTCTATTCATTTCTGATGGTCTTCACTGAACTTGCTCACATGTCTAAGAAATTATGGTTATATAACTACTGTAAAATGTTTGCTGAGGTTCAGTGAAAAATGTGGGTGCTGGAGTGCACACTGGGTCAAATAGTGAAATATTTGATAATTCAAATTATCCCTACTTGTACAACTACTGTGTAAGTTTGGTGAGGATCAAATGAAAGATATAGGTTCTAGAGTGCACACAAGGTCAAAGTGCAATATTTGATGATTCAAGGGCCATCACTCTAAAACTAATTATCCAATTTTACTGGTTCAAAAACTATTTCACGTGTCCAAGATATTATGGTTAAATTCGTACTATATACATGTATGTTGGGTAAGTAGCCAATGGAAAATGTGGGTGCCAGAGTGTGCACAATAAAAAGTTCATGGACTGACGGACAACAACTGACACCAAACGACAAAAATAACTCGCACTGAGCTTTGCTCCAGTGAGCTACAAACCTTGTTGAAGAATTTGGGGGGTAATGTAATTAACAAATATTGAGGCAACAGCAAATCAGTTTAATGTATTTTATTCATTGGAATGATGTTAATCGTTATGTGTACAATAAATGCATATAACGGGCAATTAAAGCATTAAAAATTCTGTAGTGTCTGATCATTGGCTGCTTGTGTCACATTTTTTAGTGCTGTATAAATGGGTCACACAAGCATGTATTTCAATATACAGATGAGGAAAAAAACAATCGAGTATGGATCTCTAATGGAGAAAGCTGTTTATTTGACCCTCGAATATTTTTACTTTTGACCATTACTGTTACTAGGGATTGAAATTACTATGGGAGCGAGGGTTTTTTTACCAAATACTACATGTTCATGAATAGATAAATATAAGAACCAGGGCCCGGTTTCTCGAAAATACTTAAATCTGCTATTTTACTTAACCTCAAATAGTGTGCTTAATTTAAGTATAAAATTGAGCACACTATCGAGTTTAAGTAAAATAAGTGACTTAAGTATTTTTGTGAAACCGGGGCCAGTAATTAATTATTAATTAAAGTTGTGAAGCCTTTTATTCTGCAACAGTACTGGCACATATCCAACTTTTTGTACTATTATGTTTTATCTGTATATAGTTAATCTAAGTTACAATTACACTGCCAAAGGTTACATTTCAAATTCTCAAGTCTTAATGTCATGTTTTCTGATATCAGTCTACGGGATATACATGTTTACAACTGGCAGAAACTATCTGAACCAATCTTTTCAGATTTTTTAATTGAAATAAGTTTGAACAACAAAAGTCAAAGGAAGCAGGCAAAAAAATGATTTTCTTTAATAAAATTGACATGAAATAGAGTTGACCAAATTGGATGAACTAATGAATAAAACTAGAATTTAAAGGGAGTAAATCAAGAAAAAAACACTTTAAATGTCTTAAAAAATAAAATGATTATTAAAATCAATAAAAAGCATCTCATTATCATTAATAAATAAAATCCAAATGGATTTGTATGTCAACTCCACCAAAACATGAATGACGGATCAATTTGAAATAAAATGAAATCATGCAACTCATTAAATACGTCACAAAATATGTTGCAAATTTAAGCCGGAAATCTATTTTAGTCTAACCCAGGCCCATAGCCCAAATTAGGAAATCTCTTTTCAATATATTATTTTGGCATGTTTAATTAGATATCCTTTTGACAATACAGGGTCAGTGAGCATATATAGGCATGATATCTCAGAAACATGTTTTCAGCCAATTTTAAAATTTTGAAAATCCTGATATATTCCCTTTAAAGATCACTATTGCACAAAAGTAAAATGTTGTAATGTTTTGGGAAATAGTATAGGATCTCTAGTGGAATGTATATGTTACTATCAATGAATCGAGGGATTGTAAAATTGCGTCGAGATTCAAACTGTACACCAAAAAATGGAAAACATAAAAAATGTCTATCACACAGACTTACAATATAGTATAGATGGTTGTGTTGCATCTAGCATTTTATTCTGCACTTCCAAGATTATTTATAAAAAAAAAAAAAAATGCATTTTTTTTCTCATTTGTAAATGTTTTATAATTAGTTTAAAATATCTGACAAATTAGTATATAATCAATGAATGCTTTACGAACAGACCTGATACGGGTTGTCAATCAAACAAGTTGATAATCCAGTTGGCGATAGATATTGCTTCCAGATTTACCATTTTCCTTAGACAAGCAAACAGTCTCTAAGCAAACACTACATTGTATTACATTGTATTTACTTGGTCAAACAACACCACATTGCGAGAGGTAAGAGCGATAGTCTATATGGTGTAGGGTATATTAAAATGCAGATGTGAACGAGCAATAAAATGGTATCAATTTGTAACAAGAAATCCGTATATTTTGTGCTACTTTATCATGATACATTGCAGTAGTTAATGTAAATTTCAATGACAATCAAATGAAATGAGTCGCACTTTTGTTGATACTAGGGATCTGGTTATGTCAATCTGATGAGAAAATATCCAAAAACATTGGAAAGACAGGATGGACAAGACAATATATAACTATATTTTGTTGCACTGAACCTCGATTTGATCTACCAAAAATTGCGGAATCCTAAAAATAAAAGAGGATACTCAGGACAAAATATAAAGTTTTTTTTTTTGTTTAATTAAATAAAAATTTGAGTGGAATGAAAATTTATTGAGATTCTCATAAACACATAATGGTTGAATAATAAAATGCTTGTGTAAATATCACATTAATAAAAGAATGTTTATGTTAGAAAATCAATATCTGCACAATATTAAATACATAATACATGCATGCGTAATACTTAAAATACAATAACGTTGTATAACAAATGGAACTGGTTACAACAGCAAATAAATTAAATAACAAGACTATTACAGTGTATACCAAAATACAACAAAAATAAACCAATGCAATTTTGTATTAGCAAATCTATAGAAGATAAATGGATTTCAACATTCATACAAAGTAAATGATTAGTCATAGGAATGTCTACTTCAACAAACAATGGGGGAAAATATCATATTTAAAGAAACATCTTACAGATTTTTTTATTTCCTTTTGGCTTAAATGCCCAAAAGTCGATAACAAATTGGACTTAATTGTTAATCATTAAAAATAATTTTTCACACTTACAAATTACATGTATTACAAAATCGCTGTGACAAGAGAGACAAACAAAATGGGAGCTACGGTGACCATACCTCACCGGATGAAAATGTACCCACATGTGTCAATGGAACTGTATACACTAAAGACAAATACCAAGTTTCATCGAATTATCTTCTACCTATTAAAAGAGACATACAGCAATGTTGAAATTTTACTCAAAATGTTCATATATATACTTCACACATCAAACAAGCTTTAAACATAAGCACATATAACAGTATAGAAATATTTAGTTCACAGAATGACCATCTGAAAGGTCATATTGAAGAAATTATTAACATTTATTTTTCAGCACATATGCACTTATAACAGTATAGAAATATTTAATTCACAGAATGACCATCTGAAATGTCATATTGAAGAAATTATTAACATTTATTTTTAGCACATATGCACATATAACAGTATAGAAATATTTAATTCACAGAATGACCATCTGAAAGGTCATATTGAAGAAATTATTAACATTTAATTTTTAGCACATATGCACATATAACAGTATAGAAATATTTACATGTAGTTCACAGAATGACCATCTAAAAGGTCATATTGAAGAAATTGCTGGAGTATTGGTACTCCTACAAATTGGTCAGTAGTCCTTTATTTTGAAACTGAGGAGTAAAATACTCCACTGACTAAAACCTTATCTACAGTGCTGGCAATGCCCTTTCTCCTAATAAGAACAGAAAGTTAATGTCTTCATACATAATGGGGTAATTTAATTTCATATCTGCATCATGCTGATGAATAATTTTCAGAAATAATGTCGTGAGAAAATTTATCAATATTGCCTAATGTCCCTTTAAAAATCAAGTTCTGACAAAGAAAATTATATGTTTAGAATACACAATGTACTGCATCCTTTTTAACAATTAATATACAGTCTAACCTGTAGTATGCAGCTAGTCAAGGGAAGGACCAAAAGTAGCCATAACATGTTGTTATTTAATGCAGATTAATTTACTCTGAAGGCATATAAATGGAAAATAAGAAATGTGGCTGCTTAATAAAGGTGGTCGCTTATACACAGGGCTGGAAAATTCCACTCATCCGCTTGCCATGAAGAGTCAACATTTGGTTAGGACGAGTAAGATTTCAGAAACTGACCTTTACATTTCTTTCATTTTAAGCATTCAATTAAAAAATCTTGGAAATGGAGGATGAATAGCTTTTATAAGAAATTTCAAGCCCTGATACAGGTTTAACAGTATACACTATAAACATTATAATATGTGGTTACAATGTTGACAATATCACTTGCACCATTGAGAGTGCACATGAAATAATATATAAAATAAGTCTAGCCTTTTAACATTAAAATATTGAATTGTGATGTATTATGTAGCTTATTTTATTACAAATCCATATAAAAATTAAAACATGCATGTATTCAATGAAACTAATATTTAGAAAAGAACATATACATTTTTATTCTTTTACCATAAAAACAGTAAAACTGGTGTTCAAACTGCACAGAAACAAGAATGGAATGGTAACAAAACAATTTCTCTCTTGAGATCTGTAAAATGAAATTCAAAGGATAAACCTGTTCTTTTGTTTCACCAACATTTTTCTTAAGTTTTACTTAAATACTTAAAAACTTAACCTAGTTTTGACTGGTTATTTATCATTGATATAATCAATATCAATGAAACTATATGCAGTTTTACTGTAACCAGTCTTGTATCATGATCATTTGGCTGATTATTCTTACATTTAAGTTTTTTAATAAGGTACTTAAACATGTTGGTGAGATGGAAGCATGGTTACTTGCAAAACAGTTAGTTCAACATTGATAATATGTCATACAAAACAGTTTAGAAACCATGTTTTATCTTAAAAATGGGTCTTCCATAGCCGTGTGGTCTAAGGCACCATTTCAAGTTCACTTAACCTTTCACAGCTAATGTGTAGGTTCAAATCCCGCTTGGTCCAAAATATTAGTGAGAAAGTTTGCCAGTTACTTGTAACGGTGGTTTTACTCAGATCCATTCTGATGGCATTAAACCCCATTCAAAATATAATAAGAAAATTATCTTAAAAACTGAACAATGACAATTTCTCAGGGATAAAATACAATTGTTTTCTTGAAAGAAACATTAATATCATAATAGCTCAAATAATATGTCTTAAATACTGAATGGTACATTTCAAAACATTTATATTTATCAAAAGCATAATCATTGAACAAGTTTTTCACAATCAGAAGCATCAAATGCATAAAACATAAAACATACAATATACAACATATAACACAGAAAAAAGTGCATACCCATTTATGGTAAAATATTTTAAAAAAACTATTTATTTTGCATTACTATTGAAAAATAAATCAATATGATCTTTACTGCCACATCATTTGCAATAACTACCAATTCGCTACAAAAAAAAGAATTAACCCAATTAGAATTAGTTTTTTGTTGTACATGTATGTTTTGCCCCCATACAATAGAGAATTATCTTAAATATTGTTGTAAATGATGTGGCTGCAAGACATTGCAAAGACAGTGAAAAGCAAAAATGGATATGCACACTGAAGCTTCACATTGACCATTTGCAGCAAATCTCGTCTAAATGTAGTTGTTTGTTGTGGTGTAAAAATAAGAGTACCTTAGATTTTTAATATGTAAAATTCAAATGGCCACAACACTACCAAAAATCACTGAACCAAATTGCAAAAGAGATATGCAAAACTAGATCATTTCCAACAAGTTTCAGTGAATTGTAAATTATAGGTCAAAAGAAGAAGCAAGACCTTTCATCATATAAAAGGATCGTAGCTCAGCTGAAAATACAATACAATACAATACAGTAATATCGGATATACATGTATAAAACTCACACTTAACAAAATAATCATTTTTTTCACCCAATTAAGAAATATTGGAATGATAGACAAATAAGTACATTAGAATTACTCAGCAGGTTTTAGTACAATCTGCAGTATGAGGCAGTTGTCCACCAGTAACGGTGAGTTAGGCTGGCAAAGTTCTGCCAGTGACACCTTCTTGTCTAGCTCTGTATCTATCATGTAGCGCGTCTTGGAGAAGTTTTTCTTCCCACAGACTGAATACAGAATCTCATTCCTGCCAACTAGGGACAGAAGGTATTCCATTGGACGTGGCTGGTCAAGAATTAGATTGGAGTACAGGACAACACGGAAGTCATCCGATGTAGAGGAAACGCCTTTGGGGTAAATCTTTAATTCCCAATCCCAAGTTTGGGAAGGGTAGGAGGATGATCGCGTTGAGAATCGTATTCCTTTTTCCTCACCTTTAGGACATGACGAGTAGTTATGTATCACAAATCTGCAGTCCCACCTAAGATCACTGTAATTCCGCAGTATAAAACTCTGACCAGCAAAATCGCGAACACTCGTTCTCATCGACAGATGGAGGGCATGATATTTGTAAGCCATCATCAAATGCTTCTGAAAAAGATTTGGAAACTGTTTTGCAACATCACTATTTTCTACCATGTAGATTTGTTCAGCATTCATCATAGGAAACCGGATATACTCCAGGATCTCTCTCAGGTTGTCTTCAATGTTGAGAGCTCTCTTTGAGTGGGCCGTGGAATATAGCCACTTGAGGGAGGCAGTCCAAAGGTCAAACTCATCCCGCACTTTCAGATCAGAGCTGTCAAGGAACTCTAATAACTGGTCCTTCTCCAGGCCTATCCACTCCCTGTCCCAGTCTGTGGAGCCTGTAAAGGAACAACAAATCCTCAATATCATATGTGTCACCCATGCCACTTTTGTCAGCGCTATCTGTTGTCAAGGTGCAGATAATAAGTACCATCCACCAAATATGGCTAATTACGGACAAAGTTTGTTTAAATATTTAGCATCAGTTTTATGACACCAATGGTTAACAGATCATCAGTAAACCTAACGACTCTTTCCTGGGATCCTGGAAGGTTAACCAGTACTCAATCACATCCATCTTCACAAGTAAATGGTAACTTTCTCACATGAATCAGCAGTAAAAGACCAATGACAATAAGACTCAATATTGTATATCAATCCTCATGGAGGTTGTGGCCAGGAGGAGATTTTGAACTCACAATCCAATAGTCAGACTGAGCCAACTTGGCACAGCTATATACAAACAAGAAGTTGGTTCAAAACTACCCTCCAATCACCTCCAAGTGTTATTAGAAGATTTTACCAATACATGTATTTTTAAGGGGATTTACTGACAGTTTGGAAACATTATAGGTTAAGTAAGGCATTCAGTTTAACTGGTGGAGGATGATCTCAAACATGTGTATATGACTTTGAGAAGGACCACCTTCATTCTGCAGGTAATCACCAAATTTGCATATATATTATAAAGTGTTTGGATCATGCCGTCAGAGCTGAAACCCACTAACTTGACAATGAAGAGTGTGTGTTCTTGAAACAGCATCTTACATCATTCGACCAATGGTTAACTGAACAAATTGTAAATGTGTGATAAAAGTATTGTACTTGTTTTTTGGTGTTGAGGAAATAAGATAACAAGAACATAGAAAAGAAGGATGTAAACTCCATGTTTTTTATATCCAAATTATCAATTTTTGTTTTGTGAAATCAATTCAATATCAAATATATGCTCTCTCTATATTACCTATAATGTCATCCATTTTTTCTGCCATTGCCTTGATACAATACTGCACAAGACGTCGATGGTAGCATTTAGTCGCATACTGAAACCAAACGTAAAATACATCCTTCAGTTGCAGCTTGGGAATTATGTATGAGCAGGCAAAGTTGATACACACGTTCCTTAGGCCAACCACGTTGTACTTGTCTGCTAGGACTAGAACAGGTAAAGAGTTTTCCAGGTTAAGACGGATGTTACAACCATACAGATACTTCAGAAACCGTGGGAAAACACCAACACACATCGGGTCTTCTACCAACTCTAGCTCCTGTGTAAAAATACATTTTACATCATTTTATTATTCATAAGAAATATCTTTATAAACATGCAAAAAACCATGAGAGGAATATCTCCAATAATACATCAATAGGTATATGGTAAATTATTAGTACAATAATTAGAGTAGGTAATCCAGGGGCATAGGTAATCCAGGGGATAGGTAATCCAGAGAGGATATGTAATCCAGGGGAATAGATAATCCAAAGGGATAGGTAATCAAGGGGGAATAGATAATCAAGGGGGTAGGTAATCCAGGAGGAATAGATAATCCTGGGGATAGGTATTTCAGGGAAATAAATAATCCATGGGAATATATAATCCAGGGGGGAATAGGTAATTCAGGGGAATTGATAATCCAGGGGGATATGTAATCTAGGGAAGATAGGTAATCCAGGGGGGATAATTAATTCAGGCAAATAGATGATATATGGGAATATGTAATCCAGGGGGAATAGATACTCTATGGGAATATGTAATCCAGGGGAATATGTAATCCAGGGGGAATAGATAATATTTAGGAATATGTAATCCAGGGTGAATATGTAATCCAGGGTGAATAGATACTCTATGGGAATATGTAATCCAGGGGAATATGTAATCCAGGGGGAATAGATAATCTTTAGGAATATGTAATCCAGGGGGAATATGTAATCAGGGGGAATAGATAATCCTTAGGAATATGTAATCCAAGGGGAATATTTAATCCAAGGGGAATATGTAATCAGGGGGAATAGATAATCTATGGGAATGTGTTCAGGGGAATCCAAATTGAAATAGATACCGTTTTATTTTTTACATTTTGTGAATCTCAGTGCTGTCAAAGCATAGGTTAAACTTTTTAGCCATTATTTATATAATTGGTAACATTTAAAAAAAATTAATATTTTGGAATTTGTAGTGATTGGTAAGGAAGAACCCCACCCCCTCCCTGCATCCCATAGTTTCACCAGATTGAAACATATTTTGTTTTTATATGGAGATTTAATAGAGATATAAGATTCAGTTTACGATCATGACAGAAAGATATTATATTCAAAACAAGAGGCTCAAGTGGGCCTTAGTCTCTCATCATATTTCATTTGTAGCTTCTTTTCAAAACCTCATAAAGAAGAACTTGTAGAAAAGAAAAATGAGAATTATCTGTTTTCCCATAGCATTCCCATGTAAAAACCAGAGTCCCTTTATAGGGCCAACTTGACCCTAGACTTTTATTTGAACAATCTTAAAACCCTTGCTCATACCAATCATTAACTATGAATTACTTTGCCTTATCAGTTCTTTTGAAGAATTTTTCTTTAGGCTTATTTTCATTTATTAAATCTCCTTTAAAGGTCCCGGTCTCAACTACACAATACTCCAGACAGATATCTAAAAAAAAGCCTTAAATAGAAGAGAAAAACAAAATTTTCTATTTCCCTACAGTATTCACCAACTTGTTGGGCCCAAATTGATCCAATCCCCATCATTTGAACAAACTCTAAACCCTTTTTTCATAGAGACCAAATTTAAAAGACCCAGTCTCAACTGTTATGAATAAACAATGCTTCGGATATTAAGATGATTGAAATATTAGATGAGAAAAAGATGAGAATTTTTCATTTTCCTATATATATCCCTATGTGAAATCAAAGTTCTCTTATTGGGACTCAATGGATCATAGTCCCTTTATTTGAACAAATTCGAAACCTCTTCTCAAATATTTACATCAAATATGAATTAGGCTGGTTGGTTATTGAGAAGAAGAGTTAAATTTAATTTTCCTATGTTAACTGACAAGTCCCCAGGGCAGGTCAAATTTTTGTTCATGGCTTTAACAAATCCGAGAGAAAATGGTTAGATGATACTACATACAAAATATCAAAGCTTCAGGCCATACACTTTCGAAAAACGAGATTTTTGAAAGTTTGTGGGGGAAAATGAGCAGCCCCTTGGCCAGGCCAAATCTGACTCCCGGGTCATGATTTGAACATACTTGGGAGAACTTTATGTATCAAATATTCAAACCAAATTTGGTAAAAATATGACAATGGATACATTACAGGGTGATCACAAAAACTATCAAGTGAACATTTCACTCAGGTTAACTAACAAAATGACCGCTAAGGGTCTACAATAATTACCTTTTTCTCTGAATCTTTCCAATCACCAGTAAGCATGCGTTCAAAGACATCACTTGCTCGTACTAGCACCATCTTATGAGCATAAAACCTATGGCCGCCAACCACTAATACAATGTCGCTCAGCTTTTCATTATTACAAAACTTGGTCTGTTCTATAAGAAAACTTCTCTCATTTCCGAAACATGTTATACCCTCGGGACTGTTAAGGGCCAGGCCGACTGAAGACGGGGAAGGGTTCACACTTCCGCTCTGCTCAGAACCAGTACTCTGAATAAAACTTGAACTAACACTGCTGCCATCATCAAATTGTTGACTCAAACTTTCAGGTAGCGATAGCGGTGGAAGTACTGGTAGCTTTGGTGGGGTTGCCATCAGGTTTAATTGGGATCTGAGAAGAAATAAATTAATAAAAATATTTTGTAATTAATCATAACTTATTGTTCTGAGGCCTTTGTAGCTTTTGGCTTCTTTAATGTCGGCTTCCGTTGTGTTTGTCCATATTGTCTTCTTAATTCTTCTGGGTAACAACACAGTTGAAACTTTTGATAGTGTCGTTATTTTTATAGGCAACAGTATAAATTCAAATGTAAAAGAATTCGAGCTTTAAACGACTCTTATACTAAATGTGTTTTCCCCAAGTTCAGTTCTAACATTTCTTTTTGAAAAGTTGTAGGATATTTTCTTTACCATGAATGCATATGGCCCGGTTAATAATTATATATTTGATATTTGATCTGTGTAATATTTTAAATACCTGTATCATATCACATCTTATTCTTCTATATTCAAAAGAAGGAATCCCAGATGTATATAAGTCTGTCACTATGACTATTGATATATGATATTAGTTTACTTTTTTTCTTGACATTCTTTTACTTATATATTTCTTTAATGGGGGTTTAAAGCCATTTTCATTACAAATCAGGTTATGGCATGTCCAGCTTTATTGGTGGAGAAGAACTCAGAATGAGTCTGAGTAAAACTCAGAATGAGTCTGAGTAAAACAATAACCTTTCCATAACTAGGTTAAACACAACACTTCAAGAGTTGTCAGAAGACAACAAAGCTAGCCGATGGGATAAAACTCACTACCCATGCAAAGATTGAGATTGGTGGCAAACACAAAAACTTAAATGCAACTAAACACCAAAGTTTAACCTGGGTGTCTACAGACGAAAAATTAAGTCCAAAAGGGCCATAACTTTGCCAAAATGCAACCCTGAGTTATGGTTCTTGTCTCTGTGTGTTCCATCAATGATGGTGAACATGCATGTGAAGTTTCATTCATATCCAATGAGTGGTTGCATAGATATTTTGCCTGATAAAAAACTTTAACCTGAAAAATTAAGTCGAAAAGGGCCTGAACTCTGCCAAAATGCAATCCAGAGTTATGTTTTTTGTCTCTGTGTGTTTCACTGATGACACATGCGTAGTTTCATTAATATCCAATGAGTGGTTGCATAGATATATAAAACTTGTATGCAAATAAACGCAAAAGTTTAACCTGGGTGTCTACAGATGCCGCCGGGGTCATGGCAAAAGATCTCCTTTGACATTTGTTTCCAGCCAGCTTAAAATGACAACATTAACATGAATTGATGGCTCTTTGCCATGTGGACGTCAGAAGGTAGTTTTAATAGTGGTTTTATAACATTAGAGAGCATCCTGTGAGATGATTTTATGTTTTTCTGCTGGTACTAAGATGACTTTCTGCCAATGTACATCTGTATCAATCAAAATTAATCATATAAGAAACAAAATAAAACACCACACCAGAAACTTCATCATAAGAAATCATTATGATAACACTCAATTTGAAAGCTATGACATTGTGATCTTGTCTTATTTATTTAATTTTCTATACAAATCTATTATAATACAGCGCTACAGGTATTAACGAATCCCCAGGATAACGAATCACTTCCGTTTTAACCTATCATACATTACAAAATAATTTGTTACTAAGATTTTTAATACTACATGTTTGAAGATAACTCCTTTAACAAAATCTGGGAAAAAAGAGTGTGTTGAAAATGACATCATCAAAATATTTGTCTGTGGGAAAACACAAATACTGTACACACATTTAAATAAAAAATCAAAGTAGACATCTTTAAATATTACCAGTTTAATGTTCTAACCACACCACTAAAAAGAAAATAATCTTATAAATGTTTCTGTAAAAAATCACTTGTAATGCATTTACTGTATTTCCAGGAGTAATGAATCAGCAAAAAGGGCAACTGTGCAACTAAAGTGATGATGGGTGTTCAATATGTTTTATATTTTCTTTTTGCAAATGAGCAACTTGATCTGAGCTGTGATTTTGTTGGTTTATGCCAATGAATGTGCTTGTTTTAATTAACTTGATCTAAAAATAGTGTTTGTTTAATATTTCATGCTAAGTCAATTCTCATGAATAAGAAGCTGGTGTTCTGTCCCTACACGTTGCTACCAAAAAACATTACCACTTATTTCCCCCTTTCATGTTTAATTAATAATGTCTTAAACCAAACATTTTCAATATACTGTTATGTTTAAGTATCATGAGATAAAGTTGTTCAATGCAAGGGTTGTGATGAGCTGGTTGGAGGACCAAAATATTTATCATTGCAGTGCCTGAACAGTGTGATGAATGACAGGGATGGATTCATAAAATTATGTTCCACTTGGTTTTGATGCAGATGCAATCAATGATGGCAAACTATGCGTTTGTCACAAATTCTCATAAATATGGCACTTGCATACCATTTGCTATTCATGTCATACTAATTTATCTGGAAGAAGGAGCTTATTAATATATTTTAGCACTATTGGCCATTGTTAAATGAAGCTTTTGTCATGATAATAAATTTTGTCTATTGTCCAATTGCCTTTAGCCTGCCAATATTTCGTTATTAAAGATGGCACTTTCATGGTTTATTTGTCAACATGTATATTCATGAGAACATCGATTAGTCTCAATACAACCATTCAGTCTCTTGTATAATATAACATATAATTATGTCTATTCTGGTGCATGTATGTACATTACAGTAATACAACGTAACAGTTGAATGAGACACATGAGATGTTTAATGACGGGTAAAAATTACCTTTACACATGCTATGTAAACAGTGATCAACAGTCTATGCAGGAATAGTGTACTGTAGTCAAATGCTACCATGCATTCAAAGTGAGACTAACAGTGTCTGTTGATTGTAGACCGTGAATACACCAATATTCAAGATAAAAATACATGTTTAATCTGGATACCTGATTAAAAACATTCAAGTTCAGCTAGTAACAGATGCAAAACAGGAACTAAAGTTACAATATATTACATGTTTACTAGTTGGCAATGTTCCTAGAGTGATTTGACACTGGTAGCAAAATAATGTGTGAGCCATGTACGTAGAATTCCTGTGTCCAGCTTTGTATCCTAGGGTTAGGGTGTCTTGTAATTATAACATTTATAGTTGAATAATTTACATTATTACACAATGCGCTGTTTGTCATGCCAAATATAAATTATGATGCAGAGTTGAATTGCCATGTGTATGGTGTTAATCAAAATCTTAAACAAAACACTTTATCTGCATATCGTAGAATGCCCTTAAATCGAGACAAACCTTGGTTCGAGGTCATTTTATTTTCTCGCTATCTCGCGAAATTTGACAGTGCATGCACCATAATTACGTCATAGTTTACTACAAAGTTATTCAACAATGCAAATCTGTCAAATTGTTTTAAATATATTCTAAGGAGGTAACTTATCAAAATGTTTAGAAACAAGTATTCACGTTCTAATTGGGATATTCTGAATAATGGGAACTTGTGTAAACATTTAGGCCCAATGTATTCATAGCACTTTTGTATTTAAGTTAAAAAAAGGTGAAATATTTGTATGCTCTCTATTTAGCAAAAAAAAGAAACACATAAGACTAAAACCCCTACCTGCAATGTGTTTAAAAAGTTTTCATTGCTATGAAATGTTGTTTTTAATACATAAAATTAAAAAAGAAATCATAATTAATAGTATTGAATGTATTTGACTTTTTAAGTCACGTGATTAAAGTGGCCTTCTGCTCTGACGTCATATCCGCGATTTGAGGTTGTGTATTTAAACTGCTATATTTATTTACATAACTGTTTTTTGACTGATTTTGCAAAGTCTCTTTAGTGAATATTATCAACTGGAACATTTGTTTAGAGGGAGGTGGAATTATTCAAACAAGTAGAAATTTTCTTGTGAAATAACTGAACTCATTTAGTGTTTTGAATTTGTACGTCAGCATATCGAACCATGGTACTTCGAGAATATGTTTAGCAGTAGGTCTACCCGATAAGACCTCAAGCATGATTTGTCTAAGTTGTAAGAACTTATTTCACAATCGACGTAAAACTAATTTATTTTAATTAAATTGTAGCTCTCAATTTAAGTGTTGTGGTTATGCAAATTTTTTATTGTCAGGAAATGGTCAATTTGACTGAGTAAATCAAATCTAGCGTTTATGAAATAATAAATAAAAAAGAATTCAGCATACCTTAATAACTTAACAATGGAGCTAATACATATTTTATATCCTGGGTGACAAAAGTGTGACATATGGCGGGTGAAGGGAGACTACTATTGCGGTTTGGACTGGTTTTGTTTTTATTATAGACAGGAACAAGGAATTAAATATATATATATATAGTTGTTTGAAAGAAAACACGGCGAAGTTGATGGAATTTATATTTAATACAAATTGCGGTATTTGAAAATTGATATTTATAAAAAGGATAACTTAAAGTTATATATACTGTTGCTTTATTTATTTATTAACATAACGTGTGCATTACGATAGATGGACACAAATTGAAAACCATTCTAAAAATGGCTGCGCCCATGGATCCTCCATGGATCATGGATTCAAGGACTTGTATATACTTCCTTGATGAATTGATTTTGGCAAATTGAGAGCTCAACTTGATGATACAGTTATCGCAGTGTTCTAATGTTCAAAACAGACGAATTTCAAATGTAACTTTTAAATAACATTTTTAGGCTCCTTATAACAAACTGTAAACAACACGAAGTCTTTCCGGATTTTATTATGATTTCAGCAAGTAGGACGTTCGCGTTCCGTGTGTTGTTGGGAAGCAGTGTTACAAAATTAGTTCAGAATGTAAGCCCCGGATGCAGGAATGTACATAGCGTCACTAGGAGTACTCAAACAACTTGGTGCAGGACTCAAGTTTTGAAGAGACTGGCGCGTCATATTCATAGAAACAATGTAGAAAGTAGTGCTGAGAATGATTCCATTGTGAAGCAATGGACAACTCCTTTACAATTCAATGGTTAGCGCTTTAAGTCAGTTTCAGTGATATTATTTTACATCTTGTTTGGTTGTTGACACGCATTATTCATACCATGTAAAACTGTGTAAATGTGCAATTGTTGGTCAATAGTTATATGTCCCTTGTATACCTAATACCATGATATACCTTTTACCTCGAATGCCCGTATAATAACACCCAGACATGGGTAAGTTCCAACTTCCGTTAGCGTCCATATTTGTTTATATTTCTTACCGGCAACTGTTTATTACTCAACACACTTTATTACTGTTTATTATTGATGCCATTATTTACATGGTTGACAAAATTTTAGACTCGCAGTAATAGGTATAACCAGTATATATACAGTATTTCTCCTAATTAATGCGCCCCATCCAACTGCATTTTACGAATGAAGTGCATTTATTTGAGCCTACATGAGCAATTTTTAATTTCAAAAGTAATAACAGCATTATTTTTTAGTACTTATTAAACTTGTCAAATTGGTATAAATACATAAAATAACATTAATATCAATGATAAACATGTCCATACAATAAACTAAGTGGTGTTTAGACAGGATTAGTTTCAGTTTGTTACACGAAACCATTGAATATGAATTGGTTTTAACAAAGAATTTGCATAGGTGAGCATTGATCTTTGCATTTCTGCATTTGCCTAATCATAAAATTTGCATTTTGTGAACATAATTTTCCACAAAATATGATACCTGCTTCTCTCACCCAGGGATGGTGGTGCGACTATTGATTGATGTTTATTGAGGTTAAAACACGTAAAATTATATACAGGTTACATCAAATAAACATAACTAATTTCTAATAAAAAAAAAGATAGATTAGTAAGTTACGGTAATTTTATAACTATCAACCATATTATATAAAATTAAATAAGTATTGCAACTAATTAAATAAAAAGTATCACAGAATGTAATTATCTATTCAAGTAGGTTTTTGCTAAATAAAGTACAGTTAAACCTGTCTGAAGCAGTCAAAGGAAGGAACAAAAGTGACCTTTAGACAGGTTGTTGCTTAATACAGGTTAATTTGCTGTGAAAGCATAGAAATAGGAAATAGCAAATGTGGCTGCTTAAGACAAATGGCTGCTTAATAGAATTTATGACTTACTTTTGATTGTATTTAAAATATCATTAGTGTCATATTTACTACATTGTACCACATTACAGTTCTGGTGTTAGTGTTTTGATTAAATATTTGATAAATGGTAAATCTTTGTTTCAAATGCCTTTACTTCCACCTGCACATATCTTTTTAATATAGGGTGATATTTAATAAACAGCATTTCAACAAAAATCTTTATTCTTTATAAACTCAAACTCTATTTTAATGTGAATAGAAGACATATCTATACATATTTACTACTTATTAAATGTGTTTTTCACAAAGACAAGAAAGAGTATGTTTTAAAAAAGAAAACATCTCTGGCAGTGACTAGTAAATGACATTTAAATGAAAGAGTCTGTGACCTTTGGTGAATATTTAAATCATCTCAAATGTGTCTTAATTGTTCCTTTTCACATTTCTTTATGACCTCGATAGATGAAAAAGATTTTATTTCATCCAAGAGGTCATTAAAAAAATTAAGGACGATAGTGAAAAATTACAGTTGGTTGGGCCACCAGAAACATAACTCTTTATTTGGCCATATATAGTTTAAATTTATTTATTTTACTTCAATTGTGAAACAAGTTCTTACAACTTAGACAAATAACGCTCGAAGTCTTCCTGGGTAGAACCAGTACAAAGCATATGCGGAAAAATTGTCTTGCTCAAGGACACCACACATAGCCGTAGTGGAGGATTGAACCCACGACCCTCCTATCATGGGTTCGGTGCTCTACCACTGGACCACACGCCATATAGGTCATGCTGACTCAAAATAAAGTTTGATATTGAATTGTTCTATAATCAATATATTTCAATAGTAAAACAAAATAATATTCTGTTATGT
This sequence comes from Panopea generosa, assembly GCA_029582155.1. Taxonomy (NCBI): domain Eukaryota; kingdom Metazoa; phylum Mollusca; class Bivalvia; order Adapedonta; family Hiatellidae; genus Panopea; species Panopea generosa. The sequence continues at coordinate 30,510,487 of CM055897.1, read as the reverse complement.
TAAAAGATGTTCACCATCAGAAATTTCATCAACAATTATCTATTCTTAATCTGTCATTTCACACTTGTAGAACCAGAGTTTGACATCGAGTTCCTTTTAGATCCAAACAACTATGCTTCCATCAAGCAGAACATAGTTGACAGGAAAGGTGTTGGTGATATAGATCTGGTGGTAATGATCTCTTTTTTTGCTTTATTTCATTAGTTTGTGGTGTTAAAAGTCAAATTTTACAATCTTTCAATGAAATAATTAAAAATTAATTTAAATTTAAACACATTAACTGCATATGCTGTTAAGTAAGCACATTCGGGCGTGGTACCCATGTATTTTTGGAATCGTCCTTGGCCTTGAGTGCTGTCTCATTGTGAGTTTGACCCACGCCACCTCATTCCAAAATTTAATGTGAGAAAATATGCCAGTTATTTGAATTGAGGAAAGGCAGTGGTTCTATTCACTCCATCAATGAAACTGGATACCAAAATTGTCCTGTATTGACTGTATTTAAACCCCATTAAACGTTAAAAAACATTTATGGCATGATGCATGACTCTAGTTAATATTAAATTTTTAAAATTAATGACTTTAATATATTTGATCATTTTACATCAGTTCTGTTGTGAAACAAGCTCTTTAACTTACATATAATACTAAGTATGCAGAATGATGCTCAGTGTCATCCTGGGAAAACACAGTACTAAGCATAATTGTTTGTCTACTTGATAAATTCATTAAAACATATGTCTTGTGTTACCATGCTGGTGTTAAATAATTTTATTCAATTTTTCTCAGATTGACTTATGGAAGAAAATGACAGATGAAGAAAATGTAAGTTTATGGAAGTTTTATTGAATTAATTTAAGATATTAATAAATTCATGGTACATTCCGTAACACAAGTATCTTCATATCTTAGATATGTTCACTTTGAAATTCAGTAGTTTCTGATAAATGATGAACCCATTGTTTTGTTTTTTAAGTTCATTTGCTTTGTTTAAAGTTTTTTCAATTAATTTAATTTATATTGTTTATTTTACATAGATTCTTTTAAATCGTACAAATCTAGCATGATTTCTTCCCGGGTAGAACCACTATAATGCATATGTGATGAAGTGCTTTATTCAAACATGACCTTGATTGAGGAATCAAACCTGTAACTGTTTGAAGGGCGCTCATTTGCTCATTTTTGGGGCCATTATTCTGCCCCATTTCCAATGGAAAAAAACAGTAGTATACTTTTTCCCAATCCAGAGTAACAAAATTCCTAATTTCAAAATGCAAAGAAACCAAAAGAAATATTTTTTAATATTACAATTTTGATGTAGTCTTCTACAAGAATATCACACTTTTTTATACATTTAATATACATTACTCATATCTTGTTATATTGAAGGTACCTGTGCTATGTAATTTTCCCACTTTCTTTAAAAACAACACATATTTTCCCAAAGTCAGGGGCCCCGACCTTGTTCCCAAACGTGCAAGCAAGATCCCTGGTTTGATCCAGGAACTGATGCTAATCTCTAAATCATGCTCTCCACAGGTTTTTAAATTCATTAAAATTATTTACAAGTAATAGTTCTAAGGAAAAACGGTCATGTTCATTACATGAATATATTAAAACATATTGTAAATTTCTCTTGTTATTTTTTATTTATATACAGCCAAACTCTGTTTGTTTCTTGGTTTTTAAGTGAGAAAGAGCATAAAAACCAAACTTGTTTACTTTTCCCTGATCCAGGATTTCAGAAATGGGTAGTCAAATATGGCAGATTACTTTTTTGCTGAATAATATTAAATCCTTTACGAAATAAAATACCCAGTAGGAACAATTAAAGAAATGGAAATATGAAATATTGAAAAAGAGCTGTATGGGGTTGAGGTATGTATGGGTAGAGCTCTAACAAACACATTTTTATATTGATCTGATTTTTCTCTTTCATACCACCATTTACTTTATCCAGGAACAAGAAAAGACAAAGTTAAAAGAAAAATTGCTGACAGCTGCAAGGGATATACCCAATATGTCACATCCGAAGTCTGTAAGTAAACATGAAATATACTAGGATTGTACATTAACTGTTGATGCTGGTAATCATAATCTTCTCTGACACATACAGGTTTTGTCCTCTTTGTTATTGTATATATCATAATGTATCATATCCTGAGTCCGTAAGTTAGCAGTGTACTTGCCGGTATGTATATACTTGCCAGTATGTATATACTCACCGGTATGTATATATTTGCTGGTATATATATACTCACTGGTATGTATATACTGCCAGTATTATTTACTCACTTGTATGTATATTCTCGCTAGTATGTGTATACTCGCCAGTATGTTTATAGTCGCCGGTATGTATATACTTACCAGTATGTGTATACTCTCAGGTATGTATATACTTGCTGGTATGTATATACTCACCAGTATGTATATATTTGCTGGTATGTATATACTCGCCAGTATGTATATATTGGCTGGTATATATATATATATATATATACTCACTGGTATGTATATACTGCCAGTATTATTTACTCACTGGTATGTATATTCTTGCTAGTATGTGTATACTCGCCAGTATGTATAATCGCCGGTATGTATATACTTACCAGTATGTGTATACTGTCCGATATGCATATACTCTCAGGTATGTATATACTCACTGGTATGTATATACTCACCAGTATGTATATATTTGCCAGTATGTATATACTCGCCAGTATGTATATATTTGCCGGTATGTATATACTCACTGGTATGTTTATACTCGCTGGTATGTTTATACTTGCTGATATGTATATACTCGCCAGTATGTATATACTTGCCACTGGCAAGTTACCAGTATGTATATGCTCACCAGTATGTATCTACAAATATACATTTACAAAACTGTACAATGTATATACCTGTACACACTTTGTAAGTAACATATATGATGTGTGGACACCTCCTCACACTTTCTGAAAGGTTCATCACACATAACGATTTGAATCGCAGCATTGTAAGTATCTGAAAACATTTATTTCAGCCTATTGGTGAAGAAGATCAAGCAAAACAAATTGAACTTATTGGAAACAAAACAGGTATGTTTTGGATGTTTTTGTGTAATGTGAGGTTTTCCTGTTTTATATTTGAACTGAGGCTCTGTCGATTGCCCTTTAAAACATTGATGTCAATGGTTTGAATTTCATTATTTCAGTTGTATACTCATAAAATATAGAATGATTTATTCTTTTCCTTGCATATCAAAAAGACTAAAAAAAATCTCTAAATGTTAATTTACCATCTTCTGAGAATGCAAACTACAACATTGCCATGGGTCAACCATCATAATGTGTACTAAACATTTTGCAACAACAATTTTATTTCATTTAGTTTGTCATTATTTTATTGCAAATCCATACATATATTGACAAACATGTTTTTACAGTCAAGATTAACAATTGCAAATGTTTATTAGGAAAGCTATAGTATTAAATGATATAGACGTTTCACAGACACTGATATTGACTGCAACTTTGTTAAATTAAATTGTTGTTTGGAACACTTGCATGTATAGGTTATTTTTATAATATTAAAGTATTAAATGTTAAAGTACAAAGAGAAATGGATGCATTAATGGATCTAAATGGACTTATTTTATATAAATTGTACAATGTAGATGTTGATGCTTCAGATTGTAAGTACATTAATGAGATTAAAGTTCTTTTTTTTCTGATAGTTTTTGTTTTTTTCATATTAAATTATATAGTGGGCCTTTTTTTTTTTGGTTAATTATATGACAGATTAGAATTACACATTTATTTTTTTCAGAGTTCACATTTCAGCCTAGAACAGTGGTCGAGCTAGGGGAAAATTTAGGGATGCTGAGAACAAAGTAAGTGGTCCTGTGTTAGTATCACTTGCATCAGATTGTCAATTTTATTTTATGCTAAATTTAAAAAACTCTCAGATATTTTAATCCACCGGTAGTCTAGTTTTAATAGCAGTTCAACATGAAAATGGTTTGTTACAAAACATGTATTCATGCACTTTGTTTGATAAAATTTGACGGATTTTGAGAAGATATGCTATGACCCTCAAATTTTGCATTTTTGTCAGACTATTTAATCGATAGACCCTTAAAATTCTCCAGTCTTCCTTAAAGGCTCATTATGTGAGGGACAAATGCCCCACAATTCAAAGTGTGAGGATACAGTGGATATTGTGATATTTCTTACTCCATTCTTAGTAGAAAGAGATAATAGAGAGAATGTTAATCAAGAATATAGAATCTTTCACAGGTGTAAGATTGAGATAAGGCTATTCCAACCTTATGTATCACAAATTTAATGAGAACTGAGGCTTTACCAAGGTAAAGCAATGATACCAAGGATTTTTATATTTTTCTCTAAACAAATTTGTTGATTTATCATCTTCTGACAAAAGTGTGACATTATCGGTATGCAGGCATGCTCATTTCATGAGTGCATGAATATTATCTCAACATAAGGTTATGATAGAATATCTCACAAGCTCATGTAACCATGGTATCCCTTTTTCAGTAAGCAAGGAAAGATCATCATACATGTGTAACTTTACAGATGTACAGGCCACATTGTCACATTCTAGGCATACAAAGTAGCATTAAAATTTGGTGGCAGTTTTAGTTTATGGTTAAAAATTTTAACATCATAAAACCTTAAATTTTGTCATTGATCAGTAAAGTTGAATAGGCCAGTTTTGCCAATAAGGTGGGGCGGTAGTGTAATGGATAGAGTGTTGGCCGCTCATGCCAGAGGTTGCGGGTTCGATCCCCAGCTCGACCCGATGCCTCTCATAAAACAACACTCAGTACTGGTTCTACCCAGGAAGCGGACTCGAGAGCGGTTCATATAAGCTCTGAGCTTTCATCGCAGTCGAGCTAAAGTAAATTTGAATAAACTAAAAACTAAAACTAAACTAATTTTGCCAATTGTCATAATAGAACCATTCAAAGTCAAATGCACATCAAACAATGATTTAAACCTGTCAATGAATACAGAATATCCAACAACATAGAAACTCATCACTTCCATCAAGTCATTCATTATTATTCTAGTACTTTAGCAAAAAAAAACAACACAAAAAAATATTTTTGTACATTTTAGTATTAAATGTAATTTTGCAACTTGCATTGAAGATTTATTTTATGTAACACATTTATACATTTACACATTTCAGTAATGTGAACCTCACTACTGGTAATGGGACGTATTACTTTATTGATAAACTAGCTTTGCTGGAGCAGGCTCTCATCAAATATACAGTGAAAAAACTACTTACCAAAGTAAGTACAACTATCTAGTATTACAGCACATTTTACATTGTCTAGCTGTCAATTCACAGTATCAATATTAAATATATATGGTTAAAGAATATATTATGGGGGAAAAGTCAATTATCAATACATATACTGGTAACCCCAACTATCACAACCACAATTCAAATGATATACTTCTCACCACATACTGGTCCAAAAACTGTATGTGAGATAGTTTGGCAATAACTTGTGGAAGGACGGTGATTCTAATAAGATTCATCTGAGGTCTTCCTCCGTCAATAAAACTGGATATGCCATATGTTACTTATAGTGTTGAAAGAGATGACAAGTTGCATTAAGAAAAAAAACACATAATACTCACACAAATAAAGACCTTGGAAGATTAAGCCTATTGTCATTGTTTAATGTTTATCTATTGTGTTTGTCTTCAAATGTCGTTTACACAAATTATGTGAAAATTGAACCTTTCCAATGCATTACTTAGCACTTACACATTGCAATCTTCTCAAACAGTTATTATATTGATATTAAATTGGATTATTGATCAGCTTTACATATTAAAATTATAATAAATTATGCTACATATTGAAAATGTATATAAAACAGAGCAGTAGTACAGTAGAAAGAGTGTCGGCCGCTCAAGTTGGAGGTTATGGGTCCGAATAACAACATTAAGTACTGGCCCCGAGGTTATTAAACATTTATCATACTCAACTCAAATTTGTACTCAAAACACAGTTTCTAGGAGTCACATACAAATGCAATTTAAAGCTCAAACACTTGACTAGGTCTGGAATTTTAGAGTATTAATGCAGATTTGAGGTAAAAAATTTATACATATTTACGTTTATTTTGTTATAATGAGTTTATTCATCTTTGAGTTGAGCATAAAATCTTGAGTTGAGCATGGAAAAAATATTTATAGGCTCGGACCCAGGCTACTGTGGAAGGAGACTTGATAGCAGTTCATATAAACTCTGAACTTACTGAATAATCAAGCTAAAATAAATTAATCATTAAACTTAATCAGTGAATGTGTCACAGTCTAAAGAAAAATAGATCTCTTTGGTGGAAAAGGTTTGTCTTGTCGTTCTTTGTGATCAGAAATATTGTGATTGTCTTTTTCAGGGTTTTGATTTGGTCTCTGTTCCTGATCTGCTTGATCCACAAGTCATAGTAAGTGATGCAGGTCGTTGTTGTCCACAGTTCCAGTCTTGAAATATATTCCTATTTTGTGTTATCTCAAAAATTAATAGATACATAATTTACTTTTACCAGTATGCAATCTTTAACAAACAATTTTTTTTTTTTTTTTTTAATTTCAATCACTGAAAAGTGATCCATTTAATCACCCCGTAATAGGTCTGTGAGGGTCGGGGTGGGCCATCCCTCAACAAACCGTACAAATATATATATCAGTCAAGTTGTAACATACATTCATATATATACACTGAAAGGAAAAAGAAAGCATACATTTTGGTTTTTGAAATTATTTCATTATTGACTAAGTTTATTCATGTGATGAAAAAAAACAACTGATTTTTTCTTATTGTTTTGCTTTGAAATGAATTAGATGTTTGTTTTTTGATTCAACAAATATACAAAATTTATATGTAATACATTTTTTGTTCCTTGACCTGTCGACGTTTATAGGTATGTATACTTTCTTTTTCCTTTCACCGAATACACATATATACATTAATCTTAAAGGGACACACCATTCTAAACAAATTATAGATTGTAGCTCGAGCTAAAACAAAAATCAAACAGAAATAAAATATAGTTTGACACAGCAGATGATAGTATAAGAAAATTATGTTGTCTAATGACGGCTGGCTTGGTGTAGGACCTTAATAAATATTAAATATGTATTTTGGTGTATCCCTTTTTATAGAAAAGATAAAATGGCAATAATTACATGAATTTTATTATATTGGGGTTGTTTTTGTGTGTTTATATTTATTAGAGGTATCTATAATTGGAATGGTTTATAAACACAATTTTTTGTGTGTTAATTGATGGTGTTTATTGAAAGCCAAGGAGAAGACTTTAAAATAAATATCAAAAATACCTCGGTTCATTTTATATTTTTCTAGTAAAATTTAACTTTATTTGAGAATCAGTAAACACAAAAGAATCACCTATTTCTTAAATTTTATAAAACATGTGTTTTCAGTTATTGGATTGGTTGAATATTAGTGTAAAATATTTCTCATTTGCATATATTTCATGAAAAATTAAGCAGATTCACATACAAACTAAAATATTATGTCAATTATGTATATAAATATACAGATAGAATAAAAATTGCTGGAAAAGGTTTCTACCAGTATGTTAAAACTGATATTATGAAATAGAATATGTAAAGTAACGTCTTTATGATGTACATGTATATACATTGTTTTAAATATTTTACATCATTTTTGTGCCATCTAGGGCACCAATCAACAAACATACCACCCTAGACAGTTAACCAGTACACCAACATGTATCCCTGCAAGTGACTGATAACTTTTCCACTTGAATCAGCAGTGAGAGACAAGCAACAACCAGATTCATGTATTCATCACTGAGACTGTACCCAGGCAGGAAATTCACTAAACCTGGATTAATACTCCTAATAAAACATCCTACCGAATAAGCTTATCAAGTCTGGCTGTGTATATACACTGTACATTGTACAAATGTAACATGACTATATTTGTGTTAAGGAACTGAATTTGAGTCATCTTGGCCTTCTTGTCCATGCTATTTTCATTAAGCTTTTCCATATAGCATTTAATCTTGTTAGTCCATCTGGTACAGCAGTTTTGATGTAATTAATTGACACTTGGAAATAATTTTAATAATTAATTGGACTGTCACTACATTCTGGTTGCATTATTTTCCAGCATATGCGTACCTTTCACATTGTTAATCTGAATTTAACAAAATTGCTGAAAATTACTAAATCTGCTTGTCTTTCAGGAAAGTTGTGGATTTAAAACTACAGGGGATGTTGCACAAGTTTATAAACTGGATTCCAACAGGCATAGGTCTTTGTGTTTGGCTGGTACATCTGAAATGTCCCTTGCAGGTAACAGACTTTATATTATGAACAAAATTTATTGTTTTTGTTGTAAAAAAAAAAGAATGCCACATGTTTTAAGTTTGTTTACAGCAAACATGATTAAAATGGATGGTGATCACCTAACTTTACTTGATGAATGTATCCTGTAAACCATGTAAATATAAAAATATGTTCTGTGTTTGTTACACTCCTGGGCTGGTTAATCATGTGATAAGGTTCACTTACTGTTATTGTGAGATTACCTCAAAAGTGAGTCCTCTTCATGACCAAAGATTGGTTGGTTGATTGAATAGCGTCATTTTAATGCCATCGAGAGCTAGCAGATGATTAGTTCATCTAATCACTCTTTTTTAGGATCCTTGACGGTTAACCAGTACTCAAGCATTCCCCATCTATGCAAATAACTGATAATTTTCCCATTGGAATCAGCAATGTGAGACAGATGATAATGAGAAGCAATGTCATATTAATCATCACTGAGACTTTAACCAGGCAGAGATTGGAATTTGCGACCCCTGGATTGATAGTTGGACACACTACAAACAGAACTAACGGGCTCAACTCTCTTCATTACCAAAATATTTCTTTGAGCTAGTCTCATTCACATACAACATATATTTATCAACGACATGAAATATAGCAGGACAATACTTGTGTATATTATTCCTCATTCCATGCAGTTGTCAGATGATTAAAATGGCCAAATACCGATGAAATGACAATAGAATTTCTTTAATACCAGAATTGCCGGGCCCAATTAGCTCAGTCGGTAATGCGCCTGGCTATCAATCCAGGGGTCGTGAGTTTAAATCCCCATCTGGCAACAGTCTCCGTGATGATTGATATATGACATTGTGTCTCATTATCATTCGTCTCTCACCGCTGATTCAAGTGGGAAAGTTATCAGCTACTTGCGGAGATGGGGGTGTGTTCGAGTACTGGTAGAACCTTTAAGATCCCATGAAACAGTGGTTAGGTCTGATCGTCTGTTAGCCCTCAGTGGCATAAAAATTATGCTAAATATTCAATCAATAAATCAATACCAGAATCGGTTTTTAATGTTTTTACGCAAATTCGTATTTCATCTTATATAAGGCCATTATAAATTAATTGCTAGATTATCATCCAAATTTTTCTTCAAAAACGGGGAGGGCGGGAGGATTTTATTTCTTATTTGTATTTTTAAAATTTTTGATGTTTTTATGCCACCCAAAAAATTTTATATAGTAATCGCAGCGTCCGTCAGCCGTCCATCCGTCCGTCCGTCCGTCCGTACACACAAATGAGTAGTTAAGTGTCTAAGGTTTAGGGTTAGTAATTTTTATGGACAGTTGAAAAGCAGTTGAAAAATAATTACGTGGCTGTTTCTAGCCACTTAAAAACGGCTTTAATGTGGCATTTTTTCTTTTAAGTATATGATTGACGCAAAAAAGCCACTTAAATACCTATTTGTGAGAACGTCCGTCCATCCATCCTTCCGTCCGGTATTTCATTTCCGGCCTGTAACTTTGTCATGCATAGATGGATTTTGTTGAAACTTGCAACAAATGAACAACAGAACATGACGACGTGTCGAGAGTAAGACCCACACCCGTACCTCAAAGGTCAAGGTCACAAATTCAGTTTGTTTGACAACACTTTGAATTTATGTGAGATTTCGTTTCTGGCCTGTAACATAACATCATGACATGTTGGTGGGCATGTGACACTTAACAGTGACATTTCTTGTTTTATTTTTATTTTTTTTATGAAAATAAATTTTTTTTATGAAAATAAAAAGGGTCGGGGCAGCAGGAAAATTAGGGGGCGGGCGGGAATGATAATCTAGCAATTAATTTATTGCCTTAAGGAATATTTTACTGTTTATAAGTATTATATTGATATGATTTCCAATTCTTTTTATGAAATACGGAGCATTTGTTTTACTACGCTAGTCTTACTGATTGACTATAGAATACATGCACATTGTTACATGTACTGTATGAATCATGTACATACATTGTACACTGTGTTGTAAGACAATGAACAGTTAAGAAACTCAGAATTGAATTGAAAATTTGTTTATATTAAAGGCTTAAGGAAGGTGTTGTTTGTATAATGTGTCTACAATGCATATTTTTCAGGCTATTTCAAAGATGAAGTACTCGAAGAAAAGGATCTCCCAATGAGGTGCGTAAGATGCGTGTTTATGGGATTTTTTTTATTGGTATTCATTTTGCATAAGATAATTTAGTATATTGTCTGTTCTTAATAGTTGTCTATACATAGCATACATGTTGCTTCATTCTTCTAACAACTTGACATATGACAATTACATGGACTTTGTTGGTGGGGAAGTGTTTAAAGTCATTAGGCCATTATAAATTAATTGCTAGATAATCATCCAAATTTTTCTTAAAAACCGGGAGAGCAGGAAGATTTTTAAAAAAAACAACAAATTTTATGAAAATTAGGTGACGGGCAGGGATGATAATATAGCAATTAATTTATTATGGCCTAATGGATTGCCTCATAATGAGCATGAGAAATTGAAGAAATATTGCATAGATTGTGCCAATTTAAATACACTTTATGCTGTTTATTGTTCATTTAAAGTATTTCTGTCATAGAGTGATTGTGTCTGATGAAGAGAGAATTCAGTACACTACTAGATTGAATATTTGGTGTCATTTTTATGCCATCAAAGGCTAACGGACGATCAGTTAACCTAACCACTCTTTTCTGGGATCATGCAAGGTTAAATAGTACATAAGCACATCCATATATGCAAGTAACTGATAACTTTTCCACTTGAATCAGTGGTGAGAGACGAATGACTATGGAGAGGAATGACCATGTGATGCAATATCATATATCAATCATCAAGGAGACTACAGCTGCAGTTTACAAGTTTGATCTGATAAGCGATGTTATAAAATTCTTTTCAAAACTTCAACTGCTGACATGGTACATGATTATAAAAACATGCTCAAAATCTTGAATTTTATCATGACTTTTAGAAAAATAGGCCAGGTGACACTGCTGTTTTTTTTTTGTTGAAAAATTATAGCAACTCTATAGCATATCTCAGTAACTACTGGTTCATAATATGTATCAATAATACTTCACACTGTTGTCTTCGCTTCCATTCAGGACACTCAGTGTGGTAAATGTGATACCTCTTTTTTTAAGTTTTATAGGCAGAATTATGGCCCTTATTGGACAAGTTGGGTTTATAAATTACATCTAGAAAAATGTTATGTATAAAGTATGTCTTTAAAGAAATGCGTGGAAACCAATTTGATTTAAATTTGATTTTTTTGTTGTCCTTTTCAAATGCATGACATTTTATGTTTACTTTATGACGACACATCTCTGTTTGATCTTAGCAAGCGAAAGAGATCTTAAAAAACTATGATTACTGAATGGATTGAATTGATAAACATAAACTTGCACCAATCCCCTGGATCAGAATGAACCGATAAAAGGCGAAAAATCAGTGAAGTCTCTTTGTTTCTTTCCCTTCAACCAATACTTAATTTATTTGAAATATTCTGAATAAACCATTTTGCTTTCTTTTATTAATTATTGCATATTGGGCCCAATTGAAAATATGACGGAACAATATGATAAAGTCAATATTATTATGAAATGTAAAATAACTGTTATGGAAGCAGATTTACACAAGTTTCTAAAGCTTTTTTTCTGTATCCTTTCTACATAATTTGTTGAAGGTATAAGTTTAAGCATTATTGTTAAATGTATGTAAAAGTATGCAGTTATGTGAATAAAATATTGTTTAAACTGAATGTTTGACATGTCATGTGATGTACTGCAGACTGATGGCAGTAAGCAGGTGTTACAGGGCCGAGACGTCCAGTGTAGACCAGGAAAGTGGTATATACAGAGTGCATCAGTTTTCTAAGGTAAGAGTTGGAATTTTTGTAAAATGTATCTAATAAGAATTCAGTATGATGGTCATTTTGAACCATGAAAGAATGACAAATGCAGGTATTTGCCTTTCCAAATGATCTATGTATACGATAACTAAAAAAACAATCTTTGTTTTGAACTTATTTGTTAAACACTGATTGTGAAACAAGTTCTTAGAATTTAAAGAATCATGTTCGATGTCTTCTAGGGTAAATGTGGATAATTAATTTGCTCATGAACACTACAAACAGTCGTGGCAGAGGATCGAACCCATGGCCCACAGATCCTGGGTCTGATGCTCTACCACTGGATCATGCACTCCATTGATTGCATCTTTTCGTCTTTAATGAATGTAACAATAGGGAACATTTTGCATACACTTTATACAGTAGATGATGATGATGACATTTTAAGATTAGCCAAAAGTTGACAAGTACATCTATTTGTGAAATCATGAAATCAAGTTTAAACAATTATCTTTCAAAATGATTCCAGTATACAATACCGTTACTTCATATGAATAAATTGTCTCCCTCCTTTATTAAAGTGGCTGCCCATTGTACCCTACAATGTATCAACATTATATTCATGCTCAGATACATACATTTAACTCTGTAATCACCATTAAAACAGGCTGCCTCATATGCCTTGTGATGTTTTAAAGTTATATCCGTGTTCCAGTACATGCATCTGAGATCTGTAAACACCATTAAACTTGCTGTCCCATGTGATGTCGTTACCATTAAACCTGGTGCCCAAAGAACCCAATAATGCATTGAAGGTCTGCCTCCACCTTTAAACTTGCTGTCCCATGTGATGTCATCACTATTAAACCTGGTGTCACAAGTACCCTGTAATACATTGGAGGTCTGCCTCCACCTTAAAACTTCCTCTCCCATGTGCTGTCTTCACTATTAAACCTGGTGCCCCAAGTACCCTGTTATGCATTGGCGGTTTGCCTCCACCTTTAAACTTGCTGTCTCATGTGCTGTTTTCATTATTAAACCTGGTGTCCCAAGTATCCTGTTATGCGTTGAAGATCTGCCTCCATCTTTAAACTTGCTGTCCCATGTGATGTCTTCATTATTAAACCTGGTGCCACAAGTACCCTGTAATGCATTAGAGGTCTGCCTCCAACTTTAAAACTTGCTGCCCATGTGATGTCCTCACCATTAAAACTGGTGCCCAAAGAACCCAATAATGCATTGAAGGTCTGCCTCCACCTTTAAACTTGCTGTCCCATGTGATGTCGTTACCATTAAACCTGGTGCCCAAAGAACCCAATAATGCATTGAAGGTCTGCCTCCACCTTTAAACTTGCTGTCCCATGTGATGTCTTCATTATTAAAGCTGGTGCCACAAGTACCCTGTAATGCATTGAAGATCTGCCTCCACCTTTAAACTTACTGTCCCATGTGATGTCTTCATTATTAAACTTGGTGTCCCAAGTACCCTGTAATGCATTGAAGATCTGCCTCCACCTTTAAACTTACTGTCCCATGTGATGTCTTCATTATTAAACCTGGTGTCCCAAGTACCCTGTTATGCGTTGAAGATCTGCCTCAACCATTAAACTTGCTGTCCCGTGTAATGTCTTCATTATTAAACCTGGTGCCACAAGTACCCTGTAATGCATTGGAGGTCTGCCTCCATCTTTAAACTTGCTGTCCCATGTGATGTCTTCATTATTAAACTTGGTGCCCCAAGTACCCTGTAATGCATTGAAGATCTGCCTCCACCTTTAAACTTACTGTCCCATGTGATGTCTTCATTATTAAACTTGGTGTCCCAAGTACCCTGTAATGCATTGAAGATCTGCCTCCACCTTTAAACTTACTGTCCCATGTGATGTCTTCATTATTAAACCTGGTGTCCCAAGTACCCTGTTATGCGTTGAAGATCTGCCTCAACCATTAAACTTGCTGTCCCGTGTAATGTCTTCATTATTAAACCTGGTGCCACAAGTACCCTGTAATGCATTGGAGGTCTGCCTCCATCTTTAAACTTGCTGTCCCATGTGATGTCTTCATTATTAAACTTGGTGCCCCAAGTACCCTGTAATGCATTGGAGGTCTGCCTCCACCTTTAAACTTGCTGTCTCATGTGCTGTCCTCACTATTAAATTTGGTGCCCCAAGTACCCTGTAATGTGTTGAAGATCTGCCTCCACTTTTAAACTTGCTGTACCATGTGATGTCTTCATTATTGAACCCAGTGTCACAAGTACCCTGTAATGCATTGGAGGTATGTATCCACCTTTTAACTTTCTGTCCCATGTGCGGTCTTCACTATTACACTTGGTGCCCAAAGTACCCTGTTATGCATTGGAGGTTTGCCACCACCTTTAAACTTGCTGTCTCATGTGCTGTCTTCATTATTAAACCTGGTGCCCCAAGTATCCTGTTATGCGTTGAAGATCGCCTCTACCTTTAAACTTGCTGTCCCATATGCGGTCTTCACTATTAAACTTGGTGCCCCAAGTACCCTGTTATGCATTGGAGGTCTGCCTCCACCTTTAAACTTGCTGTCCCATGTGTTGTTTTCACTATTAAACCTGGTGTCACAAGTACCCTGTAATGCATTGGAGGTCTGCCTCCACCTTTAAACTTGCTGTCCCATGTGCTGTCTTAATTATTAAACTTGGTGCTCCAAGTGCTCTGTAATTCCTCTGAGGTCTGCAGTCACCTTTAAACTTGCTGTCCCATGTGCTGTCTTAACTATTAAACAAGGTGCCCCAAGTGCCCTGTTATGCCTCCACCCTTAAAACATACTGCAGCATATGTCCTAAACTGATACTTGTACATGTTAACTGTATTATTTGATGTAACTGTTTTAGGTTGAGATGTTTGGTGTGACAGCCAACAACACAGGAGAGGAGAGCGAAGAGTTGTTACAGGAGTTAATGACCATACAGAAGAATCTGTTTTCTCAACTTGGTCTACACTGCAGGTTCACTTGTTTACTTATATACAGTCGAAACTCATTATCTCGATTTTGGAGGGAATGTAAAAAAACATCGAGATATCAGATTATCGACATAGGTTTTGTCTCAAGTTAAATATTTATTTTCATCACCTGATAACTGTTGTCTTTAGTATGTCAGTTGTACTTTCTCTTTCTTGTTACGGTCCGTGCAGTAGAGTTACACTGTCTTGATATTAGCTCATATCCGGTCAACAGTGTGAGATATAAGTTGTTCCATCATATTGCCAATAAGGCTGATTGTATGTCTCTGATAAGTTTTTATTTAGCCTCACACTTAGCTCTTGGCTTTTTGGAGAGCATAAATTGAGGCTGATTGATTGAATCAAATGATATTTATACATACAATCATTCAATCACCCCATTCCCCCACCGCCACCACCAGTAAAGAAAATAGGGTCGTTCGGCCCCCCTGATTTTTTTCCTGGAATAGCCGTTAAGTGATATCGACATAATGAGTGTCAGTTGTATTTAGATGAGTTTTATATCTGGAATGGTTATAATGATGATATTAATAAACTTTATTTTAAGCTTAAACAAAGGTCCTACTAGTTTGACTTCTTGATACAAACATAGATTATACCATGCATGTTTCATTTTTTCATAATGAATATCTTTTCAAGAGTGCTGGATATGCCTACAACAGAATTGGGAGCACCAGCCCACAGGAAATTTGATGTTGAAACATGGATGCCTGCAAAGGAATTCTGGGGAGAGGTAGGTGATACATGTTGACCCTGATCCTGATTGGTTGATTGACTATTCAGCATACTTTTTATGCCACCAAGGGCCAACAGAAGATCAGTTAACCTAACCAGTACTTTAGCACACCCATCTTCGCAAGTAACTGGTAACTTTCCCACTAGAATCAGTGTTGAGAGACAAAATGAGATGATAATGAGACACATTGTCATATATTAATCACCATGGAGACTGCTGTTGGGTGAGGATTGAAACTCAGGACCCCTGGATTGATAATCTGGTGCACTATCAAATGACCTAACCGAGCCTGGCAGAACTTGATTGTATATAATATTCTGCAATGCAAGAGTGTAATAAACCAGTAACATATTTTTCTTAGCTGGTGTAATATCACCATTCCTCGCTCAATACCGCACTTATAACTTGGCTCTTGTGTAAAATGATCAAGTATTAAACACTTAAATGGAACAAAATTTGATTGATCATGACAAAAGGAGAATGATATAGATACATTTCAATGCAGTTTTGCAGATGTCATGCATCTACATGACGGTTCATTCTGCATATTTATTTGTTAATGTGTCGATTTTTTTTATTATCTCCCTTTTTTTAATTTACACTTTTGTCTGGAGCATAACTCCGAAACTATTCAAGGGATTTTGTTGAATCTTCACACAATGTCTGAGGACATTGAGGGGAAGTGTAGCATACAAGAACTATAACTCTACCTTGCTTACTTTTTCAATTATCTCCCTTTAGTAAATTTATTTGACTCTGAAAGTGCTAAATGGAATTTATTCAAACTGCATACAAAGACAGAGGACATTAAGGGGAAGTTCAGTGTTTAAGAACCATAACTCTATTAAGCCCCATTTTTCATTTATCCCCATTTATCACTTTTAGTAAACTTGCCATAAAGGTTACTCAAGAATAAGAATATTTAACTCAAAAAGTGTTCATGGGATTTAGTTGATATTTCACACAATGATAGAGGACATTGAGAGTGTGCAGGAAGCATAACTCTTCCTTCTCTCTTCAGTGAAAGAATTATTCCCCTTTGTTATTTTCCCTTGTTTGGAGCATACCTTGAAATGGTTTGCAGTGAATGCTTTGAAACTGCATACAATGGTAGAGAGCACTGACAGGAAGTGGAAAGTACAATAATTATGACTGGTGCTAGCAGGAATCAAACATTATTTGGATCAATATTTAACAAGAAAATCGTATTTCATTGTGTGTTATTTTAATTGCTAAATGATCGGCTTCTCTAATATGCATATAATTCACTATTATCTAAAAACTGGCTATTTTTGGCCACATTCTACACAAAAAAAAATTTCTTTTCTGTTAATGTCATATAATCTTTTAGCTGTAAACCCCCAATTCAGTCATTTGTTCATTTATCCCTCCCTCCACCAATCCATTTGTTTGTTTATTTATTCATTCATTCATTCCTACCTACCTCCAACCACCAATGTTCCTTCATCCCTCCATCACTCCAATTTCTCATTCATTCCCTTGGGAAAGGAAATCTTTACATAGTTTTTTATTTCAGTCCATATTTATGTTATATAATACTATTTGAAATGTTAACACTAGATATCAAGTGCGTCTGACTGTACAGACTACCAGAGTAGACGACTAAACATCAAGTACAGGACGGAGAGTGGGGATCTTAAACATTGTTCTACTGTAAGTACTCCAGTAATAACCTGAAAACTGCAATAGAGTATCCATAGTTGTACTGTATGTACAGGTTTACAGTTCAAGCTTCTGTTAACAGGTTTTCCATTACAGAGTGGTCTAAGGCCCTGTCTCAAGATCAGTTTCCTCTCATAAGTGAGGTCTTAGGTTTGATTCGCTTTCAATCTAATACACTTTATTTGAGACCGTTTGCCAGTTACATTTGGAAGAATGATGGTTCTTCTCAGATTTATGTACATATATGCATCTGAAATATTCCTTTACCAAGGTTTACCAACTTTATCCTGTAATGTGTTAAACGGTAATATAATATGATACAATGGTACGTCATCTTTGTACCTGCAGGTGAATGGTACTGCTTGTGCTGTCCCCCGCACCATCATGGCCATCTGTGAGAGTTGCCAACAAGAGGTAGGTGCAACTAATTATTCAAATACAATATTTAACATATTCCTTTTGATATATAGAAGTATGACAATATTTGTTAATTGGTTGGTAACTGTAAGTTAAAGAAATAGGCAATAATAAATTAGTTGCTTGATTATCATCCCCGCCTGCCCCCTAGGTTTCATGCCGCTCTGACCCTTATTTTCATATAAAAAAAACAACATCAAAAATCTTTTTTAAAAAAAAAAAATAAAATCCTCCCCCCTCCCCATTTTTAAGAAAAATTTGGATGATAATCTAGCAATTAATTTATGATGACCATAACTAAATGCAGAAGAAAATTTTATAGAGACAAAGAAATAAATCCCAAGTGCCAATTATTTCAGAATACATGTATACACACAGTTACTAAATGAAGCTGGACTAATTTTGAAAATTATGAATACATGTAATAAAATACAAAGTGATAAACCTTCAGATTTGTTCTATCATACCGATAAAAGTAGAATAAAAAAAAGATATTTGTGAGGTAACCTTTGTTGATTTACAAGAGTTATGCCCCTTTATTATAACAGAAGCTAAACGAAGAGCCTACACACATACCAGTTTATTTTAATATCACCTTTCTGTTGTATACAATCAAATCTACGTGAGCTGTCACTTCTATTGAGAAGCCACATTTGCTATTTCCTATTTCTATGCTTTCATATCGAATAAATCTATATTAATGATTAACATGTCTTAAAAGGCCACTTTTACTCCTTTCCTTAAAATGACTGCTTGAGAGAGGTTTCACGTCAATACATAAGCATTATTTTGTGCACACTGCATACAGGAAAAGTCTGGATTAACAGCGTGTTTGCGTTACTTGCCAATATAATCTGTTTAAAAAGAAAGCAGGTGGACTTGGACAGATTGATTGATTGAATATTTAGCGTCATTTTTATGCCATCAAGGGCTTACAGACGATCAGTTAACCTAACCACTGTTTCCTGGGATTAACCAGTACTCAAGCACACCCCATTTCCGTAAGTAACTGATAACTTTCCCACTTGAATCAGTGGTGAGAGACAAATGATAATGAGACACAATGTCGTATATCAATCATCACGGAGACTGTTGCCGGGCGGGGATTCGAACTCACGACCCCTGGACTGATAGTCAGACGCGTAACCGACTGAGCTAATCGGGCCCAGCTTGGACTTGGACAGCTCAGTCAGTAGCATGTCTGACTCAATCCATGGGTCATTAGTTTGAATCCTGGCCCTGCCACAGTCCTCATGATGATTGATATAGGACATTGTGTCTTATTGTCATTTCTCTCTCACCGCTGATTCAAGAAGGAAAATTATCTGTTGCTATAAAGTAAAAATTTATCAAAATTGTCACATGCCAATAATGGCTAGGTTTCTCTGATTCTGTAATTTGATTCATATTGCTATGATTTGAAATCATACCATCCACATAGAAATTCAATAATTTGATTGTTTTATTTGTATGTGCATGTATGCCTTTTTTGTGTGCAAGAAAGATAAGTGCTGATAGCCAGGTTGTTTCTTATTGCTATTATCTCCCTTTGATTAAAAAAATAATAGTACTTTTCTTTGATGGATGACATTACTTTTGACTTGTAATAGATTGGGAGTGTTTTTAAATTTATGTTATTTCCCATGCTGACTTCTGTAAGGTTGTTAGTTTCTGTAAGTAGCATCAGTGGTGAAGTCACTGGGTCTGTTTTACTCAAATTACAATACAAACAGTTTCTTTGTGTATATGTTGTTTTTTTTTAAAAATAGTAATTTCTGAAAATGAAGATTTTTTACGATACATCGCATTTGTATCAATGGTTGTCCTGGGGTAAAAGTGGGACATTTTTCTGGGACATCGCATTAGCTAAAATTATATATACAAAAAAATCTTCAAAAGTAGTTGACCAAGTTAAGTTGGGTAGTTTTTCAACTGGGTGTTGTTTATATTGAATCTGAGTGTTCGTTAAGTGATAAAATTATGCTGAACATCACATTAACTATCCTTAAATAACAATGATTATGTTAACATCACATGAACTGTCCTTTGATAATGATGATTATGCTAAACATCACATTTACTATCCCTTTGATAACAATGATTATGCTAAACATCACATTTACTATCCCTTTGATAACAATGATTATGCTAAACATCACATTTACTATCCCTTTGATAACAATGATTATGCTAAACATCACATTTACTATCCCTTTGATAACAATGATTATGCTAAACATCACATTTACTATCCCTTTGATAACAATGATTATGCTAAACATCACATTTACTATCCCTTTGATAACGATGATTATGCTAAACATCACATTTACTATCCCTTTGATAACAATGATTATGCTAAACATCACATTAACTATCCCTTTGATAACAATGATAATGCTAACATCACATTTACTATCCCTTTGATAACAATGATTATGCTAAACATCACATTTACTATCCCTTTGATAACAATGATTATGCTAAACATCACATTAACTATCCCTTTGATAACAATGATAATGCTAACATCACATTAACTATCGTTTGATAACAATGATTATGCTAACATCACGTGAACTATCCTTTGATAAAAATGATAATGCTAACATCACATAAATTATCCTTAGATAACTATGATTATGCTAAACGTCACATAAACTATCCTTTGATAACAATGATTATGCTAACATCACATGAACTATCCTTAGATAACAATGATTATGCTAACATCACATGAACTATCCTTAGATAACAATGATTATGCTAACATCACATGAACTATCCTAAGATAACAATGATTATGCTAAACATCACAGTAACTATCGTTTTATAACAATGATTATGCTAACATCACATGAACTATCCTTTGATAACGATGATTATGCTAAACATCACATTTACTATCCTTTTGAAAAAAATGATTATGCTCAACATCACATGAACTATCCCTTTGAAAAAAATGATTATGCTAAACATCACATTAACTATCGTTTGATAACAATGATTATGCTAACATCACGTGAACTATTCTTTGATAAAAATTATAATGCTAACATCACATAAATTATCCTTAGATAACTATGATTATGCTAAACATCACATTAACTATCCTTTGATAACAATGATTATGCTAACATCACATGAACTATCCTTAGATAACAATGATTATGCTAAACATCACATTAACTATCCTTTGATAACAATGATTATGCTAAACATCACATTAACTATCCCTTTGATAACAATTATTATGCTAAACATCACATTAACTATCGTTTGATAACAATGATTATGCTAACATCACATGAACTATCCTTTGATAACAATGATTATGCTAAACATTACATTAACTATCCATTTGATAACAATTTTTATGCTAACATCACATTAACTATCCTTAAATAACAATGATTATGCTAACATCACACGAACTATCCTTAGATAACAAGGATTATACTAAACATCACATGAACTATCCTTTGATAACAATGATTATGCTAACATCACATGAACTATCCCTTTGAAAAAAATGATTATGCTAAACATCACATTAACTATCCCTTTGATAAAAATGATTATGCTAAACATCACATGGACTATCCTTTATAACAATGAATATGCTAAACATCACATTAACTATCCCTTTGATAATAATGATAATGCTAAACATCACATGGACTATCCTTTGATAACACAACAATGACTATGCTAAACATCACATTACCTATCCTTTGATAACAATGAATATGCTAAACACCACATGAACTATCTTTTGATAGCAGCATGTTATGAGGATAGATATACTTTTAATATTTTCTTCTAGGATGGAAGCATATGGCTGCCTGATGTTTTGTGGGACTACATGGATGGAAATATAGCAAAATCTTCAGATGCACCGAAGATGACCTGGATAAAGAACAACAAATTGAAAAATTTATAAATGTAGGGGCATAATAGATGAACATGATGAATGTAGGAGCAGAATAAGTGAACATGATGAATGTACGAGAAGAATAGGTGAACATGATGAATGTTGGAGCAGAATAGGTGAACATGATGAATGTAGGAGCAAAATAGGTGAACATGATGAATGAAAGAGCAAAATAGGTGAACATGGTGAGTGTAGGAGCAGAATAGGTGAACATGATGAATGTAGGAGTAGAATAGGTGAACATGATGAATGTAGGAGCAGAATAGGTGAACATGATGAATGTAGGACAGAATAGGTGTACATAATGAATGTAGGACAGAATAGGTGAACATGATGAATGCAGGAGCAGAATAGGTGAATGTGATGAATGTAGGAGCAGAATAGGTAGAGAAATGAAGGAAAATGTTTAGTTTATACTAAATTATGTTTAAGCTTGATTGCAAAAAAAGCTCAGTGCTTATATGAACTGCTATTCAGTCCAATTCCTAGGTACAACCAGTGTGTTTTTGTGTTTTCTTAGAGGCGTCGGGTCAAGCTGGGGATTGAACCTGCAGCCTCTGGCGTGAGTGACCTACATTTATTAACTTCACTACCACTCTGCTTATAAAATGTTTTGAAATAATAGATGTGGAAGAAAAGAAGACTTTTTGGGACAAACAAGAGAAATGTTTGTTTTTGGAGTGTTTCTTAGGTTTGAGATACATTTTTATATATGAAATATGTAAATATAAAAATAAAATATGTTTTCTCATTTCGCCACTAATTGATAATAAATGATTCTAATGTATTATCATGTTGTTTTCATTCTTTGTCCATTTCATTGACATTTGTTTCAATAACTTTTACATAATCTTATTGAAGAAAGTGATAATTTCTTAAAACATGTCTAAGCTCTGTGGCTCAAAAGAGTATCATGCATGACTTAAATACTTCCTCAGTCCTTATTATTGGATTGGTCATTCAGCTATTGTGTTTATGAGGATTCGTTGAATGAGTTATTGTGCGTAAGGATTTACCTGGCACTCGTGGATATTTCGTGTATATTTGTAAATTAATTTTCTGTGTGGGAAGGTAAATAGTGATACTACTGTTGATAAACTGATGCCAATACATTACAAAATTGACATCAAATCACACTCGAGAATACACTGCAGGAAGAAGGTGTTTAAATGACTGAACATATTGGAAAAGATTAATGAGTTCCAGATAAAACCGTACGGACAATAGACTGTTGTGGGCTGATCTTGGTTACATTGTTTGTAAGCAGTAGAATTTACCAGAACAGCAAACAAAACTTACAACATTGACGTCCATTGTTTACCTTGAGTAGAACAAAGGATGCACTATTACCATATAAATATCTCTGACAACTAGGAAACAAAAACACTTGATTTTTTACAAAAACAAGACATATTGTCTAGTCTTGTACAAATTTAAACATTTGTCAACTTTGTACAAATGTAAATACTTACAGAGTTGACTTACAGCTATTTGCACAACCTTGGTGTTAAAGTGACAGTGGTCACCAATCCAAGTACTAACCCTGTAAGTCATTGCTTGACTTCCCATATAGTTGGTGCACTTCAACCATGGCACTACAAAAGCTAGCTCAAGGACAAGGCTTTTGTAAGTGACCTACAATGTATGTGTATGCGCTACAGTAGCAAGTAATGTATCCTGATACGTTGATAAGTTACCCTTTTCTCTGTAACTAATACAGTTGTAGCTTTGATGTTTTGTATGTGGCAGCATGGTAGTGCAGATCTGTAACTAAGATATACAAATTATAGTAACAAATGGAAAACTCTGGGATAAATAACAGTTCTTACTTCTGTTTTACCAACATTTTTCATGTTTTACTTAAATACTTATATAGAAACTTAATTTTGACTGGTTGCTTATATATGCTTTTATCAATGTCCACAAAACCAACTGCAGTTTTTCTAAGGCCAGTCTAAAATCATGATCACCTAGAAGCTTTTCTTTATATATTTAAATATTTTTATAAAACAGAAGCCTGTGTAACAGCAGAGGTTACCATTGTAGATACTCCACTGCAATGCTGGATCATTTGTAATAGAAATTACAAGTTACAACTGCATGACAAAACAGTGACTAAGATACAAAAATGTAAATAGAGCATCAGGCTTCTGTTTTAAGAACCCTTGTGATTCCAGGTAAGAATAGAATCACTATCGATCTCTGCAGAGGGGTACGAATCCTCAGAATGGGTGTCGTGTTCATTTTTGTCATATTCATGATTGTGGTTAAATTACCAAGCTCTGTGTGGTTGCAGGGAGTTATGTGAGTGATGGTGATATATCTATATGTGTGTCTGAAACAGGAATTCTCTGTGCGATATATTTATATGTGTCTCTGAAACAGGAATTCTCTGTGTAATATATTTATATTTGTTTCTGATATAGGAATTATTTGAGTAATATATTTATTTATGTGTCTCTGATATTGGAATTCTATGTGTGATGAATTTATATATGTCTCTGATATAAGAATTCTCTGTGTAAAATAGTTATATGTGCCTCTGATATAGGCATTATCTGTCAATATATTTATATGTGCATCTGATACAGGAATTCTCTGTGTGATATATTTATGTGTCTCTGATCCACAAATTATCTGTGTAATATAATTATATGTGTCTCTGATCTATAAATTATCTGTGTAATATATTTATATATGTCTCTGATCCATAAATGATCTGTGTGATATATTTATATGTGTATCTGATACAGGTATTATCTGTGTGATATAATTATATGTGTCTTTGATACAGGAATTCCAAGCATATAGTTTATGCTTAATATATATATATGTAAGCTAAGGTGAGAGAAAGGAGAGAAAACACTGATATTTTTTCTGAAATTATTGCATTTATTCCCAAATAATGTTCGAATTTTATACGAACATACATTTAATATTATATATAATTTTATAAATCTATGAATATTCATGTTTTGGCATGTGTGTTACAAAGACTCGTTCATAGTCATCAAGGATTTATATAGAGAAGGAAAAGAGATTTTGTGAACACTCACATATTCACTAAAAAAAGCAAAATCTCATTTTCAGTTATCTCCTAACTTCCATTTATCTCGGATATACATATAAAAATTCTATCATTTCACAATGAAATTCCCTACAAAATGATACCATTCCCAGCAATTTTTTTTGTAATTGTTAAAGTATTAATGATAACAAAAGTTGAATACTGCAACTAAAAAACAACAAAAATACTTGAAATGTTTTTAATTTCAAAGATCATTTTGCATGGTTACAACATTAACAATGATTTAATGTTACATAAAACTTACATTTTATGTATCAGAAATCAGTTGTCTATTTAATCTGAATGATTTATTTGCCAATTTCTTCTCGTCCTTTTATTTAACACATATACCATATTTAACAGTTTCTTATCCTATATAAATCCTTGAATACGTGTACTATTTAACACATAGTTTCACTGCACCGTTGCCTATAGCAACACCAATTTTACAATATAACATACCTTGTACAGAAGCTGTGCAAAACAACAGAGACATTTACTGTGAAACATAATCTTTACATAATATACAATTTTTGTACAAATTTAAATAAATCTATATACTACAATCTCATTGTGCTTACAAGACTTCTATGTGTTAACAACTTTCATATATCGAGGTTTCAATAATTCTATTTACGTTTTGTTTCATTTAAGTTGTTTCTTTCGGAAAATATCATTTCTCATATGTCTGATTCTTAGTTGATCTGCTTAAATGTGCCAGTAATAGGCTGAGATGTTCTATCTGATTGTTTTCTCATACAAACAATTTCAAAACATGATGTGTATAACCAAGAAAGTCCTTTAAAATGTTGATATACATTGTACTAATTAATTATAGTAATTTTTCATGGTTTTAAACACTACAAAGCTTGTCCTACATAAAGCCATATAGATATTTCTAGAACAATTTTTGAGATACTATTTATAGAAAATAGAATCTCGAGAGACCAGTTGTCCCTCTTTTCATTACTAGGAATTTACATAAAATGACGTAATAATTCCCTTTTTTTTCATAACATTCAAATGTAGATATTATTGCAGGATATGCTGCATTTCTATTGGTCAAATAATTAAATAAAGTGTTTCAGAGAATACCTCACAAAGAAATCAGATAAATAAAACAATAAATGAGAAACTCTTTATGCAGAAGTAAATTCAAAACTTTTTATCATTAACACACATATTAATGCCATACTTTAACTGTGTTGATGCTGTTTGTAATGACAAATAAAATACGAATGAATGTACGTGTTGTATATAACACTTATGGAATGTAACATGCGCAAATAATATAGAGAAATGTAATAAAGTTTTCTTCACAATAAAATACAATAAACGCATTAATTAACTGCAATGTATCTATCCCTTTCGATCTAGCAGATCATTGTTCTTGATCATGGAATGGTTGATGGAGAATGGAATGGCAAATGATTGTCACAACCCGTCAAGTCCTAGTGTGGAAATATGTTCACTAGAATAATTTACTATATATACATTCGCTGAAGCACTTTGAGGCCGATTTCAAATTTTGACTCAAATATTTTCTAGAAAATCAGTTTGATAATCAATATAAAAACATATTAAGGCATGTTCCTTGTCAAAATCATTATACCCGAAGCGCTCTCGTTTTCCCGCCAATTATTACTTGACAGACGACATTTATAATGTCGCGTAATGTGCGCGCATTGTAAAGTGTCTCAGCCTGGCTCGTGGGTCCTGGCAGTAATAAATAATCACATGAGTGTGTCACTATAGCAACGTTCCCTTCTACAAAACCTGGAACTTTGGCCATGATGATGTGTCCTTATATTCTAAACAATCGCCGGCCGTCGGTGCACGTGAGAGTCCCTGTGCCGTCGGCGGTAAGGTGGAATATTGCTGTGTGTAAGCATTTGACATAGAGTTGGGTTGATTTGAATGCATCACTGGGAGTTGCATTGGGGACAGATAGTCTGAATTGCCATAATATGACGAAGGTCCGTAGTTTTGATGTGAGTAACCACTGTGGACGTTGCTCATTGGGTACGAGCCCCTTTGCATACAACTGTTTGAATACATCAAATCTGCATTTACTGGTGCAATAGATGCTGGACTCCATATAGAAGTGGCTGAGTTCATGCCACCATTTGTCAATGGACTGGAGACGGGTGTTGGTTTACTGCTATATCCGGTACCAGGTGAGATTGCTGGAGGGGGAGGAGACTTGGCTTTCTTGGGCGTTGGCGATTTGGTGCTGCCGTCCTTTGCTTTTTGTTGTTGTCGGCATTTAGCGCGTCTGTTTTTAAACCAAACCTAAAAATAGAAATAGAAATATACATTAGAATTTGAAAATGTATGGCTTACGAGAATTTATGAGGTTTGAGGTCACTAATTTAATACACCTTGCTGGTTTAATTAATGCATTTTGATCACTTCAGCCAATGTCCAAATGCGAAAATTTGCATATCAATACATGTTTGCGTCACAGCCTGGATGGGTTACGGTTCAACTGTTAACTATAACGATCGATTCATATTTGTTTTTATTAAAAACGCCATACTATGTCATTTCCTTTTTAATTTATTATGTTTGGATCGCCTATCGTCTGTACTCGGTGGCCGTTACGGATGCCGTCTGCCAAAACACACCTGTTTTCACCAGATATTTATTTTCTCTATTTATTAAAGAATGGCTGCTTCCTTTAATAGCGTAAAATATTAATTATAACTGCAAAAACAGAGCAATCTAGAACTAATTCAATCCAAATACAATTTCAATTTTCTATACGTATTTCCGTTTCTTAGAAATGATATTAGATTATAATTGGTGAGGTTTTTTACCGCCTTAGTTTTTGTAATGCGTATTCGATGTAAGAGAGCTTGGGGTGAGTACATTGTTTAACTTTGTGTTGAAAAGATCGGAAAAGCCTGGAAATGTCGCCTGACACACTTCCTCTATATGCTTTCATGCAGACGTGAGTTTTTCAGTTGCTTTTTACTGATGTTTTGTGTACAGGCATACGAACTTCTTTTATGAGCGGAACGTTTTCTTGCTAATATTGAATTGCGCTGCTATCGTTAGCGCCGTCCTACATTACGCTCGTTTCTAATGGATTTTAGATTAAAACGAAAGTTAATTTCCCGATAATTTCCAACTTAATTAATAGATAAAAAGCAACAGAATATAAAAGAATGTCGTGGTGTAGGACCACCATTGTGGTGTCTTCAACTCCATTATATTTCATAATGTTATAGAAGCCAATAATCTTCTCAGCCATGGCCGCCCTTCTATGTGTTAAAACAAACATTTTTATTAAATGTGAGACGCAATTTTATATTTTCCAACGCCCATACAAATAAACATAATGCCCCTTTTCGCCACCCTAAGGAAGCATTAAAAAATGATTTGTGTCTTTAAGGGAAAACTGTGGTTAAAATGTTGTCGTTTGATTCTTTTCTACCTGTCACAATTCTGTTTACCCGTTATATAAATAAACTTGTGATAATATCTCCAGGCAAGATTTCCGCGATTTTTCTTCAAATTTTATTTCCTAATGATCAGTGAAAATATTTTCTTTCCAAATAACGTTTGTTTTTATAACCGAGTACGGTTCAAATAAAGAATTTCTAAAGATGCACACAAGCGTTAAAATATATATTCTTGAATATTACATGTGAAATTCCAAAGCATTGTTGATGACTGAAAACATGTCCGTGACTCTATAAGGGGGGTTCATTAAAAGTGTACTGTTATAAATATTTCGCAATCTGTTTTTTTAATGAAAGTAGTAAAATGAAAAATAGACCCCTAAAAAGAGACCAAAACGAGAGAAATAGTAGTTCAAATAAAGTCGAAAAATGTTATATTATTGATTTAATTAAAAGCTTAGGCAAGCAAAGCAAGTTTGGGTAAAATGTGTATATTTTTAACATTTATAACAATTCTTAATATATTCAAACAATATTTACCTGGACTCGGGATTCTGGCAAGTTGATTTTCAGAGCAACCTCTTCGCGCATGAATATATCGGGGTATCTGGTTTTCTGGAACAGGGATTCCATTATGTCTAACTGCGCGCGAGTGAAAGTAGTTCTTTCACGTCTCTGTTTCCTTGGGTTGTTTGAGTTGTATGGGGACACTGAAGTGTAATAAAATCACAATGTTAATCAATGGCATCATTATCATTATTCAAACTAATGATTACACACTAAACTAATATAAACCAATATGTTGTTAAAATTCTCAAAATCTGTAGTTTAAATGTAAACGAACACATTTTTTTCAAGCTCAAAATGACATCAACTAAAACATAAAAATACCCCCATCGTTTATTAGAGTCTGGTAATCCAAATAAATGTCATGTTGATTTAACATGTTAGAAACCCGATGATTGTTGTTGTTGTTTTTTACATTGTCTGTGTCCCTTTTGCGCACTGCTGTATAATTATAGATCTATGCTGTTTTATGTATTTTTGTACTATGGACCGGTGGCCTAAATTTCTTGAAATAAATTACAGTCATTAGAATTATTTCTACACCAATACACGTGTACCTCATTTACAACTCATTGCCATAGTAACATTACTAAAATTGAAATTATTGATTTGTTTTTGCATGTTTAGACAAATGTATACATGTATTTTTCTAAAGAAAAACATTATAAAAAAATTACACAATTCTTTTTAATAATCTGTATTGTCATTAATTGTCGTTCTATTGATGAACTTTTATTACCCAAAAGCATGGGGATCATAAAGTCTTAATCTGGATTAATGTTAAAAGTCGTCACTAATCGCCTTAACGGATAAAAATATATAGAGACTAAACGATATTATAGAAACCCCTTGACTGTACGCACGTCGCTTTAAGGTTGACCGTATAGTAACACCGTCTGTCTTATTTCCATCGCCCTATTCTTTCTATTCACCATATGTTTTATTTGTAATGTAATGTTTCTCAAATCATTTGGTCATTAAGGAAATTGTTGGGGAAAGTACAGGTAACACGTGGTCCTTGCACTCATACATAAAATAACTGAAACGTGAAAAATATCGAACCGTCGGGAGAAAATGGAGAAATTATACGCCATGAGTGGTAGAATAAATTACTCTGGTAGCAGATTTGCTGTATAGAAAAAAGACGATTTTTATGTTGAATAAAATTATTGCCGTATATACAGATGTAATTTTTATAAATTCAAATGACAATCGACTTTTGTGGATACAATAGTTTACATACCACTACTATATAGTTAGAGCAAAATATGTTTATATTTATTGAAAGTTGTCAAACAGTGC
The DNA here is from genome assembly GCA_029582155.1 of Panopea generosa. Classification (NCBI taxonomy): domain Eukaryota; kingdom Metazoa; phylum Mollusca; class Bivalvia; order Adapedonta; family Hiatellidae; genus Panopea; species Panopea generosa. The sequence goes on along the minus strand of CM055897.1, from coordinate 30,480,125 downwards.
TTATCGTTAACTTATGTAAAAGCAGACGAAATTGCAAGCTATTGAGAGGCTTTCATAGTATCTTTTCACAAAATGCGAATTTCATTTTTAGTTCGTTGAAAATTCGTGTTTCGCGCGTGACCCAAAGAAAGGAACGAACGCTGGTAAAATGTCGTCTGCCTTTGACGAGATGATATTGACATGTACGTGTTTCAAGCAATGAAACCATTGTCATGTTGAATCTGAGCATCTGAATTTTAAAATAAAATGAGCCAGATTTTACATTTCAACAGACATTATTTATAGTTTTTTATACTTCACCAGGTTCCCAATCCTTATTTCGCAGGCGTATGAATGCTATAGACTGAGGAGTCCATTTAAAGATAAAAACAAATTAAATATAAAAAATCATTCACGACACCGTTTCTTCGTCCGAAAAAAAAAGTATATTCACAAGTTCTCTTTTACATCATTGGATATAGTTTTGACTATTTATCCATCATTCCATCGCCATATAATGTTAATCCGCAAAAGTAAAGAAACTCGTTATACGTTCAGAAGACCGTGATTTATCCGCCATTTCACGGCGTTTCAACAATATGCTTTCGGATTTTTCATTTCCAAATCCATTACTCTTGCCCACCCATCTTTATAACGAGTCTGTGACAATTTTCTACATCTTAAACCGTGTGGGATGGGAAGGAACTATTTTCAAAGGGATGTGTAGCGAAGAGCATCACCGCCGTAGAGTAATGACTTTTTGACAGTTTTATGTCAACACGTTTATTTATGTACGTTTTTGTTCTGAACCTTGCGAGGGTTGTGTGTGAACGAGAATCCATTTAGAGACATTTAATAGTAGACGGAAACGGGCTTGTTTGATTTCCCAATCATTTCAATATTTAAATTTCCAGCTTTATAGCCATTCATAAAATAAGATGTTAAAATTTTATTATTGAATTGTGGCTTCCCCATAACGCTTCATTTACGCCTCTGATATAAAATGTAAATACTAAATGGAAACTGATGGAGGAAATGCAGCCGCGCTTATTTCCATTTAGAATGATAATGTCGTCCCTAGTCAACGGGCTGCCGATTTGATTGAGAGCGCAGAATGAAAAACAGTCCCAACTTATCATTCCCTCGCTGTATACATTTGCGACATTTTCACAACTTTTAATAACAGAAATGTTTTTGATTATCAATTTCAGTATACAAACGTACACGTTCGCGCTATGATATTCAGAAAATACAATTAATTTAATACAGAACCCTGCCGTGCTTAACAAAACACCGTATTCATGCGCCTGATACGGAAGAACGATGCAAGTTCGGTTCCAGCTGAGGGGAAGTTTTGTGATGTATTTTTGCGGCGCGGTGGTCTCTAAACTCGCAACACCGACTCTATGAAAGCCAGGTGTGTGGGATAGATCCTAATGTACTCAAGTTTACATCTGAACTATGCCCGTTATGCACAAGTTAGTATATAAGAATATTTAAATAAAATATATATCTATATATACAACTGCGTTAACATCTATACCATGTACGGGAAATGATGTTCGAATCTCACAACACCTATATTATTTATTTTTTTGATTGATTGATTTACTGATTGATATATATATACGTGATTTAAATTTTAAGTATTAGTGAATACATATTTTTTTATATTGATTTCGTATACAATTCCTTAGTATATTGTATATTTTGTGATGCTATACTTTGTACAATTTTTACAAAAATATATGTTATGTTCTGATCATTGATGACAAGTAGATTTATTTCAAAGGAAAATAATGGTTGGAATTCGGAATTTTGAAAATATGACTACTTACTCTGGTAGCCCATGGCGGGGTGCATCATGTCTACGTTTGGTGATGACAGACTGATACCGTTTACACTATACGGGTTGGGTTTGGAACTGACGGGTGGATACGCCATTGACGTCATTTCCGGATGTAGCGGCTGATGATGATGCTCTGGCGGGGAGGAGTAATCCGGTTTGATATAATCCGACTTAACGTATTCAGGTTTGCTGTAGGGCGACTCCTGTAATCCAATTCCAGTATCTAAAAAATATAAACATTCAAAATTAAATATTTTTTCTTCTTTGTTTAGCATATTACTATAGTATATGTAAACGCGAGCCTGGTGACTATATTTTACGAAACCAAGTTTCCATTTATAAACCAAGTTTCTATAGGAAAGGATTTGTATCTATAAGTTCTTGCTAATGGTAATCATTAAATTTTTTCCAAACGCAATTAGTACGGCTAGAATCATTGCGGCCTATAAAAATATGTCCATAGCAAGACATTGTATAAGGGAGAAATCAAAACCTTTAAAAGTAAAAGTCATCATTTGAGATAAAGAAAAAACGTCGAAAAAAATGTCACATTCATAATATATCACGTTTTAAATTCCAGAATTTATCCATTAAATAAACACTGCTTCGTTTTTATGCTTAAGAAAAGAGTTGTTTTTTGTATTAAGTAAACATGTGGAAGAAGTGAGAAAATGGTGTTTTTACAAGTGTTTGACGCTTGTGTTACAGAAATTTGACATCAATTTTTTGTGCATTCCGTTGATGTATCTTGATGACGTGTGAATGAAAGGTGTTAATAGCGTAATTATTGCTTCCATTTTCCATACCTTTACCTGTATACTGACAGAACAAAAGGTCATTATTGTTTGCACGTCATGAAATTGAGTTAATTGGAGAGAAGCATAATTCAATGGCATGTTTTTATTAGGTATCACATTAACATGTTACATGTTGCGCAATGTAGTTAAGTAAAAGCGTCGCAATGTAATTAAGTAAAAGCGTTTTGCAAAATTTATTGTGATTAGTTACATAGAGCTGAAATACATTTAGTATACTCAAAAACAGCTGAAATACATTGGGTAGATCCGCAAACAGCTGAAATAAATTTAGTAAACTCACAAGTAATATATAATTCAATATAGATTACAGTATTTAAGCACTAACAATATTAAACATTTATTATAATAATAATAATAATAATAATAATAATAATAATAATAATAATAATAATAATAATAATAATAATAATAATAATAATAATTATAATAATAATAATAATAATAATAATAATAATAATACCACATAATGAACACGTAAATCTTGTCTCAATCAGAACTCAACAACCTGGCGGCTCCCTTTGATCTGCGCGTCTTTTAACTATTAAATTAATTTTTAAGACCAAGATACAATTCCATGAATCTGAGATTGTTCGCCTCACCAACTATAATTGTTAGTACCCTGAACTAATTACAATATGTTGTCTGAGAGTGAAATTAACTGTTAACTTGCCGTCTGAAGCCAATTACTGTTTCAAATCCGTACAAGTTACAAAATTAATTTGAGCAGAACCTCTTCAATTTTGACCAAATTCCACAAAGGGTTGTGCAAAATGAACAAGAGCAAAGAAGTAATTTCGGTTAAATGTGCGATCAAATGACAATGAATGGAGTCTTTTTACATTTTTTATAACATGAAATAAATAATTTATTATCAGTGGAGATATTTAGGTATCATATAAGCAGATAAATAAACGACTATGTTGTTTGCTGTTATTGTTTGTTCACTGCTCTAATGTTGACTGTATAAACATATTAATTAAATTAAAAAATATATATTATGTTTTTTTCGTAAATTATAAATAAATAATAAATAAACTATTCAAGAAATGTGTTGAACCTTTATAATGTTTAAGTAATTAAAAAAATATTTTAAATCCCGATTAAGATTGATTAACTCGTTATTAAAGAGACGTGAATTCGTATGTCTATTTCATCGCTATGTTTTACCTGGACTGCTTGCCGGCGATTTGTCTACTTGATTCAGTGATTCAGTAGAGTTATCGTTCACTTCAGAGTCATCCACGTTTCCCATCATGTGTTGATTATACATGTATCCCATCATCATTTCTGTGTTTGACGGCCTCGTTTCAGTGTCCAGCATCTTTAATCCGGGTACTTTGGAATTAATAAAAAATCGAGTTATCTCCCGCGAGATACTAAATTTAATAAGTCTAAAGTGTTTATAGAATTCTGATCTTTTAATAGATCTTAGCACATGCCTTGTATCCGATTTTTTTTTTAAAAAAAAGAAGAGAATACTTAAAAAAACTCTTTCACAAACTAACAACGATTTTAGACAGACTTTGCTAACTGACCGTTTCTTAACTAAATCCGAAGGTTTATGTTAATCCCAGCACGTGGTTACCTGTTTACATACGATAATCTCTCGTTAAAACACAAACTGTGACGTTTAAGACGCATGCGCAGTTATACGGGTAACACTAAGCTCCGCCCATTATCCTTCACCCCATTTTCACAGTTTTTAAAGTTTGTATAGTTAATTAACACTATTTATAGACAAACTATCGATATTTGAGTTTCCGACAACTTGAAAGTGATTTAATTTTACAAAATTATATGTTGTTTGATGGGTGTGATTTTTGGCCGCTTTTTGCACAAAGTGAGCAATTTCTACGAAACGTGGTTTGGTATTTCCAATTCAATTCAATTTTATTTATTCAATACTCAGTTTTTCACAATGCAAAAAGCGTAAGTACATACAGTATAAAGAAATACATCATTAGAATATCACGAACAATTGTTTAATATTGAACAAAGTAAGTTAATAAATGTATTAACATATTGCGCTAAATAAAAAAGTCAATACATTCTCTTTGAATTGTGTGCACGTCCTTACATAAATGATGTAACATGCATAAGGTTGCGAATGTTCGGTTTCCATTGCGAGGAGAATATATACGATTGATATACAGACTCATAAATCGTTAAAAACACAAATAAGAACAATTGTGTACGTAAGGAAGAGAGAGGTTGGCTTAATAACGTCGCGATATAACACACAAAGTCACATTCACGATTCATGGTTGAATTTCCTTTTTCGTCTTAAATGGTCGTTATTTCAAAGAAAACAACACTCGAAACCTCCGTGTAGAAGTGTTTGTTATACCATCAATATTTAGCTTGTGTCATGAGATTCGTGTTTGTTTTACAATGTTAGTCCTTTCGCTGGCATCGATATGTATTATACTATACAGGCGAACAAATTTCCACCCAATTTGATCAGATTTTGGTCAAATATGAGTGTGTGACAATATTAGTACGGAAATATTTGCTTTATTTGATCAGTTTGTCCACTTTGTACTATGTCAACTTTGGACTAAATTAGGAAAATATACACATCCTTTCTTGACCAAACCAGCAAACAAATCACACACAGACAAATATTATATAATGCTCTGGACATTTCGCTGAACTTGTGTGCGTGTCTATCAAATATTTTAAAATTATTATACCACCGCAGCCTAAAAAAACTGAAAATTATCATTTTCTATCATCAGTTTTACTAACAGTGTCTTTTTGCTTTCTTGCATATTTTTTTTTTCTTGTATTAATTTTCTAAACAGTGAAAGTGAGCCTTGTTTCCTTTCATGCAATAATTTTCTAATCGGCGGAATATTTGCTAGTTTTCTAGCTTGTATTAATGTTCAAATCAGCTTGTTTCCTTTCTTGTATTAATGTTCTAATTATCTTGTTGTTTTTTTTCTTGCATTAATGTTCCAATCAGCATTAAATTTGCTTATTTTCTTTCATGCATTAATTATCTCATCAGTGTAGTTTTTGACTGTTTTCTTTCTTGCATTTTTTTTTATATAATGTCAAGATTTCTTTTTTTAACAACTAAAATGTACAATTTTATGATGAGTTTTTATTATTTCGTAACAAAATGGCTTTCTAATATCTTTATATTTGCGGGATGGGAGTTATATTATGAAATATACTTTAAATAATATAATTGAAAATATACACGATCAATTAAAAAGTAGTGATATGTAATTGATTAATTGTACTTTGTATGATGATGAGCTTTATATGCTTAAGTCAAAATAAAATATATGTTCTGTTCTGTAAATGTTTACATCATCAGATATGCTTTCAAAGTAGGGAGGAAATAAATAGTCGAACTATATCTAGTAACAAAACTGCAACTTGTATCTTGATTATTACCCAGAAAATAACAACAAAATAATGATATGTCATCCAAAATGAGGGTAGGGATCTGTCATAAAAGAAATATTTGAATCGGTAAGATGTAAATTTCCTTTTGGGTGTTTGAGGGGAGAGGATAAACAGGAAATGACGTTCGGTTATGTAAGGTAAATACGAGGTAAATAAACAAGCCGGTGTCAGGTGGATATTTATTTTAGTCACGTCTAAATCAGATTCCTTACTATAGGTGTTGTATTGAGTTAGATTTATTGTTACACCTATTAGACAAGTGTCAAAACCATCTACAGACGTGTTAAAACAATTAAAACATTAAATATTTATACATAATGCCAGAATGCCTTTTTCATAGTAACATAGAAATAGGATACAATTTTCAGTACTTAAATTACCCATGATTTTTTAACAAAATAAAATATATATACTATAATCAAATATATCGCTTTAAGATATATGTGTGTATATATATTTGTATCTGATTTATAAACAATCGTCGGATCTGGGATAAGATAAAAAAAAAATTTCAATTGTAAATATAAAATAATTACACCTTTATACATTTTGAAATGGTTTTAATGTCCCAACTGTAAATATTTGTTGTTTTTATTATTTCAAATCTGTTTTGAGGCGATAACATATCTAAAGACACTTCTATTTTAATCTGTGTAAGAATTTAGTGACTAATGTGTCCATTTTTTAATTCTTATTAGACACGTGATTAGTTGCGATTAACAACGACTGTATCTTTATTTGTTTATAAGATATACTTTTGAATTAAATTTTAATTTTCAAAACAATGTTATGATTGTTTATTTTATGTGAATTTTTGTGTTTGTGAATCATACAGATTTCTCAGTGAATTATAATTTCACGGGTAGAATAGCGGATTTATAAACATTATAATGGTTGGGTTCAACAAGGATTTCACATCTTGGTTTCGGTGAAATGTCATTTAAACCTCGCTCCTTAACACTGAAATTCTCATTCGTGACCATGCTAATTTAGTGCGTCAGTAAAATAAAAATTATATTTCACTGGTACCTAAAAAAAATACGTTTTTTATATATCTTGAGTTGATTACGGCCCAAAATAATTACAAATCTGATAAATGATTTTTAAACGTTAAAGATGTGAATTTATGACACTTAAATAAACATTATAATATTTTATAAAACCAAATAAATGTTACAAAAACAATAGAAGACGATTTGCTAAGTTGAAGAGACATTCTTGTTTGTTTAAGCCGAAGTCCTGCAAACACGTGAGATAAAACGTTGCTAACCAAACACGGGTGACATAATAATGACCATGGCTGACGAACACATGTCCATTTTTCAGTGTTTCTCCTGCCGAAATGCTGTCAAAACGGACACCATTATCAAACTAAGTCAATAATTCTAATCTACAGCCAAAACTGGATGACCGATGACCATTAGTATATGTGATTTATAGGCATGTAGTGATATTTGCTTAATAAATGAAATATCAATTTATTGATTTCGATATGGTTTCTAACGAACGTGTTTAGTTAATTAAACACGTGTCAAGTGATGGCAAACTTTAGTTTCTTTTATTTAGTTATAATAACCCAACTCCTTGACTAATTATATTGAAAATACTCTGCGGTACTTGCATGTTTCGGTGCTGTTCTTTTCTTACTTTAATGAGACATACGTGTTGATAGCCTCCATTTCATTATAAATATATATATATTATTTCATCATTTATTTATTTTAGTTCTCAGACTTTCCAAACATCAATTATGCGTACGTTTTTATATATCAATCTTAAGAATTGGATGGTTACAAGATATTTATTTCTAGGTGACTATATTTACTATAGTTGTATTTATAATTCAAAATATTGTTGATTTTTATTAATCCAATGCTATTTTAGTAAAACAAATAGCTATATCCTTTTAGTTTCATCGGTAAATGTATTAAAATGTATACCTCGTATGCTACATACCCGTCCCAACCCTCGCTTTCTGAAACCGACATTTATGGGTACAGACTTTGTGAGTACTTTTTAATGAAACATTAGATTAACCTTTAATTTATTTCTTTCCACACTCCCAACACATCCCCCGTCCCCAAAACTGTTTTTAATGGAAAACTTACAAAGTATAATTAAGCTGTATAAATATATGTGATGCTGTGTTGCACCCATATATATTTAGATCTACAAAACACATATGTCAGCGTGACCATTACAGACAGGGTATGTATGTACAAGCCTGACATAGATGCATGTTCTGTTCAGTTCATTATGTATTTCAAACACATATTTATTTTAATATACAATACACGTGTATTATGCCGCCAATACATAGTGGGGTATGCTTATATGTTTGTATGTGAAAATCTCACTTAAAATATGTGCTCTGTTTATCATTCATTGCAAACATCCATGTACATACACAGACTATGCTTGAAAAGACATACTGGTAAATTAGTCTCTTGTAACTCTATATAGAAGGATGGTTGATTTGTTATTAAATTGTTATATTATGTGTAAATATTGTGTTAACTATAATGAGACTTCTTAAATAAATGAATAAATATTTGTGACATATATCCGCATAAGAATCGAAACAAGTGGAAATCCCACTCATGTTATAACTATCAAACTTTTAAGTATAATTCATAAACAAACAGATAACATGTGATCTGGCAAGGTCACTGTGGGGCGATATGTAATTATTAAAAGTCTAAATGGAGAGCACGTGATTATCTCCGCCCAGTCAAAAATAAAACACTCGATTTATCACAATACGGATATTAGGATGAAACCAAAACACATCCTTATTAAAAGCTCAGCTTAAACAAGTATAATCTCCCAAATAAATAGTCACAGTTAATACACGTGTATATTTTGCATTAATCCGTGTAATAAAAGTAATCGCTTATTACAGTTCCACTTAAAATTTTGAGATATTGGTGTCGGTAAATCAACATACTTAATTTATATTTCGCTCAAATAAAAAAAAAATGACATATGCGATTGGCGGTGTGACAGTGGAGTTACAGATCTCAGGAAGTACAGAGCTATACATTTTAATTTTTTGTTTGATATTATTTTTAACTTTGAGATTTTGAGAGGACGGTGTCATGATATCTCAATGTTAAAACAGTCTTACACAGGACGGTTTAGCCGCGGATATAACAGTCTGCATGATCACACATAAATACCTATCTTTCAAACTTGATTTAGCACAGGTGTTACTTTTACATTTTGACTAGAGCGGTGACGTTGTCGTGAATACTGAACATAAAGGGAACACACGAAACGAGAATATGAAAACATATTTGATTACATATACAAACATAACATACCGGAGCCGTGTGTCCTCTCGTCAGAAATAGTTGAGTGAAACGCTCTTTTCTCAAAATTTATAGCCACATCGACAGACATTGTCAATGTTTGTGTTGAACGTTTGAAGCGCTTACAGAATTAGAAATATCCAAACACGTATTTATCTGAAGGAATGTTCACTGTTACTGGTGGCCGAAGTAAATCTAAAGGTCACTATTATAACCAGTGGTCAGCAGTAGTAATAATTATACGACGTCCCACATGCGAATGAGAACCTATTTTGTTTAGCGCTACTGAGAAGTATGAATGACGAACAGTTTCCACCAAGCAACCGTTTTGTAATTCATACTGAATCGTGAATGATAGCTCAGCTGTTGGGTGTCCGTATTCAAAAGCTGGACACTTATTAAATGTCCACTCGAGTGACTCGATCTAAACTTATTTCTGGTAAATTATGCGATAATAATGGTTAGAGGGGAATACGCTAATTTCGGCATCTTGATCACTTATTTTTCAGTATACGGTAATTGCTTAACTCATGACTTGCACAATTTACTCGTGCAGATAATGCGGTAAATGTTCACGTAGTCACCAGGCAGATCGCCGGAAGCACAGGTTGTGAGTTTGAGTTACACCAGTTGCATTAGTAACACAATTAGATAAAATATATTTTTAATATTATAATACAATACAATAATAATAACGATACAAATAAGGTGTACATATAATAATAATAATAATAATAAATATTAGTATTGTAGTGTATACGAACAATGTTATATACCACGATATGCCGAAATGTGGAGATGATGAAGTAGCTGTGATAAGCCATGAGGTATTACCTCGAATTATCCGATAAGATAATGATTAACTTACCTAATTGGCACGTGCACCGTACTGTCTTCCTCTTATCTCTGTATTAATAAGATTTCACTAATCCCTGCACTATGAACACCGAAACAGTTGAAACCATTAAACTGTGTCCTTATTAAATATTGGTAGCGTTTTTGTTTGATACTAAGCCGTTAAGAATCGTCTTATTTCACTTTTTCTTGATCCGAAAAATCAGCAGAAAATCTATAGAGAATTACAACAATCTTAGAACAAGGCTTAAGTTAGTAAAACCAAGCTTATGTCCTCAAAATGTTACTACAATTTTGATAGATCACAATACGAATTAAGCTTCTAAGTACGGTAGAATAAATAATCGGGTCGGCCCCTTTGACACGCCGCCAGCCAATAAGATCGCTGGTTTGTCAAACAGCATGGTGACGAATGGTTAGCGATGAGCGAGTCAATAATGAATTAATGAATAAGACGAACAATCCGTATGGTAAACTCCTGGCACATGAGAATTTAATTCAATCATGAATTTGTAATGCATTATAACTATATTCCTTCAATAAATAAGAAACAAGAGTATAAGCCACTTAAAATTATCTCTCAAAGATGTTTAAATGTTATCCGATTTAAAGATGGTAGTAGGCCTTCTACTCGAGCTGATATTCCTATAGCTGGAGTTAAGCAAGCAATATTAAAATAAATCTTAAATCACTTCTTATAACTGAATATTTTTTGTATTAAGGCTATGTAAACGTCTTTAAGGTATTTAAGCAAATAAGATTGTGATCATTAAAGATTTCAAAAGATCATGTTATAAATATGTTTAGAAGATTTTCTCTTTGTATATAAGCTGAATTTTACATTTAGTCAGACCCAGACTATCATCAGCGGGTTTACTATGTGCAGGATGACTTCCTGGGACTCGGTTGTAATAAAACGGACTTTATACATGTGCTGTCTTGGAATATTTATTTATTTTGTATATTTTCTTAGATACATACATTGTTTTGTTTTGATTGCTTCCGACTGAACTTTAATCTTATATTCATCGGAAAATATGTTTTTCTAGTAGTCACATTCATCACATTTTTAGTTTATAAAATTACAAAGTCGAACTGGCAATGGACAGTTTCTCAGTCATAAATCATAATGGCGTTAATAGTATTGCACAGATGCTCATTCAGTCACATAACAATGTTTACAAATATTTAGATGCAAATGTGAAAATCATAAAAAAGTTGGTATAAAATATATTAATCCTAACACTGGCACGGTGACATCTCTCAGTCATTACAATATATGGACATTCTTTCAGTCATTACAATATATGGACATTCTTTCAGTCATTACAATATATGGACATTCTCTCAGTCATTACAATATATGGACATTCTTTCAGTCATTACAATATATTGACATTCTTTCAGTCATAACAATATATGGACATTCTCACAGTCATTACAATATATGGACATTCTTTCAGTCATTACAATATATGGACATTCCCTCAGTCTTTACAATATCATGTGGACATTTTCTCAGTCATTACAATATATGGACATTCTCAGTCATTACAATATAATGTGGACATTTTCTCAGTCATTACAATATAATGTGGACATTCTCACAGTCATTACAATATAATGTGGACATTCTCTCAGTCTTTACAATATAATGTGGACATTTTCTCAGTCATTACAATATAATGTGGACATTCTCTCAGGGAATACAATATAATGTTGACATTCTCTCAGTCATAACAATATAATGTCGACATTCTCTCAGTCATAACAATATAATGTGGACATTTTTTCAGTCATTACAATATAATGTGGACATTCTCTCAGTCATTACAATATAATATGGACATTTTCTCAGTCATAACAATATAATGTGGACATTCTTTCAGTCAATACAATATAATGTGGACCTTCTCTCAGTCATAGCAATACAATGTGGACATTCTCTCAGTTATTACAATATAATGTGGACATTCTCTCAGTCATAACAATATAATTTGGACATTCTCTCAGTCATTATCAGTCATAACAATATAATGTGGATATTGTCTCAGTCATAACACGATAATGTGGACATTTTCTCAGTCATTACAATATAATGTGGACATTCTCTGTCATTACAATATAATGTAGACATTTTCTCAGTCGTAACAATATAATGTGGACATTCTCTCAGACATTACAATATAATTTGAACATTCTCTCAGTCAAAACAACATTTTGCAGACATTCATAGCAATGGTATGTGGAAATTGTTTCAGTCTTAGCAATTGTAATGGCAGACATTACAAAAGTATATGAGCATTTTGTTCATACATTAAACTAGTTTAACGGACATTCAGTCAGTCATAACAATACAGTATGTGGACATTCTCTCGGTCATGAAACACTTATGAAAATTCTCCTAGTATGTGGATATTCTCTCAATACAGTATGTGGACATTCTCACAATACAATATGTGGATATTCTTTCCATATAGTTTGTGGACATTCGCTCAATACAGTATGTAGATATTATTTCACTCAATAAAAAAATGTAGATAGAATAGTTGTTCGCTATGGTTGCACATCCAACATATTGTTAAAACTATGGTGGCACATTCAACCCATTGTTACAACAATGGTTGCACATTCAACATATTGTTACAACTACGGTTGCATATTCAACATATTGTTACAACTATGGTGGCACATTCAACTCATTGTTAAAAACTACGGTTGCACATTCGACCTATTGTTACAACTATGCTTGCACATTCAACATTTTGTTACAACTATGGTTGCACATTCAACAACATATTGTTACACCTATAGCTGCACATTCAATAGCATATTGTTGCAAATATGGCTGCACATTCAACAACATATTGTTACATCTACGGTTGCACACTTAACATATAAGATATAAAAAGTGTTAAAATATATGTATACATTAGAAAAAGACACACAAATGCAACATGCATAAGGAATAAAAATCTTCAGCACTCAGGTTATTTTTCATATTTTCACCCCAAGTTCTATAGCACGCGGGTAGTCTGTCGGCGCACGTCAAAACTTTCCCAGGACAAGAATCGAAATTATTTAAAACTGTATTGACAGCACATCTCACATTGACGGTGGAACAGAAAGAGACAGTTTGAAGTTTGAAAAAGAAAATGTGAAGAGGCATTACCATGATAATGGCGATTTTGATTTCAATTTCCTCCCAAAATGGGACCGGGAATGGTTGATCTTGCATTTGGACAGGGTTCCATCCCCTCATTCAAACGGACATTTGTAAAGGAGTAGGGCAAATGTCGGCTCAACAAAGAAAATGGAATTTTAAAAAATAGACGTATAACGGGAACAATATTGCTGCGCGTTTTGTCAAGTGGTTCAGTTTTAGGGTAAAATGACTTCGTTATGTCGGCATATAGCGTTATAGCTAGTGTTATTTATTTGTACATCCGGCATAAATTAAAGTTTAGTTTCTTTTATCTTGCTACAAAATAAACCCGTTCCAATCATTTTTATTGTCTAAGCTCTTATATTTAAATGAGTTAAAATATGGTCTTGAAAAATATGATCAATTTTTTTTATACGCAAATCGGCTACACAGTCATTTACAAAATATTATTACACGAAATATGGAAAAGACAGCAATAAATAAGAAAACAATTAAATAATATCAACACATTCAGTGTTAAACATTAATATTAATACCAAATGCTAAAAAGGACATCTAATCATGTTTTACTGTCTAAACTTATATTAAAATGAGTTCTTAACATATGATCTTAAAAAATATGAGCAATTTATTTATAAGCAAATCGTCTACACGGTCATTAACCAAATATTATTACTGGAAATATGGCAAAGACAACGATAAATACAAAAATACGAGATACTGCAGAACCAAACTTAATTTTACAGTAGTTTTATTCTTGATAATACTATATGTAAAACACAACACAGATTTCACCTGAAAATCTGCATGTTTATTTTTATAACGTTTACTGGTATTGGTGTGTTTTGTAAAATGTTCTTAAAAATGGTACATTTTCAGAAAACACCAACAACAAACCCGTTATATTTCTAAATTCGTTTAAACCAAAATATAACATTTAAAGTGTCTATTAAGATATTCATCAATTGATAAAGGTCAATATGTTAATATCTAAGTGACACTGCGGCATCATCACGTGACAAAAATCGATCATCAGTTCACAGCGTATCGTTAAAATATTTATAATTATTCAGTTATAGCGGTACATCAAAGTTTATTTTGATAATTAATTATTAGTGTATTAGACATCTACTCATGTCCACGTAAGCCGACAAAGGTATGGCTCAAACCATTGCATAATATATTAGAGTAGGTGTACGACAAACTTGACGAGTGGTTTTCATGCGGAGAATTACAAAACATCATTTGGCGGTCCCTCTAATCTTTTCCTACTTCAGTGTTGCAATCACCTTCTCTTGAATTTGTTTTACCTAGTGCAATCGCTTGTGAAAAGTTTGCAAACGCATTGCCGAGTTTTGATGAAAAATACGCGTGGCTTGAGAAAGTGTAATAGAGTTGTATTAATTAGTAGTTAATTATGCATAACTACTCCACTGATAGGTGAGAAAGCGCAGTCACAGACTAATGCTAATTGTGATGGCGAGCGGTACGTCACAAAGGGTTGGTAAATCATGTAAGTGTCCATTGTTTGCATGTACTGTTACAAGTTCTCACCTTTCGGTATGGAATGGAGAGTGTGTTATGTTGTTTTGTTGTTTTTTTTACAAAATTTTACAGGTATGCAAACAGTGAAATAATTTAAGGAGTCAAATGAAAACAAGAGCATTCAATAAAATTAAATGAAGACATGTCAAATACATTTGTTAGTATTGGAAGAGACCCTGTTTTTTTTATTTAGACTAAGTCTTAACAATTCTAAATAGAATATAATTTTCACATTTTTATTCATGATTTATGTTTGACTGTTGACATATTCAATTCAATATTATATTCAGTATTAAACATTTAATACAAACGTTTATAGCCTAAAATAATAATGAAATATTTGTCGTCTGCATTTTTATGACATGTTAACGGAAGCGTCTACATGCGGATATGATTATTTGATGTTTTCTTTCCTCACACTATATACGTCGAATCTAAAAGATAATTTGCCATACATGAATTATTGCGGTTATAAAGACAACGCTAAACAGTGTCCTTTGTTAAATGTTTTACGCATACTTAAAATCTATTCTTCCGGTTATCATACTGTCTCTATGTTACCGGTTCCCTTTTCCATCTTTGTATATATGTAATACAAATATATCAGAAATATATAACATGGATAAACCCTCCCCATCTACAGTACGTTCTCGTCACATCATACAAATGACTAAAAAAGTGAACTAATAAAATCCCTACCACTACACTGAAATGAACAGCGAACCCGCAACTTTTGATCTAATATTTCGTCACAATATGGAGTTGCGCTATCAACGTTTGTATATGGCATTAACAGACAATTATATATTTTTACATAGTCTAAATGTTCTTTTTGATTCAGGTCAAATTTTAAGAAAATTGTTTCGATACTTTTTGAAAAAATACATAAAATGTCAGGTGCATAAAATAGTATGTGGCGGGTTAGCTGTTCCGTTCAGTATATCACCCAATGTCTAAATGCAACCTTGTTAATCGCTGTTATATCAGTAGTTAGAATATAGCTTGATAATTCTTCTTTCGATATTTCGAAGTTTTACAGAGAACGCAAGGGTTGGGGTTAGTTGGAATGTAAATGACATTGTAAATGTTTGTGCCTAATCAAGGAATTTGGCCTAATATATAATTGATTCATGTTTAATTTCGAAACCCGAATAACTGGCTATCTGTTCAGTATCCCTGTTATGTAATGTGATATCCACGAAACATTGATTGATTGAATGAATATTTTGCGTCATTTTTATGCCATCGCGGGCTAACAGACGATCACTTAACCTAACCACTGTTTTCTGGAATCCTGAATGGTTAACCAGTACCCGAGCACACCCAATCTCCGCAAGTAACTAATAACTTTCCCACTTGTATAAGCGGTGAGAGACGAATGATAATGAAATCCAATGTCGTATATCAATCGTAACGGAGACTTTGGCCGGGCGGGAATTCGAACTCACGATCGCTGGATTGTTAGTCAGACGCACAACCGACTAAGCTAATCGGACACAAAACAAGTCGGGGATAAAAATAAATCACACCAATACCTTTTATCTGCAGTTACAGTAAATTTAAGTAGGTTTTAGAATCTTGATATAAACATGTAGCGAACATGGGGTGGAGACCTTTTTCATGTTTTCGGCATTTTACAGATATAATCGATTCCGATCATTGTGTAATTCCATAAAGTACCGCGCCCTACATGTTCGGGCGACTGGATTTGGATTAACGGAGGATTATTGCTGGATTAACGAAACGTGTTCTAAACTCGTTAGAACATGGGACAATATGAAATGTGTACCCTTTGTTTATCAACATTTATAATATCCTAATATTTCATAATCGTATTAATGGCACGCCGTGACACTTATTATGACAATGATTAGAATACAAACGTTATGAATGTCTAGATATTATCATAGAGAGGTGTTGACGGGATTTTGTTTATACCTCTTTTGTGCGTCCGTACACATATTTTAATTTCACTGGTTAGATAAAGACATAATTTGTTTTTAGACTATAGTTCAGTACACTATCACCAATTTAACAGTATATCGCATAAAAGAGAACAAAACATATCTTATTCAAACAGAAACATATCTACAGATTAACGTCACTGATTTCAATATAATCTGGCTATATAATTTCTATTCCGTGTATATGAAAATACATATATTTTTTTGTTTACTAACAAGTGAAATATATGTAAATTAATTATAAATATAAATATATTTTCAACATTCTTCATTCTCGTCAACGTAACCGGGGTATTTGACAAAATAAACTATAATTAACTTACATAGCTTAACGTCGAAATTAATTTCATGTGTTTCGTTTATACTTTGTAATATTGAAATTGTATGTATATGTTTATACTGTTCGTTTTTTTTGTGAAATTAAGCATATAAATAAAGTTTGAAAAGTTTGAAAGAAAATGGCGAAACTCTACTAATTGACCGGCAACTAGAAAACGGCAAAATTCTAATTGACTGTTAACCGACAAATGTCGAAATTCTAGTATTAAAGGTTAACTACGATATATAACAGAAAATTGTCGCTTAGTGTATTCGAATATAATTTTCTATTAACTAGTTCCAAGTATTATCGTCTCCTTTTTAATTCTAGCTCCTGTTTCACCAACGTATACTTAAGTACTTAAACACTTAAATCTAAGAAAAGCACCCAGATGATCATGATTTAAGACTGGTTCCAGTAAAACTGCATACGGTTTCATTGATATTTATTATAAACTAAATAAATAACCAGTCAAAACTTAGTAATGTTTTTAAGTATTTAAGTAAAATGTTGGCGAAACAAGAGCCTGTTAATTAGTTAATGTTTCCAAGTAGAAAAAATATTTAATTAAGCAACATTTACAGTTCATCTAAACCCAATAACAGCCAAGTTTAAGAGGAAAAAAAACACGTTGGTGTAGGAACTGCTATTTTGGTTCGTACGACCTTGATATTTTCCATATTTACTGAACATGAGGATAATTAACTTTTTCTTATTATTATTTTCCATTTTTGACTAGTGCATCTTGATGATCTGACCATTCAATGTTTGGGATTTTATTTTTTTACAGGTAACTGAAATTGTGCATTTTACTATAGAAACTATAATCAAAATAAATGGTGAATTATTATTGCCTGAAAGGAGAAAACTATGTATACCATACACACATCTAACTGTTTCATATTCTTGTAACATTATTGATAATATGCAATTTGTACGAAAAATTCGTTCACAATGTAAAATAATGCTTAAAAAGTCACATGGTACTTATATAACAATAACAACAAATTGAAATAAGTGTTTACATGAACACATTTTTTTTTATCATTTTGTGGAAACTTAATTTGGACCAGACATTTTCTTTCGGTATATGTACATTTACAAAGAATAACGTTTGCCTTATTGGAAGTTTTGGTGAATGACTGCGAAGGACCCATGGCTTTTGTTATAGTATATGTGTCATCTTGACCTTAAACATGCCGCGTGCTCTTTTTGCATATCGAACGGCAGGGTCTAAAAGGCGGCACCGACGATGGTTACGTGAAGCCAATTACGGCGTTTGTTCTATCAGGATTATGGTAAACGTTGATAAGATAGGACATAAAAACAGCTTTTATGACTGGATTACATACCTAATCTAAACACTCTTTGATAGAGATAAACTTATCTCAAAAATATTGCTGAAATAACATGACCCGATATAGATAAGACAATATTCAAAGTTACCTCCACAACTATGAACAGTCTAAGAATGGACAAACACATTTCCAGCGCGAGCAAAAAGTTTATTCTACAATATAGAATTGTTTATTGATCCTAAAAGTAGCAACAATTATTCAATTTTGTACTAGCAATATTAGTCCAGAGTTTTTGCACGCGTAGTGAAAGCAATACAGCTCAGTGACTGATCCAATACATGACAGTTAATTGATTGATTGAATGTTTAGCGTCATTTTCATGCCATCGAGAGCTAACAGACGATCAGTTAGCATAGCCACTCTTTCCTGGGATCCTGGAAGGTTAAACAGTACTCGAGCACACCGTCTCCGCAATTAACAGATGACTTTCCCACTTGAATCAGAGATAATAATTATTATTATTTATAATTACAGTGACGTCGGACGTGCATATAGCTGCCAACAAACAACGGCTATCGTCACACCTTAAACAATGCGATTTTTCGCCATGTTAGTATTGGTTTGTAATATTGAGATAATTCGATGGATAATATTAATATACTAGTATATTAGTTATACTTTTACATAAACACCTGTAAATTAAAAAAATATCATTATTTAATACGAACTTTTTGTATTATTGGGGCTAATGGATATATGTTAAGGTCAATGCCTATAAGACTGATCAGATTACACAATTACATCATTTGTATTATTGAAGAAAATTAATTTATGAAAGAAATTACAACGTAAAAGCTATAATTCTATCGCAAATTGCGTAATTATTAAAGCAAATGATACGGTTTTAATAATTTAAATTTTTCTGAGAGTCACTAAGATAAATTTCCGACGGTACGCAGGTCTGATGGTCTGGTGCAGTTGAACTATTTAGTTCACCTTCAGTACATTAGGTCCTTAATGAAGCGACGACGACGTCAAACCCCTTATTACATCGATTATTTCAACTTTTACATCAGAAGAAACTTGACACACCGGTTCACCTGAATGTTCCTAATTGAGAACCGGATTGAATTGATCGTCCTTATTAATTTGATTATAGTTTGTTTGATTAGTTTGACTTACATGGCTAGCTGTTTCAGTCGTCTTCTGAAACTGTTCACAGATCTTCAGAATCTGTGATAAAACCCCGCTTTAAGCTTTTCTCCTCAGAGACACTCGGCCTCTAACCTTAATCTAATTCTAAATATTAAAATATTGACCTTAGGTTGGGTTTCATGAAATATGGATTTCTCTCAATATGGTTAGTCTCAAAATGGCTACATTCAATCTCTGTCGCGAGCATTTAAAAGTTTTCCGAAGTACTTGAAAATGATTTGAGACGCACGCTGGCTTTTCAGTTTTGGATGATTTTCAAGATTTTTCACCATCTGTGGTAGCAAAAGTTTTTGCGTTGAACACTGCGTCCGCACATGACCTCCAGCCCCGGGGGTCAATTCCCGGGGTCAGAGAATTATGAACAGATGCACGGGATTAGCTTCCAGTATCTTGTCGTCGGCAGATATTCTGAGAAAATGGCCCTTGTTGGATTTAAAGCAAATGTCCCCAGAGCAGATTTTGAATTCTCGATAATAGAGAATTAAAGCTACAAACTTGGTATAAGTCATGAATATTTTTTTTCTTGGTTTTGTGCTTGCTACGTATATGTTTCCAGTATTGAAAGTTATCACATATCGATGGCTCTGAAAAGTATTTAAGTAAAGGAGACACAAATAAATAAATAAAATACAGAAATACATAAATGAAATGAAATGAAATGAAATGAAATGAAATGAAATGAAATTAAATGAATAAATAAATAAATAAATAGACAAATAAATAGACAAATAAATAAATAGATATATAAAATAAATAAAATAAATAAATAAAATATCATATCATATCTTTGTAAGTTCAATTAGACAATTTGTCCATGTGATCAGATGTTGTTTCAAAGGGAAGTTATACATATGTTTAAAGTGTCAATAGAAAACTGTTCATGAGGACATAGTGGGACTATATGTGTTAAGTTTTAACAGTTAACATGTATGAGATTAAACTCTTCAGGTGTTGTAATTTCAATGGAAATGCTAAATATAATTATTTGTTTCAGTAGAAAATTTTGTTTATGTGATCAAATGTGCCTTTCCATGGATATACTGAATCTTCGTAGAGTGTCAAGAATTGCTAGATGTGAACATTTTACAAGCTCTAGTATTTTATGACATTTCATAACATTTTCACTATTTATTGATAAAAAATGATATTGATAAAGAGATAATATAAAGAGGGAATTCATTGAAACCATTCAAGCATTAAACATGAGAACATATTAAAGACAAAGTCACCATACAACGCAATATGATGCAACGACGTCACGATGTTGATAGTATGGTAAATAGCTTTACAGCTAGTGTTTTATATTTGTACATCCGACACAAAATAAAGTTTCTTGTATCTTGTATAGTATGGCATCAACATCACTTCATAGACTCATCATTCTGTAATCATTTTAGCCTCGCTCTGTCGCCGCCGTATCACCGCTCTGTCACCATCTTAGTCTCGCTCTGTCACCACCGTGGCACCGCTTTGTCACCATCTTAGCTTCGCCTTGTCACCACCGTGGCACCGCTATGTCACCATCTTAGCCTCGCCCTGTCACCACCGTGGCACCGCTCGGTCACCATCTTAGTCTTGCTCTGTAACCACCGTGGCACCGCTTTGTCACCATCTTAGCCTCGCCCTGTCACCACCGTAACATCACATTGTCACCATCTTAGCCTCGCCCTGTCACCACCGTGACACCGCTTTGTCACCATCTTAGCCTCACTCTGTCACCATCTTAGCCTCGCCCAGTCACCACCGTGGCACCCCTTTGTCACCATCTTAGCCTCGCTCTGTCACCATCGTAGTACCGCTTTGTCACCATCTTAGCCTCGCTCTGGTACCATCGTGGCACCGCATTATCACCATCTAAGCCTCGCTCTGTCACCACCGTGGTACCGCTCTGTCACCATCTAAGCCTCGCCCTGTCACCACCGTGGCACCGCTCTGTCACTATCTTAGCCTCGCCCTGTCACCACCGTGACACCGCTTTGTCACCATCTTAGTCTCGCTCTGTCACCACCGTGGCACCGCTTTGTCACCATCTTCGACTCGCTCTGTCAACACCGTGGCACCGCTCGGTCACCATCTTAGCCTTTCTCTGGCACTACCGTGGCATCGCTTTATTACCATCTAAGCCTTGCCCTGTCACCACCGTGACACCTTTCTGTCACCATCTTAGCCTCGCTCTGTCACCACCGTGGCACCGCTTTATCACCATCTTAGCCTCGCTCTGTCACCATCGTGGCACCGCGTTGTCACCATCTTAGTCTCGCTCTGGCACCACCGTGGCACTGCTTTGATACCATCTAAGCCTAGCTCTGTCACCATCTTAGACATCTCTCTGTCACCACTGTGACACCGCTCTGTCACCATTTTAGTCTTGCCCTGTCACCACCGTGGCACCGCTCTGTCATCATCTGAGCCTCGCTCTGGCACCATCGTGGCACCACCCTGTCGCCATTTTAGCCTCGCTCTGTCACCACTGTAGTACTGCTCTGTCACCATCTTAGCTTCGCTCTGTCACCACCGTAGTACCGCTTTGTCGCCATCTTAGCCTCGCTCTGGCACCATCGTGGCACCGCATTATCACCATCTAAGCCTCGCTCTGTCACCACCGTGGTATCTTTCTGTCACCATCTTAGCTTCAGCATGTCACCACCGTGGCACCGCTCTGACACCATCTTAGCCTCGCTCTGTCACCACCGTGGCACCGCTCTGTCACCATCTTAGTCTCGCACTGTCACCGCCGTGGCACTGCTCTGTCACCATCTTAGTCTCGCACAGTCACCGCCGTGGCACTGCTCTGTCACCATCTTAGTCTCGCTCTGTCACCACCGTGGTACCGCTCTGTCACCATTGCGTATTGGGTCAATGTTTAACTGAAAAAAAATTGAAAACAAAACTGAACATAGAAAACATCACCTATATTCCAACCTGCTACTTTGTTTTTCATATGTATTCTGTTCTTTTTATGAATAGTTCATTGTTACTTCTAATTTCACCAATGTTAGATATACAAATGCATACGAAATTATCTGATGGATTTTTTTTTGAGAAACAAAAGAAAATATCTCATACAAATAAATGCATATAAAAGTCATGAATAATAAAATCGAAACAATTTTAACAGTATGTCAAAGCTTCTATAAATGTCCACAAATCCTTGTGGTTTTGAGTCATTCAATTATAAATATATTCATGATTTTATTGACGAGTTTTACAAACGGAATGAATGAACAGTCTAACACAAACTAAAATGATCTAAATAAAACCACACCAACACTCGTAAATGTGTTCAGAAATCTACATATATGGATAAAAGTTAATAAAACTCGAACGGATTTGTACGTTATATATCGAAGTTTTATGAATGAACATGTGTGGGACGCCCATTCTAGACAATGCAATTTTAATCAAATTGTATTTAATTCGGAATAAAAAATGAACAAGGGACTACTGTGGCTTTCTTTCAGCAAATTCAAACTTTGCTTAGATAATTCTATATTATGTATGTTACTATATATAATATAGGCCTAAATAATATGAACCTTGTTTGTTTGGCGAAGCAATGCCTAGGTAACATGGACCGTTGCTTGCTTGGTGGACAATTAACTGGATAATATGGACCGTTACTTGCTTGGCGAAGCAATACCTAGATAATATGCACCGTTGCTTGCTTGGCGAAGCAATATCTAGATAATATGGACCGCTGCTTACTTGGTTTACAATTACCTGGATAATATGGACTGCTGCCTGCTTGGCGAAGCAATACCTAGATAATATCGATCGCTGCTTACTTGGTGGACAATTACCTGGATAACGTGGACTGTTGTCTGCTTGGCGAAGCAAAGCCTAGATACTTTGGAATGTTGTTTGCATGGTGAAGCAAAGCCTAGATACTATGGACTGTTGCTTGCTTGGTAAAGCAAAGCCTAGATACTATGGAATGCTGCTTGCTTGGTGAAGCAATGCTTAGATGCTATGGACTGTTGCTTGCTTGGTAAAGCAAAGCCTAGATACTATGGAATGATGTCTGCTTGGTGCCTAGATACTAGTTAAACGAACTGTTGTTTAGTTACTAAAGCAAATCGACCTTTGCTCTTGATTAGGCAATCAAACATAATAGTTGTAATAATAAGTTGCACCCAGCCTAAATAGGCTTATTTACTGTCATTTATTATAATTTTTTAAATATAACAGTACGAAAATTCATTTATAAGTTATAAAAAGAATACTAGTTACTGAAGGTACATCGACATTTGCTTGCTGGAGCAATGAGATGCAATAAAACTGATGTTGTTTTCGGGACATTTGCTATGAAGGTAAACCGACTGTTCTTTATTCAATATTCAAATCAATCTATCTTTCTATCACCAATATTTAAACTTTGGTCCAATGTATACTTTAAAACGAGGCCTGGGAACCGTTGACTGCAAGCCCCGTGGCTAATCTATTTAATAGCGTGTCTGTTCTGTGGCGGACCACCGATAGAGAATAAGTTTACAGAACGGGGTTTACAAAAATCGGTAGCATTAATAAACATTTAGGGAAACTCTTAGTTAGGAAATGTTATTTATATATCCCCCACCCCCCACACGTTTAAGACAGCTCCTAAAATACAAACTAATTATGAACGTTTTGTCAAAGAAAACTTAACACTAACTTTGTCCTAGTAGTTTGTTAATGAGGGCCTCGTGGAAGATTAAAATGAGATTGCGTCTATAAAGAGTTATATACCATTGTGTTGTAATAAACAGAAATAATTGGTAAATATGTGAACACTAGAATGAACGTTACATATCAATTAAAATAAGGGTTTGCTACATCAATCCGTAGGAGTGATCACTCCAAATGAACTATCTACGATTTTTTAAATTTGAAAATATTTGCTTTGGCGATACTCGTCAGATTTACACAGACACTGTCTCGGTTATGTCTTTTTCATGTAAGTGTGCTTCGCTATATGTGTTTTTTAGAAGTGTTTACACAAGTTGTTTAATGTATGTATACATTTTGCGACCGTATTCGCTGTTACGGGAAAGGAACAAAGAATAGGTTAAAAGTGGGTAATGGAATATTTGCACAATTAGGTTATTCTTCGGATGAAAAGGGGGAAGATGATTATGACGTTTACACTATTCATCATGTGTTTGTTGAGGACAAGATATGCCATTAGTTTGTTGACACTTTAGCAAGCAGAGCGCAAGTTTTCATGCCACACACAGTCGTCGGATATAGAAATACAGTTGAGGACTGTAAACATAGTTTTATATTATACACGTTTTGTAAACTATACCTATTGGGTGTGGGCGTGAAGGCGTGGAGATGTCTTTAAATAGTTCGATCTAAATGAAGTATACATGTTATATTTGAAGTCACATTAGCTCTGATACTACGCCATATTCCCTTTTGGCAATTATGTTTTTTTAATTATGTTTTACTTGAGTGTAGTTAAAACTTACACTTAGTTCTATTCTCCATAATATATAACCATTCTTATGCCTAACCGTCGATGAAAAACGGCTTTCTCCAATGTGCATACCTGTAAACTTCAGCTATTTTTCAATATTATTTTTGGCTTACTTCCACAAAATAGTTTGAATAGTGTCTCTTTTAAACTGCATGCATTAAGTTTAAATATTAATCAAATTAGTCAATGATTATAAGTGTAAGAATACTTCACATACTTTGACTCTGAATTGATAGTTTTACTATAAACTTTGGCGAGTTTCCACCTTTATTGTTTTAATAGGGGTTTCACGTCATTTTAAACCTGAATTTCCGGTAAAATACGGTATAGCCAGTTTCCCTGGACGAGGAAGACCTCAGAATGAATCTGAGTAGAACCACCGTCCGTCCGCAATTGATTTGCATTTTTTTCTCACTTAAGTGTTTGACCAAGCGGGACTCGAACCCATGACACCAGCGGTGACGGATGTAAGTGATGTTGAGAGTCGTAAGAGCTCACAGAATGTCTTAGTTTAACGTAGAAACTTACTATCAGATCATTTTACATATGAAAAAAAGTATCAGCATTCCATCTTATATAAACATGTTAAATTAATGTGGTACTTTGTAAATATGTTGATGGCCTCATGGAAGATTGAATTTATTCAAATTATTTATCACATTAATAAAAGCCTTTATTATTCTTATTTTCTATATTTAGATGTGAAATTACTCCTCTAAGGATATGAAACTATGAAGAAGGATGGATGGTCTTTTACGTCGTTTTTGTAAAACACAAGTCATGCTGGAGAGGATACTTTCGGATTTCAACAATGCATATAACTGTGATGAAATGGAGTTTCTTTATTTTTCTTACACGAACATGATAAGATTATGTGCCAACATATGTTTTAAGATATTACAGAATAGTTATAAAGAAATGTCAATTCACTTTCTTAGCAATTTACTTTCATATTTTATACATGTTTGACAATTTACTAATAACTTTTTTTCTAATCTGATTCAAGGTGATATTCGATGTTAAAAATATTTTGTAAATTTTGCACAAAAGTGTTTATATTCAGTTTGTCAAATTTTAGTGGAACATATTTTATAACAATTTTGGACAAAAGACAACATTTGTAGTACTTTTTTTCAAATTTTGTTGTTTATAAATAATTTTGCCCGTTATCATTTTGTAATGTTTAAGTCACCGTAATGATTCAAATTGAGTTGCCTTAAGTAGTTATTGCATTTCTTCTGAAAATAGAATTGTGATGGTACTTCAGTGACCTGTCCATTTCCGTCTTTTCTAATATTTCATTAGATGACAGATGTTGTTGATTAGTGATTTCTATGATGTCTGTATTACATAATTACACATATAAGGCGTGATTTTTTATATTTAGATTAACGTAATCAGGTTACATATGGCATATCCAGTTTTATTGGTGAGGGAAGACCTAAATTTGAATCTGACCAGAAGCACCACCCTTCTGCAAGTTATTGGCAGACGTTTTTATATTATTTGTTTGGACAAAGCTGGGCTCGAACCCACGACCTCTGAGGTGAGAAGTATAAGTAAGTGATTATTACGCAACACCGACTTACACCACTCGGACATAAATACGTTAAATATGTATATACTTGCAAATTGAAAATTTGGCCATAAAATTAAGATGAGATATGATTTTTGCCATGATTATGCGCTAAGTAACGTGTTCATTATTAGAAATTTCTTACCTAACACTCAGATATTTTTGTGTTAATTTTTAATGGCGGCTCTGCTGTAATGCCTCTTGTTACCATTTTATTCTTGCGATACTTTTGATAAGTTGTTCAATAGTGTTACAAGTTCTTGCTTTACATTCAGATGTGCTCTCTTATTAAGAACTAAGCTCGTATCTGATGAGTTCCGAGTCGGCCAATCATAACATATAGACCGTATTATTGGATTATAAAGGAGCCAGCGTCCAAGTCGCGTGCGCTTGCATCAATAATCGTCTGCTCAGAGAAACCTCCGCGACGGCGACACAAAATTAACAGCTTAGCGTAATGAACAAACAGAAAACAAACCCTAGTAATTCACTGGAACTCAGAGATATCATTCAATTTGTAATAAACTACAGCGAAATGTTGAGCAATTTGCCCGTCGCAGACGACTTCAGCAGATGAAAATCAAAGATTTCCTTATCGGAATAAAACACTCCCCTCTAACAGGGGTTAACGCGCGGTTTAACGTATTTATGGATATAGAGGCTAATCTAAACAGATATTGGATTTCTTAAAATGATAATATTTTTGGTAAAAAGAAATAGGATTTGACTGAACTAGGAGCCGTTCATTTCATCATAATAATGGGTAGATTGCATAGGGAAATTGCTTAAAGAGTGTTTTTATATTTACTTAAAGTGCTCTTATACCATGCCTGGTTTAGTTACATTTTTTAAAGCTGTTTTTTAACACTTGCGTTTCTTAAGCGGGGCGGTGGTATAGTGCATATGGTGTAGTCCACTCATGTTATAAGTCGCGGGTTCGATCTAGGCTCGGCCCGCTGGCATAAACAACCCGAAGTACTGTTTATATTCAAGAGTTAAATCCGAGAGCGATTCACAAAGCTCTGAGTTTACTTCGGAAGTGAGCCTTAATAGATTAGTGTGAATTTAACTAATTCTTGCATCGTTTAGTTATGTATGCTGTTTGGATATAACTTACACACGGTCTGATTATCCACCGAATATAACAGATATACACGCGTCAGCAGATCGTAGACTATTTCCGCCGTCAGTACATAAGATATTAACAGCATTTGTTTGTTTGTTTTTTCTTTATACTAGTTCATTGATTGCGAAAAAAAGCTTTGAGATTTTTTTTTGTGATTAACTTTCGAGTCCGTTTCCTTATCAGAACCAGTAAATGGTGTTGTTTTGAGAGACCACCAGGTCAAGCTTTCTATCAAATCCGCAAACATTGGCCGCTTTATCAAAACATACTTTAAGTCTGGAATTGGTGTATGGACATTTTTCTGTTGGTCACTGCATGTATGGAACGGTTGTACTGATATAAAATGGAGCTTTAAATCTTTTGGCGTTTCTTTCCTAAATAAGAAACATTTTGTTTAATTTGAAACAGGACCTTTAACTTTTGGAGTTACTTTTAATAATACAATCTTCACTGAAACGGAAGCGCTAATGCTCATGGTGTACCGTTTTAAAAACACATTTTGAAAACATTTTCAGTAACGCAATTTGACAACTATCTGAAATTCAACACAATTAAAATTGAAATCCGTTATACCAAAGTATCAGCAATTTTTGTTTTAAAAGTACTAAGTATAAACATGTATTAAGAATGTATCGGCAAACGTACCCTTTTTGTATAGGGTAAAGGAAAGTGTCATATCCTGTATATCTATCGATGATTTATTTCAAAATACTTTAGAACATACGTATACTTGTGAGTACACATCCATCCATCATTTATGTTGACAGAGTGACATTGCCTCAGATCTTCCCAGGACCTAGCCTAACAAAACACTGGCGTTTGTTTGAATTAACATTTCTATTTTTTAATCGAACGAAACATACAAAAAAATAAATATTAAATAGCTAACTCTGTCGTGTTTTGAATGCACAACAAGACATTTTCCTCTGTTCACACTCGCGGATGAATGCTGTGTAATCAGCCGGAAGACATGTGAATATGCGTGAATTAGACTGGTGCACCTGTGTGTATTCCGTAAAGTCAAGATGGTAGATGAACCGAGAACGTTTGAAAGTATGTCATTTCTTTTTAAAAAATCTTTATGACGACAGCGCTGATGTTTATAATGATAATAACGTAATGACAATGCTATTGACAATGATGATGCTGATGGAAATGATAATGATCAATGGAGATGATCATGGTGCTGGTGAGAACGGCGCCGACAAAGATGGCGAGGAGGACGATTATGATTATGATTATGTTTGTAAGATGGTAATGCTGATAATACTAAATAAAATAATGAAAGAAATGTGGTTGATGCGCTGCTAATGGTGATGCTGATTATTTGCTGATGAGGATATTGGTGATGTTCTGCTTTGGTGGTGGTGGTGATGCTGCTGATGCTGATGATGCTGCTGCTGCTGCTGCTGCTGATGATGATGATGATGATAATGATGATGATGATGATGAAGATGACGATGCTCTTATTACGACTTTTGCTGCGGATGCTGATAATGATGATGATGCTGACAATGATGATGATAATGATGATGATACTGATTGCGACGCTGATGATATCTTTCTATCTATAACAGAAAGGGTGTCAAAAGGCTAGAATAGCCTAAGAGTAATCGCCCATCGTCCCATCCATAACTGATAGTCCGTTGATTAATTACATTTATCTTCTTTAGACTTAAAACTAACTTAATATCTTAAAACGAATGCCGAACGATCAATAATGACTTTTGACAGTTTCAGTATCAATTTACGAAGACGATGTCGTTTGTTCCAAATCACAGAATTAGTATAACACGTGCTTAACGTGTGTCAGGTAGCATCACACGTGCGTACAAGCTTATCGTAATACCTCTGGTGGAAAATACCATAAAGGGTCATAGATGTTTAAACTAGCACGGTAGTGTTAAAAGTTAATTAGAATATAATTATCTATTACTTTATTAGTAAAATAATGGCAAATTAATTAAATGCCGCCTCGCCAATCCGTTTTGAGTAATCGATATCAAAATCAATAAAATCTGTTTTGATGTATCCTGCACTGACTGTGTCAATGTGATAAGTCGAGAGCGTTCGCGCCTGTTTTGTTTACTTTGTGATGAATAGAAGAAAAAAAGGCGCCTTTTTCTCGATTTTATGAAATAACATATAAACCAATTTCGGAAAATACTTGAAAATGGCAAGCAGTTCATTTATTTACAGAACTTTCTAAAATCCCATTACCTCTTATCGCGCACTTCGCAACAGGAAGTCAGTTATCCGCCGGACGCCGAGAAGAAAATAGTGCTGTCAAACAGTATGGAACCCGGATCTCTTCAAACTGATGTTTATATTTGTGCATGTGAAGATGGTGAACGATACTTCCTGTTGATTTCGTTGTAGATGACAATACCAGTTAAGTGCGGTTGTAAGTGTCATTGTGAGAAAGAACTAGTAGCTAGCGACACTAGGATCTGCTGACCATGATCTCCAACAACGTTGTGATACTCATCCGGTTCTAATTGTTGACTTCATTGTTTTCAACTGAAATTTATCACAAGTTGGCAGCCAGTCATTTTTAAAATAGATTTTGTTTAACCAGTGTCATAATTACCTCCGCACAGTCTGTGTAAACGTCTTTGTTATATACATTGCAAGAAAGCGCATCAATATCAGCTCCGTTAATATTTCATGACATTTGTAAAGCAGTTCTTAAACAAAGATAAAATGTGTTACCAAGAAAAAACATGATATTGTGTCGGTCTGTTGGTCATTTACAAACAATATCCTGAATCCCGTTTACATGTACAACCGGGAGAGCTAAAATACGATCTCTTCTTCGTAGAATCTTCTTCATTACTGATATATTATAACAGAATCTAGTTGTCAGCACAAATGACTCTATCACATAAACACATTGGCTACAATTCAGATTCCCGTTTATGTTCTATAGTAGGTACAATGCTCATTTTCAGAGATATGTAAAAATAAATGATATCTTTTTAACAGCAACTTATATTTGATGATAACAGATAAGTTCCTGTTATTTAATGTAATCTGTTCTATTTATAGAGACATTAAAACCATTATATATGTTGCGAGAAAAGATATACAACAGTATGCATTAAAACCATGCTATAAGTCGTGTTGCTATAGTCATGATAATTGTAATGTTAGTAAGGTATAGTCATCACACATGTTATATATCGTGTTGCTATAGTCATGATACTTGTTATGTTAGTATGATATAGTCATAACACATGTTATATATCGTGCTGCTATAGTCATGATAATTGTTATGATAGTATGGTATAGTCATAACACATGTTATATATCGTGTTGCTATAGTCATGATAATTGTTATGTTAGTATGATATAGTCATAACACATGTTATATATCGTGCTGCTATAGTCATGATAATTGTTATGATAGTATGGTATAGTCATAACACATGTTATATATCGTGTTGCTATAGTCATAACACATGTTATATACCGTGTTGCTATAGTCATAACACATGTTATATATCGTGTTGCTTTAGTCATGACAATTGTTATGTTAGTAAGGTATAGTCATAACACGTGTTATATATCGTGCTGCTATAGTCATGATAATTGTTATGTTAGTATGGTATAGTCATAACACATGTTATATATCGTGCTGCTATAGTCATAACACATGTTATATATCGTGTTGCTATAGTCACAACACATGTTATATATCGTGTTGCTATCGTCATAACACATGTTATATATCGTGCTGCTATAGTCATGATAATTGTTATGTTAGTATGATATAGTCATAACACATGTTATATATCGTGCTGCTATAGTCATGATAATTGTTATGTTAGTATGATATAGTCATAACACATGTTATATATCGTGTTGCTATAGTCATAACACATGTTATATATTGTGTTGCTATAGTCATAACACATGTTATATATCGTGCTGCTGTAGTCATGATAATTGTTATGTTAGTATGATATAGTCATAACACATGTTATATATCGTGCTGCTATAGTCATGATAATTGTTATGTTAATATGGTATAGTCATAACACATGTTATATATCGTGTTGCTAAAGTCATGATAATTGTTATGTTAGTAAGATATAGTCATAACACATGTTATATATCGTGCTGCTATAGTCATAACACATGTTATATATCGTGTTGCTATAGTCATAACACATGTTATATATCGTGCTGCTATAGTCATGATAATTGTTATGTTAGTAAGGTATAGTCATAACAAATGTTATATATCGTGCTGCTATAGTCATGATAATTGTTATATTGGTATGGTATAGTCATAACACATGTTATATATCGTGTTGCTATAGTCATGATAATTGTTATATTAGTATGGTATAGTCATAACACATGTTATATACCGTGCTGCTATAGTCATGATAATTGTTATGTTAGTATGGTATAGTCATAACACATGTTATATATCGTGCTGCTATAGTCATGATAATTGTTATGTTAGTATGGTATAGTCATAACACATGTTATATATCGTGCTGCTATAGTCATGATAATTGTTATGTTAGTATGATATAGTCATAACACATGTTATATATCGTGCTGCTATAGTCATAACACATGTTATATATCGTGTTGCTATAGTCATAACACATGTTATATATCGTGCTGCTATAGTCATGATAATTGTTATGTTAGTAAGGTATAGTCATAACAAATGTTATATATCGTGCTGCTATAGTCATGATAATTGTTATATTGGTATGGTATAGTCATAACACATGTTATATATCGTGTTGCTATAGTCATAACACATGTTATATATCGTGTTGCTATAGTCATAACACATGTTATATATCGTGCTGCTATAGTCATGATAATTGTTATGTTAGTAAGGTATAGTCATAACAAATGTTATATATCGTGCTGCTATAGTCATGATAATTGTTATATTGGTATGGTATAGTCATAACACATGTTATATATCGTGTTGCTATAGTCATGATAATTGTTATGTTAGTATGGTATAGTCATAACACATGTTATATATCGTGCTGCTATAGTCATGATAATTGTTATGTTATTATGATATAGTCATAACACATGTTATATATCGTGCTGCTATAGTCTTAACACATGTTATATATATCGTGTTGCTATAGTCATAACACATGTTATATATCGTGTTGCTATAGTCATGATAATTGTTATGTTAGTATGATATAGTCATAACACATGTTATATATCGTGCTACTATAGTCATGATAATTGTTATGTTAGTATGATATAGTCATAACACATGTTATATATCGTGCTGCTATAGTCATGATAATTGTTATGTTAGTATGATATAGTCATAACACATGTTATATATCGTGCTGCTATAGTCATGATAATTGTAATGTAAGTATGGAATAGTCATAACACATGTTATATATCGTGCTGCTATAGTCATAACACGCGGTGTTGGCAAAGAAGTAACGATTTATATGTTATGTTCGCTTAGTTTTTATTTATGAATTATAATAACAACTATATCTTGTGTGTGTTTATATGTGAGTTGTTATAATAACTTTTTATATGTGTGTTAGAATGAAAATTATATCACATGTATTTTATATGTGAGATATAATCAAAAATAAAGCACATGTATTTTATATGAGATATATAATTAAAACTATATCACATGTGTTTATATATGTGCGTTATAACTACAACGATATCATATGTGTATTATATGTGATATATAATTAAAACTATATCAAGTGAGTTTATATATGTGAGATATGATTAAAACGTATATCACATGGGTTTTTATATATGTGATATATAATGAAAACTACACCACGTGTGTTTATATATGTGAGTTATAATCAAAACTAGATCACATGTGTATTATATGTGAGATATAATTAAAACTATATCACATGTGTTTTGATATGTGAGTTGTAATTAAAATTATATAACATGTGTTTTTATATGTGAGATATAGATTAAACGTTTATCACATGGGTTTTAATAAGTGAGATATAATTAAAACTATAGCAAGTGAGTTTATATATGTGATATATATATATATGAATAATTATTAAAGCGTGTCATACTATATTTATCAGATCGACTGCAGTATAGAAAGTCAGAAGAGACTCACATGACAATATGTCCATGTTAAACTACACATTGCATGTAGATGGAATTATCATTCAAAGATAGGAAAAACATGAATAATTAATTAATAACTGGTGAATATGTGTATCTATATGCCATCATTTATTTCATTAAAAAAATGAGTAACCTAATATTGACATAGCGCGGTTTTGTTATGCATGTAATCATCTTGATACAGTTTAATTGCTAAATAAGCGGGACTATCACATATTTGTCGCTCCAATCTCAGCACAAATTAATATTTTACATCGATTGTGAAACAAGTTCAGGACAATCTCGAAGTGGTAGAACCAATACTTAACCAATACTAAACATATGCGGATAACAGTGTTCTCTTGAAGTGGCTTCATTCTCAAACATTGAAACATTCAGACATTCAGCCATGCATAAACTTGAAATTTGTGGTTGGCGTGGAGCGACAAAATTTAACGCAGTCGAAAATAACTACCAAAAGACAATATTGAAACAGTGCCTGAAAGCAGGAAGAAATCCCTTGTAACAATATTTTCTTTTATTGATAACAGTTGAGATCCGCAAATGTAGGCCAAATACGTCTCACATAGGTCTCATATCCATTCTGAAAAACACACTTAGACTGCAGTTTATAATCATTATATTGTATAAATTGGCTATTGTATATAAAGACTATTAGGGCCCATATATTCCTCTACAGCGCCATACAATATGTACCTATATGTGGAGCGCGTGGTCTAGTGGTAGAGCACCGAACCCATGATCGGAGGGTCGTGTGTTCGATTCTCCGCCACGGCTATGTGTGGTGTCCTTGAGCAAGACACTTTTTCTGCATATGCTTTGTACTGGTTCTACCCAGGAAGACTTCGAGCGTGATTTGTCTAAGTTGTAAGAACTTGTTTCACAATCGAAGTAAAATAAATAAGTTTAAACTAAACTATATGTACCGATAATAAAACTGTGATAAGTGACCGATTTTAATTAGGTTTTTTGTGTTCGATTTTCGTCTTTCTATATTCAACTTGAAACTACCCTGAGCTTAACCTTAATATCAATTTGAAAGACGAAAGAGGAAACCGAATAGCAAAGTAACTCGTGTCTGCAGTTTTTATACGCATATTTAATCAAAGTTGAGAGTATGCGCGTCTCCAACATTGAAGAGTTTCAACACTTGAATATCAGAACACGTAACGTAAATAACAAATTTGAGTCTGCTGTATATTAAAACAGTGGTAGCCATGATATAATTTGCAAACACAGCAAAAAATAAAAAATAAAAATGACTTTATTTTGCTTGTTCTGGGTATTTTTTCAAATCAGTATCTGCCTATTTCTATCTGAATGATTTTAACGATACATATATTTCCTGATCATTTGTGTGATATTGACATTAAAATCATTTGACAGCGTCCTCAGATAGCTTGACGATTATAATTATAATGTGCTCCTTCAAACATATGCTTTTTACTAAAAAAAGTTACGAAATTATTTTTTCTCTTTCTTTTGATTAGTACATGTACAGCCAAACCTCTTAAGACAAGTTGTTGCTTAATACAGGTTAATTTGCCTTGAAAGCATAGAAATGGGAAATAATATATGTGGCTGCTTAAGACAAGTGGCTGCTTAATAGAGGTGACCACTTACACAGGTTTGACTATATATACAATTTTAATCAGAGCACGTATAATTTAAGTATTTAAGTTCGATCATTGCATCGACATCTGTGTGTCGAGATCAACAGTATCTTAGTGAAGAAACGTGTCCTGGGATATCTGCAAAAGTATAACACATGGGCGGAGGAGCGTTTCCATTATTGGGGGTAAGGTATAGGGGGTTCGTGTAGTACACAAATGCAAATGTGAGTTTTTAGTATACAAATCAGGGTTGTTGTTTTCGCCAATATTTTGTGACATTTAAACATTCTATTAAAAACAAAAACACACACCAGAAAAAAATTATAAGATGCATTAAAAACGAAATTTCACCCGGTTGCTCATGCACTGCAAGCCAAAACGTATGTAAAGTATAGGCGGGAATAGTACATCTCCCTCTGGTGGGGAGTAAGGGAAATTTCCTCTAGGAAAATACTTTAATATCTTTATCACAAAATGCTGTGTTCCAGTGAGTGTTTAAGATAAAAAAAAGTATATTTGTAACATGCATTTACTCCAATCTTTTGTGACAATCAAACGTTGTTTTATTAGGAAGCAGGCACTGAATTCGCTGCTATATGCATATGCTGGTCGTTCCCCTCATCCTGACCAATGGGAGTAGATAGATTCTCTCCCCCTGGTTCAGCCACCTATGAAACATACTGGAGTATCCAGTATGCAAAATGATAGTAATGATCGTTTAGGTAATGATAAAAGTAATGAAATTCAAAATCTTTACAGGAACCTTTATTTGATGTTCTCTTGTTGATTATGTTTGTGATCGATGTGGCGACTCTTTGGCAGGGCGTCTGCCATAGACATGGGATAGCTGATAACATGTACTGCCAGAAATTAAACTTTAATGTCACTGTGGTTTTATCTCCGTATCTATACAAGAGAGGTTTAATGGTGGTTGTAGTCTCTT
The DNA here is from genome assembly GCA_029582155.1 of Panopea generosa. NCBI lineage: Eukaryota > Metazoa > Mollusca > Bivalvia > Adapedonta > Hiatellidae > Panopea > Panopea generosa. Next base: position 30,443,541 of record CM055897.1, on the reverse strand, counting down.
ATAATTCATTTGTAATGGCTATGTAAACGGTCAAGTATCCACTTTATCATAATATATACGTGAAAATACCATATATGTTTGACTCACATTAACATATTCATGTTGGATGTTTCAATTAATGTTTTGGTAAGTGTTGGTTGTTTTTTCTATCCCCATACGTGATAAAAACATTGCAACTTTCTGTTAATATTAAATCAAAATTAATCCACGTTCGTGTGCTAAATCTATACTAAAAGCTATGATTATAAAGGGTGTTCCAGACGCTGTACAATTAGACAAAACAGCACCTACGTGAACAAGACCAAATTATGGAATTGAACGAAATCAATAATCACCTTCATCTGTAAAATGTTGCTATTTGATTATTGGATTTCCCACCTATGATTTCGTAGGCATGTTTCATGTTCAATTAAAGGTGTTAAAAGTCTCTAATCAAGCGGATCTGTCCTCCTTCCCCCCGATATAACGTGAAATCATACGCTATATGCTAGATTTCTTTCGTAGCAATCTATTCATTAGGACATCAAATGGAGAAGTTTGTGGAATTAATGACCGAATATAGCTGGGATATGTTATTGATGTATCTAATTCGACCAGTTCCAACTCATATTTAAATTTGTTTAACATAATACATTTGCCAAAATTTGTTATAGTAGTAAAAACATTGATCTTTGACCGAATATTGACGACTTCAAGTAATGAACACTGAAACAGCATGGCGAACACCGGTAGTTTCAAAACAAATCAAATAAATTATATAAAAACAAAATATAGTTATATGTTGCTTTGTGAATGTTTTTTGTTTGTTTGTTTGTTTGTTTGTTTGTTTCAAGCACTTTTTGACAAAGGTGCATTCATGCTAATTATGGATTTGTAATTACAGATAATCCGTAAATTTAACATGAAAACAAAGTCAATACATTATTTCAGTCTCGACATAGTATACAATTAGCAACAGCGCTATGATAATGTAGTAAGTATAATGCATATTTTGCCATTCAATCAAGAATTACAAGATACTTTTTATATACAATATAACCTCATCTTATAAATGTTAAGATGACGACCTATCAGTCGTTAATGCACTTAATAACAAAATATTATTAATGATCCAATTAAAATTAATTATGAAAAAACTATGGCATGTGGCCTACAAGGATAGTTGAGATAGTGGCAAATATAACAATATATTGAAATATAACGAAACAAACGCATTTCTCTATGTCTCATATGTCTCATATGTCTCATATCAAGATGCTTTATGCCTTGTAGATTTACGGAACTCTTTTTAAGCTCGTTTATCCTTTGTACCAGATTGTGGTGGAAAGAGAAAACTGCCAATACGCGACCAGAATCCGAGAAATCCATTAGAAGTCATTAAGTCAGATTATAACTGAATATGGCGGATATTTATGCCATCTAACAAGATTAGTATAAAAGGATACGGAACCGTAACCGGAAACCAGGTAGAAGCGCGGAGCAGCACAGATATGACGTGCAATTAAAGAATGCAAAACAACAACTTCACACATTTGCTTACAAGCAAGTCACCAGTGAGGAGTCAAAAGTATCCGATAACGTGTCCATGAACAGCAAACACAAGCTTTAAAGTGGCATAACCAGTATCTGAACTATTTTTAGAAAGAAATGACTTGTTTATACATGACAAACCTTTTCGTGAATTTTCATGGCCTTCCATGCATATATAACAGCCGATACCTCTCTTACATGTGAATTAATTGTGCTTTAAATGTGTATTTACTGATCAATAATTCTAATATGCAATTAGCTGCTCCGCTGATGGAAATCATCGTAATATTTCCGGTGATGCCTATCGCGGTCGTACATACTCGGACAATTCCGTAAGCATACGTTATTAGGACTCATTGATAGCATAACGTATTAAAGATAACAAAGAATGGATGCCAGATATGTGTAAAAAAGTCAATATTTTGTTTTGTTGGAATGTGTTTTACAGCAGAAACCGTTTATATAGTACTGTAGGAAAGAAGCAGTGTTAATAGTAAAATGAAACTTATAACAGGAGCGCCTGCTCTTTCCCTTTCCCTTGCTATTGGTCTTGGTCTAGCTTTTGATATTGCCATACCTGTTGGTCTTTATATTGCCATACCTGTTGGTTTTGATATTACCATAGATGTTGGTCTTGATATTGACATAGCTGTTGGTCTTTATATTAACATAGCTGTTGGTCTTGATATTGACATAGGTGTTGGTCTTGATATTGTCATAGCTATTGGTCTTGATATTATCTTAGCTGTTGGTCTTGATATTATCATAGCTGTTGATCTTGATAATGACATAGTTGTTGGTCTTGATATTGACATAATAGTTGGTCTTGATATTGTCATAGCTATTGGTCTTGATATTACCATAGCTGTTGGTCTTGATATTGTCATAGCTGTTGGTCTTGATATTGTCATAGCTATTGGTCTTGATATTGACATAATTGTTGGTCTTGATATTGTCCTAACTATTGGTCTTGATATTACCATAGCTGTTGGTCTTGATATTGGCATAGCTGTTGGTTTTGATATTACCATAGCTGTTGGTCTTGATATTACCATAATTGTTGGTCTTGATATTACCATAGCTGTTAGTCTTAATATTGTCATAGCTGTTGGTCTTGATATTACCATAGCTGTTAGTCTTGATATTGACATAGCTGTTGGTCTTGATATTACCATAGCTGTTACTCTTGATATTGATATAGCTGTTGGTCTTGTTTTTGCTCTTGCTCTTGCTTTTGATCATGATATGCTGCTGTTCATGCTCTTGTTGTTTTGGTTGCTGCTGTTGCCGTTGCTGTGGTTGTTGCTGTTATTGTTACTGTTACTGTGATAAAAATGTAGACTCTACATACGTATATATATATATATATATATATATAACTTTTTCAAATTTTTCCTTCTCAAATATTACGAAATCTAAATAATTTTACTTAATTTCGAGCTGCTAGTATATTCCATTAACGCGATGATTGGACAAAGTCAAGGTAGACATATGTGCTTAAATAAGAGAATGTCACACTGACCACCCAAAACATTAATGTCAAATGACCATTTGCTTACCAGGCTAACATTACCGATGTGGCTGGCGTGGCCACTTTAGAATGCATCCCTACAGTGAGCAAACCGCCGCTTGACTTACTAAACACACAGAGCTCATTCACTATTTTTATTTATAGAAAATCCGCATTAGAATTAATCTTGTAAACTTGTTTTAAAATATTGTTATCGTTCAGATCACTTTCAAATTTTACAAACCCGATTTTAGATGTCAGCTAGTCTATTTTTCACAAAGCTATACAAAAGGCCACCCAGTATTGTTCAAAGTAGCAAGTTTTTCATTGTCGTCTGGTCTCATTTAGATAGATCTACGTTAGTTAAAAAGGAAAGAGCGAGAAAACGCAACAATTATAACTTGTTTGTTGTTTTCATCAAACATCTCTCATTGTTGGTCATTGTTGGTCATTGTTTGCACCTCCGCCCGTCGGACAGGCTTCCTTTGGTTAATTAGCTCGCGTGGCTTGCTGGACTGTGCCTGTAGGTAATGATATGGGAATACAGAGACATCCTGCTGGTTTCCGATGTAAACTGTACGCCGATATATCAGCTCGTAGCGATGGACAATGCGGCTGAACGACAATCAGTCTCCATGTTACGAGCAACCCGACCAGGCAATGTGTGGCGCCCGAGCAGACGACTGTCCCATACTTCTGCATGATTTGCGCCGACCCTGCCTTTAAACAGACGCTAGTTTACTTCGTTACTTATAAAATCTACAGAAAGTCAATATCAAGGATGGTCGGCTATATTTTTTTACCAGCAAATTCAGTTGCCCAACTGATTATCCAATCCTACAAAGAATCACTTTAAAGTCCTTAATTTAAACAGCAGCATTTATTTTTTGTTATAAATCGTCGACAAACTAATAATGTAAACGCTTCGCTAGGTTGTCATAGAACCAGTCAAAAAATACACATCACGGTCATCTTCTGACTGATAGGAATTATCACTGGCACTGTTATTATGGTAAACATGTCTCTACCTGCCAGTGCAATGTAAACGTTTAAAAGTTGGTCGGTTGTGGAAGGAAACTGTACATGCAATCATCAGTTCCAGCAGGCAGGTATTTATCTGACGCAATTTTGGGAATATTTCCTGGTTTCCATCCACCGTCCCTGATGTTATTCATAACAAATCTGGCAGCTTGTTTGAGGTATCCGTGCTTCCCGAGGTTCCAAATCCAGGCGGGATAGCAAGGCAAAGTCACTGCCTGGCTGTCATTCATAACAAACCCGGCAGCTTGTTTGAGGTATCCGTGCTTCCCGAGGTTCCCAATCCAGGCGGGATAGCAAGGCAAAGTCACTGCCTGGCTGTCATTCATAACAAACCCGGCAGCTTGTTTGAGGTATCCGTGCTTCCCGAGGTTCCCAATCCAGGCGGGATAGCAAGACAAAGTCACTGCCTGGCTGTCATTCATAACAAATCCGGCAGCTTGTTTGAGGTATCCGTGCTTCCCGAGGTTCCCAATCCAGGCGGGATAGCAAGGCAAAGTCACTGCCTGGCTGTCATTCATAACAAACCCGGCAGCTTGTTTTAGGTATCCGTGCTTCCCGAGGTTCCAAATCCAGGCGGGATAGCAAGGCAAAGTCACTGCCTGGCTGTCATTCATAACAAACCCGGCAGCTTGTTTGAGGTATCCGTGCTTCCCGAGGTTCCCAATCCAGGCGGGATAGCAAGGCAAAGTCACTGCCTGGCTGTCATTCATAACAAACCCGGCAGCTTGTTTGGGGTATCCGTGCTTTCCGAGGTTCCAAATCCAGGCGGGATAGCAAGGCAAAGTCACTGCCTGGCTGTCATTCATAACACACCCGGCAGCTTGTCTGTGCACTTTTCCCAGCTGTCACACAGGCTGTCACTATCAGCCAGATGCTTTTAGAATATATGTATTTAAATGTAATGTTGTTTTTTTTCTTTCTAGTCTTTGAGATGCGACTAGAGGAATAATTTCTTCCAAACATCAACAAAAACAGCAACACTATTATCAATGAGGCGAACATATAGTTCATTCACACATAGTAAACAGGCTGGCACCGTCAATGCCACCGTCGCAGTGCTTCAACAGCATTATGCATAAATTGCTAGAAATGGTCTCCTTTTAGGCGAATTTTATTTTGCAAAGTAATAGGGTTTTTTTTATTCCAAAGATCAACAAAAACTTGAAAACTGATATAATTAAAAACGAGGCTTTACGTGAAAACACGTGCTTTCACAACATATCAACACTTAGCTATCCCTTGTCTATTAAAGTTGCTTACTTGATTGTCTACATGAAGGGCGAACACTGATATTTATCTGTGGTGGCTTTGAACGAGGCACTTTATTACCATGTGTTTGGTACTGGTTCTACCCAGGAATACTTTTGAGCGTGATGTGTCAAACTTTTAAGAAATGTTTCACAAACAATGTAAAATAAATATGTTTACGCCATGTAAATTAATTGTGTTGGTTTGTTGCATTTCTGTTAGAACGATAACTATAATAATATGCCAAGAATTTCACTCGTACTTTTGGGAATGGGGTTGGGGCCCTTGACTTTGGGAAAATTACATAGCGCACAATATATGTGTAATATATATATTAAATGTATAAGATGTGACATAAAAATCATAATATTAAAAAATCTCCAAACTTTTTCCCCGGATATTTCTTTTAGTTTCTTTGCATTTTGAAATTGGGAATTGTGTTACTTTAGATTGGGAAATAAAGATACTATTTGTCAATGGGAATGGGGCAGAATAACGGCCCAAAAAGGGCAAACGAGAGCCCTGTATGCAAGAGCCCTACTGTGTATAATATACACTGCGAATCATTAGTTGTCCAGAACGGTCGACCTGTCTGGCTACAATTCTAATATATATATATATATATATATATTGATACAACAACCTTGCTGATGGTCACATATCTCAATTAGCAGTATAAAAGGATAGTAAAATCTACTTAGTGTGAAATTCCGCGACAATGCAGCACCCATTAGCGAATAATTTAGCTTCCTTGTAACCCCGTTAAGACACCCAAAATCAAAGATAACCAAGGGACCACACGCAGTATTATATACTATTGTGTCACATAAGATGATGATTGCAAAATAGTCTAATGGTGGAGAAATACAAACTGAGATACACTTTTATTCGTCTAAATTTCGGGTGGCACATTTGGCGATGTTTTCTTTCCAAATGTTGCATTCAAAACTCCTCCTGACCCAATCAACATTTTTTTGTTATTTTGGTATCAAAAGGAATTGCTTGTTCGTATATATGGGTGGTAAACATTCTCTATTAAATTTAAAAAAAGAAGAAATTTCACGTTTACAGTTATCATCATGCTCGCCTATAATATTAAAGGGTAAAAAAGAATCTATGCATAGTTCTGTGTGAAATGGATAGTACTATGATGTGTAGCTAAAAGGTGTTTCATCAGTTTAACAGAGACGCTTGTTGTACAACTGAAATTAAAAAAAGTTAGTCTTAGCTGAAATCATCATTTCCTGAAGGACTCGCTGCACTATTATTGTCCTTGAATACTCCGGACATATACCTCACTGCACTATTATTGTCCTTGAATACTCTGAACATATACCTCACTGCACTGTTATTGTCTATACCTCACTGCATTATTATTGTCTATACCTCACTGCACTATTATTGTCTATACCTCACTGCATTATTATTGTCTATACCTCACTGCACTATTATTGTCTATACCTCACTGCATTATTATTGTCTATACCTCACTGCACTATTATTGTCCTTGAAAACTCCGAACATATACCTCACTGCACTATTATTGTCTATACCTCACTGCATTATTATTGTCTATACCTCACTGCATTATTATTGTCTATACCTCACTGCACTATTATTGTCCTTGAATACTCCGAACATATACCTCACTGCACTATTATTGTCTATACCTCACTGCATTATTATTGTCTATACCTCACTGCACTATTATTGTCTATACATCATTGCATTATTATTGTCTATACCTCACTGCACTATTATTGTCCTTGAATACTCCGGACATACACTGACATTCATTTTTTGAAAATTAACAGCACTCTCCTGTTGTGAAAGTTACATAACTGTGAGTTGAGTTAAAGTTGAATAGCAAATCAAACTAAAGTTTATGACAAAACAAGTGTTATTATTATTTGTTTAAGGAATAGGTTTAAAGTATAAACTATATCTAGCTTATAATAGCATTTTGGGAAATGTTTCTTTACGCAGGAATAGGTTTAAATATATTAGTAGATTTTTCCTACTACTGGTATACGATATCTAACCAGTTCTGTTTCATTTTAGACTTGGTTAGTCGAATCGAATCGCTGATGGTCATATCTTTTTACACATTATTGCTAGAGGCAAATCGGTATGTATCGCACGAGGTGGAATTAGAAATTAAAAAGCAAGTCAATATTGTTGTATTTTTGTTAATTTTTACATTTACATGATTTAAATTCGAGGCAGACACTGGAATTGGATCAGCGAAAGGTTTTAGTATATGCTGTAGCATTTTGATTTTTTACTTCATATTTAATGGTTTGATACAAATGCAGGGATGAGACGTTTCTCAGTCAGTTTAGTCAAAACTATCATCATCGCGCCATCATCTTTAATATCATATCACCAGCAGCAGCAGCAACAGCAACAGCAACAGCAGCAGTAGTAGCAGCGACAAATGTTCCACCTTCATGATCATTATCATTTTATCATCATCAGCAACAGCAGCAGCAACATAACCAACATCATAATTATATTAACCATCATCATAACCATCATAATAATCATAATCAACATCATTATTATCACTATCAACAACATTAGCATCATCATCAGCATCAACAGTAGTAGTAGCATAAGCAACAGTAACATCAACATCAGCTTTATCTACTTCTTCACATTATTCATCGTCATCACCATCCGCATCAGTCTGATTGTGTTAATTAATCTCAACAACTAATTTCAATCTTGAAGAAGGCACGGAATGTTGAAGTTTACATGCATTCTGTTATATCAATGCTTTGATCAGATCCATTTTGGAGCAGCAGAAATTGGGAGTTGGGAACAACTGTATTATGTCAAGTCGGTTTCCCCTGTTTTTGTTGGACAATGCGGTTTTGATTTGATAAAAGTGACTGTTGATTGAAAAGTGGCCGTTGAAGTGGCGTCTAATTGCTACCCAGGGGCCGTTCACAAAAGACTCAACACAAGGGAATGGACCGCGATATAACGTCAATATTGATCGAGGTTGACGAAATAACTTCGAACAAACCACTTTACGTTTATTGTTGAACTGCAGTGTTTAAATTTGAATTGTTTTCTTAAAATCGGAAAATTACTCGCTCCATTTAGATCTAACCACAGCTTGAATTAACCCTGTCCAGTGTGTCTTCATTTGCTGTGATTCTTATATTGTCATCAAGTTTTATTTTTCTTCAATGTTTACGTAGCAGTGAATGTATTTTGACTACCCCCACTCCGATTGTGAACGATCGACAATTGAAAACAAAATTTACTCTCGAAAGTAAAACAATATTAAGGATCGTTGACAAATATTATTCTTCCTGTATTTTTATATTTTACCGAACACACGAATTATTTGAAATGGTAATATTATTAAAACTTTAAAATGACTAATGTCTGTAAAATTTTAATATAATAAACGAATATTGTTGATATGTCGTATTTCATATGGAGGCATGTGTGATCACGTGTGTTTTTTTATTGCGGCTGGGTCCGAGAAATAACAAACTGCCATTCCCATTTAAGGCCCCAATTAACAACTACCTCCCATTAGTGACCTAAGCAAGATTCTAGCGCCAGAGAAATAAGAGCTGTGTAAATGGGCATTTTTGTTGTTTATAATACTTGATATGGTCATGTTTCTTTCTACCGCCCTCGAGTCCGCTTCCTGGGTTGAGCCAGAAGTGAGTGTTAATTTATTGACAGGCTAACGAGTCGAACTTTGGATTGAACCCACAACGTTTAGCATCAGCGGTAGACACTCTATCCACTTTACCATCGCTCCGCTTGTATGACAGTTTAAAGTGATACTCTGCACCACATGGAAGGAAATAGCAGAAACGAAAGGGTGTCATTAAACTATTTGAAGTTGTTTAAAATCAATATGATAAACCCTATGTTTTTCTTCTGCTTATTCAGAGCGATATATGACTATATATGGAAACTGGGCATTTTATGAACCATGGGTAATATGCTCAGTGAACCGGAAGGGCATTTCTTTCTAATGTTGAACAACCCAAAATTAATTGTTGTGTAAGACATCACCGCACTCATGTACAACCACCTGCAGAAACACTGATTAAGCAAGCTGGTGTTAGACAGATTGAAAACCCAAATATTTAATTGCCAATTTATGACTCCAAGAATCTTCAAATTGTTTGTTTTTTCAAAACCATCCTGCCGACTATCGTTTAGATGTTGTTTTCTGTTTTACTTTTTGTTTAATCATTAGAAGTTTATTATTTGACAAGATATCTGAAATGAATTTCGTCGTAATATTTTTTTAATTTATTTAAATTATTTGTATTTGTCTCAGCCACTTTACTTCCTTATTCAAACTTATTTCTACACATAATTATGATCAAGACGTTTGTCCTTTAGAAAATCAAGTGTCGCCGATGACCAAGACTATATCCTGTGGAGACTGACAACGTTCTTTTTGACACCTGCTTTTCTAAATGACAAATGTGTTTCTTCTTGGAAAAAAATGTAACGAGAGACTAATACAGTTTCTGATTTCCTTGAGCAAGACCCGCTATCCACAGATGCTTAGTACTGGTTCTAACCAGGAAATCTTCGAGCGTGATTTGTTTGAGATGTGAGAACTTATTTCACAACCGTTGTAAAATAAATAAAAAACACTATTCTAATTTGTTGGTTTATTCAACAAGGCGGCTTCTGCGACTTCTATATTATTATTTCAGCAGACTATAGTTTATATATTTATGTCTTTATTTATTTTTACTTTTTCGATATTTTTCGTTTGGTACATATCTTAGAAAAGTTATCTGCAATGCCTGTCTTGTTTAATGGTATTTAAACATAACCGTTGCGGTAGTTTATCATTTCAGTCAATCATACTTTCTCATTTATTTTTTTTCTGTACAAAGTGTTAAGACGTTTGTCTCTTAGAAATGCCAGCGTCTACTAGGATGATGAAGACTAGGTCAGGGTTAGTTTCATGTTGAATATCGAAAAACCAAACATGAATCTTAAACTTCATTCTGTCCACACTCCACTATTTATATTCGGCATCGTTGTGTCTGAAATGAAACCCAGTTGTTCACGTCAGGAAAAAAGTCAGCCTCTCATACCCGTATTGTCTCTTTGGAAAGCGGACATACACATTGACGTATTCAACATGGTTGTATACACCACATTTAGTACAGTATATCAACAGCACTGCTGTATTCACTATATTTTGTAATTACGTTATAAATTAATTCTTTGCACGACGCAGCCACTTTCGTTTAAGGAGGAATATACCGTTTTAATTATTTTCGAATCATTGCCATGTTTACGACGTCACATATGTTATATTTATTACAGAAAACATACATATTTACATTGGAAATTATTTCTAGTATATATATATATATAAAATATACCACTGATTTCAAAAATAATTTAAAAGGTTTATTTCTCCTTAAGCTAAGGTAAGCATTGCATGCGACGGACCATTACTAGCATAGTTGCCATTTGTACAACCAATTATTTCAAAAAAGATAATTCCTTTTCGGTTCAAGTTGTTAGCATGTGTATAACTTATATAAAAGCGAAACCTTAATTAACTTGGGCTGAGTAAATTATAAGTTACAATTTTTTGTTACACCTATCCATGAAACGGTGCATTCGTCAGGAGACAAACATCTACTCTGGCCGGAAATTAGACATACCCAGAAGCAAGCGTTTGGGCGAAGGCGTCAAGAATTTTCAAAATGGCGTCAAACCCATAGATTCAGTTACGCAAGACACTTACATCAAACGTTAAAATGGACATCGGCGAAACGATATTCCCGCGTGAAGGTGTTAACCGTTGAGGGACGACAAAAAGCCCACCAGGTGGGACCATTTACCACGCAAGCGAAAGAAGAAATTGGACATGACGATCTGTTGATAAAGCTTGCTATTTGTTAGTGAGAATATCTTGTTAGCGGTAATGATTAGCCGTATCATTCTCATTAAACATTGTTATGTTGATATTGAATAGCGCTTCACCACCTTTTCAGCTGAGATGTAAGAACCCTGGTGGCCTATCGTCTAAATGACACTTCATATGAAATGGAGATGTTATGGAGACGGGATAGTTTCTTATTTACTAGCTTGAAGGATGATTCAGGTTTGCTCCCTGCAGAGATCACAAGGGACGGGTAATTGACCAGCGGTCACTCTGGTCTGATGACCATCACTGACCAATGCATGAATACTGGTCCGTAGTACTTGAGAATGTTTGTGGTCAAAATACGTTTTGAAGTTTCAATTATGTTTACAAACGGCGAACAAGATGAGGCTATCTAACTATGTAGCTGGAGAAACATGCGTTGTTTTGTAGCTGGGTTGCAAAAATGATTTGATCAAGGTATGCGGCAATTGAAGGACTCTTCTTGTACCATTTGATGAAAATATGACCCCAGAAGTAAGGGTCTTACTTCGTTTATATAATGTCATTTAGAAATGAGAGTCCTTTGCAGTATTCAACATGCTTTAATTTTTTTGCTGCTTGCTTTATTGTAAAACAGTTGACCTGGTACAATGATGTGAAAACATCAGTTGCATTGACGATTGAAATTAAAAAGCTTTTTGACGTTTTGATACCCTGGAACACCTGCCCAAGTAGGAAACTTTACTATAAAAATATGGGTATTACTGTTTATATTTGTACTGATCTAATGCATACTCAATTCGGCATATTGATCTTTTTTTCTTCACAAGTTTGATAATGCCTAAAATGTTACTTAAATTCATTGATCTTTAATAACGAACTGTTTTTTTTATTTGAAATATAAATCAATTAAACGGTTTCGCAGCATACATTTTTATTCATGTAACATCAAATACCTGGTGAAATAATATGGGATATAAACCATATAATTATCAAAGTACATATAAACCTTGAGCAGATAGATTCGATATTCAATTAACACTTCAATATTGGAGATAATTAAGGTTGTGTTTAGTTTCGTGTTGAATACCAACAGACGAATAACTGATTTTAGTCTGCCTAAATCACGAGTTTGTATTTACCATATAAATTAGTTGAACAATTGTCTTAATCTATACAGTGATATTTCAGGGTAAAAAATATTGACTTTTATGAAAACAAAAACATCATATTCAAAGTAAAAGAGTCTTCCTTGTAACATGCAATCAATGACTCTCATATTAAAAATAATATTACAAAAAAAATACTAACGTTCTATTATTATTTTGTACGTGGGTGATTGGTCAAACATTGATACATCTATCCTTCATAAAGTAACATTTTATATTGTATATTTCAAGAGTTTAGTCATTGTTGATGGAGAAAATGATGATGAATATAATGATGATCATTGTGATACCGATGATGATGATAATGATGGTGAAGACAATGTAAAAGATGAATAAAGTGATAATAAAATCGACAGCAATGATGATTGTTATCGTTGTTGTTGTGGAAGAAGTGGTAGATGTTGTACTAGTTCTCTAAATAGTCTTAATTAATATTGAAGTCGATATATCTCAATCGAAAAGCTCTATGAGGAACATTATGAGACATATTGACGCGTAGAGCTCCCCGCCGCCGAGAGCTCTATGCGGAACATTATGAGACATATTGACGCGTAGAGCTCCCCGCCGCCGAGATCTCTATGAGGAACATTATGAGACATATTGACGCGTAGAGCTCCCCGCCGCCGAGAGCTCTATGCGGAACATTATGAGACATATTGACGCGTAGAGCTCCCCGTCGTCGAGAGCTCTATGAGGAACATTATGAGACATTGACGCGTAGAGCTCCCCGCCGCCGAGAGCTCTATGTGGAACATTATGAGACATATTGACGCGTAGAGCTCCCCGCCGCCGAGATCTCTATGAGGAACATTATGAGACATATTGACGCGTAGAGCTCCCCGCCGCCGAGAGCTCTATGCGGAACATTATGAGACATATTGACGCGTAGAGCTCCCCGCCGCCGAGAGCTCTATGAGGAACATTATGAGACATTGACGCGTAGAGCTTCCCGCCGCCGAGAGCTCTATGAGGAACATTATGAGACATTGACGCGTAGAGCTCCCCGCCGCCGAGAGCTCTATGCGGAACATTATGAGACATATTGACGCATAGAGCTACCCGCCGCCGAGAGCTCTATGAGGAACATTATGAGACATATTGACGCATAGAGCTCCCCGCCGCCGAGAGCTCTATGCGGAACATTATGAGACATATTGACGCGTAGAGCTCCCCGCCGTCGAGAGCTCTATGAGGAACATTATGAGACATTGACGCGTAGAGCTCCCCGCCGCCGAGAGCTCTATGCGGAACATTATGAGACATATTGACGCATAGAGCTCCCCGCCGCCGAGAGCTCTATGCGGAACATTATGAGACATATTGACGCATAGAGCTTCCCGCCGCCGAGAGCTCTATGCGGAACATTATGAGACATATTGACGCATAGAGCTTCCCGTCGTCGAGAGCTCTATGCGGAACATTATGAGACATATTGACGCATAGAGCTTCCCGCCGCCGAGATCTCTATGAGGAACATTATGAGACATATTGACGCATAGAGCTCCCCGCCGCCGAGATCTCTATGAGGAACATTATGAGACATATTGACGCGTAGAGCTCCCCGCCGCCGAGAGCTCTATGCGGAACATTATGAGACATATTGACGCGTAGAGCTCCCCGCCGTCGAGAGCTCTATGAGGAACATTATGAGACATATTGACGCGTAGAGCTTCCCGCCGCCGAGATCTCTATGAGGAACATTATGAGACATATTGACGCATAGAGCTCCCCGCCGCCGAGATCTCTATGAGGAACATTATGAGACATATTGACGCGTAGAGCTCCCCGCCGCCGAGAGCTCTATGCGGAACATTATGAGACATATTGACGCGTAGAGCTTCCCGCCGCCGAGAGCTCTATGCGGAACATTATGAGACATATTGACGCGTAGAGCTCCCCGCCGTCGAGAGCTCTATGAGGAACATTATGAGACATATTGACGCATAGAGCTTCCCGCCGCCGAGAGCTCTATGCGGAACATTATGAGACATATTGACACATAGAGCTTCCCGTCGTCGAGAGCTCTATGCGGAACATTATGAGACATATTGACGCATAGAGCTTCCCGCCGCCGAGATCTCTATGAGGAACATTATGAGACATATTGACGCATAGAGCTCCCCGCCGCCGAGATCTCTATGAGGAACATTATGAGACATATTGACGCGTAGAGCTCCCCGCCGCCGAGAGCTTTATGCGGAACATTATGAGACATATTGACGCGTAGAGCTTCCCGCCGCCGAGAGCTCTATGCGGAACATTATGAGACATATTGACGCGTAGAGCTCCCCGCCGTCGAGAGCTCTATGAGGAACATTATGAGACATATTGACGCGTAGAGCTCCCCGTCGTCTAGAGCTCTATGCGGAACATTATGAGACATATTGACGCATAGAGCTTCCCGCCGCCGAGATCTCTATGAGGAACATTATGAGACATATTGACGCATAGAGCTCCCCGCCACCGAGATCTCTATGCGGAACATTATGAGACATATTGACGCATAGAGCTTCCCGTCGTCGAGAGCTCTATGCGGAACATTATGAGACATATTGACGCGTAGAGCTTCCCGCCGCCGAGAGCTCTATGCGGAACATTATGAGACATATTGACGCGTAGAGCTCCCTGCCGTCGAGAGCTCTATGCGGAACATTATGAGACATATTGACGCGTAGAGCTCCCCGTCGTCTAGAGCTCTATGCGGAACATTATGAGACATATTGACGCATAGAGCTTCCCGCATCCGAGATTTCTATGAGGAACATTATGAGACATATTGACGCATAGAGCTTCCCGCATCCGAGATCTCTATGAAGAACATTATGAGACATATTGACGCATAGAGCTTCCCGTCGTCGAGAGCTCTATGCGGAACATTATGAGACATATTGACGCGTAGAGCTTCCCGCCGCCGAGAGCTCTATGCGGAACATTATGAGACTGACGCGTAGAGTTCCCCGCCGTCGAGAGCGCTATGAGGAACATAATGAGACATATTGACGCGTAGAGCTCCCCGTCGTCGAGAGCTCTATGCGGAACATTATGAGACATATTGACGCATAGAGGTTCCCGCCGCCGAGATCTCTATGAGGAACATTATGAGACATATTGACGCGTAGAGCTCCCCGCCGCCGAGATCTCTATGAGGAACATTATGAGACATATTGACGCGTAGAGCTTCCCGCCGCCGAGAGCTCTATGCGGAACATTATGAGACATATTGACGCATAGAGCTCCCCGCCGCCGAGATCTCTATGAGGAACATTATGAGACATATTGACGCGTAGAGCTCCCCGCCGCCGAGATCTCTATGAGGAACATTATGAGACATATTGACGCGTAGAGCTCCCCGCCGCCGAGATCTCTATGAGGAACATTATGAGACATATTGACGCGTAGAGCTCCCCGCCGCCGAGAGCTCTATGCGGAACATTATGAGACATTGACGCGTAGAGCTCCCCGCCGTCGAGAGCTCTATGCGGAACATTATGAGACATATTGACGCGTAGAGCTCCCCGTCGTCTAGAGCTCTATGCGGAACATTATGAGACATATTGACCCATAGAGCTTCCCGCCGCCGAGATCTCTATGAGGAACATTATGAGACATATTGACGCGTAGAGCTCTCCGCCGCCGAGAGCTCTATGCGGAACATTATGAGACATATTGACGCGTAGAGCTCCCCGCCGTCGAGAGCTCTATGCGGAACATTATGAGACATATTGACGCGTAGAGCTCCCCGTCGTCGAGAGCTCTATGCGGAACATTACGAGACATATTGACGCATAGAACTCCCCGCCGTCGAGAGCTCTATGCGGTTTTAATCAACGCGTACTTCCTCGGGGTTCACTATGCGCCAGGGGCTCTATGCGGTCTCACACTACCTTTCAGTTATTTACATGACTTACGTTCCTTTCAAAAAAGAAGAAGAATGAAGAAACATAATTAAAGGTCTGCATAGACAATCGGGCATACTTTCATATTTTTTAATGTTATTCAGAAATAGTGTTAATTGAAACGATATGAATTTATCACTTGTTACTATAAGTATTTTGTTCTGTTTGCAAGTACATTTGTAATACAATACCGCTTGTGTTTAACAGGGCTGAGTTGTTCAAATCTGTGTTAAGGTGGATGAAATAGCGTGTGTTCAATATATATTTAAAATTTGAAATAAAAGTTTTCAAGTACAGTGGTTTATTTTATGCCAATTCATTTTGGCTCCATTACGCAGAAAGCTCAAAGCTTTATGAACCGCTCTTGCGTCCACTTCCGGATAGAATCAGTACTGAGCGTTGTTTTATTAGAGACAACGGGTTGAACTGGGACTCGAACCCGCAACCTCTGGCGTGAGCTTCCAACGTTCTCTATCCAGTACACTACCGCCCCGCTTTGATTGGTTTGTTACGCTTGACTGTAAGTTGTTGCTTTGAATGCATTAAATGAATAAAAAAAGGCTGGATTGATAGTAAATTAAATATACGTTGTACGTTTTAGACTAAAATACGTTAATTTAAACATAGGCTACTGTTTCATCACTCAAACTTGTACCAGTCTGTATGCGAATAATCATTTTCATAGAATTCTATATCACGAAAATGCTTTAAGTTCCATATATTTCTATCGTCTGTCCGGTGTCCGTCTGTCCGAAAAGATTACTAAAGTGTCCAAGCTAGAAAATTTGCATATGGACAGAGGGCAGTAAGAAAATAATGCAGATCATTATTTTTTCAGTTGGACAAAACTGTGGTTACTATGGCAACATATTAGGTAAAATAACAGATATAACCTCGTCCCTGTGGTAACCGAAATCGTATCCAAGCTACATTTGTGAAACAAGAGGTCAATAAGGAGATCATGCGCATCTTTTTTCAGTCAGATAAAAATTGTGGTTGCTATGGCAACAAGATTGGTAAACCGGTAAACTGTAGGGAACTCATATAGATAGAGTGTGCAAAATTTCGGTGTCTTGTGTTTTTTTTAATTTCTTGATCAAATGCTTTAAGAGGAAATGTGTTTGGCGACGAGCAATTTTGATGGCAAGAGTTTGGTGACTATGATTTTATAGACCAAGGTATAATGACTGGCCATTCTAGCCCTTTCAAGACAAAATAGTTTCGTTAACATCCGCGGATATAGCTTGAGGTATTGTCTGGTGTAATCATTACAGTATTGGAAAAAAAAAGATATTAAACCGTTATAAATAGATTTGTTTTGTGAAAACCCTGAGAAAATATTTCATGTGTTCAGAATTAACAATGCTATAGCATATAAGTAGACATCTTGTTACAATGTTTTGTCAAAACAGCCGAAATCCAATTTCTTCCATCCATTTTATTTTGCTTATCCCTCTTAACCAATGCAAGAAAACATTCTTAACATTTTCACCAGTCGTAATGAACGAAAAATATCGTGTGAATATACAGTAAAAATGCGAAAAAGCGGTAACTTCATAGAGTTAAAAGGAATTAGGCCCCGACAGATTTATTCGATAGGTTGAACGTTGAATTCATATCATTTCATACTTATTGGCATATTCTACCTGAGCGGAAAATAAAGGATTATATTTATAAGTACTCTATTCTAATAATTAAAGTGCGCCTAAACGTTATTCTAACCAGATTTGGTTCCATAATAGCATTAAATTGTATAATAAAGTTGGGGATTTGTAGCAGAATGGGACTACACGGGAATAAGGTGTTTAAAGCAAAAATAAATTGTTATGAGCATGTGTTTACGGTGGATAACAGGACGTGGCTTTATGGGAGGACAATGCTGGCTAAGAGGCTTACAGTATATACAAACATGATACATTTTGCGGGAAGATTATTAAATTGCAATCAATGGGAAGATGTGTGAACTAGTACTGCACAGAATGGTGTTGCGGATTGAAGCGACTTTTTGAGTTGATTTATAATAATAATAATAATAATAATAATAATAATAATGATGATAAAAAATGATAATGATGATAATGGTATTGATGATGGTGGTGGTGGTGTTGATGATGATGATGATGATGATTATGATGATGATGATGATGGCGGTGGTGGTGGTGATGATGATGATGATGGTGATGATGATGATGATGATAATAACAATAATAATAATAATAAAGATAAATGAGATGATGATGATGATGATGATAGTGGTTGATGATGATGATGATGATGATGATGATGATGATGATGATGATGATGGTGATAATATTAATAATAATAGTAAAAAATAATAATAATAATGATAAATGATGATGATGGTGACGACGACGCGACGACGACGACAATGATGACGATTATGATGATGATGATAACAACAACAACAACAATATTAATAATTAATAATAATAATAAAAAATGATAAAGACTTTTATTAACAAAAGAACTAATTTCAATACAATTAATCTTCCATGAGGCACTGCCTGAATGAATTAATGTAGATCTATATGGATCTAATTTCGCAAAAAAATGACCATTTGACAATATTTTTGTATTGTTCGTGAATTTGAATTGACGTGAAACTATGCTCGCTTGTACATGGCAATGAGAATTGATTTTAACCAGTATTTGATTAATTCACATGCAGTCAATTTTTATTATAAACACATTATATGCAACGGAATATAAATGTTCGTTATAGCCTATCGTTTAGTTATATTAAGGAATTTAATACAATCCTTAATAATATTAATATTTTCCTCTCTTTTTTTTGTTTATCTCTCTTCGTCATTGTAATTTACTTTAAAGATATCGTCTGACAACATCTTTTTGTCTCTACACTAAAACTTCGTTACTAGAACAACAAAAAATCAGCAATTCAAATCCGCATCATCAAAGTTTTCTTCTCCTTTATTAAATTGTTTTTCTGGTATTAAAATAAAACAATAGGAATGCGTTGCACTACAAATATTTTATTTTGCTTTAAGCGTAAATTAGACTCGATGAACAAATACGAATCATAATTAAAGACAATGTCGCAATATTTTCTTTGAAATTGATAATTTCCGCCAACTTTTATTAACGCCTAATTAGTTTTATGAGTTATGATAAAAGCATAAAGTCAACCTTTTGAATAGCAGCAAATCGGAGATCTTTACAAGAGCTGTCTTTCGACATATGCACGATGTCGTCTGCAAAGAAAGACACGTGTTTTATAGAATGGCGCGTGCGGAACTACGCATGCGTGTTGTTGACGTGTAACTTAACGACATCGCACGCGACAAACGTTTGTAAATCTGATTGAATAGTTGACAAATTTTAAAGCCGATTTGAAAGTTTCTTTTCAGTTGATTATCGAGGAGTTTCCGGAAAAGGTCTTGACCAGGATTGGAGAAAGTTCCCTGCGGAAATAGTCGAATAGTGAATGGGGCTTTAGGAACGATAATGGCGCAGGAGTATTTGGTTAAAGATAAGGTCACTTGCAGCCCATCTGTGAAATAGCTTCAAATGCCAGTAATATTATGGTTTAAAGAATTTAGTATTTTTGTCAATTAACTTTGCTTAATGACCCATATGTCAAGTATGAATCTATTAATGTCATAATACGGACACTGCGTTAAGGGAAGAGTGTGGTATCCACATAACTCACTATATCAGACGTCGTATGTTGGCTTCTCACGCTAAAAGTTAAGGGGAAACCCCACCGTCCCCCGGGACCCAACCCCCTCCCCCACCCCTTTCGCAACCCATACCCCTACACCTGTGAAGTAATGTATAATACTTTCTAATATGTTTTTAACACATTCCTGATTATATGTGGCATAGCCGCTATTGGTGGAAGAAGACCTCAGAATAAATAGTAGAACAACCGCCCTTCCGCAAATCACTTTCTTAACAAGTTTTTGGAGTGAGCGGGGCTTACACCTACGACCTTAGCGATGAGAGGTAAGCCTTAGGCCACTCGGCCACGAAATAACCTTGTATAACATAATTATGTGTGTCTCATTGACTTAAATCCATTGCTCCTAATTTACCTTTCTTGATCATTTTTATTTTTCATTGTTAACACGTTAACAAAAAATACGTTTTATACACGTATAATGTATTTTTCATGTCGAGACTTTTAGCGTAATACTCTATTGAAATATCTAAAAAAATGTGGCTTTGATGAGGAAATTAAGCCGCCCGACTACTTATTGTTTTAAATGTCTAGACACACACACACACCCATGTTTAAAACCCATTTTAACGGTTCGAATAATCCAACATTTATTCCCTTTATTACTATATATAGCTGTAATGCATGCTCAAATTAGGTACGTTACTCATATTTATAGTGTTTTTCATAATCTTTTTAACCAGTATTTCACCAAAAACCTGCATTTTTATGTCGATGCGGAATGTTATTTTTTTTATTCTATGTGCACGCCAGTAGTTTTTATCTAACACTCATTTTTTAATATAAATCTTGCAATTAATCAATGTATAAAAAATATACAGGGACTTTATTTGATCGACATTTCCCAACTCTTTGAACAATGCGCTTTCACACAAATAATATTATCATATTTGTTTAAACATGTCTTCGGTAACGAAAACGTAAAATAAAAACACATCTAAAATTAACATATTAAGTTTCAAGTCATATAATTGATCCTCCATGGTCGAGTAGTCTCGGGGCGCCGTCGTCTATTTACTAATTATCTCTCACCGCAGAGGTCGTTGGTTCGAGCTCCGCATGATCATTTTTTTTTCATTTTATGTGAGAAAGTTTGCCAGTTACTTGTGGAATTACCGCGGTTCTACTCATTTTCATTCTGAGGTCTTCCTCCACCAATACAACAGGATATGCCTTAGTTTACTTGTTATGTGTTATTCCTTCACCAATACAACAATACAACTGGGTATGGCTTAGTTTACTTGTTATGTGTTATTCCTCCACCAATACAACTGGACATGCCTTAGTTTACTTGTTATGTGTTACTCCTCCACCAATACAACTGGACATGCCTTAGTTTACTTGTTATGTGTTATTCCTCCACCAATACAACTGGACATGCCTTAGTTTACTTGTTATGTGTTATTCCTCCACCAATACAACTGGATATGCCTTAGTTTACTTGTTATGTGTTATTCCTCCACCAATACAACTGGACATGCCTTAGTTTACTTGTTATGTGTTATTCCTCCACCAATACAACTGGATATGCCTTAGTTTACTTGTTATGTGTTATTCCTTCACCAATACAACAATACAACTGGACATGCCTTAGTTTACTTGTTATGTGTTATTCCTCCACCAATACAACTGGATATGCCTTAGTTTACTTGTTATGTGTTATTCCTTCACCAATACAACAATACAACTGGACATGCCTTAGTTTACTTGTTATGTGTTATTCCTCCACCAATACAACTGGACATGCCTTAGTTTACTTGTTATGTGTTATTCCTTCACCAATACAACAATACAACTGGACATGCCTTAGTTTACTTGTTATGTGTTATTCCTCCACCAATACAACTGGACATGCCTTAGTTTACTTGTTATGTGTTATTCCTCCACCAATACAACTGGACATGCATTAGTTTACTTGTTATGCGTTATTCATCCACCAAAACAACTGGACATGCCTTAGTTTACTTGTTATGTGTTATTCCTCCACCAATACAACAATACAGCTGGACATGCCTTAGTTTACTTGTTATGTGTTATTCCTCCACCAGTACAGCTGGACATGCCTTAGTTTACTTGTTATGTGTTATTCCTCCACCAATACAACTGAACATGCCTTAGTTTACTTGTTATGTGTTATTCCTCCACCAATACAACAATACAACTGGACATGCCTTAGTTTACTTGTTATGTGTTATTCCTTCACCAATACAACAATACAACTGGACATGCCTTAGTTTACTTGTTATGTGTTATTCCTCCACCAATACAACTGGACATGCCTTAGTTTACTTGTTATGTGTTATTCCTCCACCAATACAACTGGACATGCCTTAGTTTACTTGTTATGTGTTATTCCTTCACCAATACAACAATACAACTGGACATGCCTTAGTTTACTTGTTATGTGTTATTCCTCCACCAATACAACTGGACATGCCTTAGTTTACTTGTTATGTGTTATTCCTTCACCAATACAACTGGACATGCCTTAGTGTTGTTATGTGTTATTCCTCCACCAGTACAACTGGACATGCCTTAGTTTACTTGTTATGTATTATTCCTCCACCAATACAACTGAACATGCCTTAGTTTACTTGTTATGTGTTATTCCTTCACCAATACAACAATACAACTGAACATGCCTTAGTTTACTTGTTATGTGTTATTCCTCCACCAATACAACTGAACATGCCTTAGTTTACTTGTTATGTGTTATTCCTCCACCAATACAACTGGACATGCCTTAGTTTACTTGTTATGTGTTATTCCTCCACCAATACAACTGGACATGCCTTAGTTTACTTGTTATGTGTTATTCCTCCACCAATACAACTGGACATGCCTTAGTTTACTTGTTATGTGTTATTCCTCCACCAATACAACTGGGCATGCCATTTATAACTTGTTATGTGTTATTATACTCTATCAATAGTAGTGCTGTTTTGCTTACTTTTCCCCTTAATTTTGTTCTCTTATTGTTTAGCATTATGTAAATCCTTGTAACAAGGGTAAATACAGAATGTAACAATACGCCATATTCCGTTTCCATAGTACCACTAATTTAGATTATGTTCATGTTGATTATATATAACGTTTAAATGTTTCGATGAATCATACAATATAATTATATCAGTGTACAACAATAAAAATGTATTGCTTGTTTTAAAACGTCTGTAGGATCCCTAAGTGCGAAAATTGTCGCAAATGTGAAATAATTTTACCAAATGTGTACAAACTTAAAAATGTGAAACCTAAAAGGGTATATAAATGACGATGGTCGCATATGCCTTAAAAAACGTAACAAATGTAAAAAAAAAAATTGTATGCAAAATATGTAAAAAAAAAACAACACATCGATATTCCCTCTACAAATAGGAATTATACTTTTTCCTCTACAAATAGGATATCGATTTTCCCTCTACAAATAGGAAATAGAACTTTTGTTGAAGGTGTCTGTTGTACATTTAGTATGTTGAACTGATTAATCAAACTAGAACATAAAACAGAAACTTTTCATTTTTGTATTCTAGCTCAGTTGAATGGAAAGAAATTATATTCTAATTTATTCTATCAATGTATTTTTCACAGCATGTATTATTTCGGGGTTAACAAGTTTCAAGTTTCAAAGTTTACTAGCAAATCAGCAAGACATTTGCCTTTTGCCATTTACAATGATTACAGAAAATGGCAAAGACATTAATATACAGTTTAAATACAATGCAAATAAATATATGATGAAAGTAGAATATAGATTAAGAAACAGTCAAAGTTTCAAGAGTAGTTTTTCTAATGATTAATGCTTCGTTGATGAATTTTTAAAGTTTAAACATCTCTTTATTGTTGGTTGACATAAAAGTATTGAATTTGTGTACTAACAAAATATGACATTAAAATGTTCCATTTAAAGCTAGACAGTGCACGAATCAACATTTTGTTATTGTGAATAGGTAATAACATTTATGACGTAATCTGGGGGCTAATGTGACTTTAAAAATTATGTTACTTGCTGGAAGGTTTGTGTTTCAGAAGCATGTACGTTCACAAAGCACGTGTCTATTAAAATGTATTTTATTCCCTTCCCGGCATTCACGAGTGAATTGAAGCTTACTAAAATTGATATTAACTATTAATTATGGACCACTCCTTATTTCAAAGAATCAACTCCTTTCATTTGATTAATAACCAGAAAATTTCATAAAAATGCAATAAAAATTAATGAAACGCCGAAATATTAAAACGAGTGAAAAAAATAATGGTAGCCTCGAGTAATTTGCTAAAACTTTATGGGAAAACAATACTCGAGTCGTTCCCACAAAGACATTAGATAACAATTAATTTCACAATTTTATACTAAGCTTCGCCATATAAAGCAGATCTGTCGATGATGCCTGGTGTCTTTAATAATTACCGTGTTTACGACGTTTTCAGGACACGCCATCTAGCGGTGTTCGCAGGAACGTGTTTAAAGGTGATGAAGTCGTTAGCCGAATCTCGTCTGCAATAATTCAAAATTGAAAATAATGAAGATTGAAGAATTATCTGGTAAACCAATTTTCAAGTTATTGTAAATTCAATAAAAACACGTCAACATTTAAGCTGCGGTTATCCAGGTTTGCACTTATTTACCCGACTTGCGTTTTTTTTTCTATTCCAAATAAAATGAACTCCGTTTTAAACCGAGCTTACTCTGCAAATGATTAGTTAGAGTCACACTAGCGCCAAAATGATGTCAAATTCCCTTTTACAAGAATCGAGTCTCAATTAATTATATACCTACGTATAAATAAAAACCGTTCTATTCCACATGAAATATTACTGAACCATATACCCAAAATCAGTTCGATGAAAAGCAAATATGTATAATGGGTATTTTCAAAGTATTATATAGAGAGTCCATGGTATTTCCATATTTCTACTGAAATTAATACTGTTTAACAATATATTTGGAATATCAGTCAGAATGACGTCCTGAACCATTTCAACACATTTCAGGTTATATGGCATATCCGGTTTTACTGGTGGAGGAAAACCTCAGAATGAGTTGGACTGACTGACCACCGTCCTTCCGCAAGCATTTGACAAACTTTCTTACATGAAGTTTTTAGAGCGAGCGGGACTCGAACCTACGACCTAAGCGGCAAGAGGTTTACAAGTGATCTTGAGACGGCACCTTAGACCACTCGACCACGGAGGACCCTGCATATCTTAGACTTTCGTTCATTAATTTAAGAAAAATAGCATTAATTAATTTGGTCGGATGAAATAAGTGATCGACCGACCGACCGACCGACCGACCGACCGACCGACCGACCGACCGACCGACCGACCGATCGACCGACCGACCGACCGACCGACCGACCAGCAGGCAGGCAGGCAAACAAGGGACACGCATGGAATCGTTAGTTTGAAAACTAAGTTCAACATTATGACGAGTATCGTATATACATTTCTGGGATTAACAGACACAATCTCTTTTACTTTAATTAGAATATGAATAATAATAAATAACCGAGTATCACCCTTTTTTAACATGCATATATCAGTATATGGGTCATGCAACTTGTACTTTGCACGACGCTATCCTTACTTATGTGTCGCTTCTACTATGGTATATATGATAGCTTCTGGATCTTCTGTATTATCATTTAAGGGTTTTTAGATTTTAATGGTGTCTATAAGTAACCTACTTATTAACAACCAACGCTGCAGAGCATGATGGTGTCTGATCTGGGTTCGTACATTATTTGGAGTGCGTGGTCTAGTGGTAGAGCCTCAGACGCAGGGTCGGAGGGACGTGGGTTGAAGTTCCAGCCAGAACCATGTGTTGCCTTTTACATCGACACTTTATTTGCATATGCTTGGTCTTGGTTATACCCAGGAATGATTTGAGTGTGATTAGTCTAAATTGCAAGAACTTGTTTCACAGTCGATGTAAAAAAAATAATTATAAACATTGTTTGATAACGATATTATTGAATAGCACGCCAAGAGTTCAGGAATAAAAATAACTACTCTTACTTAAACATTCCGATAGCTCCTACATCGGTGATGTTATCTAGTAATAAAGCAAAGGACACACGATAGGAGGGACATGGGTTCGGCCCCCATCACGACTAACTGTGGTGCATTTGAGCAAGTCACTTTATTCGCATATGCATGCACCACACAGGAAAACTGTGAGCGTTCTCTTCTCTTTTCTAAGTTGCAAGTACTTGTTTCATAATCGATGTTAAATAGATAAGCTTAAAGATAATGATGAGAATGATGCCTTAAAGATACGGTAACGTGGCCTATTTATTATATATACTGAAAAAGGGTTAATTAACATATTCACCTCAGCCACTCTACGTCAATATCAGCCGACTATTTTTTTTTAAAAAATATACGGTGGTATGTAGGTTAGATTTTGAAAAATGTTCACCCGTTATTAATTTATTATTCATGTTTTATATTTCTCAACCACCGTCTGTCCTTGTTCAACCTCAAGATTGAATACCGATGTTCGGAAACTCATTAAAACACTATTGACAGGCGCACCAACCCTTGGCGGAGTGGACTAAAAGTTAAATAGTATAAATTTGCATCCAGGAAACGCTTATTTATAAAAATGCTTGTTAGGGAAGATATTTTCACCAAAGTTTCAATGCAAATAAATCACGGCCCAAGTCGTTTGGAAAGTCCATATTCTTCTGCAGGACAAATAAGATCAAACGAAGGGCGACCTTATCGTCAGAATTGACGTATGCTTAAAGCTAAAGACGTTTAAAAATAATAACTATCACGATGTGATTGACAATATCTTCCGATGTCCTATTGTATTTTTAAATGCAAATGAATAAATTAGCCGAAATATTAATTTTGTGGCTGGCGAACTCAATACAAATTCAATATGGAAATGTGCACATAAAAATTAAATTCGAGTAAAGATGGAAATTAACCCCAATAAGACTCATCTATTGTCCACATTTCAGTTAACAAAGACGCGCAAAACATACCTGCAAATGAACATGAAATTGTCGCCAAGTGTAAAAGCCAGAATCGTGTTTTTAAAGACGACACAGAAAGCAGCTGGACCTAAAATCGTCAATATTTCTAGTCTGAGACTTAAGACTCAGGCTAAAATGTAAAAAATTTAAGATTCAAATACTAGTAACATCTGTTAAACAAGCAAATCATTGCATTTCTTAAAGAATCAATCAGTGTTAATAATTATTTAACAGAAAATGTTACAGGATCACTTTTCTTACCCATAAATACATTTTTTTCAGAGTTTTACGAAATTGTAAGATTTGAATCTGAGTCCTATTTGAGTCTGAGTCCGATTCTCAGACTCAAAGTATTGATGAATTTTGGCTGAGGCTTTAGGCTATAAAGCGGTTATCCTGCCCTCTCATATATCGTAGGACAGACCAATCAGTTCTTCCTTAGAAAAATCCGGTAATATACTTCTTTCTCCCCAAAATGCTTTTAATTGGACATACTTTACCGAGTAATATTCCGGTGCTTTAGAGGAAACGGGGAAATGGTCAGCATGCTAGGAAGCATGATCCATCTTTATGTTTCTTCCAAAGGAATTTTGACAACGTATTTCTTCCCTTGGAAATCCGGAGGAGCATTTTGACCCTTAAGAGATCGGGCAATATACTTTACATTTGTTCCTTGTGCGATACGGATAATTTACATGTCCCTCAGGATATATACTTCTTCTAATGAAACACATCCAACCTTGGTATCCGGGCGATCTATTGAACATACAACATATTGGGTAAATGCAAAGACTTATATATCTCTTCTTGCGCAGCATACTGGAAAATACGCTCGAAAGATCGGAAAAGCATTTCTTCATATGTAGTTCAGACACCACCCTAATTTAGTATTTTTCTACAAAAAATACATATCAAGTCATGAGATGAGAGGTAGAAAACATATCGAGTCCTGAATCACTACAAAGTCAAGAGCTAACACCGAAGACGCTTTTAATAAGACGGGTCCTGAATTAATTTAATATTCAGTCATCAACGCGTTTTTGAAATTTGGAATGTTTGATTACATTTTGAATTTATTCCTTTCAAGAATGTACCGATTTGACTTTTGGTCAATTAATTCAACATATATGACGATTCACCCGCCGTGAAATTATACACATCATGAACGCGACGGTTGTTGACATTTAAAGGGTATTGATATAACAGTGTTCTTGATATATGAAATAAAAATGCAAACAATTTTAAAAAAGAAAGTCTAGCACTCTGGCATTAAGTCCTGAATGTTAATGGTTGCAAGTAACGGGAGTAATGTAACCTTTATAAACTTATTCTTAATTTGGTGAATATTGCAACCGCTATCACAAATCAAAACACACACTTAGAACTTGTATAATATTTATTTTTAACAAATCCATCATGTTATGAATACTCTTACAATATGTCATCATATTAGGCGTATCGTATGTTCATTTTTCACTTGTAACTCATTGTATATTGTTCATTTATATGTAATTATTTACTGCAATTTGTATATATGTTATTATATGCTCTCCCATTATGGAGAAAATAAAGATTCTATCTATCTAAAAGGTAACCGATTTATGGCACGTATCTATAAAGCAAGTGCAGCTAGTCAGCTACCAATGCTGCATACAAGAACGCCGGTAAATTTATATTTGACATGCAGCCACCCCATCTACCGGTCAGATTGTATTAAATCACAATAACTGAACATACAAGAATCGCTAAACATCATATAAGCTTGAGTTTTAAATTGTTAGTTTACCAAAATGTATATTACGGGCACATTTTATTTTATGAACTTTAAAAAAGAATGACCTTCGGTGACAGAATAAAGTTAGAAACTTACACATTTCCATGACGTTTTAGATAGCACAGTTAACAAATGTCGCATTCTTCTTTGACTCTTGCCAGGTCTGAATTCATACTAAAAATACCAATATCAGTAGCACTTAGCATTTTAAACAGTAGAAATGAAAAGTAATGTGTTTTTGACAGACAGGCTCTGAATGTCGTTGACAATTGATAAATATTCAGCATGACCCTGGTCGACCCAATAGAAGAAATTCCTCCAATTAAAAGTGAAATAACCAATTTGCGTTCCTGTTCTACACACCTGGAGGGAGTGAAGGAGTAACGACATTTTTTTCTTCAAAATTCAGTATCATTTCAAACATCAGTTCAGCTGAACAGCGATACTGTCATTCAAGTTTACACTAGCGTGGGTTGTCAGCACTAAACCGAATGTTTCAATGCCACAAACGGAGAGACCCGATGTGTCGACTCGGTTTGCATTGAATAAAGACATTTCAATAACAACTGATGTTTTCCTTTAGATCATTTCGTTTTGTTGTTAATGCTGAAACTACCAAACAACCATAGACGAGTGGAGTTAGTTTGACATTCATATTTCAATATTTTACACAAAACTAACCTTCTGACTACCTGACTAAAACTCTGACTTCTTCAGCCTCCAACAGCAACGAATTGCATTCTTAAATATCGAAAGACGAAAAAAGAATTCTAAGCCAGCTTCTAAGTGTTAAAAAGTGTGTGTTTTTTTTCTTAAAAAAAATGTAAATATTTAAGAATTGTTTTTTACTACGTTAGGCTGTACTCTCAGTAAGAAATATTATTGTACCGTTTTTTTCCAAGTCTTTGGCATGACCGTCAGGGATTGAACCCACGATCTTCAATATACGAGGCAGTCTTCTGCATACTAAGCGGACACTCTATCACTAGAACCCAGCTTTGGTTAAGTTTATAATCAGAATAGCGTTATAATGTTAATAGTAAAAACAGTTAAGTGACTTAAAAGTTAACTTGAGCTAAGTGAAAATGTGAGAAAGTTTGCCAGTTACTTGCGGAAGGACGGCAGCTCTACTCAGATTCATTCTGAAATCTTCCGCCACCTTTAGAACTGGATATGCCATATATAACCTGAAATGTGTTGAAAATGGATTTAAACCCCATTCCAAAACATAAAATTATTCTTTACACTTTCTTTCCGGATTTTTTTTCTCTTTAAAAATAACATGTTTATGGCAAACTTTTATGTATTAAAGTAGGTGAATAAACTAAACGAATTCCAAAAATTCAATTGCATGTCTGTTCCCCATATTAATGGTGAAAAGAAACAATTCCTGCAAAATATAGAAGTATAATATGTCGGAAAATACTGTTTTGATGATTTAATGAAGTGTAGGAAGATTTATTTGAAACTGTGTGAGTTCTTGGACCATGCTTTCCCAATGTCATGAATTATTGCACATATGCAAGTAGAATAATGGCTAGTATACTATCATTCTGAAGCATAAGGGACTGAGAGCGACGATGGTTGCATCAATTAACCAGGTTTAAGCTTCCAAGTGGCGTCATTGCCTTCTGACTGTTCCAAGGCGGCGACGCATGCGTAGAAGAAAATGACGCATGTAAACAGTAGAATTTACAACAATTTAAGATACATCCACAGAACCCATCAATATAAATAAAGTGTGTAGCATGTGTTACTATAAAACAACATGTTTTATTGAGTAAAAAATACAACAAGTTGAGGTATTTACATGTACACATATATTTTCAACGATTTATGAAGTGGATGGGGTAACGGTAAACATGGACTCCTGATAAATCGAATTCTGGATATTTCGAATTATTTTTACGGTCCAACGGAATTCGACATGACGAATTTCGACTGTACATACCACAAATATCGGCATGACTAACGTTCGATGAATTATTTAAATACCACGACTATCGGTCGTATATGAGTGATCTATTTGCCATGGACATCAGTCGTTAATGAACAATTTACTCGCCATGAACGATCTACATACCCCACACATCGGTTGCATATGAACTAACCACGTGTCATGAACGATATACTTACCTTGAATATCGGTCGTATATGGACATATTACTTGACATGAACAATCAACATGCCCCACATATCGGTGGCATATGAACTACCCACGTTTCATGAACGATCTACCTACCTTGAGTATCGGCCGTGTATGAACTACCCACGTATCATGAACGATCTACCTACCTTGAATATCGGTCGTATATGAACTACCCAAGTGTCATGAACGATCTACTTACCTTGAATATCGGTCGTATATGAACTACCCAAGTGTCATGAACGATCTACTTACCTTGAATATCGGTCGTATATGAACTACCCACGTGTCATGAACGATCTACTTACCTTGAATATCGGTCGTATTTGAACTACCCACGTGTCATGAACGATCTACTTACCATGAATATCGGTCGTATATGAACTACCCACGTGTCATGAACGATCTACTTACCTTGAATATCGGTCGTGTATTAACTACCCACGTGTCATGAACGATCTACCTACCTTGAATATCGGTCGTATATGAACTACCCACGTGTCATGAACGATCTACCTACCTTGAATATCGGCCGTATATGAACAATTTACTTGACATGAACGATCTACATGCCCCACATATCAGTCCCATATGAACTACCCACGTGTCATGAACGATCTACTTACCTTGAATATCGGTCGTATTTGAACTACCCACGTGTCATGAACGATCTACTTACCTTGAATATCGGTCGTATATGAACTACCCACGTGTCATGAACGATCTACTTACCTTGAGTATCGGTCGTGTATTAACTACCCACGTGTCATGAACGATCTACTTACCTTGAATATCGGTCGTATTTGAACTACCCACGTGTCATGAACGATCTACTTACCTTGAATATCGGTCGTATATGAACTACCCACGTGTCATGAACGATCTACTTACCTTGAATATCGGTCGTGTATTAACTACCCACGTGTCATGAACGATCTACTTACCTTGAATATCGGCCGTATATGAACAATTTACTTGACATGAACGATCTACATGCCCCACATATCAGTCCCATATGAACTACCCACGTGTCATGAACGATCTACTTACCTTGAATATCGGTCGTATTTGAACTACCCACGTATCATGAACGATCTACTTACCTTGAATATCGGTCGTATTTGAACTACCCACGTGTCATGAACGATCTACTTACCTTGAATATCGGTCGTATTTGAACTACCCACGTGTCATGAACGATCTACTTACCATGAATATCGGTGGTATATGAACTACCCACGTGTTATGAACGATTTACTTACCATGAATATCGGTGGTATATGAACTACCCACGTGTTATGAACGATCTACTTACCTTGAATATCGGTCGTATGTGAACTACCCACGTGTCATGAACGATCTACCTACCTTGAATATCGGCCGTATATGAATAATTTACTTGACATGAACGATCCACATACCCCACATATCGGTCGTATATGAACTACCCACGTGCCATGAACGATCTACCCACTTCAATATCGGCCGTATATGAATAATTTACTTGACATGAACGATCTACATACCCCACATATCGGTCGTATTTGAACTAACTACCCACGTACCATGAACGATCTACTTACCTTGAATATCGGCTGTATGTGAGCGAATTATGTTCCACGAATGATCTACTTACCAGGACTATCGGCCGTATTTTTTCATTAAGAACTAGCTGTGCATGAACAATCAAACTCAACTGTGAAGGTAAGTGATGTTAAGATTGCGTCAAACTATTTGGCAACTGAGGGTCTCATTACCTCTTATCAATAAAATGTTAATGTAATAAGAATGTGGATGCAAGAGTGTGCACAGCCTTAAAGATACTGTAACATAAAACAGACAGACAAAACTCAGTGTAATTATAAATTTTCACCCTGGGCATTAAGCTCAGGTGAGTTTATCACACAATCTTTTTGGCTAGGAAGAAATAAGAACTCCTTTAAAGCTTGAGTATCTTTTTAATAGAATTAGATATACGCACCATTAAATCGCTCAAAAAGCATAACTTTAAAGACAATAATAATAACAAGATTACAAAAGAAAATGATGAGGTAAAACACATGAGGGATGGGTAACAAACAAGCAGTGATAATGTGCTTACTTTTGTACCAACCCTTTATAAACACAGTAGGCATCAAGTGACTTTCATTGATGTTCATACTCCCAAAGTAAAGAGGTGAATGGTTTATGAAACGAAATAGTTTCCTTCAGGTGTAAGCCTTCTTATTTCTAGTGAATAAAAAACATTTTTAAAGGCTTTTCTTTTATAGAAAGATCCAAATCAAAGCAGGGAAATTTACATTGTTTGTTGACATCTGCAGTACAGATTTTCTCATTGCGGGCAACTGACAGATTTTAAATTGTTCAAAAAAAGTAATGAAAAGTTGAAAAAACAGTTTTTTACCCTTATTAGAACTTGTTACGGAGAATGTTCATCAACAAAAGGAAAGTGACTCCTAACTGTGTTAAAGGCAACTACCTTTAACCCTTTACTTCATAAAGACGCCTTTGGACACCTCTAATATTGAGAGCATTAATTCACCACGTATCTGCAATGGGTGAATTATGTTTATATTAACTGACAGAGTGGAAAACAGTGTAGGAAGTGTTCAGATTGCTCGTTACGAGCAATCTGAACTCTTCCTACACTGTTTTCAAAGGCCTTCGGTGATTGATGCGGGAAAATGCGTATCTATGGAGTAAAGGGTTAAGTTAAATATCATTGTCAGTTTTACCGGTATCAACATTAATAATTAAAAAAGCATCAAGATTTGTACAAGGTACAACAAATTTGGCCACAGAGAGGCAAACAACACAATTAATTAGCATACCAAACATATTAACATTTTTTTTAAATATTAAATTTTGACACAATGATTTAATATTCATGATAATTTTACATTTGAAAATGACACATAGATAAAGATGGTCTGTGAATAAACAATGAAAATGAAAAAAGTTCAAGTAGTCATAGTTACCCAAAATATTGTTTGGTTTCAGTGAATGATCGTTTTTATTTCACCGAGTGAACACTGAAATAGTATCTCCATGTGTGGCAAAGCCACGGGTAAGCCTGCCATTTCATTGTTCACAGGTGAAACATAATTGATATTTCACTAAAATCAGCAATTCATTTTATGTCAAAACAGTGAATTTACCACTTATGATTATTTCACGTGTTCAAACAGTGAAATTATCAAAAATAATTCAGTGAAAAATATCTAACATTCATCAAAAAGCATAAAATAAATGTTTTCACTTACTGGTAATGAATAAAACACTTACATGAAATATACATCACAATACCAATTTGAAGTGGTTTCATGGTAATTAAAATGAAGTTAACAACTTTCTTTTATGTTCAAAACCTCAGCCTACTTTGAATATGTAAAATGTTGTGTTTTTTTTGTAATCCTAGATGTTAAATCTATAAATTTAAACTTATTTATTTTACTTCGATTGTGAAACAAGTTCTTACAACTTAGGCAAATCATGCTTGAAAACTTCCTGGTAAGAACCAGTACTAAACATATGCGTAAAAGTGTCTTGCTCGAGGACACCACACATAACCGTGGCAGAAGATCGAACCTACGACCCTCCGATCATGGGTTTGGTGCCCTACCACTGGACCACATGCTCCACTTAAATGTTGAATCTGTATGTGGATACATCATGATTAAAGGCAGTATTCAATTTAGTACAAACTGTATGCTTGCCACGGATAATCTGAAAATGTATTTAACTAATACCTGAGATTTTTAAAAAATATTTTCCTGTCAATGTCACGAAAAACAAGACTTCTTGTGCGGCAGAAAATCAACTACTGGGAAATCATTGACACAGGCATATGACCAGAAAGAAATGTTATATAAGCTCAACAAAGGCGTTAATAGTTAGTTCCAAAGGTAACAGAGGCAGGAAGGCATGAAAGAGGGATGATCCCAAATCCTCATTGAAGGGGGATCAGGATTTCAATCGCTTATGTCATTTGTGTGATATCTTTTGTACTTCGATAAATTTCTGAAATAAATCAATATTAACTTTTTATGCATTAAATTTTGATGTATTTCCTAAAAATGAAAAAGAAACGGAAATAAAGTTGATGTCCAAAAGCATTTGTAGGACATAGCCACCTCACCAGCACAAATGCAATCAATGCATAGAATACATATATAAAAAGGATAATATATTAACATACAGAAGAATAAACAATAGGAGTAACCACCTTGGGGTGCCTAGATATGGTTTACATGTGCTCTTTCCCTGGAAACTAAACTAGCCCCGCCAGACTATTCTCTATAAATGCAGAAGCATCCAAATGTGTATAATGTAAAACCCATATATGCTGTGGTAAAAACAGATGCCATTCAAAAACACTAGTATGGGTATCATATCAAATCTAGATATGACATGAATGGTAAACCTAGACAAAACTTTCTTATCGATTTTTTTCGATTTTATTCCAACAATTTAAATTAATTGTGGTCAACATAATATATGAACCGAAAATGATAGCAGATATCGGTTAAAAAAATATATTCAATATTAAAAAACTTGTCATTTAATAACGTTAAGCTTAGATTATAAAGGAAGCGAGTGCAGCTATTCACAGATGTGCTCAATAACTTTGTAGAAGCCAGAGCACCAGGAGTATGACAAGATGGAGATAAGGACAAGCATCCAGCGCCTCCCTCCCTCCCTCAGGAGAAACTTGCCATCATTGAGTCCCCAGTCCTTCCAGTCACCGCCCAATCATAGAAGATAGTGAGATGCTCAACTATAAAACAGTCAACTAATAAACAGAAGCAAAGGTACATACCCCATTTAGTTAACATAGTTGATATGTTTGATAAACAAGGATTTAAAGTGATAATGGTAAATAAATGTATAAAGCATGTAAAGACCATCATTCAGGGGCAGATTAAAGATTTCAGTTTAGAGAGAGAGTGTACTTAGGGGGCGCAACACAAATGGATACACATGTTTTTCAGTAGAAAAAAAGTAAATTTGAATGAAATATGGAAGTTTTGGGGGGGGGGGGGGGGGGGGGGGCGTCCACTGGGTGGATCCACCATTGCCATTGTGAAGACAGCCTGTGTTAAGATTTACAAGTCTTATCTTTGCTAATGTAGAGTATGGTTACATGTTTTGAGTGCATAATTGTGAACAAATCTCTGAAATGGAAGGCTAATCCTTACCATTAATTCTGACATTAATTTGATCCCCTTTCATAATTTGAAACTATATACTAGGTAGATAGTTTCAGAGATGCAACACTTACCCTATCAAACCAAACAAACTGGCTACATCTACATCTATCCATACATGTATCTATAAAGATTGATTGTATTTTTTACCATTACATGACATGTGTATATTTAGTGAATATATTTTGGCACCGATATAACAAGCTTATAAGGTCCCCTACAGTTGTAATACTCAGCAAACATCAATACCATACTAGCAACTATTTTGTAAGCATATAAACAATATACAGTCGGAACTCGTTATTTCGATATCGCTTAGGTCGATATTCCGGTATGTCGATATTTTTTGGCAGTTCCAACTTTTCCCTTTCTTTGCTTATATAAATAAATACCTTTTACTTCGATAATGTCTGTGTCAATACTCCGGACATCACGGTCCCAGTTTTAGTCCTCGACTGATCATTTAACTCCTTTAATTGATTGTTTGTCTCGATATATTTATTGTTGACATAATACTGTGTTTTTCAGCGCCGCGTGCCATTTTTCATAGTTTGTTTATGACGCAACACTAATTACCGGTCAACGACAATGGTGTCAGTTTTAATGACTTACAGATCGTTGCAAACATCGTGTCATCAAATTGGGTGATTGCATGTTAATTTGGTTTAAATATCATTTGATTCAATCAATCAGTCTAAACTTATATCTCACACTGCCGAGAAATTCGAAGAAGGACCCAGATATAATCATACATCACGACAGTGTAATTCTACTGCACGGACCATAATATGAAAGTACAATTGACGTGCTACACTTATACGGTCTGCGTTAATTTGTTTGTAAACATTTGATTACAGATTACAGAAGTGAACTGAACTGGACAAAATGTTCGCTTTAATCATTAGCTGACCGCAAGCTGTTTGCGCATGTTTAATCACGTGACTTAATGGGAAGTGAAGGGACAAAGCTGAGTGGACCGATTTCCGTTTACTTTTCGTTCGTTAGCTCACCGTTTGCGTTTATAAAGTCAGTAAACATGTTTAATGGCTGAACGCAGCCCAGGTGATGAAAATAAATATTGTTTTTTTAGACACAATCTATGTCGATATTCGGATATCTCGAGTTTTTTTTGGCAGTCCCTTCAATATCGAGATAACGAGTTTCGGCTGTATTCTCTACAGACTACTTTGTAATCATCCAATGACTAATTTGTAAGCATTAAAGATGACTATTTTGTAAGCATTAAAGAACTATTTTGTAAGCATTAAAGAACTATTTTGTATGCATCTAATGACTATTTTGTAAGCATTAAAGAACTATTTTATAAGCTTCTAATGACTATTTTGTAAGCATCTTAGGACTTGACCAGATTTTGTAAGCATTGTTAAATTTGGCTTAGCACTTTCTTTATGTCATTCAATTAAGCATGACCAGGAGCAGTCATTTATTTCTTACTAAGACAGATTTAATTATGTTTCAGCAATTTATGTAGAAGGATATGCTGGATTCTAAATCTGACAGGTAGGTTTCCCCCAACAAGATGTTTGGTTTGCTTCTGCACCAGGACAATAAAATGCCAACATCTGTAGATTCGAGACAGTAAATCTACATATATTTAATTTCTAAACATAATAAAACAATGTATGTTACGTTGTTACAGAAGCAATATCAAAGAACAATCTCACTACTGGTCGTAAAGCTGCCTATTCTACATTTTAAAGACAGAAACCATGGTTACATCGGTTCAATAAAATTGAAAACAGATATGCGCAGCAATGCCCTATATCCCACTATATCAAGTATAGCTCTGTAAATATTTTCTTATTCAACTTCCTGAATGGGGTTGGTATAAGTTGACATTTCAATAATTATAGTTTTAACAGTTAATTTAAATTAAAACTATATAAACCAACTATAATGCATTCGAATGAAAACCATTTTTATACTGGTGAACTAACACTTCAGACATGTAAATGAACCAATATGGTCGGTACATAAATCTGGAGAGTGTCTTCCTTATTTTGATTGATTGATTGATTGATTAAATATTTAGTGTCATTGTTATGCCATCGAGGATCAACAGACAATCAATTAACCTAACCACTGTTTCCTGGGATCCTGAAAGGTTAACCAGTACTCGAGCACACCCCATCTCTGCAAGTAACTGATAACTTCCCCACTTTAATCAGCAGTGAGAGATGAATGATAATGAGACACAATGTTGTAGATCAATCATCATGGAGACTGTTGCTGGGTGGGGATTCAAACTCACAACCCCTGGATTGATAGTCAGACGTGTAACCGACTGAGCTAATTGGGCCCGGCTTCCTTATTTTGAATGTACTGGCAAAGCTTCTGAAGCATATGCTTTTAACAAGATGGGGTTCAAAGAAAAAAACATTTTATAAACTCAGCTGCATTTGCATATATTATATAACTGTGCTCTATAAAGTTTACCAATGCACCCATTTACATTTAAGATGCATATTAATTTACCCAATTTTTATATATGTGTAATAACCAGGTAACAGCAAAGAATATAGCTAAATATAATAGGACATATAAGGCCATTCATGTCATGAACAATGTAGGACACCAGAGAGTAACAATACTGATCTCTATAGCATTATGTTTACAGGTACGACGATTGAACATAATTTTTTTTATCATCTTATTCCTTTATCATTATGTGAAGCGAACTTAGTGACTAAGACTAATGAATGATTTTTTAAGAAATTAAAACATTTCACATTTCTATTAATTCTGTTTGGAAGATTTTAATATTTTCAGTTTACAAAAAATTGCGCAACATTACAGAAATGAACCATTTATTTTCCTACAATGATATTTTGGCAGATAATTGCCCTGATGCCAGAGCAACAATCTCTCTGTCAGCTTATCTAAGGAAAATGGCAGTCATGGAAACAATATCAATTGGATTATCAACTTGTTTGATTGACAGCCTGAATCAGGTCAATTATGTAATACAAAAAACAGCAACAATGTTTAATAGGTATTCATCAAATAACAGGGAGAGTATACACCCAATATGCTACTTTGAAACTACATCATTCTATTTTAAGATTGAACCTACTGTATGAGGGATGACAGCACATTTACAATACAATAGATTCAATATAAATGTGTTGTCCTGTGTTGGACGACTCTAACTATAAATAGAATGACGTAGTTTCATAATAGCGTATTTGGTTTACAATAGATAAAATGTTATAAAGTCACAATTTACATGTACTTAATCATTTTTAATTCAGTCATACATAATAATATTTTGTAAGGTTCCTTCAACATCACATGTTAAAATGTACAGGAATACTCCCACAGCACACCTATAAAACAGTCATGCTTGTAACGGGACACTAATATGAGACATTTATCAGAGGATATTAATAATTTGTGACTGCCACCAGTATAATATACTACATGTATTTTAGAAACTGGTTTGTACAAAAGGGAGCAGTTGAACAGTTGACATATAAAATGGGAGGTCAGATTAGAATGAATCTTGGCATATTTTTAATGTATTTAAACTACATGTACGTTTAACAAATTTTAGTTATCTTTTTCATACCATGTACACATACAAAAATCTTACTGTCTGTCCTTGTTATGTTTCATTTGGACAATTCTTCACCCAATGTCAGTGATTCATAGTGAACACCTACCCAACACCCCTGTGACGTGTTTTACACAATAAAAAAACATAAAACAAAACAATTAAATATAAACAGTCATGATAACAGAAAAAAGTAACTCATTAACAATAAGTGGCATATATCATTACAATGTTCACTTTATAACTGAAATTTACAGCAGAAATATTGCACAATTATGTGTGTTAAAATAAGTAAAGTTAAGTCAGGAACTAAATTCAGGCAGAGTTTGAGCATAACAAATACTAAGACTTGGATCAAAAACATATTTTTGAAACTCAATCATGATCAACTCTAGATAAGTGAAAAATCATCTTGTTTCTGACAAAATATTCTTCAGCAAAGCAACATTTAAAACTACACAGCAAGGAATCAACTGGAAGTCCTATGTCTTTAATGGTATTGCCACACTGTTTTCCGCTCGAGTAAGGCATAAAAGAAAAAAAATTAAAAACAGAAGTTTTAATTTTAAGTTCTGACATTTTGAGTGCAGGCCTGATTAATATGTCCACATATAACCAGTGCTCCAACAAAAAGAAAACTGGGTTCTAGCCCAGGGCAAGTAGGCTGATAAAATCTACTTGCCCTGGCTGAAAAATAACTTGCAAAGTCGCAATATCGGACATGTGGTGTGATAAACTGTGGGGGTCAATTGTTTCTACTGATTAGTTACGTAGGTCTATAAGCAACAGTTTGACCGGTGTCGTATCAAACAGAGATATTTGCAGACCTGTGTATTAAGAAAACTCGCTTGTCCGATTTTTTAAGACAAGCCCGATGGGCACATAACTTGGAAAAGGCACAGGCCCGGATCCAGATTTGACAAGCCCTGGGCGTTGGGCTATCCTATTATTGGAGCACTGATAACATGTACTTAGGTCACTGTAATGGTTAATATAAAGCTTTTTATTACAATTTATTACAGTATAAAGATCGTTTAAAAACAAGCAAGAACTGGCCATACAATGTCAGATAAGTCTTGTAAAATGAACATGAAAGATGCATAATAAACAAGAGCTGTCAGAGGGACAGAACGCTGGACTATTTCGATGCTGTTCTAAAACAACAGCTTTTTCAGGAAGTACTAAATGGAGGACTGTTAAAAGTCAGGGGTGGTAAAATTAAGCTATAATTATTGTTTGTCTGTTAAAATTAAATGAACAAAATAATTCACCAACATTATTTATTTTCATTATCAACAGTTATGTTTTTTTGAAAACAACAAAGTAAATGGATGGCTCATATTGCCTTATTATTATTTAATTTAGCATTTGTCATTTGTTACATTTGTCTTTCAAACTTTAAAATTGCTTTATAAATTCATTAACCATTGCTGACAAATAACCCCAACAGGTGTGCCAGTACCTAACATAAGGCATATCATGTATGTATTATAACCCTAAATAATTCAATTGCATGACTAGAATAATTCAAGTTGGTCAAGCAATACTTATATATAAATTAAACATTACCTGAAATAATTCCAGCAAGAATTTAAAATATAGTGTAAGCTATAGTTGATCCTCTGTTTCATATGTTTTACATATGTGATACATGATTGATTGATTGATTGATTGAAAATTTAGCGTCATTTTTATGCCATCGAGGGCTAACAGACGATCAGTTAACCTAACCACTGTTTCCTGGGATTAACCAGTACTCAAGCACACCCCATCTCCGCAAGTAACTGATAACTTTCCCACTTGAATCAGTGGTGAGAGACGAATGATAATGAGACACAATGTCGTATATCAATCATCACGGAGACTGTTGCCAGGCGGGGATTCGAACTCACGACCCCTGGATTGATAGTCAGACGCGTAACCGACTGAGCTAATCGGGACAATTATGCACTACATTCAAATAATATGGTAATATACCAGTTATTGTTACTGGATCTAAAGTCTTGTACCAACATATACAGTTTATTAATGCAGGATACTCTTTCATGAAAATAAAGAAAGGAATTTTAAAATTAAACTTTCATGAAAATGAAAAAAATAAATTTAGAAAAAATAAAACCTGAAAAACTGACCCTATTTGTCAAACATCTAAGCTCAATGCCTTGTACTACAAACTTTTACCAGTTAAAAAACAAAATTTCTAAGTCTGAAAGGGCCATAACTCTGTTAATATGCAACCCAGAGTACTGTTTCTCATCTCCGTGCATTCTGTTGATGATACTGAACACACATGTGAAGTTTCATTCATATCCAATGATAGGTTGATGAAATATTTACCTGCGCAAAATCTTTAACCAGCTCAAAAACTTTAACCTGCTAAAAAACTTTAACCAGATTTTCTAAGTCTAAAAGGGCCATAATTCTGCTAAAATGCAACCCAGAGTTATGGTTCTTATCTCTGTGCATTCCGTTAATGAGGCTGAACAAACATGAGAAGTTTAAATTATATTGAATGAGTGGTTGCATAGATATCTTACCTGATAAAAAACTTTAAACTAAAAAATAAGTCCAAAAAGGGCCATAACTCTGCCAGAATGCAACCCAGAGTTATGGTTTTTGTCTCTGTGTGTTCCATTGATGATGCTGAACATACATGTGAAGTTTCATTCATATCGAATGAGTGATTGCATAGCTATCTTACCTGATAAAAAATTTTAACCTGAAAAACCAACACTGACGCCAGTGCGAGTACAATAGCCTTCCTATTCTACGAATAGTCCAGCTAATGATTCAAAAACATATTCTAGCAAATTGACAACACAAAAACAGTATATGAAATGTCCATAATTGATTGATGAAAAATCTGAGAAATTGGTACATGTTGTCTCTAAATAAACAATTTTCATCAGGAATAAATTATAAAGTAAAAAATCAATATAATGCAACAGATATTATTTGTTTTAATATATAAACTTTAGGTACCATTATTTTTCAAATATTGTGCGCATTGTCAAAAATGGGGGTCACATTATACAGGGTTCTACACAGTTAAACTCGTCTTAAGCAGCCAAACAAGGGAAGGCGCAAAAGTGATCTTTCAAGACCGGTAAATTTGCTCTGAAAGTATAGAAATGGGAAATTGCAAATCTGGCTGCTTAAGACAAGTGGCTGCTCAACAGAGGTGACCACTTACGCAGGCTTGACTTTATACGAGTCTAATAACTATTAATATTGGTTTTGGGGATATCAGCGTTATTTTATTCAATGCGAGGAAGATGAGAGACATCATTTTATTTCTTTACCATCAGTCATAAATCATTTATAATATTTCACCACACGTATAAGTCTTTAATAAATATCTGGATATACCTGGCAAAGATCAAAACATCTGGACAAACCAGGCAAAGATAAAAACACCTGGACATACCAGGCAAAGCTCAAAACACCTGGACATACCAGGCAAAGATCAAAACACCTTGAATTACCAGATAAAGACAAAAACACCTGGACATACCAGGCAAAGATCAGAATACCTGGATATACTAGGCAAAGATCAAAACACCTGAATATATTAGGCAAAGATAAAAAGAAATTTCCTACATTTTGTCATCCCACTTATTTTACCAGCACCAATACACTTCATTGTGTCATTCAGATTGCAGAAAAAAATCCTTTTAATCTTTATAATGATTTTTTTTCATTTCACACCACTTCTGCTTTAATATTTGAAAAATAAAGAAAATAAAATTTCACCCCACCCAAATTTTGAAACAATTAAGATGAAACATAGGACATAATTTATTATGGCCCTTAACAGAACAATAAAAATTCTCACAGTATTGTAGTGCTAGCAGGTTTTCATTTTGTTGACTTTTGAAGATTTCCCATGGGCAGCTTACAACTGTCCTCGGGTAATGTACCTTTACACCTAACAATGGATATAAACAAAGTTCTCCTCTTGTTTTATTCTTGATTCAGTATAAGCATGTCCATACTGTCTGACCCTCCCAATACTTGTATCTTGAGGTGTTGAGGAAAACAACAAACTGTACTTTTCAAGGCAGTGTTGCTTTACTTCACCATATGACATGGATCTGTGCTGTTGTGACTATCCATCCCTTGTGGTATCACTGTATGCAGCAACTCTTCTCCTCTTTTAGGATCCCTCCAGCTGTGATTCTTCTGTCCAACATTTCCTCATCTTCAATGCTGAAAAAAAACATGACTGTTTTATAAAGTTGTTATTAGTTTTTTTTTTCAGTATTTAGAGTCATTTTTATACCATCAAGGGCTAACAGTTGATTTAACTGACCACTCTTTCCTGGGATTCTGGAATGTTAACCAGTACTAGAGCACACCCATCACTGCATGTTACTGATAACTTTCCCACATTAATAAGTGGTGAGAGTGTTACGACATGAGACGCAATGACATATCTCAAACATCACGGATGGATATGGCTGGATGGGGCTTTGAACTTGTGACTCTGGATTGATAGTCAGGTGCACTAACGACTGAGCTAACCTGGCCTGGCTTATTTAGCTGCTCATTCCATTCCATTAATATCTTATCATGTATTGCTTAGAGTTAAGTGAATACTTGCTTCATCAGCAAATTCTTGGTTGAAAGAAAATGAAAATTAATATGATATGATTGCATGTACCTGGTTAGAGTTATGTTGAATATATAGCGATAAGTATCCAAACGGAAATACACGTGGTACATTTAAATTAACAATGAAATTATGCTAATTGTAATGCATGGAGTAACCTTTGACATAGCTATTTAAATACATTATCTTATTTTCACGATGACTGAAATAACCTTAATCCTAGATATAAAGACATATAAATATTATCGTCTTATTTACGCTATGCCTGTAGTTACCTTTACCAGAGACAGTTAAATATATGTGGTGTTCTTATTTTGCTTTCTCATTACAAAATTCTGTACGTCGCTTTTTCATTAATTTGTTCCAGATTATAGGAAATTTTTCATTATAATATAAATGACACGGCTTAGAGAAAATGCACAAATATTGTTGTAAAAAAAGACATC
This sequence comes from Panopea generosa, assembly GCA_029582155.1. Classification (NCBI taxonomy): domain Eukaryota; kingdom Metazoa; phylum Mollusca; class Bivalvia; order Adapedonta; family Hiatellidae; genus Panopea; species Panopea generosa. Next base: position 30,398,797 of record CM055897.1, on the reverse strand, counting down.
CGACAGCATTTCCAAGCCCATTAAACTGTACACAGCTGACAACACCCCAGCATCAAGTCATAAACTAATATGTGCTACCCTTCATCACCCCACCCACTAATAATCTGTTTTGGATAATTAGGGGCCAAGTCATTTTCGTAACATGATCCCCAGAGCTGCAGTCTGATGCAGCAGCGTGGCACATCGCCGCGCACGCAGCACTGCACACACCCGTGATTGAATGCCTCAATGCCGTCCATTGTGCATACTTCATCGCAATGAAATTGTAACAGTATAAATCCAAAAGAGTGTCGGATCTCCTAAATATCCAATGAAATTATGATAATTTGTATGTGCGTAAAGAGGGGAGGGTGTCGGATATCCTAACTACCTGTTAGGGTAATGGAAGGATGGCAAGAGTCACAATTTGAACTGATAATTAATTTGTGCTCCATTATTAACTAGGAGGGAAATATGTCTTTCTTCAGTAACTCAGGCACAAGTTCCTCTCATGTCCCATGACAGAATGATGAAGCCAAAAAGAGACACATAATAAATATCAAAATACCGTACTCCAAGCCCTTTTTTTATTTTTGAAAAAGAAAAGGTAAAATGGTTAATCTATTTTTAATTATTAGAAATGTGTCATGCCTTATTTTAAAGTAATCGATAATAAGCTGCACTAGCTCTTATGTCAAATACTTAAAAAAAATATCACAGTATTTTCTGCTGACTCAATAAAAAATACCACAAATGTTGTTTGTATTAAACAACTCAAAGAAATGCCATAACTTTTAACCTACAAAATGTAATTCGTTTTTTAGATTAAATCTAAGAAAAATGCCGCTCTATTTACACATATTATTTTTATTCTAAGAAATATCTTAATTATAGGGGACACTTTTATAAGCTAAATTAATATGTGAAATATAATTATATAACAATGCAAATTAGAAATTGTCACACCTTTTATAATATTATGTTGAATTTCAAAAAATGTCATATATTATATCAAAAATGTTGCTCACTATCCATTCATTGCTTCCTTAAGAAATATTTTCTTAAACAATAATATATTTATTATATTCAATAATTACTATAAATACCATTTTAATTAACTTATTTATTATCTATTCCGTTAATTGCAATGCTAAACAATTTTTTTTATTGTTAATCCAAATTCTTGAGGAACAATAAGATCCAATTTCATCCTTCTATATACAGATCCCACTACTTAATAGTGTCGAAAACTCGTGTCATTTACACTTGTCAATCTATTCCTTGCTTTCAATTTTAATGACATTTGGATTTTTTTAGCAATATCTTATTACCGGCAACCGAATGTATAGAACAGCGGCAACAAAATTTACAAATTAAGGAGTAATAAAATTGAACTTAAAATTAAATTTCTGGTGCGCCAGTCGGGGGTTTAGAGGGAGTAACGTGTTCAGATGATGGAGTCAACTTCACACTGTTCTTAACAAAAGAAGCCAAAACGTTAAACTTTCAAATCACGTGTGGTCCTGCTGATAAATGTGAAACACTGACAGTTAGAGTTAATCCCCCTTAATCCTCTTCTATTTCTGGAGACTAAATACTCCTAATTATGGTATTTCCCTTTTTTTAAAACTAATATTTTTAGTGGGAATAAAAAAAAGAAAAATTGCTGATTGTTACCAGTATTTGCTATTTTAAATTTTTACATATTAATTAATATTGTTAATGAGCTCTGCTTAGGTAGTTAGAATCAATGTTAACAACCACATGCATTTCTTCTACAAATATTTTTTGTGTTTTTTTTTTTTTTTTGCTTAATATCTTATTATGACATCTTGTCATTGCATTGCGATATATGCACCAAATAACACCAGCAATTCAAATGTGTTCTCCAGTAAATGATTCAAGATGTAGAATAGATAGTACACTCTTTAAATTCCATTTTTTTTTTTTTTTAAGGATACAATGTCTATTGAAGGCAATGTCTATTGAAGGCAGTATAGTACTACTATTGGAAACAAGAAATGCTTCAGTGGGATAATCCCATGATGTCATTTATAAGTAATCCTTGTTTCTGCTCCTTTAAAAAAAATGCATTTTTCTTATTTCAATGCATCTTTTATTTGAACGGCATTATTGATGTATTTTGAACATTTTGCATTTTGAAAGCATTGCCATGTTTGAATTATGAATTGTAAAAAAAAAATTGATGTTTGGAAATTGGGGTAGGAATACATGATCCCATATTTTCTTCCATCATATTTTGGTAGTGCAGAGGTTGACAAACAACAAAATGTAAGTTTCACATCTTTCATTTAGATTCTCCAATGAATGACAAGCATTCCAAACCTTTTTATTAACTATACAAGAAAGAACAATAATCAATGATGGGCTTACACCTTAAAAAGAAACTGGTAAAAATACCATTATTTGCTTCATCAGGAATAATGCATCCCTAAAGATTAGATCAACAAAGTCCTAAGAATACATTTATTTAGCCCCTGGGGTGTTACCAAACTTAATTTCCTATCAAAAACCTTCCTTGCTTATTGTTCTGAACCATTCCATTTTCAGTATGAAGGTTGTTTTATAACATTACTACCTGAGAGGGAAACAACGTACACACTGACAAGATTACTGTAGTTTTGTTAGAAAATGTGATACTTAAAACAGTAACAAAACTGAATGCATTAAAACTTAACCAATTACAGAAGACAAAAAAAACACAGTGTATGAAGCCCTCACAAACAGACATCAGATTTATAGTTGCCATTTATTTTACTTTGTTTCTGACTCTATGTACACAGCTCAACTGCCAAGATGGCTTCTGGTGTATTAATTCAGTTAATCAGTCCTAAATTAGTTGTACAGTCGTACAGCTTCTTGTTTTCCTTAACCTTCGGCCGACATGGAATTTCTGTAATTGGTTTTCTGGCTCCTGGTTCACAAACATATACTCAAGTACTTAAAATAAATTTAAATCTAAGAAAAGCAGCCAGATGATCATGATTTTAGACTGGTTCGAGTAAAACTGAATATGGCTTTATTGATATTGATAATATAAAAGATAAATAACCAGTCAAAACTTGGTCAAGCTTTTTTAAGATTTTCAAGACAACCTCATTTTAGTATTTAACTGGTTTTTAACTGGTTTTAACTGGTTTTCATGATAAAAAAATGAAGTATGTATTAGTTAAATTTATTGCTAATTAATGCTTTCATGACTAAAACTTAGTTTTTTTTATAAAGGAACATTAAAACATTGCCTGAACTGTAACTTAATTAGTGTAAGAGAAATTAAAATATAAATGGAGCTTTATATAAAGTGTGTGACAATATATCCCTGACATATTGAACCATATTGCACAGGCAATGTAATGTAACAAACAAGGGTATATTCATCAATGAAAGCGGCTAAAGTCTACAAACTAACAACAAACCGATACAAATATTCTAGGCTAATCAAAAGAATAAAAAAGAAAAAGAAAATATCACAAATCTTGCAAAAAATACAACAGATCCATTAGAGTAGAGTTGAAGTAAAGAAAACAAAACATTTTTTTTTTCCAAGATTTCATAAAAGCCAGTTGTCACGGCTTACAGAAAGAGACCTCATGACTAAATTATTAACAATGCTCCAAGAAATGTTCAATATTTATGACAAATTAAGTCATCAAGGTAAACTACTGATAGTGTCTGATCTTGATGGCTGATAGTGTCCGCCCATGTTTGATACCTGAATACCGCGGTAACAAGAATAAAGACAACCATATGCCTCAGCTCTCTTTTCTTTTCAACAAACTTTTCACACCAAGTCTTGTTGTTTTATTTCGAAATAGTTCTGAAATCAATTCCATTTAATTGATATCCGAAATTCAAAAGCATTTTATAAAACTTCATTAACAAATTGAGATAAAACTGAATTGAATCACCTAAAAAAAATATCAAAGCAAACCCTAACTGCTCCCAGAAAAGAACTATTTCAATGTGAATTTTCAATAAAACATTTACATTATTGCAACAGATTGAAAAAAAAACATGGGGGAAAGAATTGAATATGTTGTTAGCAAGTATTACCTTGGGTAATGAATCGCAGAAGAATGATAATAATAGTTGGTGGAAAGTATAATTGGGTAGCTTGGGAAGCAATAGTTTTATTAATGTGACAATGATGCTGAAATTTGTTCAGGTTCGGTTGAGTGCACGTGAAAAGATTCCATGCTCCCGCAAATACTGGTAGCCATACTTCATAACAAGCTCCGTATGGGGGACTTGCAAGGGACAATTACCATTCTTCCGACAGCAAATGATAGTATCATCATGGGGAACGGTTATTGTGTGATCTGACATTGTCCGTATTCTCGTCAACCTATGTCTCGGGTAAATTGTTTATAAATTGATTAATGGCATCCTTTATTGGTTTATCCTGTACTTAGTGTTTTGTGTGTATTTTTTCTTCTTTTATTCTATTTAGCGCGGAGATAAAAGTTGCCAGTGTCCCCCTGATTTTTTTCTGACCCAAACTCATCGGAACCTACCCGGCATTCTCCCGTAAGTGTCCCGCACGAATATCTTCCGGCTACCGTACGACAGCCCGGCCATCGTCAGATAGCCTTGCGGTATCCTTGCAATAGTCTTGCAAGATTTCTACTTCCCGGCCAATGGCCGGCGCAAATGTCACTGAAGCATAAGATGCTAATAAGTGAAATATATTTCAGTTTTAATTAATTAAAAAAAAATGTGTATATTTAAAAATCAATGAAATCAATTTTTTTTAAACACTTTAACATCTTGTCAACAAAGTGACAGATGTAGGAAAGAACTAAAAAAATTTTTTAGCCTTTAATCATAAAATTTGAGTATTGTTGGGATCAAGGCATTAAGGTAAGACCAGGCACAACTTAAGATGGCTATCATCTCTATGAGTTCCAAGGAAAGGGTAAAGAAATATATACAGGCATCTATTTACATACTTTCTTCTCCTATAATTTCATTCACCTAGAATCAATAATATAAGCTGATATATTTCAAAACACAAGTTGATTCTTATTTAAAATTTACTAAAAAATATTGATTTTTACTTACGCCCTTTCTTGTGAATCAAGATGCTGAACAAGTTCATCGCGTTTGTTGACGATGACGACCAACTCTTCAAGAAGGAGTTTCTCTCTATGTTTCTGGGCCTCAGTCTTCTGCCAATCTAGAAAACAGAATGTAAACTCATGATTTTAACAAATAAATAGTTTATGTTTTATTAATTTAATTTAGCTCTATTTTGTTGTTGTTGTATGTTGATTAGCATCGATTACACCAATTTTTCAGTCATATTGTGATGGTGTCTACTCCAGACAGAATTCTAAACGCTGCAACACTGGAGGAATATGCCGAAGACACATGGTAAGATACTCCACCCAGTCCCATTATTCTGACACAGGACCGACAAGACCTAGAACTATCCTCTAAATGCTGAGCACCAAGTGAGGAAGCTTGCATTACCATTTTTTGAAGTCTTTGGTATGACCTGGCGGGGGATCGAACCCACAACCTTCCCTATGCAAGGCAGATGCTCTACCCCTGGACCATTGCTGTCATTGTTACTGGCATCTCTATTTTAAAGCAAGTGGTGAATTATTCTCAAATCTGTTTTGTGAGCAGAACTAGTACTTGCTGTTATTTAGAGGCCATCAGGCTGTGTGTGGGGTCAAAACCCATGACCTCTAGCACGACTGGTCACCATTACCTCTAGCATGACTGGTCAATCAGAATTTGTCTTATATTTCAATGTAAAATAAACCGCTCTAACAGTCCACTTTCTCTTTTTCAACTAATTGGCTGATAAATTAATAATGAGACATGCAGATTCTACAGTCTCATGACAATATTAATAAAATGTCCATATAACCAATGAGAGTAGAACTACTGTTTGCTGTTTTCGCAAATTATCCGGACACAGTAATAAAATATGTCCGGGAGGGTAAAAAAATATGGAGGCAGGCAGAGATAAAGTCTAGGAATTAATTTATTATTGCTTAACCTAGCAAAGGCCATGTGATTGTAATGTTAAACATTTTTCATGGGTCAGCATTATTTAGGCATTTTTACTTATCTATTTATTTCATTATATGCTTCCTTTTTTGATTCTCTTAAAAATAAAATAAAAATTCAATTCAGTAGAAAATGGAATTGGTTTATTTTACAGGATAAAATGATTGTGAGCAAATTAAAACTGGTAAGAAGCATTCATTTTTTTATCATAATTATCAAATTCAAAACAATACCACAATTTTACATCTAAAATTAAACTTTTGTTATTATCTGTTAGACAATTTCTAAACTAGATGGGAGATTACACAGTTAATTTTCGCATAAGCATGAATATTTGAGAACCGAGGGTTTGATGGTCTGATAACTGCTCCTAGAATCTTGGCCTTAAATCTGGAGAAAATGCATATTAATTGACAACAGGCCGTGTGCCTGCCTTCGCACCCTGAATGGAGCTCAAAGATCGACTGCAACTACTAATTCTACTTTACAAACTTGTAGACAAAATAATGAACAATTACTGAAAACCGAAGAAAGCCGTTTTAGTCTTGCAAAGGAGCAATGAAATCGGCTTACTTCTTGTAATCCGCTAAGTCTTTCTGTTTAGGTCCAAAATGTCAATAACAGTGAAAACCATAATGCTTGTGGGAAAGCCTTTGTACAGGACTCCGTAAATACGGCTTAAAGAAAAGCGGAGAACAAAGGGAATGGTTTTAATAATCATATTTACAAATTGTTAACAAAGAATAAGGTATTTAAATTATTGTTGTGTATTTATTCAGATGTCTAATTTATAACATTAGGGTGACAATGAAGGGTGAAAATAAAACATGTAATACCACTGACCAGCAAGTGTGTATTGGAGAGGTGATTAAAGTTAAACATCTCCAACAAAATGGTGACAAATGACCTTCCCCACTCATCATTAATGATGTAATTAATCATGTTTTGCAATAAAAAAAAATGTTCCTATTGAGCCATTTCTGTTTCTGTAATTGATTCAAATTCAATTATTTATAATCAATTCATATGGTGCAGTGATTGTAATACTGTTAAATATCAATATGACATAAATTATGTTACAACCCAATCTTTATGGCTGACATCAGTCATTGTATTATATCCTTCATTTAATGTATATTTTGTAATATGATCTGAAATGACCACGGGTCGTAAAGACCTATTTCAAATTATGTTGTACAATGCATTATATTTTTTTTTTACAGAATAAAATATGTATTACATAATATTGTACATACAAAATGATGATGATAATTCTGCTGCTGCTGCTGCTGATGATGATGATGGTGATAAATATAAATGTAAATAATAAAAAAAACATAAACCATCACTATAATAATATCAAATTTACTATCAATCTTCCGAAGGGAAGAAAATTTAATATCGATGTCTTTAAGAACATCTTTAATTGTTATAAGTGATATGAAATAATTCTTAAAAGATTGCGATTTTCCTGAGAAAGGCGACAGCTGAAAATTTGTAAAAAAAAAGTTTATTATAGACATTGATATTATAATAATATCAATAACCATAAATAGAATAAACAAATAATAACAATGTATAAATACCATTATTTTTTAAATAATTATGATAATTACAAAAAAAAAAAATAACCGTACTAATAATTAGGTATGATAAAGATATTCAATATCTTATTTAATAATAATATTAATGCTTATAAAAATACCTCTTCATACAATATTTTTTTTCTGTTTTGTTTTGCCAACTTAGGTCAGACAAAAATTAAATCCATATATCAATAAATAATACTATTTGATTCATGTGTGACAAAGAACATTTTTAGTGATTTTAAAATAAAAAATATTTAATTCCTTTTTAGTTTTACCCATTTGTGTGGACAAAAATTAAATTCATAATGTAAAGCAATAAATAAAACTATTTATATTTTGTTTTTTGTTTCTTAATTAATTTGTCACCGTAACCATTATCATGATAAAGTTAAACTAAGATTGAAATCAGTATTAAAAATCAATATACACTATTTTTGGCCATCAATATATTTCCATTCCATATATTTACATGTACATGTCTGTATTTTTTGAACATTCAAGAAAATATAATGTTATATTTTTTGTTTGTTATAAATTATTTACCTAGTTTAAATGTATACTCGAATAATTATGTTCTATTAAAAAAATCATTTTTCATTTGACCTGTACTCTATTAAAAAAAATCATTTTTCAGTTGATCTGTACTCTATTAAAAAAATCATTTTACAGTTGATCTGTACACTGTGTTGATGGTTTAAGTAATATTTGCTTTTAATTTCTTCCTAGATGGACATTTTTTCAATTATTTTGCACCAGACTTGTGTCATTATTCAAATTAGGGTGCATGAAAAATTATGATGCAAGCTATGAAACTGAAATATGGTCATAGTGAAAAAGAATATATATCTTATTGTTAAATTAACTTGCAAAACATTAACAGGTCACAATCAGCTATCTTACAGTAAATCTACAGCAGTTTTTTTTTGTAGTCCACATTTACTTAGTCTGTTATGATCAGTTTACCTAACCACTCTTTCCTGGAATCATGAAACATTGACCAGTACTTGAATACACCCATCTCCGCAAGTAACTGAAAAAAATTGGGAAAAAATTGACAACGAGGCGCATGTTGAATATCAATCATCATGGATACTGGGCGGCGGGGGATTCAAACTCACAGCCTCTGATAGTCAGAACACTACAGACTGAGCCCGGCCGTAAAAAGTGTTTTTTAAAGATATTATGTTAATAATAATGATGGCATCTCATAATTTTATTTGACTATAATTATTAATGATATACAGTAGAACTTCGCTGGCTTGAATACAGATAGCTGGAACACAAAATATAACTCAAACAACTTATCTGGTTCTGGCTGAATTCCTATTTTGATGTTTGTGTGTTTATGGTATGATGTTGAACAGTACTTGGCTCGAACAACCTTTAAGTTGAACTATTTTTTCCAGTCAGGTCGGGTTCGAGCCATCAAAGTTCTACTGTATACATGTATGCCAGACATTATTCAGTTGTCCAAATATAAATATCAAATCATTAAAATAAAAATAGGTTGTTCCGATTCGGAGGAATGCACAGGACAAAGAGAGTACTGGTAAATTGTCTTTTCAGCTGAACACACATTATTCTACTTTTAGTCAGTTATTGCACTGTGTCAGTAGATTCCTTTAATGTTTAGTTGGTTGCTGCATTTACCATTTGTCTCACTAATTTGTTAAAAAATGCTTCAGTGTACTTTCTCTTTCTACCATTTAAACAAGGGAAAAAATGCATTTGAGTGAAAGAGCGTATTTACTGGCCAATTAATCATTTACGCCTTCCCCTTCCCTCTCCATCAAGCCACGCGTAATCCAGAACGACATAAAGCCGACAGATATACAGTTCTTGCAGAATCACGAAAAATGAAATTAATTGATGTTAGGGCTTACTGAATCAATTTCAAATTTTCTCCAAAGTTCCCTATTGGAAATGTGTCTGCTGTAAGCTGCTTAGGGTACTTCGGAAAGGATTTTCTGCGATAGGAACAAATAATGGAAATTGTATTAAAGCAGAGGAAAGTTCATTTCATCTTTATACAACACCAAAGTTTTGTAAAGAAACCTACCAGACTAATTATTAGGTATAAAGATTCTATCAATTTTCCTCTTTCATGTCCACTTTTCATTTTCAGTGTGATGGATTTTGAACAGAAAATAGCTTTATTTTTTTCCCCACCTTATAATGATTATCTCCCACTATGATAGCTAGTTTGAAATAATAGTTTAAGGTTCATTTAAACCTCTTATATATCATCTAAAGCTATTTCATTGTGTGGGGAACATAAGCTTGGAATATTCTTTGATTTCCTTTTTGAATTCCATACACAATTCAGGTAACAGTTCTGCCAATTTCTCAAAAAAAATGTTATTCAGAAATATTTTTGAAATCAAAGAGAAAATCTGGAACCCATCCTCACCTTCTCTGAATCTGTTAATGAATCTCTTATGCTTGATTAAATTATATTTCTGTTACAGGGAACCAAAATGTTCTTAGTAACCCATCTCTGGAAGAGATGTAATACAGAAACTGAGTGTTGAGAATGAATTACAATTACTGTTGCAGACAAAAGGAGGAAAAATTACTATGTCAGTAATCGTTTCTGATGCGAAATGATATATAATTGTTTTACATCCATTATATGATACAATATGGTAATATATTGTTTATAAAATATGGTAACATATTGTTTATCTGTTTATGAAAAATATATAATGGGTTTTAATTTGGCAACATGTATACAATTTCCCAGACAAGTTTTAAATACATTTTCTGTGACTCATAATGCAACAGTTACCAATCCAACGTTGCTGAGTTCCATTAAAAACCAATTATTTTATTCAGTTTAAAATCCAATGGCCACAAAGATTGTCAGCAAAAACATACATAAATTACAATACAGAAATAAAAATGACTTGTACATAAATACAATGCCATCTCACTAGAATTTTACCACTGTTAATATCTTTTTAACACCCATCAAATTACATGCATTATCTGCCACAATATCATGCATGTTGATACTGCGACCTGCCGTGCATGTTTTTGTGACCTTTTCTTTATAATGTAGTTTCAGTGACATAATGACTTGAAGTTGACACCTTCTGTTTGCAGTTTCCACGACCAATCATGCATTCAACTTCCATGATCCATCAAGCTTGAAGTTTCTGTGTTCTAGCATGCATACATTTCTTGTGACCTACCATGCATTCCATTTCTGTATTCCCACCATGCATGTTGTTTTTAGTGCCTATCAGGAGTAAATGTCACCACCATATGCGCCACAATAAAAATAAGCGGAGAGAAATTTAAACACAGATTCTGCAATAAGATGTCCAATGAGGCTTGAAGTGGCAGCCCACATGTTCAATTGTGGCGACATTTATCAGCCATAAAAACCCAACTGGTGATAATCGAGGGGTGGAATTCTAATCAGAAAAGTGGGAATAAAGTCACAGGAAAATAGGAAATCCATGTCAACTCTATTTATGAATTTAATAGGTTATATATATACATGAATATAGCATCCAGTACCATTATTAGACGAACACCTAAAGCATAAATGAGAAAAGAGCTACGTCATTTTACAAGTAATGACATACCTTTTCACTTTATAACTTTGGAATAAGGTGATTCAAATAAAAGATAATGAGACATTGAAGATACCAGTTTAAAAAAAGAACATGTGCATTAATTTTTTTGAGTTATATTTAAAAGCAACCAATTTCAATTAATTGCCTGTACAATATTTCATCCAAATATGTTCAACAGTTACGAGAGCTTTATATTGAGAGACAGCCCAGCTGAAAAAAGCCCAGCAGAAAAAAGAAACCAGCAAACATTATCATTAGTCCATTAATTTAATTTCAAATAAAAAAATAAAAAAAATTACCTCTAAGGGCAATTTTTCATCTCAAAAGTTCCCAAAATCAGCACTGTAATTTTTACCAAGTCTGTAGGATTTACTTTATGCTGATTTGAGTGATGCTTGAAATAATTTGCCATAATTCATAATTGCATCAGTGGAATAAAAAGAAATTGATGTGTAGCACAGCTGCGGAAACATAAGCTGTGGGGACCATAAACACGGAGAAAAAACACAAGTAAAACTTGCATTTATGATACGCAGCACCATCAACATGTTGCAATCATGAATACGTTTGCATAACATTACGATAATCGTGCTGGTTAAAATTAGTTCAGATGCAAACATTCTTTTGATTTTCCGTCTGCAATTTTTCAGCTACGAAGCTGCAACAAGACGCTTCAAATGAAGCATGGTATGCTACAAGTAGCACAACTGCTTGCTTTTTACATGTTATGTATGAAGTTTGCTTGTCCTGATAAGGCTGTATACTGGTTGCGTATGGCTAGAAAGCACTCAGTTGTTTAAAACACGCATTAATATGGATGTGGATAGCGTTTGCAAAGTGTAAGAAGTATCATAAATGATTCATTTTGAAATATGCTTTTCTGTACACCTAACAAATTTAACATACTTTTATCTGTCTATCTGTTTATTGTGATTGATGTAAGAATCAGGGCCCGTATCACTTATGTTCGTATAAAATTTGAAATTACGGAGAAAAGCCTGGGAAATTCATTTTGTGTTTTACTTACATCATTTTACAAAATTTACTGTTTTGTAAGCCTTGTAAATAATGTTTTGCCAATAAAATTTTTTAATTTGCAAAAATACTGCGCCAATGACACGTTCCTAGGTGTCACATTTTGTTCACGCGAAAATCATAAGACTTAGGAAGGTTGGTGAAACGGGCCCTATAACTAACATATAATGACATTCACATACTAGTACAGTAAAACCTGTGTAAGCGTTCGCCTCTATTAAGCAGCCACCTGTCTTAAGCAACCATTTTTTTCTATTTCCCATTTCTATACTTTCAGAGTAAAGTAACCTGTATTAAGCAACAACCTGTCTTAAAATGCCACATTTGCTCTTTCCCTTGACTGGCTGCTTAAGACAGGTTTGACTGTATACATAAATGTATGCCACCAACTGGCAATTTCATTAGATGCTGTTGGAACCTCTTGGAGGTGCACAAATCTGTCATAGATGGCTACAGGGAGCTTAACCCTTTATTCCATGGATACGCGTTTTCCCGCACCAATCATAGAAGGCCTTTGAAAACAGTGCAGGAACAGTTCAGATTGCTCCTAATGAGCAATCTGAACACTTCCTGCACCATTTTACACTCTGTCAGTTAATATAAACATAATTCACCCAATAATTTAAAAGCCTTCTATATTAGGTATCAAAAGGTGTCTATATTAAAGGTGTCAAAAGGCATCTATATTAAGTATCAAAAGGCGTCTATATTAAAGGTGTCCAAAGGCGTCTATATGAAGTAAAGGGTTAAGGCAGTAATATAATTTTTGTAATTATGTAAGCTCTGATCTTGTTAAGTTTTAAATCCATTTTAGAAGACAAAGTGAACTTTCTGAACATGTGCCATTACCTTTTACAACAGTTAAATGCTTGTGTCAACAAAACAAGTAACATTCGTTATCCCCAACACCTTAATCCCTTACACAGTAAGGGTTACTAAATGGTCACCCACAACCACTGCCCATGTGTTTATGTATGTCACTATCATGGAGATACTAAGGCCACCAACTACTGGCCATGTGTTTATGTATGTCACTATCACGGAGATACTAAGGTCACCAACTACTGACCATGTGGTGATGTACGTCTCAGAGACAATGTGACAGTCAGCGTGTGACCAGATGTCATCAACATTTCAGCTAACATGGAAACTTGTTACTCTGCGAAATATGATCTGTCCTGCTACAGAGATTCAAGCACTCAGTATCACGAGCAAAAAGACAAACAAGTTAGTGGTGCCACACATAGCAGATGAAAGCAATTCATCAAAATGAGAATAGAAATTATGTTGTGTGCGTATGTGTGCACATGTGTAAAGTAGTCTCAATTGAAGTATGCTCTCAGTAAATCAGTCCTACCATTTGTGAAATTTAGGCCTGCTTATACTTTGATTCCTTCTGATGACTTGTCGTTTGTTCATTTCATCACTTCCTGAGGTGAATGCCTTTATTTACTAACTATTGTTAAAAAAGACATATCTGTTGAGAATATGAGAATTAGAGGCAATTTCTCTATTTTTAACAACTTACAAGGCATGAAAAAGTATTACTGTAGGCATACCACCGCTCAGGATGACGTAAGGGTTGATTTCAACAAGAATTCAATGTATTTATATTGATGTTATTGTTTCCTGTTCCAAACTTTCTGACTCTTTTCTTGGGATATTTTTAACATTTTATCACCCATGTATGTTTATAATGTATGTCTATACTTGAGCTTTGTCAGATCTGTATGCTGGTTATAATTGTACTATGTGTTTATGGCATGTCCACTATCACTGTGTATCTGTATAACAAAACACCAATCCAGATCTGCTGCTTCAAATATTTGCATTATTTCTGGAAGTTAAGACAAGTGTGCAGTTGGTGTACAGTTGGTGATGTATTCTCCGGGAGTCTGGATGGTAGAGAAGGTGACACCGCACGCTGTCTTTGTAATCACCATATGTTTGGACATGGGACAAACAATCCAGGAATTATGACTGATGTGTCCGCACTGTCACAACAGAATATGGTGGATGTTACAGTCTGTAGCTATAGGTCAAACAGAATTATTTTGTGTTTCCTTAATTTGGTAACATAATTTTGTAAATCAACCTTTAAACTTTTGAAAAAAAATTATGCTTAGATTTAATTGTTCTTGAATATTATTAAGTCAGTACCAAAATTCAGATTTGTAATTCTAAACTGTGAATTTTTGAGAATCAATTATAATAAATACTAACAGTGACCTTTACTTCAGATATCTCCTCATTTTGTAAAACATCTGATAAAAACTAAAAACAACTGCCTGATGCAGTAAAGTTTATCAGATACCCTTAATATACCTGTAGAATGACATGTGACATAATCAATAGAAATACTAAGTAAGTACCTTTCCTAAATTGTATCTTTAAATTTTTATGTGTAGCCAAAAAAAGCTCTGCCAAGCCATTTTGCATTTTTGTGCCAAACCTACTAAATTCTGTAATTTTAACCTTGTCTATTTTAGTTTTGATTGTGAAACAAGTTATTAAATCTTCTACCAATCACACTCAAAGTATTCCTGGGTAGAACCAGTACTAGGCATAATTATGAGAAAAAAGTGTCTTTCTTAAAGACACCACACAGCCGTGAGGGGGGATCAAATCCACGACCCTCCGGTCCTGGGTTCGATGCTATATCACTTGACAGCGCTCCAGTAGTAATGTATTCTTTTAATCATGCTGACTTATACTGTTTTCTGTAACTATGTTTTAATCACAACATTCTGAAAAGCAAATTGAAGGAAGAAATCAAAGTAATCTGAATAAACATTTATTTTGTTACCATAAATGTAAGTTAGTTTTGTCGCCTTTTCAATGTGTGATGATGGGATACTGTAATAGTTTGTTATGCATACCACAGTACAAATGAACTTCCAGCAATGCTTTTAGATACGAAAGAATCCAACATGTGCGTTTCCCTTGCCTAGGTGAATCACGTCTATCTAATCAGCCATGTTGGACAATGGGAATAACGGTGCTCAGGTAGCAACTTTTCAAACGTGAAAGAAACTAATCAAGGTGAAAATTTCTCAATGATTGAAATGTGAAGGATAATTTCTATGATTGAGACGACCAGATGCAGTCATTTTGTCCAATATCAATCAAACAATGACATGATTTCATGGAGAAAATAGATCAAAAGCTTGTCATCCCTTTTTTCTTGACCTGGCGTAACCGCGACAAGACAAAAAGGGAAATGTTGAATTAAGAAGCCAATATCATTAACACATGTTGTCATCCACCCTTGGTGACATTATATTTTGTTGTTGTTATAATGATGTTTTAGCAGGCAATGTATTAGACCGGACCTGTGGTATTCAATATTTTTTTATATTTCATAATTTGTCTGATAATTTGTGTTGTCAGAGAAACCACTAATGGAAAGTGATAGCTATTTTTTAAAATAAACTATTCCGTTTGTTCTTAATATTTTTTAAACACTCATTTAGAAACTGCATTAACCCTTTACTTCATATAGACGCCTTTGGACACCTCTAATATAGACACCTTTGAACACCTTTTATAGAAGGCTTTTGAATTATTGGGTGAATTATGTTTATATTAACTGACAGAGTGGAAAACAGTGCAGGAAGTGTTCAGATTGCTTGTTACGAGCAATCTGGACTCTTCCTACACTGTTTTCAAAGGCCTTCATATGATTGGTGCGGGAAAACGCGTATCAATGGAGTAGAATTTACAAACTTCATAATTCTATAACTAAAAATGCTTTTTTTTTATTAGTATTTTAAAAATATTTTTTATTTGTTTAAGGCCTCAATAGATCACAAGTCAAAATAATAACAACAAAAAAATGTTTTATATAATTTACACATGAAAACCTGATTGAAACATAACTTGCAATGTAAAATTGACATAAAACCCAAGGACCGAAAACAGCAAACCCAAACAATAAATAAACCACAAAGCTGTACCACCATATCCTGCACCTACTGCCATTGAAATCTTCCATAAATTTCTCCAACTTTGTCATCTTATTTTTTTAACAGATATCATTGTGCATGTACCTGATAATTAAAAACGCTAGCTTTGTATTCTCTTCTTCAAATAGAACTAATGAAGCAATTTACACCGAAGACTAAATTACCTTTCCGCAGATATTTTATCAGTACAAATTTTCCACAAAAGGGCTGATTGAAATATTGAGAACAGCAGCAATAATAGGATAAATATCATATAATGACTTGTACCGGGACTTAATTAAAATGTAAGCTTCTTTAGGACCCGATCAGGGTGAAAATTAATTATAGAGATCACGGAAGAAATAACCGTTATGTTTCAAAGAGAACATCTTATCACCGTGATTTCAGGTGAACTGTAACTGCCATTGTGTTGTGGTACTGACGGCTCATATTGGTATTTAAGTCAAAACAAATGACTTAATTAAGCTCATATTAAAATTTATCTCTTTTTTATTAATTAATTCAAAAAAAGTTTTTATCAGCACATTAAAGCAAGTGCTAGATTAAAATTAACAGCTTCTAACTTAAAATTTAACATAAATAATATTTTTAATTTTCAATACTAATTTAAATACAGCAAAATAATGAGGAAAAAAACAAAACAAACCTTAAAACTTAAAAAGTTGATATTAAGCAGTTTGTATTACTTAGAACAGTGTTGACTATTTGATTGTCAATGCTAATTTTAATTTCATAGCAATTATGAATATAATCAAAATTATAATTTTGACAATACAATGATTGTGATCAAACTAAAATTGCTGCGAAGTATTTTACATTTCTTGTTAGCACGACTGATTATCGTTAATTATAAATTAATAACATGAAAATATCATGTGTGATGTCATTTTGCCTGTTGCTTGAAGTTTATTACAATAATACTGTTGATATATTACACATTATACTGAAAAGGTGCACATTATCATTAGGTTATCTATATACATGTATTAGGCCATTATAAATTAATTGCTAGATTATCATCCAAATTTTTTAAAACAGGGAGGATGGGAGGATTTTACTTTTTAATTTTATTTTTAAAATTTTTGATGTTTTTTTTTTTAAAAAAAATTATGAAAATAAAAAGGGTCGGAGACGACATGAAAATGAGGGGGCAAGCGGGGATGATAATCTAGCAAGTAATTTATTATAGCCTTACTCATATTCGTGTATTTGATTGCGAATTTTTCAATTTAAATCTGTGTAGATATATAGACTTGTACTTGTTTATCATTCTGCTTCATTGTATAATTTATATGCTCTCCTGAAAACTTGAAGAAATAAAAGTCAATTAACTGCAGTGCAGTACAGGGCAGAGAATATATATCAGTAAGCAAATGTTTGAAATATTTTGGTCAAAGCATTTGCCCCAAGCCTCACAATGTTGTTGCATACCAACCCAGTCAAGGATTAGAAACAGAACTTTACAAAGCACTTGTCCGGTATTGTCATTACTCTGTATCAAAAGTGGAAATATCAAGTGTTAAAAAGGTACACTGGCCACAAATAATCAAACAGTAATTAGGTGACAAAAAATACTGCCAATAAGAGGTCAATGCTGGACATCTACATGGCCTTTGTATCCATATATTTTCACACTTGTAGAGCACAAGAGTGACCATTGAAAATCAGCCAAAATAAAACAAACACTTGAATGTAATTTACCCAGGATGCCAATTATGAGTTGAGCATTGCCATTCAACCTGTGTGCAATACATCTATAATTGAGTGTAAACTGAGGTGAAATGTTTTCTACACTTCTTAAATATCTGCAGGGCAGGGCTTATATCAGCAAGCGCTTCAAGGTTAGATGTCATTATCACAGCTGACTTTGTGTTTAAACAAGAAAGGTCATGCCATCCTTGAAAATTTTGGTTTATTTTTGTCTAATGGACTTATTTTCATTGAATTAAATTAAATAAACTGATGCGTACAAGTATGTACACTATGTCATACATTATGTTTGATTTAATTAAACCTTTTAATTACAAGCAGGACAATTACTAAAATAAATTAATTTAATACTGTAAAAGAAGAAAAAAATAAATAAACATGAAGAAAAAACAAACAATAAGGCCCTTGACGACTTCAAATATTTACTTCATATAGACGCCTTTGGACACCTCTAATATAGACGCCTTTTGAATTATTGGTTGAATTATGTTTATATTAACTGGCAGAGTGAAAAACAGTGCAGGAAGTGTTCAGATTTCTTGTTACGAGCAATCTGAACTCTTCCAGCACTGTTTTCAAAGGCCTTCTGTGATTGGTGCGGGAAAACACGTATCAATGGAATTTTTTTTTTTTTTTTGGAATGGGGTTTAACGCCATTTTCAACACATTTCAGGTTATATATGGCATATCCAGTTTTACTGGTGGAGGAAGACCTCAGACTGAGTCAGACTGAGTAGAACCACCGTCCTTCCGCAAGTAACTGGAAACTTTCTCACATAAAGTTTTTGGAGCGAGCGGGACTCGAACCTACGACCATAGCGGTGAGAGGTAAGTGATCTTGAGACGGCGCCTTAGACCACTCGGCCACGGAGGACCCACACGTATCAATGGAGTAAAGGGTTAAATACATTGGCCGTCGCAAGCGTACATAGCATGTCTTCTAATTAACACTCCTGCTCTAATAGTTGTGCCACAATCCCTGGGCATGGGTATTATACTGTGTGGAAAACTATGTTCACAGTAGGTATATGATTATGCAAGAGCAGAAATGCAAAGATAAATGCTTACATGAAACCACTTCATATTCGATTCTTCTAACAGTTACCTTGTGTATCAAACAAGAACTCCTGTCTATACATCTCTTACTTTATTGTGCAGATATTATTGATTTGCCCTTTCCCTCCAACAAGTTTTTAAATTCATCCACCTTCAATATCTTTGAACTCAAATATAATATATAGAAAAAACATCTGAATCATATAAAAAAAAAAAAAATATTCTATAGACTTAACGACACAATAAAAAATTGTGTAACCGTTGCAGTCAAAATATATCATGTAGAATTTTTTTTTTTGCACATACCAGTAATCTTAAAATAAAAGAGTCGATGTTAGTCAATATACAGAATAAATATCAAAGAATAAATAAGAATTATTTTCAGTTTGTGCAAAATTCTAGGTGTTCCACAATAAATGTAATTACCTTCTATGGCCATCATTGCGCGGAGTTCACGGTTCAACAACTCAAACTTTCTTTCTAGGTCATCCTCCTTTTCTCTGGAAAAATATCAATACAATTACAAAATATTACAAAATATTAAACTTATGTATTTATAATTTATTCCAAAATATTAAACCTATGAATAAATCATGCATTTACAAAATGTAAAACAACATGAATATAGCAGGAAAATTATCTAAATATTTTTGGTTTGAGCCAAGCTTTATCAAAACACATGTCGGAGAATGATGGTTGGTTCCGCTAAAATTCACTCTTACGTCTTCCTCCACCAAAAAACCAAATGTTATGTCATATCGCATAACAGTTAAGAGAAGATTTAAAAGTAAGTGAAAAAACAACAACAATTCAATAAATTAAAAAAAACAAAAAAAAAAACGGTTAAAAAACAACTAAATTTCTTCAGGGAAATACTCATCAATATGGGGACAAAGTGAGGAAATATGAAACTGGTATATGTATGCATTAGCAAAGCAAATATATACTAAATTAGTATATTAATATAATTAACCAGTTTGCTTCTTACAATTTTTATGTCTGTAGTTTATGAAAATGTTTTTAATTTAAAAAAAACAATTTTAGTAACTGGAAATAGTTCCTTTGTATGTCAATTTTATTTTTTTTATTTATTTTCAACAACTTACAGGTTATTCAGTCATTCATTGCATGTTATTCATTCATTCATTGCAGGTCATTCATTCAATTACTCATTCATTCATTCATTCATTCATTCATTCATTCATTCAGTCATTCATTCATTTTCAACACATTACAGGTTATCATGTGGTAGCCAATTAGTGGAGGAAGACTTCAGATCCATCAACATGTATCCGAGTGACTGAGTCCATCTGGAAGTAACTGATCTACTTTCTCACATAAATTGTTTGGCCTCAAGGTTATATAACTTTTTTCTTACTAGCTCAAATTCATACTCAAACACAATTTCAAGGATTAATATAAAAACAAGTAACTGCAAACACTTTGCCTCAAATTTGAAAGTATTAATGCTGATTTGAGACATAAGGTTACAGAAATTTACGTTTATTTACTATAATTTGAGTTGATCATGAACTCGTGTTTCTTGTATGGAACAATGTTTTATGGCCTTGGGCACTGACCTTACTTGGGTGTCACAATTGGTCCAAATGTCAAAACTGTACTACGCTATCATGTACTGGTGGGGGGGGATTCGTGTTATTTTTATTCAGGTGAATCTATTTTTACATAATTTGAATTTCCATTATTCTAACTAATAAAATAAGATAAATGGTTTAGATATATAACTTTAAATTCATTTTTATTTTAAAATGAAATTTGTAAATGACTATAATATTTTGAATAAAAACTGTTTTTTCGTATATAAGGTTAAACTGATTTTATATTAAGCATGTATACGAATGCTATATTCATGTAACTAAATTATAGATATTTGCGTGCTTTATTTTACATAGAACAAACACATTTGGCTAACTGGGTTTTGCTTTCTCCATCTTTTCTAAACTTCAATGATATGAACTTATATGCAAAATTAACACAACAACCAAACTGCAATAAGTTTGAATGTGTTAAATCGAATGCCATGATGAATTTCACTGTTGAATCATTTCATTAAAAATTAACTTACACAAAACTTTACATGATGAAGGAGTAGACAAAAACTACAACAGAATTGTCTCCCCTTCCCCATTCCTGATAAATCCATATTTCACGCAACGATTTGATAGAAAACACACCGTATATTCCAATTTTGAACAAAATTCACTGAAAATATTTTCAAAATCATTTTCTAAATTCCCTGTAACAGACTTGAAGTTATTATACTGAATATTCTTTCTATTCTCTTATGCTACTTATATAGGGGAAACTTATTTCCAAATCAGATTTCTTAGCGGGCATTAGTGTAATGGGTTTAAGTCTACAAGATGATCATATTTTCTCAATATACTTAGGGTATTTTCAAGTATTCTCGGGAGATCATCGTATTAAGTTGGCTATTTAGTCAAATACTGTTGATCTTCATGTATATGGTTATTATCACTTGTAATAAGGTATTATTTCCTGGGAGTTGAGCAGGCCCAGTAAATACAGTTACTGTTCTGCATCGCTCGCGAGTAAAGTTGCACCGATCTTAATTCCGTACTAATCTGCTCAAACAGGCTCACGTGAAGCTGTCATCTTGGTTGACGGAGAGAGAGATGGAATGATATATTATCGTATGTCAAGAAAATATGAAAATATACTATAAAATAGTCATCGTAGTACTGAGAATATTTACTACGCTGCTTTCAGGTTGAGGTAAGAAGATTTAAAGGACACATTTTAAGTTTCTATTCTGTGCTTGCAGCTTGGTGTAACCTCTTAAAAAAATATGTATTTATTCTCATTTATTCTAATCAGCAGAAAAGTGCATAATTTAGTAGTTTTGCAAGATAATTAGCTTTAACATGTACAAAGACTTGACTAAGTTATTAAAATAAAATATGATTATACCACTGATATTTAATAAATTAACGAAAATATTATACTAACATGATAAAATCTGTTAAGTACAATATCAGCATTACAAAGTTCAGCGACTGCATGCATTTCCTAAGCATTTGGATTCTGTTAGTAACTGAACTTAAAAACATGTGGCCAGTTTTGAAGGAGAACTAATTTGATCTACAGACCAGTGAAAGTGACCACAAAACAGGGCAACCTTTTAACTTAAAAGCCCTTTACTATTTACTTATGTTCCTGGAAGTGTTATTTGTCAGAGAAAATTGAAGCAGTACTTTGTGACGGCGCCACCTGATCAAACTGTCTTTTACGCCACATCAGATCAAGTAAGTGAACTCTGCAGAGAAGATTACACTAAGACGTTACAAATGAGGTCCCGAAAGGAAATCCGACACAAGACTAAGTCGACAAAGCAGCTTAGCATCGTAAGCCTCTCTCACTGGGACCTGGCATCAATTCTGCGTAAACTTGAGAAGACGTCGTGTAATATGGCTTGGTAATGTGGCATCACAAAATATTTTCTTGGAAAATAATTTCGCAAGCATTGCCATGAGAAATAAAATGAAGTACACAAATGTTAGAGTTTTTAAGGGAAGACATTTAAAGAAAATGTTTAATTTATTACAATAGTAACATAGTTTTGGATAAGAAAACAGGAAAGTTTTAAGAGATTTAATGACAAATGCAGTTTCATTTATTCTTTGAAATGAACCTGTTACAGAAACTTAAAAATGAGCCTCTTACAGAAACTTTGAAATAAGTCTCTTACAGAAACTATGAAGTGAACCTGTTACAGAAACTTTGAAATGTACCTGTTAAAGACACTTTAAAATTAGCCTCTTACAGAATACAGAAACTTTAAAATGAGCATCTTACAGAAACTTTGAAATGAGCCTCTTACAGAAACTTTGAAATGAGCCTCTTACAGAAACTTTGAAATAAGCCCCTTACAGAAACTCTGAAATGAGCTTCTTACAGAAACTTTGAATAAGCCTCTTACAGAAACTTTAAAATGTGCCTGTTACAGAAACTTTAAAATGTGCCTCTTACAGAAACTTTGAAATGAACCTCTTACAGAAACTTTGAAATGAGCCTATTACAGAAACTTTAAACGTCCTACAGAACTTTAAAATAAGCCTCTTACAGAAACTTTAAAATTAACCTCTTACAGAAACTTTGAAAAGAGCCTCTTACAGAAATTTTTAAATGAACCTGTCAAGAAACTTTAAAATGAACCTGTTACAGAAACTTTAAAATGAGCATCTTACAGAAACTTTGAAATAAGCTTCATACAGAAACTTTAAAATGAACCTCTTACAAAAACTTTAAAATGAGCTACTTACAGAAATTTTGAAATGAACCTGTTACAGAAACTAAGAAATGAACATGTTTAAGACACTTTAAAATTAGCCTCTTACAGAAACTTTAAAATTAACCTCTTACAGAAACTTTGAAAAGAACCTCTTACAGAAACTTTGAAATTAACCTGTTACAGAAACTTTAAAATGAACCTTTACAAAAACTTTGAAATAAGCCACTTACAGGAATTTTTAAATAAACTTGTTACAGAAACTTTAAAATGAGCATCTTACAGAAACTTTAAAATGAGCGTCTTACAGAAACTTTGAAATAAGCTTCTTACATAAACTTTAAAATGAACCTCTTACAAAAACTTTAAAATGAGCCTTTTACACAAACTTTGAAATGAACCTTTTACAGAAACTAAGAAATGAACCTGTTAAAGACACTTTAAAATTAGCCTCTTACAGAAACTTTAAAATTAGTGTCTTACAGAAACTTTAAAATGAACCTCTTACCGAAACTTTGAAAAGATCCTCTTACAGAAACTTTGAAATAAGCCTCTTACAGAAATTTTTAAATGAACCTGTTACAGAAACTTTTAAATGAGCCTCTTACCGAAACTTTAAAATGAGCCTCTTACAGAAACTTTAAAATGAGCCTCTTACAGAAACTTTAAAATGAGCCTCTTACAGAAACTTTAAAATGAGTGTCTTACAGAAACTTTGAAATGAGACTCTTACAGAAACTTTGAAACAGAAACTTTGAAATAAGCCTTTTACAGAAATTTTGAAATGAACCTGTTACAGAAACTTTAAAATGAGCCTCTTACAGAAACTTTGAAATAAACCTTTACAAAAACTTTGAAATAAGCTTCTTACAGAAACTTTAAAATGAACCTCTTACAAAAAACTTTGAAATGAACCTCTTACAGAAACTTTAACAATACATACGTCATACGCTTTATTTTTAAAGGAAACTGTTTTAACCTTAGATTGGTAGTAAGTTTAATTTAAACATATATTACTGCCAAATATATACACATATACATAGTTCAAGCATACAAGGAACATTTAAAACAATAGGCCAAAAAGGGCCTGAGGACTCTCTACTTTCATAGCGACCATAGCATTTTTTGAAATTTCACAATATTAACCCTCTTTGGGGGTCGTCTTAACCCCTTATGGATAAATACCCCCACCTCACCCATAGTGAACAAAAAGTTAATTGCTATGAAAAAGAAATACTTTAAATTCCCATCCCATTCATCTGTAAAAAAAATATAGTTCCTGTACAGAACCGTTATACACCCAAGCCCCTTGATTTGTCAAAACTTCAATCACCCACTCTTAGGGCTTTGTTAAGAGCAGAAATGTTTTAGATTTTACATAGAATTTTTTTTACACATGGATGTGAAAATAAAAAATTTCTGTTTTCCATATAATATTCCTAAGTAAAAGTAAAGGTTACCTTGCAGGATCCCTATATATCCAATCCCCTTAATTTGAAGAATCTTCAATCCCTTGCTGATGTAAGGATAATTTATACCATATATGAACAAGTTAGAAAGAAATGTTATTGGGAGAAAGATTTATAAAATTTTCCAATTTAAACCATATTTCCCCCACTCACCCCCACCCCCCATCCCTGGCCCTTTTAAGAAATTCAGTCCTCTTTATTGAACAAAATCAAATTTACTGTTACTAGACAATGAGAAATTTCCATTTTCCCATATGTATTCCTATGTAAAACTCAAAGACCTCTTACAGGGCCTCTATACATCCCAGTGCCCCTTGATTTGTACAAACTTAGAACTCTTAATCATAGGGATAATTTATATCAAATATGAACAAGTTTGACTGACCAGTTGTTGAGAATAAGATTTATGAAAAAACATTATACCATAATACATAAATATTCATCTCTTCTTCAATGATATTCCAAGCCATACGTCAATTTTCTTTTACAAATTGACTTTTGGAAATAACTTTGTGACAATGCAGCATATCTTTATGGGTTCTAATGCAATTTTACCACTTTACCAGTTATATATGGCAACCAGTTTTAATGCCTTCCCTATAACCCTATTTATAACCTTGGCAGGGAGAGGTAAGAATGGAGCTAAACCATGTACTTACAGTGTGACAATATTTCTGACAACACAAAGAAACATAATTATTATCTTTCTGAAATTCATATTATGATGCTCCTTAATTCCTATGTTTCATTTTAAACCTTTTGGTGTAGAACAAATTTCCTTTTTACAATAATCAAGTTTTAAATAACATATTGATTAGCTATAATGTTGCTTATATATGCTTCAATTAGCAATACAATCTAATCAGTAAAATACCCAAGCCTGTTTGATGAAACCTTCTGTTTTTTTAATAGAATGTAGGACAAGATCCCCTTCAGACAAAATCCCCTGTGCTCAATTTTGTATAGGTGGGCACAAACTTTCGGGTTGAACAAAACCTCATTTCAAACAAAATCATTGGAAGTTTATATTCAAATTAAAAAAAAAATATTCTTAAGACTTGTGCTATTTTAATGGTTTTGTTTTACTGAAATATAATTTGGAAAACATCAGAATGATAATGATTAAATCTAATTATATTCATCAGTTTACTGCACCATTCCGTTTAGTTTTACACCGAGTGCTACAGAAAACCTGTTTAAACATCATAAATAACAAAAACAACAATTACATCATATAATTGCAAATATTTTCAAACATTTGTTTACTCAGAGCACATGACATTACCAACACATTAAGGTTAAAGTTTTGACCACTTCCTCTCCTTCAAAGTCTTTCCCTACATGTACAAACAAACCATCTAGTAATTCTTCCTCAACCTTTCACTTTTCTCTTCAGAACTTGTTTACCTATTCATTAGTTATCAGGGATATAATATAGGGGTTTGGTGTTTGTTGTGACACCCTTTTATTGACCTTTAATGGAGAACCAACAACCAATCAAGAAGAAAAACAGAATTAGTGCCAAATTGTGTCAAGATGACCAGGTGTTGTGTACTTAATACTGAGAGAGGGGGACATATATACAGTCAAACCTGTCTTAAGCAGACACTCAAGGGAAAAGAAAACTTAACCCTTATTAAAAGTGGCTTCCTAATACAGATTGATAGAACTAAAATTACAAAAATGGTAAATGCATAATGTGGTTATTTACAAGTGGTTGCTTAATAGAGGTGACAACTAACACAGGTTTTACTTTAATCATTAAATGGAAACCAACTGATCGTTTTAAAGAAATTTTTATGAAATTTATGCTGATGTCAATAATTTCATTAAAAAATTTTATATTATGTAGTACATTCCTTGATGAAATAAATAAAACACACTGATGATGGTTTTCAAAATTTGAAAAAGAGGGTTTGAGTATGTAGCTTTATTTTATAGGTAAGGTAGGTAGCGAGACTGCAAATAAACGCAGTTTTAATTTTGGCCTCAAATATAAAGACTTAAGTACTCAGTCCTTTTACATAAAATGATGATGGGGGAAAGCCGTCTACATTTTAAAGGGATAACGGTCAAACTTCATTAGAGATGTAAATGCATGTTTTCCATTAACCCCTGACAAGTTTCCTCTACAGAAGCGACATTAACATAATATTTGCCGTAGCACTTAAATAACAATTCCAATCATTATGAACTAAAGATAGAAACAAAATGTAACAGTGACGTTTGTCCGTCAGTAGTTAGGGGTAGCAAGCAGTGACTGGCCAGTGTGGCGGCACAGAGATCAACATTATATTGGAAATGTGTCAAAAGCACAGATCGATAAGATCTACCGAAAGTTGAAAGTTCCGTTCTTTTTCCTGTATGATGGGATTAGACCCCCTTACCAAGTTTTTAATCTTCTTTACCAGTTCAGCACTCTTACTTTACGTAATGGAACATCAACAAAGCTAGTCTAGCCCGGCTTACGAAGAATATTTGCAATATTTTTGTGGGTAGACGTAGGTCACTAAACACCAGATGTAATGTGTTAGTCATATTGTGATGTAACATAAGTAAAGCTGACCATTTTCATTATTGGAATATTTAAAATATTTCTATTAAACAATATTAACTAAGAAATGAAGCGATGTAGAATTCTTTTCGCTGTACTGCTATTCAAGTGTTTTGTTCAGACATTGCGATGACCACTGTTTTTTTTTATAGTTGAACATTAAAAATATTCAGTATGTACTAAGTGACCGCATTTTGGCTAACTACAAAATATTTACTTCCAAACAAGCCTGTGTCTCTGTGACTAGCCCTGAGGTACATATTATTTATATATTTGATTTAGTCATTGTTTTTTCTTTTGTAAAAAAATAACCACAGCAAGTTGGAGAAAAAATGAGTCTGTCATATAATGCCATTCACAAACAATATGTTACATACTGGGCAAATATTAGCATGTGAACAACTTGCAATCTGATCTGGGTGAACATTGTTTGACTCTTAGTGTTTCTTTTAACAATTTAGGGTTTGTTAACTTAACCACAATAATGAACATCACCAAAAAAAAACCCAATAAAATGGCCTTGACACCAATTTTGAAGATTCCAATCCCTCTTCAGAGAACTACATTGTTCCTTTTTCCACACAGGTTTCCCTGATATGGTCAAGTCTGATTAATATCTGCGGATTATAAATCAATAGACCAGATTACAATTCCAGGGATCCTTATTAATTAAATGCTTCCTTTATTAATTAATTTACACATGTAATTAGTACAGTTTTCATTATCAACTACATGTACTCTGTACCTGGATTATAACCATGTGCTGTAGTACTGAAATATCACTATGGCCATAATAAAATAATTGCTAATTTATCATCACCGCCAGCCCCCTGATTTTCATGCCACACTGACCCTTTTTTTTTCATTAAAAATAAAAAATAAAAAAATAAATATTAATTATTTTTTATTAAAAAAACATAAAAAAAATTAAAAATGAAAATAAAAAATAAAATCCTCAAGCCCTCTCTGTTTTTTAGAAAAATTTGGATGATATCTCTAGCAATTAATTTATAACGGACTATTAAACTAAAATGTGTCTGTAGCAAACGTATGCCCTGCTATAATGTCAGTAAACTTGACAAAAAGTTAATATTTGGAAAAGGGGCCATCCATACCTCCTGTAAAATTTGACCAACAAATATAGAACTTGACCTATAATTTCATAATTTACAGCTACACACCAACTTCCTATTAAACACACAGTCTCATTATTATTTGTCTTTCATTGCTGATTCAAGTGGGAAAGTTATCAGTTATCAGTTACTTGCAGAGATGGGGAGTGCTTGAGTACTGGTTAACTTTCCAGGATCCCAGGAAACAATGGTTATATTAACTGATTATCTGTAAGCCCTCGATGGCATAAAAATGACCCTAAATATTCAATCAATAAATCAATCAATAAATCAATAAATCAATCAATCAATCAATCAATCAATCAATCAATCAATCAATTAAATACCCAGACCTTCTCAGACATTATTCATCAGAAACCTACTTGATGGATGGATGCGCAGATTGGTGCCTGGACAGACGGACGCACAGACAGATGGAGGAAAGGAGTAACTCTTGATACCCCGTAACCATTCAATGATTAGCGGAGCATGATTATATCAACTGTACATTGTATTAAACCACTATACAAATAAAAGATTATAGAATAGCAATATTGAAAGTACACATTAATGTTTTATTTTAACTGTCACCTTAAAATGTTTCTTATTTCAATTTGTTTTTACAAGATTTTATTATCATCAATGAACAAGCTCCCGTCAGCTATTACACTGACCAGATATTGTTTTTTTCTCTGTGTGTTTGACTATATTTATTTAGTTGTAAATTAATGACACACAACACCTCAGTTTAATTCTCATTAAAAAAAACTTGATGGTTAGTGGAGAAGTGAGGGACCAAACTCCCTACTAATCTTTAACTCTTAAACTTTCTATATGTCAATTATATACCTCTCAACATCAAACTGTTCAGTTTTTGGGATGAGGGCAAACTATGGTTGGTTATTAATTTAATTTTAGTTTAATGCAATTTTTATACCAATTGGAGCAAATGCAAACAATGGTTGGTTTATTAATTAAATTTTAGTTAAATAAAATTTTTAAACCAAAGGGGCCAAATGCAAACTATGGTTGGTTTATTAATGCAATTTTAGTTCAATGCAATTTTTATACCAATTGGACTAAATGCAAACAATGGTTGGTTCATTAATTCAATTTTAGTTAAATAAAATTTTTAAACCAAAGGGGTCAAATGCAAACAATGTTTGGATTATTAATTCAATTTTAGTTAAATGCAATTTTTAAACCAAAGGGGCCAAATGCAAACTATGGTTGGTTTATTAATGCAATCTGTAAACCAACTGGACCAAATGCAAACTATGGTTAGTTTATAAATGCAACCTGTAAACCAACTGAACCAAATGCAAACTATGGTTAGTTTATAAATGCAATCTGTAAACCAACTGAACCAAATGCAAACTATGGTTAGTTTATAAATGCAATCTGTAAACCAACTGAACCAAATGCAAACTATGGTTAGTTTATAAATGCAATCTGTAAACCAACTGAACCAAATGCAAACTATGGTTAGTTTATAAATGCAATCTGTAAACCAACTGAACCAAATGCAAACAATGGTTGGTTTATAAATGCAATCTGTAAACCAATTGGACCAAACAGCATCCATCAGCAAGTGTCATTTTTGTTTGTGGAAAACCTCAGAAACATACATATATATAATTACCATGACCCCGCAGACAGCCATTAAACATTGTTCTGCTAACTCTTTCTTCCATAACATTTTTAGCAAACTGACAAATGAGTTATAGTAACATTGATATATATTCCTCTTTAATATCATTCCAGGAGGAGACGGTGGGTGTTGAATATGTCCCTGATTAACCACAGACACATAACTGATTATAAGACTTAATAAATGTCATGCCCGAGGACAACCCACAGGCATAGTGAATAGACTGCAGACATAGTGGATAGACTACATGCATAGTGGATATAATACAGACATAGTGGATAGACTACAGACATAGTGGATAGGCTACAGACATAGTGGATAGACTACGGACATAGTGGATAGACTACAGGCATAGTGGATAGACTACAGACATAGTGGATAGACTACAGACATATTGGATAGACACAGGTATAGTGGATAGACTACAGTCATAGTAGATAAGCTACATGCATAGTGGATAAACTACAGACATAGCGGATAGCCTACAGACATAGCAGATAGACTACAGGCATAGTGGATAAACTACAGACATAGCGGATAGACTACAGACAGAGTGGATAGACTACAGGCATAGTGGATAGACTACAGACATAGTGGATAGACTACAGATATAGTGGATAGACTACAGACATAGTGGATAGACTACAGATATAGTGGATAGACTACAGACATAGACTACAGATATAGTGGATAGACTGCAGGCATAGTGGATAGACTACAGACATAGTGGATAAACTGCAGACATAGTGGATAGACTGCAGGCATAGTGAATAAACTACAGACATAGTGGATAGACTACAGACATAGTGGATAGACTACAGGCATAGTGAATAGACTACAGACATAGTGGATAGACTACATGCATAGTTGATAGACTACAGACATAGTGAATAGACTACAGGCATAATGAATAAACTACAGTCATAGTGAATAGACTACAAACATAGTGGATAGACTACAGACATAGTGGATAGACTACAGGCATAGTGGATAAACTACAGGCAATGTGGATATACTACAGACATAGTGGATAGACTACTGGCATAGGGAATATACTACAGGCATAGTGGATATACTACAGGCATAGTGGATAGACTACAGACATAGTGGAAATACTACAGACATAGTGGATATACTACAGGCATAGTGGATAGACTACATACATAGTGAATAGACTACAGACATAGTGGGTAGACTGCAGGCATAGTGGTTAGACTACAGGCATAGTGGATAGACCACAGACATAGTGGATAGACTGCAGGCAAAATGGATAGACTACAGGCATATAGGATAGACTACAGGCATAGTGGATATACTACAGACATAGTGGATAACTACAGGCATAGTGGATATACTGCAGGCATAGTGGGTAGATTGCAGGCATAGTGGATAGACTGCAGACATAGTGGATAGACTACAGGCATAGTGGATAGACCACAGACATAGTGGATAGACCACAGGCATAGTGGATAGACTACAGGCAAAGTGTATAGACTACAGGCATAATGGATAGACTACAGGCATAGTGGATATAATACAGACATAGTGGATAGACTACAGACATAGTGGATAGACTACAGACATAGTGGATAGACTTCAGGCAAATTGGATAGACTAAAGGCATCATGAATAGACTACAGACATAGTGGATAGACTACAGACATAGTGGATAGACTTCAGGCAAATTGGATAGACTAAAGGCATCATGAATAGACTACAGACATAGTGGATAGACTACAGGCATAGTGGATAGACTAAGGCATAGTGGATAGACTACAGGCATAGTGCATAGACTAAGGCATAATGGATAGACTACAGGCATAGTGCATAGACTACAGGCATAGTGCATAGACTAAGGCATAGTGCATAGACTACAGGCATAGTGCATAGACTATTGTCAATCAATCGTCAATGTTACCATAATCATATGCACTAACAATTAAACTATCAATATATTAATAAAGCATATTAGTAATTTTGAATTTTCACAGTACTGAGGTGCCTTACAGACTGCTTTTACGACATCACGGACAAACTTTTATATTTGGCAATACGTAATTCATTTTCCTGCAACAAACATAACTTGTGGAAGAATGACCAGTCTATTTGTTCCATTTAATTATAAAATCAGAATGTGAGAATTATAAACAGCTCCGAAACTAGGAAAGAGGAAAAGTGAAAATTAAACAAATAGCATTGATTGCTCACTATAAACACGTGTATGTACACAAATCTTGCCTGTTTACACTCCATTATTGACACGCGGAAATTTAGAGTGTTTGTACAAAATTTGTACTAGCCTAATTAAACACAAAATCCATCCTTCCCAAATGAATGTCCAGGAAAACATTACGAGATATTGACAATTAGCCAAACTGGGCAAATATGGCCAAACATTGATTACTTAACCTACGGACGAAGAATCATTCAATCACACCCACCGTGACCACTTACAATGTGCCCTTTTCAGCTTGTTTAAAATAATTTCTTAAATTGAAAATTGATTAAATTCGGTGCTATATTGCAGTATCATTTATACGTATTGTGACATTTACAATTTTAATGCAGTAAGTTAAGGATGCTTTTTGGAAATGGCTCTTAAATTTCAATGACCTTTTATGGTCCTTTAAAAGCAAATTTAAACAATTTGGACCAAAACACATACCACAGTGGACAGTAAACAATCAGCGAGTTTCAGGTGTGGACGAAGTCATCGTGAATGAATGTTGCGGAGTTAGAGTGTTTGATTAGTACGCTACCAAAAATACTTATTTTAAGTCTTAAAATATTTTATAATTCCATGTAGACTTAGCAGGTGTCTGTATTGACTCTTGCTATATTAAGAATTCTTTTACAGACTTTCCACAATAGTCAGGTCCTTGATTTTGTCATGTTCAGAGGGAATCATTACTTAATGAATCACGTGTCAAATAGTATTTGTTTTCATCAAACTATCTTTATCTTTGCAAGTGATCTAAGGTACCATCTTAAGATCACTTACCTCTCACTGCTGAGGTTATGGGTTTGAGCCCAGCTTGGTCCAAAAATTGTATGTGAAAAAGTTTGCCAGCTACTTGCGGAAAGAAGGTGATTCTACTTAGATTCATTCTAAGGTAAAAAATTTGATGTCACACATAATCTGTTATGTGTTAGAAATAGCCCTGGACCCTGTTCTAGTATATCATGGAAAATTTTATACTGTAAAACACTTTTTATTAGTGAGAACTTTATTATTTCGCTATTATTCAAAGATTTCGCTAAAATTATAATTTCACTTTCCAAATGTTTACATTATCCAAATTTAATTTCTGATAGTTTTCGACCGTCATGAATTCAACATTTTACAAATAAATAAAAACAGGACAAATCAAAGCAATTGGTGAAATAAAATTTATGTGAATTTAAAGTGTTTTAACCCTTTACTTCATAGATACACGTTTTCCCGCACCAATCACAGAAGGCCTTTGAAAACAGTGCAGGAAGAGTTCAGATTGCTCGTAACGAGCAATCTGAACACTTCCTGCACTGTTTTCCACTCTGTTAGTTAATATAGACATTATTCACCCAATAATTCAAAAGCCGTCTATATTAGGTGTTCAAAGGCGTCTATATTAGAGGTGTCCAAAGGCGTCTATATGAAGTAAAGGGTTAAAGTATTTATCTGTTATGGCTCAGACCTGATTTTTACTTTCATTTATAGAAGAAAACAAAACCCATCCTACTGTAGGTCATATGCAACAAAAGCTATGGAGGAAATTAGAATTCTATCTATGTTATCTAGAATTGATACACAATGGGTTTAACACCATTTCCAACACATTACATGTTAAATGTATCATAAAGCAACCAGTTTTATTAATAAAGGAAGTGGAGGAAGACCTTACATAAATCTGAGTAGAACCAAGATCCTTTTATAAGATAGAATTGACCTGACACGAGCTGTCAATTAAACAAGTCGATACTCCATCCAGCAATTGATAATGTTTCCATTCTGCCATTTTCCTCAGACAAGCAAACATTGTTTAAGTAAACACTACATTGTATCACAATGTATTAAATTGGACAAACAACACCATGTGTTAGGTCAGTTGGTGAAGACAGCCTTAAGCATAGAGCATTATCCACAAAATTCTCAAATCATTTGAAGTCTACTCACAGGATATTGAGTTGCATCTGGCGTCGTATGAGCGCATTACGTTTATTCACCAGCAGGAACCATTCCTGTAACAACTTTTCTTCTTTTGCCTTGTTACTTCCTGAAATCAAGTTTTTTTTATTAAATTCAAGGTCAAAGGTCAAGGTTATTAGATGTTATAATTATATTATAATATAGAAACAGTTGTTTTTCGTTACTGAAAAATAGTTCACAAGTTATTTGCTAATGGGGTGTCATGAGTGACTCTTCCCATTGTGGAATAATGAGGGAACTATATTTCAGTAACAGACAACAGACAGGTAAAGGAACTACTTATTACTTTTCATAAATTGTTGCTGAAATACCATTTTTCAAATCTAAAGTATGCACAGAACTCTCCACAACTGATATGTGTCTATGAAATGATGTCAGTTTATATACGTATTCACACTGATGAAGTCATTTTACTAAAGCTCAGACCCAGAAGGAAGTTAACTGCCAGTGAAATTATACTTTCAGTAATTAAATATTTACTGATGTCTACATATTCTTTGAAATTTTTCAAGATATCTAGGTAATTCATCGTTAGGAGTGTAATCAAATGTATTATGGTTTAATGGTGATCATTCATTTTTAGGTAGATTAAATTTGACCAACTGAATCATACACTTTTTCAGCTGATATATAATCAAATAGTAATATTCAAATATTCATATTTGCAACTTCATATCTAAGGAATTAGTAAATCTTTTTATAAAACTATGGTAGCTGTGACGGGTTGTTTTGAAAGTACATACATGTAAGTAAAAAAATTATTAAATATACATAGTGATATTGTCTCGGATATTTTTCTAACATACTAATAAAAAAGTTACCTTTATACGCCATTGTTCAGAATCATTTATGAAAGGAGTTTCTACTACAAATTTCTGTTTTTTAATGGGGTTTAACACCATTTTCAGGTTATATATGACATATCCAGATTTATTGGTAAAGGAAGAACTCAGAATGAATCTGAGTAGAACCATTGTTCTTCCGTAAGTAACTTGCAAATTTTCTCATGTAAAGCTTTTGGAGCAAGCAAGACTTGAACCTACAACCTTTGCAGTGAGAGGTAAGTGATCATGAGA
This sequence comes from Panopea generosa, assembly GCA_029582155.1. NCBI lineage: Eukaryota > Metazoa > Mollusca > Bivalvia > Adapedonta > Hiatellidae > Panopea > Panopea generosa. Next base: position 30,363,516 of record CM055897.1, on the reverse strand, counting down.
TGGCGCCTCAGACCACTTGGCAACGGAGGACCCTTTCTACTACCAAGCCTTTTTATATGGCATCATTATAATAAAACAGAAAAAAAAAAAAGGGATCTTGAACTTGGTCTTTTCTTGCATATATAAACATGTATATTTTATTTTGAAGCTAAGGACATAGGAGTTCCTCTTAATTCTAAATATATATGGTATCAGTAATAAAGAAATGAGAAGATTTTACAATTGTTTAAACGTTACATTCATATATATTTCTTAGACAAGCAAGTCAGGATATGTTCATAAGCCAAAGAAGACATATTTCATATACATGCAAAATTATCATTGGAAAAATGTGCTTTTGTTTATAGAATTCAGTGAAATATATCCAAAGTCTGGAAAACATGTGTGCAACTCACAGATGAGCAAACTCAAATTATTAAATGATATTAAACCATGTTGTCCATCTCTATTTATTCATCTCCACCAGAAATGTACACTGACAGTATTCACTATTTATTTTTTTAATTAACTCTCATACATTTTGTGATGATTTCAAACTGCTTATAAAACCATGTGTAGTATGATCATTTTTTTTTTGTTAAGATGATTAAAATTGATAAATGGTATTGTTTATTTTCCAAATGGTCAGCATTCATTCTTGACAATTACAAGTTATGTATTAGTTTTTTGCAAGAATAGATTTTTTTTATTCTGTAAATGATAATTATATTAAACTAAAACATTTGGGATTCTGTGTCCAAATCTAAATATTTAACAAGGTGATGAATTTGTTTCTTGTGAGACACAAACTAACTCAGGGAGTGAGAGAATGCAATGTACTGTCAAATCTGTGTCACCTCTGTTAAGCAGCCACATTTGCTATTTCCCATTTCCATGCTCCCAGAGCAATTAAACCTGTTTTAAAAACAACCTGTCTATAAAGGCCACATTTGCTCCTTTCCTTGACTGACTGACTGACTGACAGGTGTGACTGTATATGCCAACCAGTATTACTGGTGAAGGACCTCAAAACAATCTGAGTTGAGTCAAAATCCTCCTGATAACTGACTTTCTTCTCACATCACGACTTTGGACTGAGCTGGGCTTTAACACATGACTCCAGCGGTGAGTGTGAGGTTAGCCTTAGACCACTCAGTCACAAAGGATCCAACCCACCTAACTTTAATACCAGTTCAAGATTTCCATCTAATGACAAGTTTTTGTCAATTAACCATCAAGAGAGAATAATGAATAATACGTTTCAAGAGGTATCAAAATATTAAGATAATCAAGAGCTGCATCGAAGAAAGAGAAGAGATACAAATGAATCGTAAATTTTATATTTCAAAATCAGCAGGCTTAATGCTTAGAATAATATGAAGTGTGTCTATCCAGTTCTAATTCAAACTAACGAATCAACATAAATTGCAATTCAGGCTTTTTTAGGTGTTTCATGTCACAATACGGTATTTAGCTGTAAGCTAGAAGTTCGTTCCATGGAACACACGTGTTGCCTGCATCAACTACCCTACTCAAAGTATCAGATAATTGAAACTAGTGTTAAGGTCATTAAGACCTTTGACCTAGTGACCCCAAAATTATAAGGCATCTTCTGTACAACATGATCAACCCTACTAGCATGTTAGAAGACAGCAGTCCCAATCATTCACCAATAATAGATTGGAAATAATTATTTAATGTCAAGGTCACTGTGACATTGACCTCTGACCACGTGGGCTAAAATTCAATAGACTTTCTGTCATCTTCATGAACAATGTTCCTACAAAGATTCATAATGAGATTATACAAAATTCTGAACTTATTGGCTGGAAACCAAAAATGCTAATGCTGACCGGATATTGGCCAAAGTAATACCTGTGTCTGACATGTTACACAGTCGAATAAAAAATAATTAAATTGTATATGGGCTGAATACTATTGAGTACATTAGACCTTAAACTTTATCTGTATATGCATATTACATGTTAAGGGTAATGACCACAAGCAATTCTATGTTTGGATAAATTCCATGTTGTTGTTTTTTCTAAAGAGAGGACTGCAAGGAAGAACAGTATTTTTATTATAAAGGAAAATCACTTCCAATGTGAATGTGTTTTAAGTGTAAGATCATAAAATAGCATTCTTAACATAATGACAGAAGACAAGAAATATATTTGGCAGAGGAGAGTTATAAACAGCAAGAACATTCCAGTATCAAGAACAAAATATGGCATACGAATGACATCACTTAATGGACGAATATCTATTTTGTCTTTTACTTGGTCCACAAAACTGCCTGAAGTTACTGTAAAATATTAAATAATTCACCATTTTAGCATAGAAATAATAGTCAAAGGGAGATAATAATTATGAAACTATTTATTTCAATCAAAGGGAACTAAATAATGACATGACAAACAGTTGATATCAAAACTGAAAATTATAGTCTAAGGGAGATAACTCAATTATGAAAAAAATGACATATAGAACACAGTACTATATGTATTGGCAATTCAAATGAAAGTAGTCAAGTAGGAAACTGTAGTTATATGGTGTACTTTTATAAATCTAATGTAAATTTATGGTTTAATATTGTACCAAGTGCTTTCTTATTTTTATACATGTGTCACCTTTATGCACTGATAAGGTGATACGAGAAATATGGATTCTTAAAGTAAGCTAGTATTATTCCCCAAATATAGCTCTGAGCTTACTTCTGAATAAATCAGTATACAACAATTATGATGGGATGGACTTTTATATTGAGAAACTGACATCATCACAAAAATTGCATATTAAATATGAACTGGACCATTGTATACTTCCATATTGTCCCTATATTTTTCTATATTTTATCATACAATCATGTGATACCTCATGGCGTGAGACAAAACCTCACAGTTTTTTTTAGCAATTCACGGTCTCACAGGTCTGGATCAAAATCTCACGGTAAAATCGTATTTCGAAAGAAGAAGAGAAATTGACTGCTATTTTCTGAGTTTTACAATAACGTCCCCTTTTTAGCTTGTTTACACTTATTGTTTTTGGGGAACAAATCCGAGTAAACCGAATGTAGCACACCTGGGCTGTGTTCAGTTCGGTTAAACATTTGATAACGTTAGCTAATATATTTTCCTTGACACTGGCCCAACCTCAAATTAGCACACAGTACGCAACAATTTTAGGGAACCAGGCATTAAACATGTTTGCTGTCGCAGCCCAGGTAATTTGCAAAACAAAACATGTGTCCTCAAAAGTATGCCTGGGGGCAGTAGGTGTTAATTGATTATATATAATTAAAAGATTACAACTGGAAGATAACCTTTATAACTGAAGTGGGTTTATGACTTAAAGGAAACACAATGGTCTCAGCAGATCATATAGAAAACGAGTACTTGGTAGATGGAGAATTTGCGAACAATCACCGGTGAGTAAACAGATAGAAGGGATTTGTAATGTATTTTATTCTAATATAATAAGAATGTTTGAAAAAACAAACTCATTATGTAAACTAAAAACTTGTTGAATTTATCAATAATTAATTGATGTTTGATGTTCGTAGGTCAGTCTTTGATGTTTTGTACATGTTTTCGTATTTTTAAAGCAACATATAAATTGCATTTACTCAGATGATTTATTTTTATGTTCTACCAGGTTGTTGTGGGAAAGATTATTACACGTTTGTCATTCCATGAAGGTGTTCTTTGATACCTGGAGTTCCCGTGTCCAGAGACTAGACATAAGGTGCCTATTTTGAAAGGTGTGTATATATTTTTTAGGCTCACCACTGAATGCACAATACCAGGATGAAAAATATTCATAATGAAGTGGATGCTAGAATGGCTTAAACATGGCAAAAATCAAAATTCAAATAATTAAAATTATATTTAATATCACAAATGACTATGAATAAAAATAATCAATATTAGAATCAACCTATAATGTATCCTGTCACTTCCAAAAGCTTATGTGAAACCACTAGTTGAAACATTACAGATAAAAACAGTTATTTATTTTATGATAGTTATATTTTTCAGTTATGAAGCTGTGCTAATGATTCAGACCAGTATTGTCTATCGACTAGGATGAGGGAGAGACTGAAGAATACACCCTCCCCCCTATAAACAACAGAACTACCAGTTTTGAATAGTGAAACAATTAAATAAATATTCTGTCAAAAGTATCAAACTTTCAAACTGAACAAGTGTCTTTTTAAGAGAGTGTGCAAGGAATTAAATAAAGAAGGTATTCTATACAAGTCGTTGGTATGTGTAATTGAACTCAAAGTATGGAATTGAAATGTAAATATCAAAATGACAGAAATCATGAAAATAAAGTATGATATAAATAAAAAAAAAATTGTTTTTGAAAGTTCTTTTCCTGTAAGATGTTGTAAGTTACTTAATTATACACAGTCTTAATTCTAAACACCATTATGATGTTCATAATTAAATCTATTTATCCACATATGTAAATTTTTATTGAAATGATTGAATTTCGCGTGCTAAAAATATATGTTAAAAAACCTCAGTTTTAGGCATGAATCCCCTAGTAAATAACCACTAACTCACAGGTTGAAAATATCACATGTATGTTTTATGATAATGCAGACATCCATATAGAATGGGAACTTTGACATGCGTAAGAGAAGTAAGAATTCGTCATCTTATCAAAGAATGTGAAGTCCATAAAAAGGGAGAATTCTTTAATAGGAAATACCTGTATTAGAAATTATGCTTTCATTTAATTAAGGATTAAAAGCACAAATTTGAGTTTTCGCCAGGTAATGAAAAATATTAGGTAAGATAAATGTTAGTGAAGCCTAAAGGGCTTCTTGGTAACATAAAACAGATTTAAGTTTTTCATCACCCAAATGAAAACTCAAAATTGTGCTTTTAATACTTTGCTCCAGAGCATTTTCTTGGACTCTTCCAAATTAAGAGCATTAATTCACAATGTATCAGCAATGGGTGAATTATGTTTATATTAACTGACAGAGTGGAAAATAGTGCAGGAAAGACTGTTTTTAAAGGCCTTCTGTGATTGGTGCGGGTAAATGCGTATCTATGGAGCAAAGGGTTAAAATACTTATTTTTACATTATATGTTCTAAATGTTTTAGATAAATCTGTTATGTTATTTTATTTTTTTAATATACTTTAAGCAAAATATATACACATAAAACAACAAAGCAATTGTCATGATTTGAGCAGGATGTTGCTAACAAAATAAATGGTACATTGTATAGTTTTAATGCAACTTCTGCCAGCAAACGTCACATAAACTCTTGATGTGATGTCGCACTAGCAAAAGAAGATCACGCAACCAATAAAAATGCAAACTGGTGCTTTTTAGCTTTGTTCAGCAGCAAATCATTTTTCATTGGAAATGAAATGCAGTTAATCTACATAATTCATTTAGACGATTGAAGTTGAAATGTAAATATTGATTGTTGACAGTCTTAAACAATTTGAAAGTGTAAAATAAAATGTGTAAGGAAAAATATTAGTTGGGACTTGTTGTAGCAGAGAAATAACCGCAAGCTCGTATTTCTCCAGCCAAAGCAACTAGTTCAAACTAATATTCTCCATATACGTTCAGTAACCTTAAATATCAAATATCTTAGCAGGCCGTTACAAATTTGTAACGACCCACCTGGTCAGAAAAACAACTACAATTTCAACATCTTTGTTGTTTTAATTTTTGGAAAATTTGATGTCATGTCTATTCTTGTCTATTCCTTACGCTAAAAGTCAATAAAATCAGAATGATGTTTAATAAGAGTTTTAAATTAACATTTGGTGTCTCTATGACCGAGTTGTCTAAGATCACAATGACACAAACATCTCACTACTTATATCATGGGTTCAAGCAAAACCTGGTTAAAAACAATAATGAGACAAAGTCTACCACAGATACATTCTGAGGTCTATCTCCACCAGTAAAACTGCATATGCCACATTACAAATCTGTATTTTGTTGAAAATGGAATATATCTCCAATTATCTTTTTTAAATGACTTTATTTTAACTGTAGAACTGTTGATTTATTGTGACAAACTATTCCATCCTTCATCCAAGACATTCCATTATCTTTAGAAGGGAAAATAATCAATAATTTAATTCAAACTGATAGCTATTTACAGATGAATAATGGTAAAAATGTCTGTTATGGTAAATCATGTTAAAAATGGTGTCTATTATGGTAAATCTTGGTTAAAATGGTGTCTATTATGGTAAATCATGGTAAAAATGGTGTCTATTATGGTAACACTGATTTGAAACTAAGAGTTCTGACTGTGTTAGATTTCTTTTCTATTCTGTTGGGAAGGAGTCTTTATATAATAATTTATACACCATGTCATACGGAACATACCATACCCATTTGAAAGGGTTTTTATATCAAGAAGACATAGTCAAATGACATAAACCCTACCCTGCATGGCTGGTAACCTGACCTGGGCCAAAATTGCTTGGAAATTTGATCAATCTCTTGATGGGTGTTACAACATTTGCATTGTCATTATTTTTAAAAGTAATTATATGTAAAGAGAACCAGCAGAGTGCATGTTTTACCTTTCTCCATAGCTCTGCGTAGCTGCCTCTCCAAGATGGCTGCCCTACAGTCAATCTGGGCCTGTTCTCTCTCTAATGCATCAAGCTCATTGTGCACATACTGATTGGTATCTTGAAGATTCTGAAACAAAAACAGAAAATTATTTTGCAACAGGAACAAGTTATTTTTGATAAATTACGATACCAGTGTGAAATATTTTCACCTGCGGAAAATTCACCCCCTCTCAATAAAATTTTCACCCAACCTGCTTTGGAAAAAAAAAATAACATGAACAATTTATATGGCATGTATGAAAATTTTATGATAATAAACCTAATGTTTGCAAACTTGAAAGGAAAAAGCAAGCAGGAACGGGTGAAAATAAGATAGCTATAATAATTCCAGTCATCCCTATTCCCTGACCAGAAACTTCAAACGAATATTTCAAATAGATTATTTTTGTTTTTAAGCATACAGTAATAAATACATTTTGGGACAGCTATCAATGTATAAAATTTCTATTAACTATGGTACTTGTACTAGTTTAAATGATGGAAGTAGTTCTCAGACATATGCAGCTAATCAAGATTCTAATTGAATGATTGATTGAATATTTAGAGTCATTTTTATGCTATCAAGGGGTAACAGAAGAACAGTTAGCCTAAGCACTATTTCCTGGGATCCTGAAAGATTAACCAGTACTCTAGCACACCCCATCTCTGCAAGTAATTGTTAGCTTTCCCACTTGAATCAGGGGTGAGAGATGAATGATAATGAGACACAATTTCGTACATCAATTATCATGGAGAACGTTGCCGGGCGGAGATTCAAACTTACAACTCCTGGATTGATAGTCAGACGCTCTACTGACTGAGCTAATCAGGCCCGGCTCAAACACTCATATATAATAAAAAAAATTTTAAATTAAGTAATTTAATTACTTTAGCTAGAAGAATTAAACATTTATAAAATTGTAGAAGTATAATTCCCTTTGCTAGGATGAGTTATACAGGTCTATCAATGGCTTAATATTGACAAATCGATCCGAAATCAATCTTAATATTAAAATGTTCATCTGCACCGAGTAAGAGTAAAAGTTACAGGTCAGTTGGCAAAAATTTGTCACAAATGGAACATAAATTATTCACCACATCTACAGAAAAACATACAGACAGAAAAACTCTGACAAAAAGACAATACACAGACAGAAATGATCAACAAATAAACCTCACAAAGCCACAAGAAAGCCAGCTGGTGAGCTGGAGCCAGCAAGCCAACCAAAGCTGGCTGTCCGAGGCATACATACCTCAGCTTGCCTGAGCAGATCTTCTATATCTAAGGAGTCTCTATTACTGTCTGAGTCATCTGTAAATGGACTGGCCTCTGTAATTACAACAATGTTACAATATAATCATGTCATCAAAAATACTCGTGGGTCATGAAAGTACTTGGAAACTTGGATATTAGGAATTCCTGGTTATAACTAACAAGACTTTATGTCACAAACTACAGATTTCATAGTAAATAATGTGTTTATAATAAACACATTTCAACACTGTTCTCTGACTTCATTAATAACTTCTGTTAAACTCAGTGACCATTTTAATGACATGTTTGTAGTAATCACTCAATCAGAAAACGTGCAGAACAAACATTAAAGAAATAAACAGTGCCGACCAACAATGTTAAGCAACTACATTTCGTTAAGCTGTTTGTAGTGAATGGACTTAATGCCATTTTCAACATGTAAAAGGTTATATACGGCATATCCAGTTTTATTGATGGAGGAAGACGTCAAACCTTATCTGAGTAGAATCACTGTATATTCCTTAGTTACATGGTAGGCAATCTTTCTCATATGAAATTTTTTTATACTGAGCTGAGCTTGATTCTAAGACCTCAGCAGTAAGGTTAGAGGTCATGAGACTGAGCTGAGCTTGATTCTAAGACCTCAGCAGTAAGGTTAGAGGTCATGAGACTGAGCTGAGCTTGATTCTAAGACCTCAGCAGTAAGGTTAGAGTTCATGAGACTGAGCTGAGCTTGATTCTAATACCTCAGCAGTAAGGTTAAAGGTCATGAGACTGAGCTTGATTCTAAGACCTCAGCAGTAAGGTTAGAGGTCATGAGACTAAGCTGAGCTTGATTCTAATACCTCAGCAGTAAGGTTAGAGGTCATGAGACTGAGCTGAGCTTGATTCTAAGACCTCAGCAGTAAGGTAAGAGGTCATGAGACTGAGCTGAGCTTGATTCCAATACCTCAGCAGTAAGGTTAGAGGTCATGAGACTGAGCTGAGCTTGATTCTAAGACCTCAGCAGTAAGGTTAGAGGTCATGAGACTGAGCTGAGCTTGATTCTAAGACCTCAGCAGTAAGGTTAGAGTTCATGAGACTGAGCTGAGCTTGATTCTAATACCTCAGCAGTAAGGTTAAAGGTCATGAGACTGAGCTTGATTCTAAGACCTCAGCAGTAAGGTTAGAGGTCACGATACTAAGCTGAGCTTGATTCTAATACCTCAGCAGTAAGGTTAGAGGTCATGAGACTGAGCTGAGCTTGATTCTAAGACCTCAGCAGTAAGGTAAGAGGTCATGAGACTGAGCTGAGCTTGATTCCAATACCTCAGCAGTAAGGTTAGAGGTCATGAGACTGAGCTGAGCTTGATTCTAAGACCTCAGCAGTAAGGTTAGAGGTCACGAGACTGAGCTGAGCTTGATTCTAAAACCTCAGCAGTAAGGTTAGAGGTCATGAGACTGAGCTCAGCTTGATTCTAATACCTCAGCAGAAGGTTAGAGGTCATGAGACTGAGCTGAGCTTGATTCTAAGACCTCAGCAGTAAGGTTAGAGGTCATGAGACTGAGCTTGATTCTAAGACCTCAGCAGTAAGGTCAGAGGTCATGAGACTGAGCTGAGCTTGATTCTAATACCTCAGCAGTAAGGTTAGAGGTCATGAGACTGAGCTGAGCTTGATTCTAAGACCTCAGCAGTAAGGTTAGAGGTCATGAGACTGAGCTCAGTTTGATTCTAAAACCTCAGCAGAAGGTTAGAGGTCATGAGACAATTGCGCCTTGGACAAGGTTAGAGGTCTTGAGACAACTACACCTTGGACAACTCAGCCACAGAGGACCCATCAAAAGTGAACCAAACCATGTGATATAATAATTGATAGCACTTGATTACACACATTCTGGATTATATAAATTCTCTAAGAATTAAACATAGTGTTTTCTAAAGTGATTTCTACCAAGGGGCTTTTGTCTACCTCCTAAAATCTATCAAGTAGCCTTTGTCCACTTTCTAAAATGTACCAAGGGGCTGTTGTCCATGTGTATATTTTTTTACCAAGGGGCTTTTGTCCAAGGGGCTTTTGTCCGGATACCTAACTACTTATGTAGACAAAAGTTATTTTTAAAAAGACACAGAATTTCGGTTACTACATCATTCTGTGAACAACATAATCATTATAACTGTAATCACTCACAATATTTAAATCATTTTTTTATTTAAAAGTAAGACAATATATTTTGGAACATTTAAAACATGATATTTTAGAATAATAACTAGAAATGTGTCTATGGGACACAGATGCCCTCGCTTTGTAACTACATTGTAGATATCAATAAAGCCAAATATCAAGTTTCGTCAAAATTGGTCCATAAATAAAGATTTTAGAGGTCGGAAACTATCAGCCAATCAGAGCCTAGAACACCTAATTAATATGCAGGGATTTTGACAGAAATTAAACTTGAGCTGTAGTTTATCACCATACATATTTCTACCAAATATGAATCAAATCTATCCAATCCTTCAAGAGATATTGAGCGGAAACCAATTTCTTGACATTTGTCAATAATCTAAGTCCAAAAAGGGACATAACTCCATCAAAAATCATCAGACCGGAATGAAATACGAACTTAACCTGTATTATCTGAATGTAAAGTCACACACCAAATTTGGTTTAAATCTGTTCATTTAATCTAAAGATAGCAGTTGGAAACCATTTTCATACGGGAAAAATGTACAGTGGTGATACTATATGCCCCCCAATTGAAAATGGCGGGGGCATAAAAATCAGGACAGAATGCATATAAAGTCAAACCTGTCTAAAGTAGCCAGTCAAGGGAATTAACAAAAGTGGCCTTTTGAGACAGGTTGTTGCTTAATGCAGGTTAATTTGCCCTGAAAGCATAGAAATGGGAAAAAGCAAATGTGGCTGCTTAAGACAAGCGGCTGCTTAATACAGGTGGCCGCTTGTACAGGTTTGTACAAGCACATTGTACTTTCATTCTTGACATTTTTAAATAAACAGACCTTTCGATGTACATTTATGTTTTGCTATAAATGATAAGAAAGTTTACTATACAGGTATAGAGAACATTAGAAATAATGAACTTTTTGTCTTTGGGTCCAGGCGAGTTAACTATAATCAAGATTTACTGTACATGAAAATACTAAATAAGAATGTTAAACAAAATGTTTTTTTAATTTATACAATGATATTTTGTACAAGTGGAAGTTATATAGCATACCTCTGTCAGAGAACTCCACACTCGTAAATGATATTTGAGTATTCGGCCCTACTGGACGTTTTGGTTCAGATGTATCACTTTTCGTCTTTGATGGAGACTGAAAAAAGTTAGAGAAATTTCTTTTACTGTGTTTTTCCATTAAGTGCTGTTCTCTCCCTTATTGTGTTTTCAAAATATGAAAAAAACTCAAATGGATAACAGTAACAACTAGAAAAGATTGATTCACTTCTAGAACAAAAATGGTTGTACTCAGAACAACAGAAATTGGTTCATAAAATAGACATCAAAGGTTTTCTACCACTAATAAAACAATAAACAATTTATAAAGTATAAAATTGAATGCATCAATTATACCTCAACCAGCTTGCATTGATATACAAGGCAATTAAGCTCTTAACATATTAAAGTAACATCTAAGGCTACCATACATGATTTGGTTGTTTAACAATGATATTCTTCAATCAGGCAGCTACTGGTCACTAAATGATAGGCAATGAAAATCTGTTTTCTCTTTCTTTACAAATAGGGGTTAACACCACTTACAACATTTAGCAGATTATATACACATGGCATCAAAATACATTTATATGTATCTGAGTAAAACCACTGTCTCTCCACAAGTAAATGGCAAACTTCCTCACATAAAGTGTTGGAGTTGAGCTTGAACCCAGAACCTTAGTGCAGAGAGATAATGAAACTGTGCTTTAGAGCACTCAGACACAAAGAACCCTCATTGAAAACTTTACACAAGATGAAAATATATTGCCAAATGTTTGGATATTGGTTTTGTTAAAAATACCCGGGCCCAGTTAGCTCAATCAGTAGTGCGTATGACTATCAATCCAGGGATCATGAGATCGAATCCCTGTCGGGCCACACTCTGCAAGATGATTGATATACCACGTTACATCTCAAGGCCTCAGGGGGGTGGGGACCATGCAATTAATAATTCAGCCTTCAGTACCAAAGCTGCACACAACATTTAATTACAATTGAGCTTACGGTTTTTGAGAAGTCGAAGATTTCAACTGTTTACGGACGCACGATGACAGACAAAAGGCGGTCACAAAAGGTCCCTTGAGACAAAAAGTGATGAAAAACAGGCTCAAAATTCACCTAGTGTTTCACTAACATCATCATTCTAAGTGCTTTTGTAAGCCATGTAAATTGTAACAATCTGTGCTAATATAACATTTGTATATTTCTTAATTATTCGTAAAAAAATCTTAAATTCATGAAGATTAGTGAAGCAGGTACCAGGTTCTGTTCCAGTAAATTAATTTTTAATAGGATGGGTCTAGTTAGCTCAGTCAGAAACATGTCTATCAATACAGGGGTCGTGAGTTCAAATCCCCGCCCAACAACAGTCTCCGTGATGAATGATATATGACAGTGTCTCATTATTATTCGTTTCTCACAGCAGATTCAAGTTAGAAAGTTATCAGATACTTGGGGGATGGGGTGTGCTCAAGTACAGGTTAACCTTCCAGGATCCCAGGAAATACTGATTGTCTGTTAGCCTTTGATGGCATAAAATGACCCTAAATATTCCAACAAATCAAATATTTAGTAGATTGTTACAAGTATATATACCTTATCAGTTTTCTCAGGTGGAGGAAAGTCTTTCTCATCAAAACTTATAGGGGATGACAGTTGTATGTTAGGACGGTTCAGGCTGATTCGCTTCAACTTATGGTCAGACTCCTTGGTAGGGGAACTTGGTGTACCAGTCTGGCTTTCTACAAAGATAAGTAGGATTGTAGCTTTAAAACAAAGATAAAGAAATGCAGACCAATTCTATATCATAAAGAAATAAATAAATAAATTTTAGCAAGACAAATGAAAGTATTCAACATAAAAAGTTAATCAACTGAAGGTATTTATTTCAACAAAAAAAACATAACCTGCAAATGTCCATTCCTTCATTTATGTCTGTAACAAATTATCTTATAACATTCTTTTTGAAGAAGGTTGTAACTAGGCTTTTGTTTCACCAATATTTTCTTAAGTTTTATTTAAATACTTCAATACTAAAGTGAGTTTTGACTGCTTCTTTAATCAATGACAGTGATTTGATATGCAATTTTACTGCGGCCAGTCTAGCATCATATCATCTGGTTGCTTTTCTTAGATTTAAGTTTTTAAGTAAATAAGTGTGTTATGGTGAAACAGAAGACAGAACTTAATTGTAAAATAGGTTCCATTTGTAATTTATGTACCTACCCGAGATCGTAATACAGGATATATGATTAAACCAATAACTTGCAAAATTTCTATAATAAATTCTTCCATTCTTGTTTTTGGAATGCCATTATTATTTAACAAAGGTAAATAAGAATTCAGTGACTGAGAGCCAGTGATGTAGACCCTGATCAGACCTTGACTTACTCACAGATTGATTTAGGTCAACATTGTTTGCAAATGATATTACCGGGCTTCTGTTTTACCAACATTCCTTTAGTTTTATTTAAACATTAAACACTTGAACTTAATTTCAACTGATTATTTTAATATTCTTCAACCAATGTCAATGAAACCAAATGCAGTTTTTATAGAACCAGTCTAAAATCACAATTACTTGTATGTTTTTCTTTGATTTAAGTTTTTAAGAATAAAATGTTACACTATTATGTGAATATGCAATGCTGGTTAAAAAAGAATTTATATCCTTTCTTAAAAACAATAACCCATACCCAATGATAAATTTGTTAGTACTTTTGAGCCCAATAATTTATATACACACATTTTGTTAATAAAAATAATTTATGCAAAGAGTTGCGAGTGTCGTTACACCCAAACCAAGCCAACAGCTCAGAGGACAGTACTGACAGTATAAAAGATTGAAATGATTGATTGATTGAATATATAGCATCATTTTTATGCCATCAAGGGCTAACAGATGATCAGTTAACCTTACCACTGTTTTCCTGGGATTAACCAGTACTCGAGCACACCTCATCTCCGCAAGTAACTGATAACTTTCCCACATGAATCAGCGGTAAGAGACGGATGATAATGCGACACAATGCCGTATGTCAATCATCACGGAGACTGTTGCCGGGTGGGGATTCGAACACACAAACACTGAATGAATAGTCAGACGTGTAACCGACTGAGCTAATAGGGCCCAGCAGTATGAAAGAAAACAAGTGCATAGGTCATCGCTACTCTATAAGTTCACATCAGAAAGATATACTTTATAATAATTTAAACATATTTATCTAACATCAACTGTATTCCTGGGTAGAAGCATTAACCAAGCAAATGTGAGTATAGTGCTTAGCTCTGGAATGGACACACTAATTTGTCCTGATGGTGTATCAATCCCCAAGACTTGCAGATTCTGGGTCTGAAGCTCTACCACTGGACATGTGCTGCACACATGATATATTTATCAACAAAGTCAAGACAACAAGACAAAGGTGAAGCCCACCTTGATATGGATATATTCTACATCCTACCAAACTCTGGATCTAATACACGTTATCTACAAAGAAAAGCTATGGAAACAAGACCATCACTGAAATGGAAAGACTAACTAATGTAGTGGAACCAAATCGTTTTCTATTTCTGTTTCATTACTTCATGATTGTGAATTTCTATGTGACTCTGTAAACTAAGTATAAATTTAATATAAAAAACAAAATTTCATAAAATAACAATCGGTGGCCTGTAGATGTTTATTTATAACAGTATACATGTTATTGACTTTAGACTTTATAACATGACAATAACATTCTAAAAATCTTGTCTTTCAATAACTGAAGAAGTCATCCTCAGATTAACTGTCATATATTTTAGATTTATAATTCACTCTTGCATGTTGTATAACTCAGACTGTTGTGAATAAACTTTAATGGTTTATCTAGTCAGTACATACCAGTAAATATATTGATCATAATATATAGGAACATACCAACTGCTGCGGGACGTTGGGTACAAGCCAAGCACATGAAAAGCATGGTAGTGTGTAGTCAAGAACCAATTCTACACGTAGTAACTCATTATTCAATTTTTTTCATATAATTCTCTTGAGCTTACTTTGCAAATGAGCCAAAATAAATCAGTAAAAACTAATTAAATTTTCTGTAATTATTTACAATTTTTTAGTTTTGTTGATACTATAGAATAACATATGCTATAAAAGTATATACACATCAGGACCACTCCGCTTTCTCAACTAAAAATAAACTATGGTTACATTTATAAATGACCCAACCAATTTGCATATTATGGGCAATAAAATACCTTTAAACTAACTCATATATTGTTTAGCAAGACAAATAAGTAAAATTAAAAGTATATTTTTGAAACAGAACTGCAAAACTATGACATAATTTAACTTAATATAACCTATCATATCAAATGCACAACCATCTATTTCATAATGATTAAAAGTCATCAAATGCATACCATATCATTTTAAATACTTATTTTATCATACTGAAGGTAAAATAAACTGTTGTCCTGTTATAATTGGAAGATTGGAAAAAGATGTTTTTAGCCAATTTCAAAATTTTGAATTTTTTTTTTAAATGGCGGAAACAGGATGTCAATATTACAAATTTTCTTCAAATTATTCATATATACATATAAAAATATAATACCAGAACAGAAATTTCATGATAAGTTACACAATATATTCAAAGAAACAGAAAGAAAAACGTTTGGATAACATTTCCACAGATGATGTCTCACTCCACTTGGAATTTTCCATAGCTGTGATGTTTATAATGTGGTTCCACCTATATCGCGGTTGGCTCTTTGACCCCCAGAGACCATGTTATACAATACAATATTAACCATAATAAATGTATAACTTATATAAAAACATAACCTACATGTACCATATCAAATAAACGACTATATCCAAATACATTATATGTTAATTATATCAAATCATCAACCAATCATAACGATTTCCAATTATCTAAGCCAGATATATATACCAATACATATCAATTTTCATGCACCCAAAACCTGTAAAAGAATTTCCAATGTCAGTTACAGTTTTACATAATATAAACTTCGAAGAAACTTTGTGTGAAGCTGTTTTTTGTATAATTAATTTTTTTTTTCAGAATTAGATGCTTTTAATTATATTAATTTCACATTTCAAAAACTTTTTTCTTTCCATATAAAACACTTTTAATAATCATCATTTTGCATTTAGACTTCAGACAAACGACGAAAGGTTAGCCTGAACTTATTGCATTTTATTGATTATTGGTTTTCATTTCAGCTCAGATAGCATTTTTAATCATCTATTGTCTTGTTTTTGTGGATTATTTAAAATTTTGTGTTGTGAATTTCAGTGGAGCTAGACTGAAATTGGTTTTAAGCGCCACCAATGAATATTTTCATACTAGTTAATTAAATTAGATTTAAAACTATGAGCAGAAAATTTGACAAAATGTGCATTATATAGCAGAGAAAACTACTAAAATGTTATACCAACAGTTTATTAATAAGTAGGGGTGCAACAATACAATGTCATGTAAAACTGTACAACAATATATTGCAATAATTACCCGGCAAGTGCTTTTTATTCATTTGATTGAAACTTATCTAATTGAGAAAAAAACACATGTCCAAAATAAACATTTTTTATTAATTTGTTCTCTTAAAAAGTATTTATTTTAAAGGTCATGATACAGTGAATTTAGATTATGGTGATTTCTTCAAATGCTGAAAACAATTTAAAAACTTTTTTTATCACAAAATATAATAAAATGTTCCTTAAACTGGGAATTGTCTATATTTGAGTTCCTTATAAACGGGTTTTAAACAGTAATATTAATATATTACTTGTCATCACGAGCTGCAATACAATCTCAGTACACATGCATTGTTGCAGCCTTTATAGTAAGTGACATTGGAATAAGAGAATGCCGCATGAAGCATGTTATAGAAGCAACATGATATTGAAGAAGTGTGTAAGTCAGCCACGGGTTCTTGTGCACAGCAAGTCGGGGTTAGGTAACTCTATGTGTACATACCACGCTGTCGTACAGACAGATACGACCTCAGTAGATGACGGGTGTACCGGGGAACTGGCAAGTCAAACATGTCTTAGTAAGTATAATGCACAAGAAATAAAGAACAATAATGCACAAGAAATAAAGAAACAAAAAGGATAAGACTAATTAAACATAATAGAAACATAACTCTGCAACAAAAGAAAACACATATATAAGCATTATAATCATTATAATACGTAACACTTGCAGGAACTGACTGAGAATTTATTAAAGAAGAAGTTATTATGCATGAAATGCTTATTGGTAATAATAATAATAAACAGTTTCTTAACTCCTTTTAGTTTGAACTTTGCAGAGGTAAGATAAATATTGACAGAATATTTCAGCATAAACAAGATCCTCAAACAAATATACTTGAAAGTAAAGTTTGTAGATATAGATGGAAAGATTGAGGATTCACGTATAAAAATAAAGCAATCTTTCCTTGACAGCAATGCTCATGATTTTACAAATAACATAGACAGACATGATTTTAAAGTAAATTTAAAGAAGTTTCTACTGACTATTTTTTTTCTATAAATTGCCGACATACATACTTGTACATGTATATTCTGACCGGATATTAGCATATTTAACTATAACAGTCAAAGGCTTAAAACATCTCTTCTATTATGGTTTGCAATTTTTTGCATGCAAGTTTAAGTGAGTTTTCTAAAAACAAAAATATTTCATATAAGTGAAGTTAATTACAGTGAATGATGAAATAATTATTTTCATAACTTGCACAATATCTGTATCATTAAACATTCTAAACAACACACCATGCATCCATGACTCTTAATGTTCACAATTCATGATCTTAAAAACATTCAAAATAATGTTGAAAAAAATGGGGAGATGGGGTGGCAGCATTTTAGATGTAATATTATTATTGTTGCATGATCGCCTTTAAGTAATATTCATTAGAATTTACAGGATTTTTTTTCCATTTTTGTTACAGCCATTTTCACATCAATCTCTGGTCAACTTAACGTTTTTACCACGGTTAAAAAACATTTTTCATGCTCAACTTAAATTTATATTCAAAACTAATTTCCAGGATTCATATAAAACCATAAATTAAAGCACAAACACTTGACTCAGGCCTTGAATTAGAAAGTATTATTGGTGATTTGAGGTCAAGAGTTACTGGTATTAACATTTATTTTATTATAATGCCTCCATTCATTTTTGTGTTGGGCATAAACTCTAGAGTTGAGCATGGAACAAGGTTTTATAACTTCTGTACAAGATCTTAGTTTGAGCACTCGTAAGTAGGTGGAATGATTTTTTCTCCTTCAGTATTAATTTTTATATCCCATTGTGGTGGTTTTACAATGTGACATCAAAACTTCAATCCTATATAATAACACATTTGTTTTACAAGTATTTGCCTTGATAAATTCACAGGTCTTTCTCCACGATTAATGTGCGTCATAAACCTTTAGCAAAAACAAAAACTCTATAAAAAAAATAAAAAATTCTGAGGACCGCGATAACATTAATTTTGGTGGATAAGTACCGGTGGGGATATACCAAACAAACAATCTATGAAACGTTTTGACCGCTACATCTCCTTTCAGACCCACTTCCCCTTCCTCCTTTCCTTCCTTACCAGATTCCTCCATACTGATGGTAGAGTGTCTGGAAGATGACGGCGGCACTGTCTTAGACATCTCAGTCTCACTTCCCATGTGACGTATAAAATCACTCTCTGGTCTTCCGATACTCTCACGTGTTTCACTGATCAGTTTCTTTGCACGCTCACGAAGACGCTTCTTTTTCTCTTCCTCCTTTGTGAAGCATTAGAACCACATCAGTTCATGTAAAAATGCTTCTTTTAACCCTTTACTTCATACAGACGCCTTTGGACACCTCTAATATAGATGCCTTTGGACACCTCTAATTTGGACACCTCTAATAAAGAAGGCTTTTGAATTATTGGGTGAATTATGCTTATATTAACTGACAGAGTGGAAAACAGTGCAGGAAGTGTTCAGATTTCTCGTTACGAGCAATCTGAACTCTTCCTGCACTGTTTTCAAAGGCTTTCTGTGATTGGTGTGTGAAAACGCGTATCTATGGAGTAAAGGGTTAAACTTACTTATAATATGAATTGTTAAACTAGTGTTTAGCACAAAGAAATCTTAATACTTACCTAGACATGTGTCTTTACCAAAAATTAAGTCAAAAGACGCCATATCTTTTGTAAATTTTGACAGACTTTGACAAATATCAAACTTAACCTGTATTTTATTATTTGACAGGTACACACTCAGTATTAATTAAATACATAAACCCCTACACAAGTTATTGATCAGAAACAAATTTTTAAATGGCTGCACGGACAGACAAACAGGGGTAGCATTAGATGCCACTTCACCATCCGAAAAATTGGTATAAAATTGGAGAGTAAGTTGCTCAGGTACAGGATTTATTTCTAGAAAGGGGTTCAGAAACGTTTTTCAGTACAAACTGTAACAATTTATAAATGGCATCCAGTTTTACTGGTGTAGAAAGACCTCAGAATACACATAAAGTATGCAATAATGTAAACACAAGTAACTGGCAAACTTCCTAACATAAAGTTTTAGGACCCAACTGCGGCTGAACACATAATGTAAGGGGTGAATGGTAAGTGATCTTGAGATGGCATCCTAGACAACAAAGAATCCCTGTTATATGACAAATGACATTGGGGGTGGATAAAACAAGAGTTGTCAGAAGACAACAAAGCTCGCCCCTGGGTGTCCAAGTCCAAAAAGAGCCATAACTGTGCCAAAATGCAATCCAGAGTTATGATTCTTGTCTGTGTGTGTTCCATTGATGATGGTGAACACACATGCAAAGTTTCATTCACATCCAATGAGTGGTTGTATATCTTAGACTTAAACGAAAAAGTTTAACCTGGGTGTCTACAGACGACGACGACGCCGTCACCGCCGGGGTCATGGCAATAGCTCTCCTTGGACTTCGTCCCGGCGAGCTAAAAAGTAAACCAATAATCTAGGTCTAGTGTTATACTGCTAAACAGCCACCTGCGCCAATATGCTTGCAATATTTCTATACAATAATTAAGTGATTGAAGAGGCAGTCTCTGGTAGGAACTGAAGGTTCATCATCCTCTGATACCATTGTCATTATTGAGATCAAGTGTTGAGATAGAAAGAGACATTAATTGTCATTAAAAGGAAAGCAAAACAAAATCAAGTATCCATCATGTATCCCTGTCTCCCATATGGTAAAGAAGAGGAAACCGTTTTTAAATGCCACATATAAATGCTGTCATCTAAAAATAATAGTTTTTATTTCATTAATAAACTTTTTTTTTTTCATTATTGAACAAAAAGTATGAAAGCATTATCATTATAATGAACTAGAATGTCTTACATTATCAGTAGACTGGTTCTCCTCTGCTGGTTTAGGATCCTCCACACTCTCCTTGATGGTATCTTTCTTCTGTAACTTCTCTTCATTCTCCCTGCGAGCCTTAAGTAACAACAACTGGGCCCTTTCCTTCAACTCAAGGTGCCGAGACTTTTTGCTGGACTGTCAGGAACATACACACAAGTTCAATATTGGCAGTAAACATTAAACTAATGTGTCAATTGAATGTATCAACAATTGAGAACAAATATCATGGCATTAAAAGAAGTGATGATATACCACCCATCTCATTCTGCTGACTAACCCATAAAATGATTCTTAGTTCAAATCAATACTGGATATCTAGACAATGTAGGACATATAAAAAGTCTAGCACTGATTATTTCTTATTGTTCAACTAGATCAAAATTGAAGTCAAAAGCAACTGACAATGATTAAATCTCAAGCATGTTGGATAGTCAATTCCATTGGCCTGTGTTCAAGAGTTACTGCACAATCTTTGCATCATATTTTGGACAATTTTTATATATTTTAGACAATTCTTAACTACTGTTTCATCAAAGATTAACATAAGTGCATATGCTAAGCAGTTTTATTGAACTGCTGTGAAAACTGACAGGAGTTTTAAAGTGCCGGATGAGAATAGATATTGAGCACCATTATAAACCAATCCTAACACAGAAGGTACTGTCTGCCTGGGCTTGTATTCATAAAGTTTCAAGGTAAAATCTAAATAAGCCAAAATAAACATCCGTTACTTTTTTTTATTAAAAAGGTTAGCGAGCAATCGCTAGATCGAGATCTCATTTAGTTATTCCAAAAAGATATTTTGTATGCATGTTAAAGTGAGCTTTCTAAAACAAAACTTTCTCATACAAGTTAATTACAGTGTATGATCAAATATTTCTGTAACTTGCACAATATCTGTATCATTAAACATTCTAAACAACACACCATGCATCCATGACTCTTAATGTTCACAATTCATGATCTTAAAAACATTCAAAATAATGTTGAAACAAATGGGGAGATGGGGTGGCAGCATTTTAGATGTAATATTATTGTTGCATGATTGCCTATAATATTCATAAGAATTTACGTGATTTTATTTTTTATTTTTGTTACAGCCATTTTCACCTCAAACAATAATCTTAACTTAACATTTTACTCACTTCAAGGTTAAGAAACATTTTTCATGCTCAACTCAAATTCAAATTCAAACGTAATTTCCAGGATTCATATAAAAACATAAAGATCTCATCTAGTTATTCCATAAAAATAAAAACTTAATAATCCATTATAATGGTTTGATGGAGAATAACAAGAAAATCATAAATTCTGACTTAGGTTTTCAACTTGGGATGCTTTATGAATATGGGTCCAGAGTATTACGCAGTATTCTGTTATAAAATGGCTAAAATATTAATATCAACAATGTATAAATATGCAACCCTGCATATTCCAATGTCCCATTTTTTCCCTATTTCTGATAAAGCTCTTAGTACATGTATCAAATTTTAAATACATGTATACTATATTTTTGTCCCGAATAGAGTTCAAAGCCATTTTTAACACATTAGTGGTATAATATGGCATCCAGTTCTATTGCTAGATCAAGACCTTAGACACATAAAACTATACTATATACGACTTCAAGTAGAATCACTTGAACCAAAAAGTGTTAGGGTCAAGCTTGGATTGAACCCCTGACCTCAGCAATTATGGCGGATTGTTCAATATATTTCCACACTACATCCTGCATGAATGTCAGTGGCCCATTAAACAATGATCTAATATCTGGCAAGTTGTTACCTGCGATGAATCTGATGCTTCAGAATTAGGGGTACCAGGTGACATTTCCCTCTCCCTGGACGGTGACTTCACTACATTACTTCTCTGAAAGACAGGAAATTTTAAATATTTTTACATTTGGTTTAAACTAATTCATTTGAACATGACTGAGAAGAAAGCTCAAAGCTTATATGAACTACTCTTTTGCACTCTTCCTGGACAGAATCAGTACTAAGTGTTGTTTTTTGAAAGCATTGAATCAAGCTGGGGATCAAACCTGCAACCTCTGGTGTGAGCGGCCAACACTTACTCTACTGCCTCAGCTTAATTACATTTAACTATCACATAGCTGTATAAGTGTAACATGACTATGTAATATATGATTTGGAAAATAAGTAAAAATGTACATTACATAACAAAACATTAGTCTCAACACATATATAAGGATTAATGTAATAAATATCATTATAGAATTAAGAGGACAAGCATGTTGTAAAAAGAAATAGCTGTTAACCTGGCATTCCAAGGAAAGGAGTCCACAGGACTCTCAAGACAGGATGGGATAACTAGGGAAAATATCTGTAATATGATGTTATTTAATATCAACTACAGGTACATACCGTACAAAATATACTGAAAATATACTGAAGTAACCTAGTATATTACATTGGTAAGGATCGAGAAGTTGTCAAGAAAATATACTTATACTTTTGACAGGGTTTAATGGCATTTTCAACAAATCAGATTTACTTTATGCTTCCTGAAATTAACTTTTATAATTTTCAAAAATTGAAATAAAAATTTCTTTACCAACCTACATAAGGCCAAAATAAATTAATTGCTAGATTATTATCCTCGCCCTCCCCCTAATTTTCATGCCACCCCGACCCTTTTTATTTTCATTAAAAAAAAAAATAATAAAAAAAACCACAAAAAAACATCAAAAATTTTAAAAAATAAAATTAAAATCCTCCTTTCCTCCCGTTTTTAGGAAAAAATTTAGATGATAATCTAGCAATTAATTTATAATGGCCTAAATTTGATAAGGTGAGAGCAATCAAACATTGGTTTACTGTTGGCCTTATATATTGATTGGTGGGGGAGGGCTGTAGATGCTTATACACATGAATCCGAGTTAAGAACCCTGGTCTTTCTGCAACTGGCAAACTTCTTTCATAAATTGTTTGAGTCAAGTTTACTTGTTTATACTAATGTATTTGAGCTAGAAAGTGAAGTAAGCTCAGAGCTTATATATACTCTTGAGCTTCCTGGGCACAGAATGTTGTTTTTGAGGTCAACTGTTCGAGCTTGGGATTGAAACCGTAACCTCTAGCATGAGTGGCCAACACTTTATCCTACTACCAGTTTCAGTTGGACTTGAACCCATGACAAATACACTTTCTATCCCTTTACTTCATATAGACGTCTTTAGACACCTCTAATATAGAAGGCTTTTGAATTATTGGGTGAATTATGTTTATATTAACTGACAGGGTGGAAAATAGTGCTAGAAGTGTTCAGATTGCTCGTTACGAGCAATCTGAACTCTTCCTGCACTGTTTTCAAAGGCCTTCTGTGATTAGTACGGGAAAACGCGTATCTATGGAGTAAAGGGCTATATCAACTTATGTATACATGTAAGTCAAAAAGGTAAAAGCGTAAAACAAACCTTCATTTCTTCACTTGTTTTCAAGCCCGGTAGATTTAAATCCTTTTTCTTGTCTTGCACAGTGTTTTTTCTGAAAAGATATAATATGAACAAATTATTTGTAAACAGTGTGTAATGCTATTGTTCTTACAACTGGGAAAAATACAGAACGACAATATATTATGTTCTAACTATTTACTACTACCCTAAGAACTAAATAGTGTACTGTAGTTACTAGATGAATAATATAGACCAGACTGTCAGAGAACGCGGATGCACAGGTAATATGTAGGAGAAAGGAAATAACTCTGAGTGTTTC
This sequence comes from Panopea generosa, assembly GCA_029582155.1. NCBI lineage: Eukaryota > Metazoa > Mollusca > Bivalvia > Adapedonta > Hiatellidae > Panopea > Panopea generosa. Next base: position 30,339,294 of record CM055897.1, on the reverse strand, counting down.
ATATGCTGAGGTATCATGTTACACTTTGCATCATCTGAACTGTTACTATTATTTGTGTTTCATGTCAAGGAAGAGTATTCTAGAGGCTTTTAATCTGTTTCTTTATATCAAAATGATGAAATGACATTATAAGGCCTAGAAAAAAAGTGTTTGTTTCGTGGTAACCCAACCCTACCTAGCAAAATGGTGCCAATCCTATTTTTTTTTTTAAAAATCACGATTTTTCAATTTGTCCGTTCGCCATTATGTTTTTTAGACGAGACAATGACAACGCAGAAAACAGGGTTTTACAAAACTGAAATTAGGAAATCATGAAACTTTTTAAAAAAAGTCATGTTATTTAACTGTTTAAAATGTACAGACGATATAATCTGAGAAACTTTTTATTTTGAATGTCCCATTTTGTTTTATGCGCATGCATGACTTTCCAATACCAGTCTGAACATCGACTGGACCATGTTTTTTTATAGCACCCTCTTGGTCTTCCCAGCAGCATTTTTTTTTTTTAACGGATGTTTATAGAGTAATGGTAAAAAGAAAATAACTTTAAGAAAATTATATTCAATTTGAAAGAAACAAATTATACTAAAAAATGATTTAATACATAATTTGAGAAATTTAATTAATTTTTCTTAAGTTACCATTAAAATGTTTCAATAATATTTTTTTAATTTTAAGGTAACATTACTATAAAATGAGTCTATCTATGAGCCAGAAGAGAAAAACCTCTTGGAAAATGAACACAACAATTGAAAAGTTCATGACCCTGTGGCCATGATCATAAAAAGTTGCACACTGCATTAAATGGCTTCCATGTTGTGCAGTGTGTATGCTAAAACGATATTTTTGTACTTGTTTTGATTGTGTTTAGGTCAGTTATGACACAAAAGAGGCATTAGCAATTGAATTTCAAAGGCAAGTGACTGTTTTTGTATAACTGTATAAAACATACTGGGCTACCTAATTATGGACAGAGACACTGAATTTTAAAATCAGGTGTCCCAACTGGCTATTTACTGAAAAGAGATAGTGTCAAGATCTGCTGAGTGAGACGCTTTTAAATTACAACAGTATGTGCATTTCATAGACACAGATTTTTAGAAACCCGTCTTTTAAATATCGTTAAAATGGGAAACTTACTTCGACGAGGGTGCAACTTTCGAGAAACTGGTGTTTTTGTGCAGGGTAACATCTTCAAAAGAAGACTTTTTTAAGCTATTGGTGTTAAATAATAATATAGTAACTATTATATATTATGACTGCAATACCTAACGTTTTGCAAGATGTTACCCCAAACAAACACTTTTTTTTTTTCCTAATTCATCTGAAATAGTAAATAAATAATTAACTATGGATACTCAATGCACAATTTTCATTTGTCATTGGATGATGAAAAACATTAGTCTAATTCCATATAACTAAGAAGCTTTTCAGCCTTCACAGACAACAAACTAGTCGAATGTTGTTTTTTTCAACTCGAAATTATACTTTCAATTCTTAATTAAATTTATATTCAACAGCTGAGCACCCATGACCTTAAATGTCAAGTTTCCATCAACTCCCAAATATTGCACATATTATTAGCTACATATTATTTACAGTCAAACTGTCTTAAACAGCCAGTCAAGAGAAGGAGCAAAAGTAGCCTTACAAGACGAGGTTGTTGCTTAGTGCAGGTTAATTAGTTCTGAAGGCATATAAGGACATCCTTATAATATATGTTGTGCTGCGTTCCTACCTACTCACTCAAAATTGTAGCTACCTAAATCTGTTTATTGACTTTCACATTAATAATTAATAACAACAAAATCATCTATTCACCTATCTGATGTGTCAGCAGTCCCAGACTGGTCTTCATTGTTTCCTTTCTGCACCCAGACTGGTTGTTCTACTTCACCTGATGCAACATGTGCCCCGTCACACTCGTCAAGACCCGAATCAGAATCAAACGGATTTGTCAGCTGTTTTCTTGTCATCACAGGCACTTTTTCTGTCTCTGTTTCTGTCACTATCTTTGGCTGTGGAGATTTCTCTTTTGAATTACCCCTACTGCGACTAGATCTATCACTTCTTTTGGTATTTCCACTTTTATTATCTCCTTTTCCATCAGAAGTTCTTGAGTCTTTATTTAAATTATCACTTGACTCTTTTGTATCATTGTTTTGAGTTTGAGACACAGCCTCCCCTTTATGGTTGACGGGAGACACAGGGGAGGCTACTCCATCAGTAACATTACTGCCATACATCTCTTTGGAGATGGCGGAAGTCTCCGCCTCATCCTGCTCTCCTAATGTGTATGTACTCTCACTGGTGCTCGGACCAATCTGTTGGACCTTTGTTAAGAAATAAAATACTTATGAATTGCGGAATGAAAAATACAATAATATCTAACAAAACCAACTCTTGGAAAGAAGAAAAGAAAGTAGCGCTCTGGTTTCATAAGGTGTACTAAAATATACAGAGTCCCCTACATCCACTAGCACATGGTTAGTTTACATGATATTTTATACATTCAATTGTAAGAGATTTATACACGACAAAGCCGGGCTGGGAGGTGATAATCGGCCCGGAAAATGAATAATGGCTGAGGACTTTAGCACAAGGGCCATTATGAATTCGGGCTGATTAACACCTCCAGGCCCGGTTTTGTCATGTATTAATGTCTTTAATACACATGTTCGGTTGCGCCACTCAAAGGGAGTAATTACGTTTTCAATTACCACTTCAAGGCAATGCTTATGATGTCCATTAATCAACCTTTTTATTACACGTGCTTCTAAATTATGTGTACGCATACTTTATTTATATTTTAACCGCGTGTAAAATGAAAGAACAATCATAATATAAACAATTTTAATTTAAAACAAAAAGGAACTGTCATTAACGCGTCTTGAACACACGACGTTCAGACTGATAAAATGTAATACGCCATGCAAGTTAACCAACTGAGCTATTGCGCCATTATGACGTTGACGTCATATTTTAAGATATTTATTTACTTTTCAGTTTCAAATGTAGGTCGCTATGCAGTTGCTTCCCTTGATTTGTTTACATTAGAAACAGAATGGAAATAATAAAATAATGAATACACAAACACTCAATACTATATCAGCGATTTTCTTTAAAGAGGACACTTACTTTTTATCCATGAAAGAATAAACCGACATGTTGAAAACAAACTTACAATGATGACGTTTTATGAGGCCATTGGTTTCACGCGCAAGCGTTCACCGGGCCGATTATGATTATGAGTTTTCGGCCCGGGCCGATAAGCGATAATCAGTGCGTGAAGGCAATAACCGGCTTAAAACACGTCCATTTTTGATACTATATATAGTAACATGTGTATTAAACATATTTATATTAGCTTGATAACATAATAAACTCAGAGCTTATATGAAATATTCTATAGTCAACTGATACTGAGTGTTGTTTTTTTAAGAGGTCATTGGGTCAATCTGGGGACCAAACATAATGCAACCTATAGCAATAGCAGCCAACACTTTATCCACTGCACTACTGCCTTTCTAAAAAGAAAAGCATGTATATTAGGTAGTTATACAAGTAACATTTACAAGGATCATTTCAGTTTTCACACCTTGCACATGCTGTGTAAATGTTACCAAACAGTAGTACCACTACAGAGATGATGATACCCCTAAAATAGATTTCTTTGATTCTTTAACATGCTGTCATTTCACAAGTCTCAAATTTCATAAAGAAGTACCCAGAGTAAGAATACAGTGTCAACAACTTAAAATAAACTGTGTCCAAGTGAAGACATATGAAATTTCTTTGGTGTACAACTTATGTATAAAACTTTAACAGAACAAGAGTTGTCAGAAGACCAACAAAGCTCGCCTCTGGGTGTCTAAGTCCAAAAAGGGCCATAACTGTGTCAAAATGCAATCCAGAGTTATGGTTCTTGTCTGTGTGTGTTCCACTGATGATGGTGAACACACATGCAAAGTTTCATTCACATCCAATGAGTGGTTGCATAGATATCTTAAACTTAAAAGTAAAAGTTTAACCTAGGTGTCTACAGACAACGCCAACTGCGATGCTGACGCCACTGGGGTCATGACAATAGCCCTCCTTGAACTTCGTTCCGGCAAGCTAAATATCAATGCTGTTAGTTAAGTACCATTAACATACATGTAGCTCCCATTTAAGAGAAAGATTCCACTTTTAATTACAGTAAAAATACTAACAGTTTTTTTTGGCAATGACTAAGAACAAATCCTACCTCTAATGCAGTACCCATGAAGTTTGAGCGTAGTTGATGTAGGTATGTCATAACAGCTAGTTTATCTGGCACGGCAAGCAGCACCATGTCTGATGGTTCAATCACGCGCGGAATACCCAACTTTGCTGCAGCTTCAAAAGCCTGAAAATAATCAACAATATGTGAGACAGATACATGTATCATGTGACTATACAGTAGAACTTCGATCGCTTGAACTCGATGGGACTGGACAAAATAGTTTGTGTCAGTGGTAGTTCCAGTCAAGCCTGGTACAACAGTCATCATACATGTAACATGGTGTACACGTACGTTTGTGAGTGTTATTGAATCCCATGTGTACGCTTTGAATAGGTGCAATGGATGATGTAAATGATGTGTATTTCTTGTTTATATAGAAAATCCAATATACCAGAAATGATAATTTCCAAATATAATTAATTGTATTACAATATAATTACTTAATTTACCTTTTATCATCATAATTTTGTATACTCATGTATAATCACACTCCGGTTTTACCGGGTCCTTCGCCAATATGCTCGGCAATCGTCAAAGAGGCTGACTTACGAGGGAGGATCAGAAAGTTTGTAGACTTTTGCCATAACTTATTTATGTCAAGTATACAATGCACAATAGTGTTATTGTATTTGAAATAAATGTATATGGGACATATTTTGAAAATTTTAGCATGATTTGTCAACTATTAAGAAAATAAGGCACTATTCAAAGCAAAGCAGTTAGATATGTCGGGGTAAAATGATGACATTGTATTCAACAAAAACTACGTCAATATTTTAAACAGGTGCTTTAATTTGTATCAAATTTACTGAGTCACTTCCCAAAATACTCTCCTCCATGATCTATACATTTTTGCCACCATTTACACCAATCAGTGAGCATGTAAACACAATCAGAAGTTGGTATAATGGACACAAAATTCTGTAAAACATGCTTTGATTCCAATATGTCTTCGAATCAACTTCCCGTTTGCTCTTTTTTAATGACTAATTTCCAGCCATCTCAAAAACATTAATTTTGTGACATTTAAACACTAGAGACCTTAAAACATTAGATTCACCGTATATACTTTGGTTCTTTCTATGAGCAGGTGTATTACCTAACATGGAGCAGAACTTTATAGAACTGCAGTATTTCGCATGCTTATCCATTTTCAAGTGCCCCGACGTCATTTTGTTTCAAACAAAATGGCATACCGTAACATCATATTATTGACGTCATTTTGAGATGCCCATAATTGGTGTCATTTTTTTAAAGGATGTAAACAAGCATTCAATACAGCACACATTGATATTTTTTATTTAAAATAAAACGCGTTTTGGCAATGCTATGCTTGTTTGAATAGTAGCGGTAGGAAAAAAGCAAAAACTGCCCGACTACGTAAATCGATGTTTCCATAGTTACTATAGAATATAAATAAATGATGAAAAATTATAATTGTTTTGCAAAATTACTGCAAATATATAGCGGCACATGCTCCCTGAAAATTATTAGAATACAATAATAAATAAAAAAGTTATAGCAAAACTTTAAGAACTTTCTGATCCCCACTCGTAGATACCCCCGGTTAACCAGGTCAGTCACTAAATAACTCAACTTCTTCAGGTTAATGTGTTGTTAAAAGCGACATTGTGCAATGAGACTGAACTTCCCATGTCTAAGATTTATAGGGTTAAATTTTATTTTGATTTCATCTTAAATTACAAATAAACTTCAAATAAATTAAGAATCAAATTTACTTAATTAATGCAACATGCTGTATACAATTAAAGCAAACATGTACCAAATTATAAACACACTCGCCAAATTATCATAACAAACTTCTCGCTCTTTAAGACAGTGGGAATATTATGACGTGTAGAAATTACTTCACACCTTTGAATGCGTGAACAAACATGGCAAACTTCTCCGATTTTCTTTGATCAGCTGTTCCACCGAAAGGTGCGAAAAACACATGTAAGTGTGTTGGCAGGACCTTATTTCTAGTTTGACTGTTCCACCTATCAGTGTTCTAGCCATCAGTGGTGGAACAATAGAAATTAAATAGGAATTTGGCAGGGACCAGGTTAGTTGTTAGTGACCGGTGGTGTTCCAGCCAACAGAGTTCGAGCTATCGAAGTTCTACTGTATATGAAAAGTAAGATATAAAACTTTAATTCTGTGAGATGATAAATGTGAGAAAAACATTATATGACAAAAGTCAAACCTGTATTAGCGCAAACACTTTTCTCAAACAGCCACATTTTTTATTTACTATTTTTATAATGTTAGTTTTAATCAACCTGTATTAAGCAGTTACCTCCTTTAAAAGGTCATTTTAGCTCTTTACCTGGCTGCTTAAGACAGGTTTGAATGTATATGTGAAATTATAAGCTTCACTTACTATTCTGTTATTTCCTTTGATATCGTGTGGAGCCAACTTGGAGAACTCTCTGAAAATATTTATTAATTATATTCAACACATTTTGAAAACTGACAGATTTTAAAGAAATTTAATACACTCCAAACTCAGTTAAGTCAAGTATATATAAAGAGCAATGTTTCAATGACAGTACTGTAGAACTCTCACTATCATGCATTTTAAATAATTAAAACACATGCAGCATTTCAGTGCTTTTATACAATGTTCTGTATAAATTTTTATCTCAAATTGCTTCATTTACTTTATGAATCATTTTTCAAATCTTGACATGACCAATCATTCAAGCCTTTGTTACATCCGACTGGTCCCAAGCCGGAAATGTACATCACTGGTTCCCAGAATATCAATAGCAACATAGCTGTAATCAGACAACTGTCTAAAAACCTATATTGTTTATTGATTTTCTAGGGCACTTGGCTGTTTACAGTTTGCATGATACTTTTAAATGACTCAGTTTATTGGACAGAAATCAACTAGTTCTGTCAGGTAAACAACAGTTTTCACACACCTAATAAAACTGTAAGAGTCATGTCAACAAACCAAAATACCCCACAATGACTCTCCATGCTGTCAGGGTTAGTAAGTGGACAAGTCTGTTTATGTGCAACCCATCAGTAACAACTTAGCTTCACTCAAGTGAGCTAATAAATACATTGAATTTTTAGAATAGTTTAAACTAATTTGTTTTAGCTTGATTGCTTAGAAAGCTCAGAGCTTATATGAACTGCTCTTGAGTCAGCTTCCTGGGTAGAACCAGTACTGAGTGTTGTTTTTTGAGAGGCATCATGTCAAACTGGATATCGCACTCACAACCTTTGGTGTGAATGGCCAACTATCTATCCACTACGCTACTGCCCTGCAATTATTCTTTTTAAAATTCACTGATTCAGATTGTTCCGTTATCACAATCATTTACAGTCAAACCTGTGTAAGCGCATTTGCTATTTCCCATTTCTATGCCTTCAGAGCAAATAAACCTGTATTAAGCAACAACCCGTTTTTAAAGGCCACATTTGCTCCTTCCCTTGACTGGCTGCTCAAAGGGGGTATATCAGGTAAAAGCATTTAAGATGTCTTAAAAATAAAATTATTTTTAAAACGGTTAAAATACATCCCACTATCATTAATAAATAAAATCCAAATGGCTTAGTACATCAAATTATCAAAATGTTACAAAATCGCTATTTAAATGGGAGTAGTAAACTTGAAACGAAATTCCCATTCTCAAAACAGACAGCACTTAAATACTGCTAGAAGACTTTCGCAGTGTCATTCGGTCTCTTTCTAAGATGGAACAATGTTTACTAAGAGTAAACCTGCATAACGGATCAAATCGAAATCAAAATGAAATCACATGACTCATTTTAATACATCACAAAATAATAATGTTGCAATTCTAAGCAAGAAATCTATTTTAGTCTAACCTAGGCACGTAGCCCAAGTTAGGAAATCCCTTTTCAATATATTATTTTGGCAGGTTTAAATAGCTATCCTTATGGCGATACGGGGTCTGTGAATATATATATATATATAGGTATGATATATTGGGAAAAATATCTATAGCCAATTTTAAAATTTTGAAAAAAATCCTGATTAATTCCCTTTAAGATAGCTTTCACTGTGCTTGTAGTGTGGATTGGATTTTATAGTAAATAAACATCATAAACTGAATTATTATTCCTTTAACACAGAGAAAATTAACTTGACTCTATTGATCTCATTTTGCTGCGACGCTAAGCCTGAAATAACATATAAACAGAAACTTACATCAAGTCTGGCCTGAAATGGTGTATAACAGCACAGAAAGCCATTCCATTTCTCCATGAGGTCGTCAGATTTGTGACCTTCACCCCTTTGTAGGTTCTTGTGACCTCTTTACACCAGTCTAACAGGTCAAGGGTAGAACTGGGCCCTTTATGTACTGGAGATTCACTCTGTGAAATAACATTAGACACATTTTACGTTTTATTGTACATATGTTTATGATGACAATCTCTTTATTTATATTTTTATTTGCTTCATAATAAGCTAAAGAGCAATATATTCAGTGTTTTAAGCTGTTGACTTCTGGCTATGTAAAAAATAACTTTTGGATCGAGTTTATATATTTTGCTATTAATGACTATAAATGATCAAGTTTTGGTTGTTAAACATAAAATCTGGTTACTATGACGACCAGACAAGTTTAATAAATTAAATAATAAATGAGCACAAATGTAAGACCCTTTTTATCAGGGAACTCAGGAAAATGTTATATTAACCATATATTTAACAGGTCATCTCTGTATGGGTCAAAAATAAATCAAGAATAAATCGTCCGTGTTAGTGTCTGTGAGTTATATATAATGTAATGTCTCAAAATAACCTCATTTTACTATGACAAATCAACATCATTTTATATTCTGACAAGTTGGAATGTACTTTGGCATTCTAAGTATGACAGCCGAACTATGGGAAAACATCAAGCAATCAATCGAAAATGATATTATACTAGGTATGTATCAAGAATACGTTATGGGTTTATTACGTTCCTGCACCATAAATTACAGAAATAACATGGTCTAACATTCTGACACAGATAGTGGGGAGAGGGTATTGAAGAAACCATCTATATAAAACTATCTGATACATATAATTATCATATAATTACCATGGACATATAAATATCATGGACATATAATTATCATTGGCATTGTTTGGAAGCACAGGACTTTCACTGATGCAAATATTCTGAATGAAAAAAGTTTTGATTCAGGCACAAAATTTGTTGCATATCTCTTAACCATTTATACATGCACAGAATGAGGTAACAAGGACAGAAACAGTGTCTATTTCATATATTTTGTCCATTAATAAATTTTATAAAATTTAATCAAAGAAAGTAAACACTCCAAATGGGCAATCTTATCTTACAGATAACACAAATGGATAAATAATGTTTATTCTTGTATACGGAATAAGGGTCAAGATAAAATTCTTCACAATTTCCATGCACACTTTACAGAATCAAAGACAGTTTTAGAGTTGATCATCAATAAAAGATACCTGCTTCCTGCCATGATGTAACATAATGGTCCAATACATGCGATAGAATTGTGCAGTTTGTATATGATGCCAGCAGTTAAATTGTACATATTTCAAATCTTTTGAACACAGATAGCATAAAAAAAAAAAGGATTCTCTTTTAGCAAAAGAACGGATAAACTTGTGTGGTGGATGGGGTACATATACATGCATGGGAATTCAATTGGAAAAAGTGTGATTCTTACAGCAACGATTCTCATGGCAATAAATACCAAGGACCGATTTGCATTTTGGATTTCAAAAAGCCCTAATAATAGTTACATTGACAGACTGCCATTTGTTTGATAGTAAGTTTCATAACCTTGCATTCTTTCAGGTACTGTACAATGCGTAAAAACAGAAATATTTTCAAAATTCTGTGGCCAGTAAAAATGTTTGTGGGCATTTTTGCAACAGTATTTCAGAACAACTAATCTTTGTTCCTGGGATTGGCTAGTAAATTAACCAGTACTAGACACACTTTACCTCCACAAGTCACCGACTACTTCCCCACATCATCTGAGGTGGGAAAACTCATGGATAATAACAGCTATTGAATCAAAGTGATTATCAAGTTAAACATACATAAGATGAATCTGGAGTCTTTGTATCGGGTGTTGTTGATGAGACACTCTCCTCACTCTTCTGTTTTAATCTGAAATCATAATCTTATAAGTAAATCTTAATCAAATTGAATGGGTTTTAATGTCATTTTCAACATAGGCCATTTTATCAATGGCATATCCAGTTTACTTTGTGGAGGAAGACCTCAATATGAATCAGACTAGGACCACTATCCTTTCACAAGTAACTGACAACCTTTTTCACTTTCTCGCAAGTTTTTGGACCAGCCAGGCTCAAAACCATGACCTCAGTGGTGAGAGGTCAGTGATCATTAGACACCATGCCTTAGACTACTCGGCCACAGAGAATTTTTTCATTAAATAATTTTATAAGAAAAATTCAAGAAAAAATCGTACAATTAATATGCTCCAGAAAATAATCTTATTATCAAAACTAAAGAAATAACCTTCTGATCATATCTTATAATCAACACACTTGGAAATTTGTTTTTCAAATAGAACTCCAGAAAAAAAATTGCAACTAAATTTTCAGAAAAAACCCCCCAAAAAATTTGGAAGAATAATTTATAATCAAATTTGGGTTAAAAAGTTTATCCAAGATCTTTCATTTTTCCAATTTATGTGTAATTTTGGTTACTACATAAAGACCAATGCTGGCACTGGAATCCTCATAAGACCAAATAAAGTAATTTTTTAGCATTCAAGGACCATAACTCGAACAATAATTTTCTGATTTGGCATTGCTGCAAATTCAGAAATTTGTCCGAGATCTCCAAGTTATATTACTTCTGTATACATGTGTTTAGTCAAGATCCAATGAAAAATGCAGGTGCTGAAGTGGATTTTGAAAGTTAATGAATTTGCAGCATATGAACAAAAAAGCTGACTTGCAATTTCCAACTTCATTTTTTTTTAATTTTGGGTTTGAATCACCCTATTTAATTGAATACTTGCAATATTTATGATACTTACCCGGAGCTAGGTGTACTAGGTACACTACTGTCTGTGTCTGCTTCTAAATGGTTACTCGGCGGTGGAGTTAAGGACTTTGAATTTCTCTTCTTTTCTTTAGGAGAAGGAGGTGGTGTTCCCTCGTAAAGAGGTCTAGGTGGCACCGGGGCCTTCTTTTTCGGTGATTTTAAGTACCTTCCCACTTTTTCCTTTGCTACAGGCTTATGATCCTGTTCAAATTTCCCCTGTAAAGTCTGTGATTTGGATCGAGGAGGAGTCGGGGCAACTTTCTTTTTCTTAGGTCGTTCTAATGACAATGAATTATTTTCTTCAGCAAATGGATTTGAGGAATCAAGTTCAAGAGAATCCTCAAATGCATTTGTGGCACTAGTATTGTTAGTGTTTTTACTGTTGTTAGTGATTTTACTATTATTAGTGTTTTCATCCAAATCATCTTTAAAAGGATTCAGATCATCCTCGTCCGGGTCAGGACTTTTATGTTCATCCTCTTCTGCCTCTTCAAATGGATTTAACGGAGGTTTCTTTGGCTGGTATTTTTCAAACATTTGATCTGAAACATCATTATATATTGATAATATGCTATACATTTCATGATTATAATAAATTACATTACAAAAAACCTGGAAGTTAATTTATGTTTTTAAATGTATTATTACAGCTGTATTGCTATGTTTGTACAGTCAGTTATAATAACATGATATGCATGGCACCAAAATTGTTAAATAAATTATTAGTATATATTAAGCAGCAATTATGGGGAAATTCTCTAGTTATTTATCCTTATTTATGAAGATGTTTTGTCAAAATTTAATATATGTAAATAATATTAAACGCGATTTTTGTTGATTTTAAACAAATTGTTTTTGAGGCAATATAATAATAACTTTATAATATATTTAAAGAGAATTTATCAGGATTTTTTATAAATTTTAAAAATTGGCCATAAACATTTTTTTCCAATAGATCATGCCTATATATACCCAATGACACCACAATACCAAAAGGATATCTATTTAAACATGGTAAAATAGCATGATGGAAAGACTTGGGCTATGTGCCTAGGTAAGACTAAAATAGATTTCCTGTTTAAAATTGCAACATATTTTGTGACATATAAAATGAGTCACGATTTCAAATTGATCCGTCATACAGGTTCACGTATTGTAAAATTTGTTTCATCTTAGAAAGAATCTGAATGACCATGTGACAATGTCAAGCAGTATTTAAGTGCTGTCTATTTTTGGAAAGGGGATTTCATTTCAAGTTTACCACTTCAATTGAAACATAGATTTTGTCAAGTTTTGATTGATATGATATACCTGGTACTTAACCTTTTGGATTTTATCAATTTATGATAGTGAGATGCTATTTATCTATTTTAAAAATAATTTTAATTTTTAAGACATTTATAGCGTTTTTTTCCTGATATACTCCCTTTAAGAAAATATGAATCATAATTTAAAATGGGATGCACTGTAAGTCAATGTGCAATAAGTTCTGTATATTTAGGTATAACTTAAATGCAATTCCTTCACTAAACTTTTGTAAAATGTTGTTCCTGTTGTTGTAAATGTTGGTTTCAGACCAAACCTTTACTCATACAGTTCATAAATGATTGAGAAGGTAATTATACTATACAATATGGATAGAAATAAAGAATGATTGAATGAATTGGTATTTTATGTCAAAACCAGCACATAAAGTTATAGGAATGAATTTTATTTTATTAACAGCTTTTCATTCATGAAATATTATGGTAACTTATCCGAAGGATTGTATTAAACATGTAATTTTTAGTCTCTTGAAAGTTTGGTAAATAAAATTCATTCCTTAAACAATTTTAAGCCAAATAAATGATGTAAAGCTTTTTTTGTACAAACAATTCTATGCATTCTGTGACAATGAAAAAAACAAGAGTGATAAAATAAGTGCGAGGAATCCTCCAGAAAATTTAACACTTGATACCGAACTGTATCTGACAATCTTTTAGTACGTAACATATTTTAAATACTGACAAACTGATTAACAAGAACATTAAAATGATATTTTAACTCTCTGTTATGTGCCACCAGTATGGTAATCGACATACATTCAACGTATAAGTAGGCACAACACAGGAAGAGATATGAAAACACAACACCCGATTTAGAGGGGAATTACTTGGAAATGAAAACAAGAGGGCCTGAATGGCCCTAAATCGCTCAACTGTGGCAGAAGAGACAATGCCAAAGAAGGCAATTTTTGTAGGTACTAGAGTGTATATGAATTCATATAATGCAATTTTTATTGATTCAAGGACCATAACACCCGACATTAATTTTCCAAATTGGCCAATTCAAGAAGTTGTCCGAGATTGTATGGTCACATAACAACTGTGTAAGTTTAATGAAGAACAAATATAAACTATGAGTGCAAGAGTGCACACAACATCAAATACACACAATTTTTGATAATTCAAGGGCCATAACTCTGACAATATTTATCTAACTGGCCAGTTCAATAACTCATTCAATATATTATGGTTACAAAATAACTTGTCAAAGATTGAATGAACTGCAAGTGCTAGATGCACACAAGGTCAAATAATGCAATTTTTCACGATTCAAGAACCACAACTCAGACATTTATGACCCGATTTGGCCAGTTCAAGAACTTGTCCAAGATATTAAGGTTATATAACAACTGTGTAATTTGGTAAGAATCAAATGAAAAATGCTGGTGCTAGAGTGCACACATGGTCAAATAGTGCAGTTTTTGACAATTGAACGGCCACAACTCTGACATCAATATTCAGATTTGGCCAGTTAAAGAATATATCCAAGATATTAGGGTTATATAACAACTGTGTAAGTTTGGTGAGAATCAAATGAAAAATGCTGGTGCTAGAGTGCACACATGGTCAAATAGTGCAGTTTTTGACAATTGAAGGGCCATAACTCTGACATTAATATTCCGATTTGGCCAGTTAAAGAATATGTCTGAGAAATTATGGTTAAATATCTACTGTGCAAGTTAAGTGAAGATCAAATAAAAAATGCGGGTGCTAGAGTGCACACAGGTCCAATAGTGCATCTTTTTGTTTTAAGGGCCATAACTCCGACATTAATATTCCGATTTTGCCAGTTCAAGAACTTGTCCGAGATATTATGGTTATATTACTACTACATAAGTTTAATGAAGATCCAATGAAAAATGTTACGGATAAACGACATAAATGGATGACACAAAACAGACAACAGGAGATCAGAAAAGCTCACACTAAGCTTTGCTCAGTTGAGCTAAAAATGACACCTCTACAAGAGGTATCAAATTATTCAGTTATATCTCAAGCAAACAACCAATAACATTAACAGACAATAATAACTGTAGGATATGGAAATATACAGTCAGGCTATATATGTTACATTTTCATGTCTCTTCACAGCACTCATGCAACTTCAAAAGCTCACAAAACTTCAAAATATGCATAATGCTTATACAATTTTTAAAGCTTATCCATTTTCAAAAGGCTTGTTCAACTTGAAAAGCTTTAAAAACTTCAAATGCAAAAAAAACAACTCAAACAATATTTTTAACTGCAGACACAATTATTGAAATCGTAATATTCCATGATAAAACCTTTATTATACAAGAATTTCAGTAAGAGATGAAGCATTCAGACAATAATGGCTTTCGGCCCATTAATTATTTTAAACAAGAGGCCCAAGAGGGCCTGAATCACTCTACTGGCAACAAATGGACAATTGAACATTTCAGAGGTAATTTTTTTTGTAAGTTCCTCTTCAACAAAACCTTTTAGGAGACCACCATGCAAGGCCACATTTAAAATATCTAAGGTCTAGGGCTTTGAACTTTCAGAGAATATATTTATAAAGTTTCACTTAAAATGTGCTTATGAGCCCTGTGGTGGGGGGCATTTGTGGTCGAATCATGCTGGTTCAAGAACTTGTCCGTGATCTTGTGGTTACATAACTGCTATGCAAGTTTGGTTAAGATTCAAAGAAAAATGGGGGTGTTATTGCATCTACAACATTTTTCCTATATAACTCTATGTTAAAGAGTGATCCCTGTGGCGGCCCCAAATTTGACACCAAGGACCTGACATAAACAAACCTATTTGTCGACCTGCATGCAATGCTACCTGTAAAATATTTAAGGTCAAGGCCTTGGACTTTTAGAGAATATAAAGTTTCGCTTAAAAGCATCTGAAGTCAATCATGACATTTACATTCTTTTCCCAAATTTAAGAGCATAGCTTTTGGACTGATTGGTATGCTATCATTGAATTCATTTATTGAATATTAAGCGTCATTTTTATGCCATCAAGGGCTAACAGACGATCAGTTAACCTAACCACTGTTTCCTGGGATCCTGAAATGTTAACCAGTACTCGAGCACACCCCACCTCCGCAAGTAACTGATAACTTTCCCACTTGAATCAGCGGTGTGAGATGAATAATAATGAGACACAATGTTGAATATCAATCATCACGGAGACTGTTACTGGGTAAGGATTCAAACTCACGACACCTGCATTGATAGTCAGACCCCTAACCGACTGAGCTAATTGTGCCTGGCAGGTATGGTATCAAACTGACAGAGTAATATTTCATATGTTTACTTCAGTGAGGTAGAACTAAAAGCACAAGAAAGTTGTTTCAAGTTGATTCCATTGCAATGCAAGTGAAAGATTGTTAAAATGACAATTTCCACTGTTTTAACTCATTTATAACAATTGACGATGTTCCTATTATCCCTTAAATCCCATTACCAAAACCAGGAACAATCAGGCAAAGGGGCTTAAAACCTTAGATTTACACACACTTGATATTAGTCTTTATATATCAACCTTTGCCAGAACATAACAGAAACAGGAAGGCATAGATATCTGCATTCAAAGAAAACCGTATCTCCATATTCCTATCCCTGGCCAAATAATAAAAGTGATATGATACCTTATTCCTTTTTCATTTATTAAATCAAGATATATATATATATATATATATATATATATATATATATATATATATATATATATATATATATACACAGACATCTGTTTTCATATTTTCATATATATATATATATATATATATATATATATGGAGATAATTATTTGTGAATAACCAAGACATAAATGTACAGACCAGACTACGGCGAGTGCGCCTAGCTACAATGCAAACCATAGATACAATATCAAGGCCTCTGCCAAACCAATAAATATGGTGTCGACCAGGACTTATATATTATGGAATTACATGCAACACATCTGGACAGGGTGGACAAATTTACATACATGAAGTGATAGCTTTATACAAGTAGGATCCAGTTAAGGATTCATGACTACTCACATGCTATATAATGGACAGATTTATAAACCCATTGGATCATATAGATACAGCGAATTCATATATATTTAATTTCCCTTTATATAAATATATATATATATATATATATATATATATATATATAGTTCATGTATGTAAATTGTCTGTCCAGTCCAAATGTGTTGCATGTAAAACCATAGTATATAAGTCATGGTCGACACCAAATTTATTGGTTTGGCAGAGGCCTTGATATTGTGTCTATGGTTTGCATTTTAGCTAGGCGCGCCCGCCGTAGTATAGTCTGTACATTTATGTCTGGTTATTCACAAATAATTATCTCCATATATATGTTTATATATAAAAGGAGATAGTTAAATTCACAACAACGGAATTTACGATTTTTGGTATCTTTTCAGATGCTCATTCACAATGCATGATATATATATATATACATATGGAGATAATTAATATATATATAATATATATAATGAAAACAGAAGTCTATGTATAGAATTAAAGACTAGACAAGAACAAAGAAAGCACAATACCAATATCATCATCAATATGATCATGCTCAACATCTGGGTCACCAAACGAATTACCCATGTTATGGCTGGTGTCTAACTGCGATAGTTGGTGTGTAATCTCGGAAAACTTTGACGAAATGTTCAGATCTGTCTCCTCATCTTCGATATCCTCTAGGTTCCCGATATCTGTCTTTCCCATGGACATTAGAGAGGCTACACTCTGCATGTCTTCATCCCTGTTGGTATAAAAATCTACTACTGTCTTGTGTTTTGTGGGGAAACTGAAGCACTTCATTTGATAATGAGCAACTGACTTGGGATTACCTAGCTTAGTTTTAAATACATGTACATTAAGAAACTACACATACGTAACACGTAAAATCTGAAAGTACCTTATGTGGAAATATTCTATAAATATTGGAAGTAGAGTTATGAATGATGATATTGAAGTCCTGAAAGTTTCATACAGTTGTGTGAAGGGGTTACAAAGTAACAAACCAGATAAAAGATAAAATCTGTTTTGCCTAAGTACG
This sequence comes from Panopea generosa, assembly GCA_029582155.1. Taxonomy (NCBI): domain Eukaryota; kingdom Metazoa; phylum Mollusca; class Bivalvia; order Adapedonta; family Hiatellidae; genus Panopea; species Panopea generosa. The sequence goes on along the minus strand of CM055897.1, from coordinate 30,321,602 downwards.
TACAGTTATAAAACTTTGCATTGCACTTTAGTTTATGCCAATTCATTAATAGCTCAATAACAATGAAAGTTCAGAGCTTGTGATCTTCTCGAGACTGCTTCTAGGATCTAGAACGAATCTGACTGCGGATTGAACCCTCAACCTCTTGCCTGAACGGCCAACACTCTGTCCACTACACTACAGCCCTGCTTTAAATCGCTCCGTGTTCATGATGGTCTTAAAGTTTTGAAAGTTTCACTTGTTTATGTGAAAAGGTTACAAAGAGTGACAGTCTGGTTTTGCCAGTATTGCCAACATCCTGTTATACTCAAGTATGTCAAGGGAAATAATTATGTCAATACTGGCAGTAGATTGTCTTTTGAAAGTATGTGCATTGTTGTAATACAGTGGTTATAAAGTCACAGACTGGAAACAAAATAGCAAACTATCCCACAACAGAGATACATGTGTGTCCTTTCTTTTTAAATGAATATTAAATTAAAATTCCTCTTTATCCAACACCTCTGCATTAAAACATTACAGGTCCCTTATACAGACGCATAAAAAAGTTAAACACTTACGTAGCCTTGCCTTCCCTGAGGAAGAGACATGACAAGGTTAGCTGTATAGAAGCTCCGACAATCTTCCGTGTGGCGGGATTAAGTTTTAATGTCAGGTCAAACTGCTTCGGTATATCACTTGCGTACTTCTTCATATTAATGGCAGCAGATGCCAGAACTTTCCGTCTACCGTTCTTCGCTTGCTGAAAGCAATAGCCATCAGTTATGCAATTGTTTAGTGTTTAAGATTTCCTGTAATATTTGTTTCTTTTTACATGGTTTTCTGTACAATCATGACCATAGTAATCTAAAAACACATTTCACTGTTAAAGTCTTTGATTAGTCTCAGTTCGCCTTGGAATTAAATTCTGTTTGTTAGCAGTTTTTTTAGTTGCTTTGTAATGTTTTCAAACATGTATATAAAACCATTGTTCCTTTAATCAGTACATGTAATTAGGAATAGGAGCAACTCCCTTAGAATTAGAAATTTTAGCATCGAAACTCTAAAAATTGGAGTAATACATGTACGACTACTATACAAATCATATAATTTATCATTATGTACGATTTTCCAGAAAAAAAAGAGAGAGAATTATATGGCTTGAATTGGCAGAATAATTTACATTTTGTCATTAAAAAAGGCCAAATTGGTTAAAAAAATACACTGGAAATGTACATATTCCTTTGATAATATATTTGTTATCTGTAGTGTTCTACCACTTACATGTAGCTACAATAACTTAAATTATTTTACTCTCGCAGTCAATATATTATTAAGCCCTAAAAATAGTGCAAAAATGAGAGTCCAAAGTCCAGGACCTTTGTTTTATGCAGTCAGACCCTTGAGCTAGATCTGTGAACCTTTCAAATTTATTTTTTTTTATAATTATCAGCCCTTAAAACTAATGCAAGTAGTTAGACCCATTTTCGCCTATCCATTGATGAAACCATTGACCAATTTAAGCAGTGACTCAGTGTCAGACTAAAAAATATATATTAAGTAGTCTATTTAATGCAGCATACATATGCTGTGGCCAGAGCTGGAAAACTATTCTCAGACTGAATTATGTGCACAGTGCAGCTGAAAAATAGGGTACATTTGGGTGAAAATTATATCTGACAATGCTTTTGGTTGCAATAGCTTCAGTAATGTCAAAGGCCCTTAAGCTAATGGAACCTATGAAAAATATCCAATGCAAAGTTTGGACCTTTCTAAAACTCTAGCAGCCGTTTCAAAAAAACTGCTTGGAAGGTCCTGGACCTACCAATAAAATCCACTATTTTAAGCTCCTGATTATGTTACTTTTTTAACAAGTTTTAATGCTTTTTTTTTTAAAACATTGCACATTGTATGTGGCAATCTATGACCTAAGCAATTACAGTAGGTAATATCAAGACAGTGTTTAAGATAACTCAGGATACATTATAGTTAAATCCCTTCATGAAACAACAGAATAAATAATACCATAATTATTTATAACTATTGATTGATTGATTGAATATTTACTGTCATTTTTATGCCATTGAGGGCTAACAGTCAGTCAGTTAACCTAAACACTGTTTCCTGGGATCCTGAATAGTTAACCAGTACTCGAGCACACACCATCTTCGCAAGTTGCTGATGACTAGGTAACTCTTGGGATAAAAATTCTCACACTGTGATGTTGGAATCATCTATGACCGGACGTATTAAAATACATGACATAATTTAATTAATTTGACATCTTAAAGGAAAATACTTATGCAGTTTGTTTGGTGTGCAAGAAAAATAATCTTATAAGGCATTTTCAGATTTACGTCCCTCAAGCTATCTGTATTCGCGCTCTCTGAAAAGAACTTTCTACCTTGAGATATCTGTATTCGCGCTCTAAGAACAGAACTTTCTACCTTGAGATATCTGTATTGCAATCTCCGAACAGAACTTTCTACCCTGAGATATCTGTATTGCGCTCTCCGAACAGAACTTTCTATCTGAACCTCAAACCAATGTTAGATTCTTATATTCTAAATTTCTTTCTTGTACATGTACTAGGATAATTAAAAATCACAATCACATGCTTACATCTTCGATTACAAAATGCCAGTCTTTGTCTTCATATTCCGCATGTTTACCGTCGCGGAACAACGTCACCTGGATCTCAACATTCTCTGGCACTGTCCACGATACCACACCATTGTATGGATTCTTGATGGTAGGCTCCCAAGTGTGAAGCTGTGAAGCATAAAATTAATGCACTAGACTGTCCTTAAAAATATATTTGTTTGCCGTGCTCCTACCTACTCACTCAAAATTGTAGCTACCCAAATTGTTTTATTGACTTTCAAAGCCTTGAATTTTTTTTCTTCATGATTTCTGTTCATTTTTATCAAAAATGACTACACAAAATTAAAATCTGGCAAAAAAAAATTAGCTACCTACCTACTCACATGAAAAACACAGGGTCAAACAAACATTTTTTTAAGAATGGCCCTAGTGAAATTGAAAACTGAAATAAATATCACCAAGGTTTCCTTGTAGCTAAAAATTGGAATATTAAATACATAAATAACTGATATGCTTTAACCATAATTAAATATATAAAATAAATGTTAATTGTATATTTTTTGCATTTTCTACAGCCAAAGGGTTGCCAATGCATGTCAAATAAATATAAAACATTTGTGGAGCATATTAATGATGTAATGGAAAGGCACAGGAACAAGGAACAAATTGGTCCCCCATGAAGTTGTATCCTTGAGCAAGACACCTCACCAATATTATGTATTTGCATGTGGTTTCCCACCCCCTTTTATCAACAGTATTAATTCATTAAAGTTGTTAAACTGCAGCCAGCACACTAAATCAATGTTCCTGGGATCTGCTAGATGTTTAACCAGTACTAGAAACATATTATCTCTGCAAGTCCCTGACTATTTCCCCACCTATTCCTGAGGGGTGAAACTAATGGCCAAAGACCAAAGTTTCGTAGACCAATGTTTATGACCAATCATCCAACAGAGACTGGCTGGGTGGGAATTGGAACTCATGACCCCTGAATGGACAGTCAGATGAGTATCATATTTTGTGGTCCTTACCTAAAAGACATCCAGTATCAACACCAACTTACCTCAATAAAATACATGCCAGTGTGATACATAGAAAGTGCAATAAAGTCAGTATAATGATGTCTATATTCAGACTTTGTCTTAATAATTCATCAGAATCAACTCATCTGATACCTGGACAGTTAGTTCAGTCGTGAGTCTGATTATCAATCCAGGAGTCACAAGTATGAATACCCTCCTGGACACAATTTCTGTGAAGAAATATAACATTGTGTCTCTCTGCCATTTGTTTTCACAGCTGATTCAAATGGCAAACAATGAGGAGAACAGTGAAAATGTTAACTGGTAGTAACCCTAATGCCGAAACATCCATTATGTGGTGGTAATTGCATACAAATTATTAAAATACTGCCAGGTTTTGCCAAAATTAACCACATAAAAAATCATGAGAATTGTTAACATTGTAAGCTATTATCATTACATAAAACAAGGATGGGCTGTAAATGCCCCCCCCCCCCCCCCCCCCCCTCTCCTTCATGTAACATTATACATGTATATAGATTATCTCACCATTGTAGACTTCCTTCGATTCCGTCTGATCCAGACGATACAAATTTTGTTGGGTTGCCTGAAATACAAAGAAGAAGAATGACAATTTTATCAATTATAACATTTTCTAAATTTAGATGACGTCAGCGTGAACAAGTTAATGTCTTCAATATTTGATATCATACCTGTCCTATAATATGCATGAGCAAATCTTGACATGTATGCATTGTTTTTATTAATATTACTATGTGCTAAGAAATCGACCAATCATAACAGTGGACATTTATGAATAATAAGATAATTCACATTACCAAAATAATAACATCCCGGTAACTATATTCATTTTTTCAATTGTATAAAATATGATTTTTATGGTCTTAGCTCCCTTTTCACTGCACTGCCACTTCCGTCATTAAATAAATAAGATATGCCAGCAGGTTATATAACAGTTTTCTTCAAAGGAGCAATTTTCTCCTTAAATTTGTATGCAATGCTTATTTTAAAATGATTATGAGGTTATATTTTAATAAAATTGCTAGATATGAATAAATCAATTAACACTTGACCCTTTACTTCATATAGACGCCTTTGGACACCTCTAATATAAAAGGCTTTTGAATTATGAATTATGTCTGTATTAACCGACAGAGTGGGAAACAGTGCAGGAAGTGTTCAGAATGCTCTTCCTGCACTGTTTTCAAACGCCTTCTGTGATTGGTGGGGGGAAAACACGTATCTATGGAGTAAAGGGTGAAGTTGTCAATATCCAATGTTTACTTAAACACTAACTTTAAATTTCAATGCTTTATTCAGAAAATTCAATACTTAAATAGCCCCCAAATAGTGCTTTTCTTAATTAAGCACTACTCACAAACTGATCAACTAATACATTGTTTGGTTCTCAGTCGCTTAATTCTCATTAGCTCTCTAACAGAAACAAGCAATTTAAGACTTCAGTTATTTAGTACTGAACAACAAATATGACACTTGAAACAGAAAACAAAGCTCAACTAATTTGTCATCCTTTGCAAAGAGTCACATTTCATTTTGTCTGCGTCTTTTATGTAATCATAGTAACTAGTGAACCTAGCTGTATAAATAACATAGAAACCATCTAGCTGTGTTTATAGAAGTATCTTAAAAACATAGTAACCAGTGTAACTGGTTATATACACTGTCAAAATATCAAATATCAATATCCTTACAAGGTCACAATACCGAGTTGCAATAATTTTTTACATTTTGCCCAGAACATCGAGTAGTGATATCTATATTAAAAAAATTGCAATAAGATACACTGGTCTGGCATCATAATTATGGAAATTATAAGCAGCAAAAAATAACATACAAACAAAACAAAAGTATACTATTACTGAGAGGGTGAGCTTTTTTAGTCTATATATTTCATCACCTTCTTTTACATAACTGACCTCAGGGGCTATGGGTGTATTTTTTTCCTATGTAAAACTTATCAATTATGTACAAATTTTTAATTTTTCTGGGAAAAAGATTCGAGTAGCTATGCTGTCGATTTGTGCATAATTATGAAATCCAGTGTGATGAGTCTATGAATATCAAAGTATCATCCTTAAATGCAACAGTTCTTGGTCTATTTACAATACATGAACATGTTCAAGACCAAACATATTGTAGAATATTCTGAATTTAGTGTCTACCTAAGAAACTGATTTATTTTGATGCCACAGTTACATAAAACAATGACACTTTGTATGAAACAATATAATAATGTATAGCTATATTAAAGGACCAAAATTGTGTCACATTTTTGCCTTTGTTGCCAGTATGTGCAGCCATAGTTTGACATTACCAATCAATATCATGTATACTGAAGTATGGATTTTCCCATAGAATTAGACACAGTATGTTTAAAAAAGATTTAGAAAAAAAAAATCCAACCTGTTCTTAGGAAGCCCTGTATGACATAAAATACAGGAATTATAATACTACATTTTGGTTATGTTGCCTAAATAGGAGCATATGTAAGTCAGCACCACTGCCATACAGACAGTATTCTGGTAATATTATTTTTTTAAAAATACGATACTGTATACGGTGCATAGACATACCAACATTACCATATTTAACCTATGTTTTGGGATGAAATTACTGCATTTACCCTATGTATTGGGACAGTAAAAAAATAATTATTTTTTAAAATAATATGTATTGGGACAGCCAAAAATTTAATAATTTGTTGCTGTCCAAATACATAGGGTAAATAGGGCATATGATTTTCAGATAAAGATAAAAAAAAAAAGCCAATAATCCACAACAAATTAAAAAAAAAAGCAACATTGAAGACTAATGAATTACTAGTATTTGGGAGTTTCAGAACATTCAGGTGACCAATATTTAGTGTTAATTATTTCTATGAAAATGCACTGAAGCATTATTTTGACTGCCAGTCCCCATCAAGATCTAGTTAACCAGATAAAGTTAACCCATTTTATATTATTTATAAAATAAAGTTTATGTAGTCTCTTTTTATATCATTTATACACACTAAATGTCATTCATAAACTAATTATAGTTAAATGTCTACATTTTGAAGTTTGTGTAGTCTACATTAAATGCACCCATGACAGTTATTGTATTTTGTGTATTCCATCAAGGAATTATATTGAGAAGGAAAGACAACTGATTGTGTATGCTCCCGTATTCACACAAAATCTCGTTTTTAATTACAGTAGAACTTCGATAGCTCGAGCTCTGTTGGCTGGAACACCAACGATCGCTCGAACAACTAACCAGGTCCCTGCAAAATTCCTATTTAATTTCTATTGTTCTACCACCGATGGCTAGAACACTGATAGGTGGAACAGTCGAACTAGAAATTAGGTCCCGCCAACACACTTACCTGTGTTTTTTGCACCTTTCGGTTGAACAGCTGATCAGATATAAAGAAAATCGGAGAAGTTTGCCATGTTTGTTCACGCATTCAAAGGTGTGAAGTAATTTCTACACGTCATAATATTCCTACTGTCTTAAATATAATCAATTTATATTGCAAACATTGAAAAGTAAAGTGTCACATACAATTTTACCCTATAAATCTTAGACATGGGAAGTCCAGTCTCATTGCACATGTTGCATTAAAAACACATTTATCAGAAGAAGAAACGGCTGAACAACTTATTGACGGATCCAGTAAAACCAGAGTGTGATTATCATTTCATTTACATTCTCACGTACACCGAAAGCTAAATATAGCTATTTGTACATGAGTATATAAAATTATGATTAAAAAAGGTAAATTAAGTGATTATAGTGTAATACAATTAATTATATTTGGAAATGATCTTTTCTGGTATATTGGATTTTCTACATAAACAAGAAATACACATCATTTACATCATCTGTTCAAAGCGTACACATTGGATTCAATAACATGTTCACAAACGTACTTGTACACCATGTTACATGTACAATGATTGTTGTACCATGCTTGACTCGAACTACCGCTGACTTTAACTATTTTGTCCGAGCGATCAAAGTTCTACTGTATCTTAATTTCCATTCATATCAGGAATACAAATCAAAATTCTTACACTGCAGAATGAAATTGTCGTCAAAACAATACTATTCCCAGAAATTTGTGTTTAAAATTGTTGAAGTACTTGTGATTACAAAATGTGTATACTTCAGCTAAAATAACGACAAATTTCGATAAATTTTCTTTCAAACCTCAATATCTTTAATTCAAGAGCATTTTGCGTGCTCGAAACATGTTTAAACATCTAAGATTACATACAACTCACAGTTTATGTACACGAAATCAGTTGCCTATGAATTATGAATAATTAATTTGCAAATAATGAATCCTTTGTGTGCCGTTTCATCAACATTTAGTTAGGAGATGCAAGTTTCCAATTCTTCTATATAAGTTCTTGATTCCATGCACATGTAGCCCTCCAATAGGAAGATTTACTATTTCTTTTACCTGGATGTGCTCCCAAAAGACTCTCCCCATAGTAATCTTGTACTTACCATTTCTTAGAGCTCTCAACTTGCAGTTCCTGGTACGAAGCTGTAAACTGGAACTTTGATGCGGACTTTCCAACTCGCTGGAGTCTCTTCCAGACACTCATACTGATAGTATTATCACCAGCCTTCCATGCTTATCATACCAACAGATTAATGATTTTCCTGAAACATAACAACTCTGCTGTGATAATCTATCAATTAAAGTTACTATACTTCTTGCCAAATATAAATTGAGAACTAAGTCCATCTACAAATGGTTTCCTACAAATCCCATTTGTTAATTTGTGTTTAGATTGAAGTAACAAATCTGCTGCCAAACCAGTTCTATTTTGAGCTTGGTACAAAACTAGTCAATCTACTTTCTTTGTCTATACTGAGTTAAGCTAATTTTGCACAATCTCTAAAGCCCCAAGTATGTTGCATATGATATTATACATCTACGTTTATCCATAGCAAAAACATGTTATACCTTACATCTGGTACATCTGTGTCATTTATAACAAAGATATTGGACATCTATGTTTTCTATAAGAAAACATGTTATAACTAACATATGGTGCCTCTATGTCATTTATAACATATGGTACATCTATGTTATTTATAACAAAGATATTGGACATCAATGTTATCTATAACAAAATATGTTATATCTAACATATGGTGCCTCTGTCATTTATAACAAAGATATTGGGCATCTATGTTATCTACAACAAAACGTGTTATATCTAACATATGGTGCCTCTGTCATTTATAACAAAGATATTGGACATCTATGTTATCTATAACAAAATATGTTATACCTAACATATGGTGCCTCTATGTCATTAATAACAAAGATATTGGACATCTATGTTATCTATAATTAAACATGTTATATCTAACATATGGTGCCTCTGTCATTTATAACTAAGATATTGGGCATCTATGTTATCTATAACAAAATATTATGTTATATCTTACATATGGTACATCTATGTTATCTATAACAAAGATATGGCACACCAATGTTATCAATAACAAACACATAGTACATACATGTTATATCTATAGCAAAATATGTTATAGACAAAATAAAGAACATCTATGTTATCTATAGAAAAGGTATTGAGCATCTGTTATACATTATATTACGCATACCTCCTCCTGCTACTTGGTTAACTGAAGTTTCCTTAAAGTTTTCAATCCTTACATTCCATTACATTGCCAAATGTTATAACATATAACTCACTATAAAGGTCAAATCGGGTGTCACTCCTAAATATGTGACCGTGCATTCCATTAACCATAAATTGATCATCAATTTATAATTATTTTACTTATTCTAATTAATTTAGGAATTTATAATAACAACTCAAAACTTCAGAAGGCAAAATAAAATGACACAATGTACCACTGACACAAATTACCTGGTGGATAGTAACTGTCTGGGAGTCATGTCAAAATCTGACAGGACCAAGCCATTAATGAACCAATCAGTGTATTCAATTAAATATGGTACTTGTATAGATGTTCACTGGTAATACAGTGCTGAGGCCCTCATTACAATTTGTTATCAGTCTCAATTCTAAATGTGTGACTGATTAGCCAGTTTACATTACAATGTACTAAGACGAGATTGGAAAAGTTCATAATTTATCATGGTTAAAATATGTACATAATGTTAGATGGTCAAAATATAAACATACTGTTAGCTGGTCAAAATATGTACATACTGTTAGCTGGTCAAACTATGTACATACTGTTAGCTGGTCAAAATATGTACATACTGTTAGCTGGTCAAAATATGTACATACTGTTAGCTGGTCAAAATATGTACATACTGTTAGCTGGTCAAACTATGTACATACTGTTAGCTGGTCAAAATATGTACATACTGTTAGCTGGTCAAAATATGTACATACTGTTAGCTGGTCAAACTATGTACATACTGTTAGCTGGTCAAACTATGTACATACTGTTAGCTGGTCAAAATATGTACATACTGTTAGCTGGTCAAACTATGTACATACTGTTAGCTGGTCAAAATATGTACATACTGTTAGCTGGTCAAACTATGTACATACTGTTAGCTGGTCAAAATATGTACATACTGTTAGCTGGTCAAACTATGTACATACTGTTAGCTGGTCAAAATATGTACATACTGTTAGCTGGTCAAACTATGTACATACTGTTAGCTGGTCAAAATATGTACATACTGTTAGCTGGTCAAACTATGTACATACTGTTAGCTGGTCAAAATATGAACATTCTGTTAGCTTGTCAAAATATGTACATACTGTTAGCTGGTCAAACTATGTACATACTGTTAGCTGGTCAAAATATGTACATACTGTTAGCTGGTCAAAATATGTACATACTGTTAGCTGGTCAAACTATGTACATACTGTTAGCTGGTCAAACTATGTACATACTGTTAGCTGGTCAAACTATGTACATACTGTTAGCTTGTCAAAATATGTACATACTGTTAGCTGGTCAAACTATGTACATACTGTTAGCTGGTCAAAATATGTACATACTGTTAGCTGGTCAAACTATGTACATACTGTTAGCTGGTCAAAATATGTACATACTGTTAGCTGGTCAAACTATGTACATACTGTTAGCTGGTCAAAATATGTACATACTGTTAGCTGGTCAAACTATGTACATACTGTTAGCTGGTCAAAATATGTACATACTGTTAGCTTGTCAAAATATGAACATTCTGTTAGCTTGTCAAACTATGTACATACTGTTAGCTGGTCAAAATATGAACATTCTGTTAGCTTGTCAAAATATGTACATACTGTTAGCTGGTCAAAATATGAACATTCTGTTAGCTTGTCAAAATATGTACATACTGTTAGCTGGTCAAAATATGAACATTCTGTTAGCTGGTCAAACTATGTACATACTGTTAGCTTGTCAAAATATGTACATACTGTTAGCTGGTCAAACTATGTACATACTGTTAGCTGGTCAAAATATGTACATACTGTTAGCTGGTCATACTATGTACATACTGTTAGCTGGTCAAAATATGTACATACTGTTAGCTGGTCAAACTATGTACATACTGTTAGCTGGTCAAAATATGTACATACTGTTAGCTGGTCAAACTATGTACATACTGTTAGCTGGTCAAAATATGTACATACTGTTAGCTTGTCAAAATATGAACATTCTGTTAGCTTGTCAAACTATGTACATACTGTTAGCTGGTCAAAATATGAACATTCTGTTAGCTTGTCAAAATATGTACATACTGTTAGCTGGTCAAAATATGAACATTCTGTTAGCTTGTCAAAATATGTACATACTGTTAGCTGGTCAAAATATGTACATACTGTTAGCTGGTCAAAATATGAACATTCTGTTAGCTTGTCAAACTATGTACATACTGTTAGCTTGTCAAAATATGTACATACTGTTAGCTGGTCAAACTATGTACATTCTGTTAGCTGGTCAAAATATGTACATACTGTTAGCTGGTCAAACTATGTACATTCTGTTAGCTGGTCAAAATATGTACATACTGTTAGCTGGTCAAAATATGTACATACTGTTAGCTGGTCAAACTATGTACATACTGTTAGCTTGTCAAACTATGTACATACTGTTAGCTTGTCAAAATATGAATATTCTGTTAGCTTGTCAAACTATGTACATACTGTTAGCTTGTCAAACTATGTACATACTGTTAGCTTGTCAAAATATGTACATACTGTTAGCTTGTCAAAATATAAACATTCTGTTAGCTGGTCAAAATATGTACATACTGTTAGCTGGTCAAAATATGTACATACTGTTAACTGGTCAAACTATGAACATTCTGTTAGCTTGTCAAACTATGTACATACTGTTAGCTTGTCAAAATATGAACATTCTGTTAGCTTGTCAAAATATGTACATACTGTTAGCTGGTCAAAATATGAACATTCTGTTAGCTTGTCAAACTATGTACATACTGTTAGCTGGTCAAAATATGAACATTCTGTTAGCTTGTCAAAATATGTACATACTGTTAGCTGGTCAAAATATGAACATTCTGTTAGCTTGTCAAAATATGTACATACTGTTAGCTGGTCAAAATATGTACATACTGTTAGCTGGTCAAAATATGTACATACTGTTAGCTGGTCAAACTATGTACATACTGTTAGCTGGTCAAAATATGAACATTCTGTTAGCTTGTCAAACTATGTACATACTGTTAGCTTGTCAAAATATGAACATTCTGTTAGCTTGTCAAAATATGTACATACTGTTAGCTTGTCAAAATATGAACATTCTGTTAGCTTGTCAAACTATGTACATACTGTTAGCTTGTCAAAATATGTTCATACTGTTAGCTTGTCAAAATATGTACATACTGTTAGCTGGTCAAAATATGAACATAATATTAGCTGGTCGAAGTATGTATATACTGCTAGCTGGTCAAAATATGAATATAATGTTTGCAGTGAGTAAGTGGTCAAAATATGTACATAATGTTAGCTTGTTAAAATATGAACATACTGTTAGCTGCCCAGTGGTCAAAATATGAACATAATGTTAGCTTGTCAAAATATGAACATACTGTTAGCTGCCCGGTGGTCAAAATATGTACATAATGCTGGTCAGTCAATGCATGTACATAATATTGGTAGGTCAATACATACATGTACATAATTACATATACATAAATATGATACTACCAATACAGTCAAACCTGTGTAAGCAGTCATGTCTAATTAGACAGCCACTTGTCTTAAACAGCCACATTTGCTTTTTTCATTTCTATACATTCAAAGCAAATAACCTGTACTAAGCATCAACCTGTCTTAAAATATCAATTTTGCTCCTTCCCTGGACTTGCTACTCAAGACAGGTTTGACTGTATTTTTTTAATGTATGCTGGCAGTTTTTGTATTTTTTCTTCTTCAGAGAAGGTAGGAGTGTTGGGATTGTATTCCATTTTTTTAATGGAGTTTATCGCCATTTCCAACATATTTCAGGTTATATATTATGGCATATCCAGTTTTGTTGGTAGAAGAAGACCTCAGAATAAATCTGACTAGTACTACCGCCCTCCCATAGGTAACTGGCAAACTTTCTAACAATAAATTTTTGGAGCGAGTGGGACTTCAAATTTACACCCTTAGTGGTGAGAGGTCAGTGATTTTGAGACGGCACCTTACCGTGGTAATTCCAAACCTATAAATGTGTTTGTATGTACTGGTATATGTTGGCCATGACAAGGACTACATTGTGTTTAAAACTGCATACTTAATAGTATTTAAAAAGGACACAGCAATTTTGATAAATTGTTACAATTCTATTATGTGAATATATATAAATATATATATATATATAAATGAAGCAAAATCCAGTTAGTGTTTACACACGATATATTATTTCTGTTTTGGAATCATATTCCAAATAAGACCAATAAAAAATGGATTCCTAGATTTCCATCCAAATTTATTAGGGGTGGATATACAATTTGTTTTTTAAGATATTAAAACTAAAGTGTCATATATGGCATGAAATGAAAGGAAATCATATAAAGATTAAGATGTTTAAAACATGGCATCATTTTGAGAAACTACAGTTAAAAGTATGCCAGGGATGGACAAAAATAAAAAAACAAGAAAATATCGGTGGAACAGATGGATGCGCCCCAAGTGAGTGTTTGACTATACCACCTACTAGGTTGAACAAATTTCCGCGGAATGATATGTCTCACCGTGTCTGCTTTGACCATTAATACACACATGGGAGAGAAAAAAATTAAAATATTATATTCATGCAAAAGTTATCTAAATTGGTTAATGTAGTAAGTTTAATGACTAAGAAATATTGTAGGAAGTATTGTGTGAAGTTTCGATCAAATACATTGAGTGATTTTTGAGATATGAACTTGATGGTAGTTGCACACAAAACTTTAACCAGTATATCTAAGTAAAACATATTTATAAAAAAAAAAAAAAATAAATAAATATTTCTAAGTAAAACATATTTAAAAAAAAAAGAAAAGAAAAAAAGAGAAACAATTTTTTTAAATAAATTAAAAAACAAAGAAAAGTACTCAGCATCTGCATTATTATGCAGGGTGTTAGTTGTAACTATGATCCAAGTATGAGTGTCCTAGCATTAGTACTTATTGAGAAATAGTGTAAAAATGAAAACTTAATGTTGGAGGTAAATACAAAATTCAGCATCCAACAATGTCAATGGACCATGAAATGTAGGTCACACTCAGCATCTGCAGAATATAATGTGATGCAGGGTGTTAGTTGTAACTATGATCCAAGTATGAGTGTCTTAGCACTTGTACTTGTTGAGAAATAGTGTAAAAGCGAAAAACTTAACGTTGGAGGTAAATGCAAAATTCAGCATCAAATAATGCCAATGGACCATGAAATGTAGGTCACACTCAGCATCTGCAGTATATAATGTGATGCAGGGTGTTAGTTGTAACTATGATCCAAGTATGAGTGTCTTAGCACTTGTACTTGTTGAGAAATAGTGTAAAAGCGAAAACTTAACGTTGAAGGTAAATGCAAAATTCAGCATCAAATAATGTCAATAGACCATGAAATGTAGGTCACACTCAGCATCTCCAATATATTATGTGATGCAGGGTTTAATTGTAACTACGATCCAAGTATGAGTGTCCTAGCACTTGTACTTGTTGAGAAATAGTGTTAAAACAAAAACTTAACATTGGAGCTAAATATAAATGTTTGACGCCACAGTCGCCGTCGCCGTCACCGGAAAAGCAACACCTTAATCTCATTTCTCCTTCGTTGCGGCGGGACAAAAATACTAAACTGCATAGCAGGAACAGTTTGTGGCTCTGCATTTCGCAGATCTCATTCGCAAATCATTGAACCAGAACAAAATGACAATATGCGCAGATCCTAGCTAGTTTTACAAAATTAAAACCAGAGGTTGTAGCGAAATAACTTCATGACGACAATATACACATCTCCACTTAATAATGATGCATCCTTGCAAGTTTCATAAAATTCCAACCAGAGGTTGTAGAGAAATAGAGCAGAGAAGAATTTGGTCACAGACAGAATGAAAGGGCTCCGTGAAAAATCATTGAACCAGAACATATAGACAATATGGTAATCACTTGGTAACGATGCATCCTAGCAAGTTTCATGAAATTCCAACATCGGATTGTAGAGAAATAGCACGGACAATAATTTGGTCACAGACATAATCAAAGGGCCATAACTCCGTGAAAAACCATCGAACTGGAACACAAAGACAATATGCGCATCTGCACATGGTAATGATGCATCCTAGCAAGTTTCATAAAATTCCAACATGGGATAGTAAAGAAATAGCAAGGACAAGAATTTGATCACAGACTCAATAAAAGGGCCATAATTCCATGAAAAAATGATCCAACCGGAACACATGGACAATATGCGCATCTGCACTTGGTAATGATGCATCTTAGCAAGTTTTATTAAATTCCAATATGGGGTTGTAGAGAAATAGTGTGGACAAGAATTTGGTCACAGACAGAATCAAAGGACCATAACTCCATGAAAAATCATCCAACCAGAACACAAAGACAATATGAGCATCTGCACTTGGTAATGACGCATCCTAGCAAGTTTCATAAAATTCCAACTTGAGGTAGTAGAGAAATAGCACGGACAAGAATTTGGTCACAGACTCAATGAAGGGCCATAACTCCGTGAAAAATCAACAAACCACAACACAAAGACAACATGCCCATCTGCACTTGATAATGATGCATCCTAGCAAGTTTCATAAAATTCCAACCAGAGGTTATAGAGAAATGGCGCGGACAAGAATTTGGTCACAGACAGAATCAAAGGGCCATAACTCCATGAAAAATCATCCAACCGGAACACAAAGACAATATGAGCATCTACACTTGGTAATGATGCATCCTAGCAAGTTTCATAAAATTCCAACATGGGGTAGTAAAGAAATAGCGCAGACAAGAATTTGGTCACAGACTCAATGAAAGGGCCATAACTCCGTGAAAAAACATCAAACCGGAACACAAAGACAATATGCGCATCTGCACTTAGTAATGACGCATCCTAGCAAGTTTCATAAAATTCCAACCAGAGGTTGTAGAAAAATAGCCTGGACAAGAATTTGGTCACAAATAGAATCAAAGGGCCATAACTCCGTGAAAAATCATCGAACCCAAACACAAAGACAATATGCGCATCTGCACTTTGTAATGATGCATCATAGCAAGTTTCATAAAATTCCAACCAGAGGTTGTAGAGAAATAGCCCGGACAAGACCTTGGGGATGCACTCATGGATGGACGCACTATATGCTTCCCCCCTTTGGGGGAGCATAAAAAGGAATTAATTTATCATGGTCCTTTTATTGGTATGACAGAAATAAATTCATGAAATATCAATTGATAATCATCAAGAATTTTTAGCCATATTTTCAAAAATAGAGTCACACCAGTAGTTTTATAAACAAGAGGCCCAAAAGGGCCTGAGGATGCTCTACTTGCTCATAGTGGCCACAGCACTTTTGAAATTCCACAATATTTACTCTTTTGGGGGGTCGTCTTAACAACTTATGGATAAATACTCCCACCACACCCATACTGAACAAAAACTTAATTGCTATGAAAAGGAAATACTTTAAATTTCCATACCATTCATCTGTAAAAAAATATAGTCCCCTGATCAGAACCCTTATAACACCCAGCCCATTAATCTGTCAGAATTTCAATCACCCACTTTGAATAAAATCATTTATTTATTGTTTCTAGACAGTGCTTTAGATCTCAAATTGAACAACATATTAACCAAATGGACCAAAAAAATTCATTTTCCCACAGTATTCCTATGTAAAACTCAAAAACCCTTACAGGGCCTCTATACATCCCAGTGTCCCTTGATTTGTACAAACTTAGATTTCTTAATCATAGGGATAATTTATATCAAATATGATCAAATTTGACAGACTAGTTGTTGAAAGTAAGGTTTTTGACAATGATCAATTTTAATCATTTTTTGACCCCATACTCATTGGGATAATCCATATCAAATATGAACAAATTTGACTGACCAGTTGTTGAGAAGAAGATTTTTGAAAATTTTCTATTTTAACCCTTTTTTTTACCCACCCTGGCCCCTTATGGAAAGTCAATTCTCCTTACTGAGCCAAATCTTGTTTCCTAAGACAAGATGATACTTCAGAACTCCAACTGAATAACAATTTTGCCTAAATAGATGAAATAAAAGAGAATTTTCTGTTTTCCCATAGTATTCCTAAGTAAAATTTAAAGTCCCCTTACAGGGCCCCTATAAATTTTAGCCCCTAAATTATTATCTGCAATCAAGCATCTCCACATAGGGATAAATTATGCCAAATATGAACAAATCTGACATACCGTTTCTTAAGAAAACGATTATTGTAATTCCCAATTTTTACCCTTCTGGGGCCTCTCCTTGCCCCTTAAGACAGTGGAACTCAGTCATTTTTACAAAACTGAACCTCCTGCACCAAACAATGCTTCTTTGAAGATATAGGCATAATCATTTCCTTTTTAAAAAATTTGTTATGATAATGACACGTGTCCCCTAATTGAACCCTCGGGGCGGGGTCATTTTGAACTTAAGGGATACCACGTGAACAAAACTATAGTCGGTTATCATTAGTACATAAACATTTTGAAAATCTGTTGGGCCCTTCATGAGAAGAAGATTTTTTAAGTTTTGGACAGGGGACGGACGAAGGACAACGCGCCATCGCATAAGCACTGCTAAAAAATGCAGAAAAAAAACAACAACAAAATTATCAATACTTGGAGATCAATTTCTTTATAGTGTTACACATTCACAGGTGTATAGATAAATTTGATGTGTGAACAAAAGAAAATTTGATTTCAACATTGCCATTCTAAACATCCAATTTTCAATCATTTGGCTGATCTTAAGCAACAGTTACTCTTAGATGTAAATGGAGCCAGCCAAATCCATATATGATAATAAACATGCAATGCATAGAATTATAAATCTGTCTAAATTTGAACAGCAAATTTATTTTACAATACTTATCCTTCATGGACATTAATTTTGGATGATGTAAGACATACTTGTTGGTTATTATTGTATGGTGAATATAGCGTCACTTTCATTAAAATTTCAGTTATTTGGGGACGGTGTTTAGTTGGGAGAGTAAACTAAGCACTGCCATACTGGAGCATAATGCCATAGACACAGGGTATGATATCCCAACCAGTCACATTATACAAAACCGTGCCGACCAGGCCTAAAATTATCCTCTAAATGCTGACTGCTAAGCGAGGAAGCTTCTAGTACCATTTTTCATGTCTTTGGTAGGACCAGCCGAGGATTGAACCCACAACCCAACACTTTACTACTTGACCACCGCTGCAGTTTTAGACATGATTGTAAATAAAGACAATGAGCAAGAGTTAATGTTTACATAGTTTGTTTTTGAGTCACCTTCTATGATAATATTTAGATTCACATAATGATATTTAGATTCACATGCTCTCCTATTTCAATTCTCATTACTTTTGAGATCACAAAATCACACAATTATAAATTATATCAGTTTCTTGTATATGACATGGCCAAAACAGGGATCACAATTCAAAATGACTTATTCATCAATCATGTAGAACAAAAGATAATGACTGATCAACAGATCAACACTATCACTGCCTTTACTGAACACAGCCCGACGGCAAACAAATCAATATAACATGATCAGGTGATTGTTTTCTAAAAATAAATTGCTTCAAATTGATCTTGCAGACAGCTGATATGGTCGAATGCAGACTCTGCAACAATTGGTTATTATAAGCCCAGACATGAACATGATCTGTCAATAAAGGATAAGTTATAAACGGTTTTATTAATAATGATTTCATTAAAACTTTGAAGTTTTAGTTTAATACACCGATCAGATTAGCTCAGTCATTAGCGCTTCTGACTATCAATCCAGGGGTCGCGAGTTTGAATCCTCGCCCAGCCACAATCTCCGTGATGGTTAATAAACGACATTGCATCTCTTTATCATTCATCTCTCACCACTGATTCAAGTGGGAAAGTATTAAGTTACTTGTGGAAATGGGGTGTGCTCAAGTACTGGTTAACCTTCCAGGATCCAAGGAAACAGTGGTTATGTTAACTGATAATCTGCTAGCCCTGGATGGCATAAAAATGATGCTAAATATTCAATCAATCAATCAATAATATACTGATCAGAGAGGGCAGGCATTGTCATTCAGCCTGATTTCTAACAGCTGAATTTTATATAAGAATTAAAGTAACTGGGCCCTAATCATATTCAGATTATATGATTTTGTCAGTGTCTGCATGTACAAAATATTTTAACCCAATAATCTGCTGAATTTGTATACCTGATGCTGAATCCAGCCTTGCTTTCTATAAATTATTATACAAACGGTGATAATAATTATGAACTTACTGTTTGACAGCCAAACAATATAGACAGTGATGAGATTGTGAACCAGTCTGATCTGGGTTTATGTAGTTTGTAATATAGTGTTAGGCCATTATAAATTAATTGCTAGATTATCATCCAAATTTTTCTTAAAAACGGGAAAGCGGGAGGATTACTTTTTTTTTTTTTTTTTTTTTTATGAAAATAAAAAGGGTCGGGGTGGCATGAAAATAAGGGGCGGGCGGGGATGTAATCTAGCAATTAATTTATTATGGCCTTATTGATAATAAATAGTGATTTCATATTGGCCCAGGATTGTTATACTGGCCCAAGGCTGTGCCAATATGTCTGACCGAGGAATAATAACTGGGCTAATATAAAATTACACACATATATATATATTAAGTTTCAGTGCACTTTAACATTTAAATTATGGATTGATATCTTCAAAAGCGCCAACCTAAACATTATATGATGTTATCACACATTGATTTAATGATCAACTTTGGGTTTCAAATTCATGACTGGATTCATGAATGGAAGTAGTCATATTGGCCTTGTTTTTTTCATATTGGCCAAGTTCAGTTTATATTGGCCGAATTCGCATCATATAACATCATTTTTTACCTCGATAACAAGGCAAATACAATAAAGTTAATTAATAAATGGTGTTATTGGTGTGACCAGCAAGCTTAGACATAATAAAGTATTTTAGATTTGCATCAAATGTTAAATACCCTTTAGGACAATTCCCAAAATATGCAATTCACACTCATGTCTGTTTCTGTAGTTTCAGACAGCACATTTGTCTAGTGGTAGAGCATCTGTCTTGCATGCGGATTGGTTCAATCCCTCCCTGGCCAAGTTGTACAGGGTACTATAAGCTTCCTTGTTTGATCCTCTGCACTTAGGGGATAGTTCTAGGACCGGTTGACCTGGTGTCAGTATAATGTAACTGGGTGGGGTATCATACCATGTCTACTGCATGACACTCCAGTGTGGCTATCTCAAACAGACACCATTGTGATATGACTGAAAAACTGTTGAAATTGACAGTTAAACAAGAATTTTATTTGTGTCAGATAACACTGGCTGTGTCTGATAATATAAACAATGAACAGTGGCTATGAAACTGTACACTCCTGTTGTACCAATGATCATAAGAAAACAAGAAACAATAATTCATCTTACTGTATTCCCAGACAGATACAATGAATTCAGTCATAATTTGTAAAGTAGCTCTCCTAAAAATCTGCTATTAATAGCACTTCAAGAGATTTAGGTCACACATAGAATTCTGCCAGTGCCCCATATACTGGCACATGCACATAAAGAAAAAGCAAGAACACAATGGTACAACATGTTAGTATTTCAGCAGGGCAGGGTGGTGCGGGTCTGGGCGGGGCAAGCAGGACAGGGCAGTAAATTTCATACTTATGTTTTCCAGCAAATTTCATAGAAATGTGAGTGTTGGTTCAAGAAAAATCACAGATATGATTTTCAATGATGAAAATGCAAAGGACCATAACTTAAACAAAATTCATTTAACCAGAACACAAAATAGATATGCTGCTGCATGCACACAACTACACATCAAACTGATCTTTCCCGACAAGTTTCAGAAACATCCAACCGCATATGTTGAGGAGTTACCTAGACAAGATTTGTGACAGACAGACAGACAATATGTGGAGTCTGAGTCAAAACCACACCACTTATTCATATAAAATATGTCGTCATTTTAAATGAAAAATCTATTTTAGTCAAATTTTTACCTACACACATAGGCCAAAGTAGGAAATCCTTGTTAAATAATAATATTTTATATTGGCACGTTGTTTAAAAATAAATATCCTTATGGCTATATGCGACCAGTGACTGAGTATATATCATGGTGGCGGGGATTTACCAATTTTAAGATTTTGAAAAATCATAAATATACCGGTACATCCATTGAAATGAGAGAGAAAATTAATAAGTAAAATATGTACCAAAAGCGAGTCAAACTGGAACGCTGGAAGACAAGATATCGACTCAGTGATATAGGCCCTTACTTAACTGCAACAATCATCTTCAATAAAATAGAGAATAATTATTGGTGTCTGTGAGATCATTATTATTTTGAGTGAGCACTTAAGTCACAGTATGGTCACGAGCGGAAAAGCCACAAGTGAGAATGTGTAGTTAAAATTAAATTTCATTGAAAACAACAATTTTTATTTGATGTCAGATTGAAAAACCGTAAAATTACCATTTATATATAATTTCACTATCTTATAAACAGTGAAATTACTAAAAGTATTTAGAAATTTGTGTAATCCATCAAGAAGCATAAAACAAAACATAACATAATTATCCTTCCTCCAATTAATTGAAACATGTAATTGTATTAAACTGCATCCCAATGTTTTATTCATAAATATATCCCAAATAAAATGTCTTAAACGGGGCGGTAGTGCAGTTGCTAGAGTGCTGACCGCTCGTAACAGAGGTTGCGAGTTCTATCCCCTGCTCAACCTAATGCCTTTAAAACAGTCATCAGCACTGGTTCTACCCAGGAATCAGACTCGAGAGCGGTTCATATATAATCTTTCTTCAAAAATCAAGTTAAAATAAATTACCAATACCGGTAATAATTTATGAAGCTAAATAAAATGTCTTAATCAATGGTCAACTACAAACAATCAAGATTATACCACTTATGGTTTCACTTCAAGTTCCCCTGAATATCAAACTTAAATCACAAACAGTAAAATCTATAATTACTGAAATGAATCACAATTCAAACATGTAATGTGTTCAATGTTGAGTGTTGTTTTTTATAGTGGCTACTAATTTCCATTCCAGCATACTTATCCATCATCCTATACAGATGTATGGATCCGGGACAAATCCCACTGAGATGACCATAGATGTATCACACCACCCTTTAAATTACATAATGGCTTCCATAAAATCACTGGTTATAACCTCGTCCAATAAATATTTAAATCCTGAATCCAGTCCTGCTGACAATTGTGTAATCAGTCAAACATCATTATAAACAAGTATGACAGGAAATATTAGGAAGATACTTTTGTACTTTAGTTTTGACAGAAGACGTGCAACAAGGAAATGAAATACCGGTATTTTAATTTATTTTGAAAGGTGTTATGGATCCTTGTTCCTCAATCATGAATGTGGTTTCAACGCGTTTTGCAAATTTTTCAGGTTAAATATGGCATATTCAGTTTTGTTGGTGGAGGGAGGTCTCAAAATGAATTTGAGTAGAACAACCGTCCTTCCCCAGGTAACGGGAAAACTTTCTCACATAAGGTGTTTGACGTGAGCCGGACTCAAACCTACTGCCTTAGTGGTTAAAGGCAAGTGATCTTGAGACGGTGCCTTTTTGGTAATAAAAAATAAAGAAAGAGACATACAACAATTTATTTAATATATAAATTTCACTTACTACAACATTTCTGAATATAAATATATCACCATGATGAAAATATGGAATTATAATACCTCTGCATGTTTGTTGGAACACTGTCATTTTTGTGGTATGAGAATACTGGAGTGGTCTATGATTATAATATTGCGGTATGAAATACTGTAACTGTAGCACTCTATATAATATTGTGGTATGAAATAGTGTAGCAGTCTATATAATATTGTGGTATGAAATACTGTTACCATTCTATATAATATTGTGGTACGAAATACTGTTACCATTCTAAATAATATTGTGGTATGAAATACTGTTACTGTAGCACTCAATATAATATTGTGGTATGAAATACTGTTACTGATCTAAATAATACTGTGGTATAAAATACTGTAGCAGTCTTATATTATAATATTGTGGTATGAAATACTGTAGCGGTCTATATAATGTTGTGGTATGAAATACTGTAGCAGTCTTATATTATAATATTGTGGTATGAAATACTATAGCGGTCTATATAATGTTGTGGTATGAAATACTTTAGCAGTCTTATATTATAATATTGTGCTATAAAATACTGTAGCGGTGTATATAATATTGTGGTATGAAATACTGTAGCAGTCAATATAATGTTGTGGTATGAAAAACTGTAGCGGTCTATATACATGTAGTATTGGGGTATGTAATACAGTAGCGGTCTATATAATATTGTGGTATGAAATACTGTTACCAGTCTATATAATATTGTGGTATGAAATAGTGTAGCGGTCTATATAATAGTGTGGTATGAAATACTGTAGCAGTCTATATAATATTGTGGTATGAAATACTGTTACCGATCTATTTATTATTGTGGTATGAAATACTATATTGGTCTATATAATATTGTGGTATGAAATACGGTTGCAGTCTACATAATATTGTGGTATGAAATACTGTTACCAGTCTATATAATATTGTGGTATGAAATAGTGTAGCAGTCTATATAATATTGTGGTATGAAATACTGTTACCGGTCTATATAATATTGTGGTATGAAATACTGTTACCAGTCTATATAATATTGTGGTATGAAATTATGTTACCGGTCTATATAATATTGTGGTATGAAATACTGTTACCGGTCTATATAATATTGTGGTATGAAATACTGTAGCGGTCTATATAATATTGTGGTATGAAAATACTGTAGCCAGTCTACATGATATTGTAGTATGAAATACTGTAGCAGTCTATATAATATTTTGGTATGAAATACTGTAACCAGTCTATATAGTATAGTGGTATGAAATACTGTAGCGGTCTATATAATAGTGTGGTATGAAATACTGTAGCAGTCTATATAATATTGTGGTATGAAATACTGTTACCGGTCTATATAATAGTGTGGTATGAAATACTGTAGCAGTCTATATAATATTGTGGTATGAAATACTGTTACCGGTCTATATAATATTGTGGTATGAAATACTGTTACCAGTCTATATAATATTGTGGTCAATATACTGTAGTGGTCTATATAACATTGTGGTATGAAAGTATACTGTAGGGGTCTATATTATATTGTGGTATGAAATACTGTAGCATTCTATATAATATTGTGGTATGAAATACTGTTACCAGTCTATATAATATAGTGGTATGAAATACTGCTGACGCCTATATAATAGTGTGGTATGAAATACTGTAGCAGTCTATATAATATTGTGGTATGAAATACTGTAGCAGTCTATATAATATTGTGGTATGGAACACTGTAGCTGGTCTATATAATATTGTGGTATGAAATACTGTTACCAGTCTATATAATATTGTGGTATGAAATACTGCAGCAGTCTATATAATATTGTGGTATGAAATACTGTTACCAGTTTATATAATATTGTGGTATGAAATACTGTAGCAGTCTATATAATATTGTGGTATGAACTACTGTTACCAGTCTATATAATATAGTGGTATGAAATACTGCTGATGCCTATATAATAGTGTGGTATGAAATACTGTAGCAGTCTATATAATATTGTGGTATGAAATACTGTAGCAGTCTATATAATATTGTGGTATGGAACACTGTAGCTGGTCTATATAATATTGTGGTATGAAATACTGTTACCAGTCTATACAATATTGTGGTATGAAATACTGCAGCAGTCTATATAATATTGTGGTAGGAAATACTGTTACCAGTTTATATAATATTGTGGTATGAAATACTGTAGCAGTCTATATAATATTTTGGTATGAAATACATCAGCAGTCTATATAATACTGTGGTATGAAAAACTGAAGTGGTCTATATAATATTGTGATATAATGAAACACTGTAGCCGGTCTATATAATATTGTGGTATGAAATACTGTTACCAGTCTATATAATATTGTGGTATGAAACACTGTAGCAGCCTATGTAATATTGTGGTATGAAACACTGTAGCCAATCCTAATTTTGTGGAATGAAATGCTGTGGCCAGTCTTTATAAATTTGAGATATGAAATACTGTAGCCAATCATAATTTTGTGGAATGAAACCTTGAGGCCAGTCTTTATAATTTTCTGGACTGAATCTATATACTTTTCTGGAATGAAACAATATAACCAGTCTATATAATTTTGTGAAATGAAACACTGTAGCCAGTCTATAAATAAATAAAAGTGATAAGATGCTACTTCCTGATTCTGATAACCCACATGGCCCTCACTATTTACAGGACATGGGGTTGTTTACAATCCATCCACAACTTGTATGATAGTATAAGCTTATTATATTATGAGCATTGTTTTATGATCATTGTTTAGAGTGTAATTTTGTTTGAATATTTACATTTTGTTACTTTAAAATAAGAGTTTTAGTCAGTCTACAGTCTTCATTATGTTCACAAGGACAATTATTATCACTAGCAAAGAATTACAGACAGGAGGAAAGGCAACTGATTGAGATTTTGTGAATGCTTGCATATTCCTGCAAAATCTTGTTTTCAATTATCTTAACTTCTATTCATCTCAAAAACACAAATCAAAATTCTTACATTGCAGAATGAATTCGCATCAAAACAATAACATTCCCAGAAATTTGTGTTTAAAATTTTTGATGTACTTTTGATTACAAAATTTGTATACTGCAGTCAAAACAACAACAAATGATGATAATTTTTCCTTCAAACTGCAATATCATGTGAATTATGAATGATTAATTTGGCAAATAATTAATCCTTCATGTGCTATTTCATCAACATTTAGTCAGGAGATGCAAGTTTCCTATCCTTCTAGTACCAGTAAATAGATTTACGCCAGTAGTAAACCATATACTTCAGAAATCCCTACCACAAGTATCAACAAACTGTAAGAGTCATTCATTGCTCAAGGAAATAAAGAATTTCAACAGAAATCTTTATTTGAAATATTAATTTTTTTTTACCGTATATAACCTTATAAATGCCCCCACTCTAATAAACGCCCCCCACCTATTTTTCTGGAAAATCAAAAAATAAAACTATATGCGATTTGAGTACGTATTCGCCCATCTTTCCCTGATCGATTAATTTTGTTACACAGACAACAATAAGCGGAGTGTTTATTACCTTTGAACTCTTTAACCCATTGTTTATATCTTGGGTGACCACTTAACCACTTTTGGTTGAACAAATACTTCCCCATATTTGCTGTTTAATACTAGTAAAAATACCGTCTGCCAATTAAAACAATACAAAACGTTGACAATGCGGTTAGTCTGTGTACGCTGAAAGCTCATTGTTCCCTGTTGATAAGAGCAAGCGTCCAAGTGATTTAAAGTGAAGAGTACACTGACCATAAATTTGGATATTCCAGTACGCAGACTAGTAATTTCATACAGATTTTCAGCTTTTTTTCATCCAATGTCGATTATTTTTTTTATAATCAAATAATTCTGAACCACTTTTTCGGGGATTTAAACCGGATTTAAGGTTTTTTCCAGGGCTTTATTGGTTTTATTGTATTTTTAACTGTTGTTAAATTTGATTTTTTTATCTTTTATAAACGCCCCCACCTTGTAAAATGTAACGCCCCTGAGGGCGTTAATTAGGGAATATACGGTATATGACATAATTTGGGATTTTTTAATGAACCATATTTTTATTGCTAAATTTCAAAGTTACCAGTGCGGCATTAAAGGGAATATATAAGGATTTTTCAAAAAAATTAAATTGGCTAAAAACATTTATTTCCAATATAGCATCCCTTTATATACTCACTAATCCCGCATTTGCAAAAGGATATCTATTTAAACATGCCAAAATACTATATTGAAAAGGGATTTCCTAACTTGGGCTACGTGCCTAGGTCAGACTAAAATAGATTTCCCGCTTAAAATTGCAACATATTGTGTGACGTATTAAATGAGTCATGCAATTACAGTTTAATTTCAATGTGATCCGTTATACAGGTATACCATCAATACAATTTATTTCATCTTAGAAACTGTCCGAATGACAATATAAAGGTAATTATGTGCTGACTATCTTTAGAATAGGGATTTCGTTTCAAGTTTTGCACTCCAATTTAAATATCGATTATGTCACATTTTGGTGAATTTGACACACCAAACCATTTGGATTTTATTTATTAATGATAATGAGATGCTGTTTATCTATTTTTAATTTTTTTTTTATATTTGGAGACATTAATTTTATAGCTTTTTTCCAAATATAATCCCTCTAATGTAATCTTTATTGTAGTATAACAGGCTTGCCATTGATTCAATATGTTCCTATCGTGAGACGATCTCGTTTTTCCTGTCCAACTTTTTATTTTGCTCTCTAAGTCAGAAATGTTACCCTTATATCGCCATACATATATAATCATTTGATGGACACCTGTTGCTATCACATTGCTGAATATAGGCCTCTACCGGTATTTAAAAAGGAAAGAAAGCTCTGAACAGATATTTAAACCTTCCTTTACCAATTGATTAAGTATCAACCAATGTTTTGCATTAAACTACAGTATTAAATATTTTTTCTTAAATATCCATCACATCATTTCTTTCTGTTTTATTTTAGGAAGTCTTTATTACAAAAAATATTTTGCTTAAAGCCTCATTAATCTTCCAAAATGCACACTTTTTGATAATAACAAAAATGATTGTAATTAAATGTGTTTATAGTATTGTCAAAACTATTCCTCTAGACCCCTTAGTGATTGTTTTAACCCTTTACTTCATATAGACGCCTTTGGACAACTAATATTGAAAGCATTAATTCACCACGTATCAGCAATGGGTGAATTATGTTTATATTAACTGACCGAGTGGAAAACAGTGCAGGAAGTGTTCAGATTGCTTGTTATAATAGCCTTCTATGACTGGTGCGGGAAAATGTGTATCTATGGAGTAAAGGGTTTAAAAAAAAGTGAGAATATAAATAACTTCGATCGAAATGTGTATTTCTTAGGCGAGCGGACCAAGCTTTTAACTTTTGTTTACATTTTTGTAATTCCTTAATGACTCGGATGCTTTCCGACTGTACCTACGCCAGAGCTCAGAAGTACACAAATGAATACTGCAGTGGTAGTGTGCAGATTAAGATCGTTAGATAAGTTGTTCATTAATAAGAAAAGTTATGGATTCTCTAATATTATGTATCTCTATTGGGTTTCTTTTTTTTTTTAAATTTATTGATTCTGCAATAAAACTGTACTTAGCGTAGTATGCATTATAATATATATAACGCACCGAAAAACAATGAGTACGGAAAACTAGTTTGGTCTAGTAACTCTTGCTCAGGATCCTCCCTTGAATATATGTGTGATACTTTTGCATGCGCTATTACGTCACAAATCACTTTATTGAAGTCAATATTGAGAGGGTGGTTTGTTTACTTTATTTTTAATTTTATATGAACAATCTGTCGCTTACGTGCAATAAATTAGTTTGTGTGTTCCAGTTCATTCATACACTGAGGGAAATAAAGGGGATTTTCTTAAAAACTATCTAACTGCAATTGGTTATTTAACTTTAACCGTATCCTCAACATACTATGTTTCTCTCTGAAGTGAATCGATCATATATTACATGTACCGACCGATGCATTTCTGAACAAGCTTCCGTAACTCTCCCTTTTTTGCCGAAAGTGTTTATCAGAAAGAGACGAACATCAATTTGTAAACAAAACCCATTCTTAATTATTTACTCATAATGTGCTTTGTTTATTTTTGCATTTGCAAAGTCTCTCCGTGATCAAATAAACATATATTCTATCATCTGGAAGAGTAAAACTGACTTACATTAAAACTAACAAGAGGCCCAAGAGGGCCTGAGGACGCTCTACTGACTCATAGTGGCCATAGCACTTTTTGAAATTCTACTATGCAATAGAAACATCGGCCATCTTGAATTTTAGATAGAAAAAATAAATCTTTTGTATAGTCTCCTATGCAAAAGAAACATCCATGTGAAGTTTCAATTTAATTGGCCTAGTGGTTTCAGAATAAATGAAAAAAAAAGAGAGAATTTTCCGTTTTCCCATAGTATCCCTATGTAAAATTCTACGTCCCCTTACAGGGCCTCTATATATTTTAGCCCCTAAATTCTTATCTGCAATCAAACCCCTACACTTAGGGATACTTTATATCAAGTATGTACAAATCTGACATACCGGTTCTTAAGAAAACAATTTTACTAATTCCCAATTTGTACCCTTTTGGGGCTCCTTCTGACCCCTTAAGACATAGGAACCCAGTCATTTTTACAAATCTTAACCTCCTTCACCTAACAATGCTTTAGTGAAAATATAGGCAAAATCATTTCCATTTAAAAAAAAAAAAAAAAAATATTATATTGACATGTGTCCCCTAAATGAACTCTCGGGGCAGGGTCATTTTTAACCCTAGGGACACCATTTGAACAAATGTAAAAGAACTATAGTTGGTCATCATTACTACATACACATTTTGAAAATCTGTTAGGCCGTTCATGAGAAGAAGATTTTTTAAGTTTTGGACTATTATTAGTAATGGCGGCCATCTTGAATTTCAGATCGAAAAAAAAAAATCTTCAGTATAGTCTCCTATGCAATAGAAACACCCATGTGAAGTTTCAGTTTAACTGGCCTAGTGATTTCAGAACAGATGAAAGAAAAAGAAAATTTTCTGTTTTCCCATAGTATCCCTATGTAAAATTCTAAGTCCCCTTACAGGGCCCCTATACATTTTAGCCCCTAAATTCTTATCTGCAATCAAACCCCTACACATAGGGATAATTTATGCAAAAAATATGAACAAATCTGACATACCGGTTCTTAAGAAAACAAATTTAGTAATTCCCAATTTGTACCCTTTAGGGGCCCCTCCTGACCCCTTAAGACAGTAAAACCCAGTCACTTTTACAAATCTTAACCTCCTTCACCAAACAATGCTTCTGTGAAGAAAGATATAGGCAAAATCATTTCCATTTTAAAACAAAAAATAAAAAAATATTTTAATGACATGTGTCCCCTAATTGAACCCTAGGGGCGGGGTCATATTTAATCCTAGGGACACCATTTGAACAAATGTAACAAAACTATAGTTGGTCATCATTACTACATAAACATTTTGAAAATCTGTTGGGCCGTTCATAAGAAGAAGATTTTTTAAGTTTTGGACTATTTTTAGTAATGGTGGCCATCTTGAATTTCAGATTGAAAAAAAAAATCTCTGGTATAGTCTCCTATGCAATAGAAACACCCATGTGAAGTTTCAGTTTAATTGGCCGATTGGTTTCAGAGAAAGTGCTGCTAACAGACGACAGACAAAGGACGACGGACGACAGACAACGCGCCATCGCATCGTAAAAACATCCTTTTTTCACTAAGAAGTAATGTTGACAATGGATCGATGGATAAAAGTTAAAGATTTCTTCTTTGGAAAATTGACAGCTAGGCTATATATATATATATATATATATATATATATATATATAATTTAGACTAAAAAATGTTAATATAGGATTTATTTCTTTTTTTTTCTGGTTTTCATTCATGTGTAAAGAATGTCAAATCACACACAAAATTTACATAACGTCCTTTGCTTTAAACTTTATTTGATTTGGGCATGATTTGACATTCTTTACATATGCATAACAAACAGAAAAAAATGAATTTAATACTTTTATAATTATTATATAATTATTTTATAATTTAAATCCTGATTATTATTATAAAATTATATATATATATATTAACATAATTTGCGTAGACTCATCAAGTGAATGGAAATTTAAACTATCTGCTGTAAATTAATGTGTAAGAATAGTCAATACATCACTTCTGTCCTGGTTGACATTAATTCACTAGATCTATTGTAATGAATATTGTTTCCTCTGCATCAATGGTTCGTTTATTGTAAAATGACGAAATATTTTGAGGTGAAAAAATTGAACACCCACCTTTTACCTCCCAATTTGGATAGATAAATTATTAATAATTCAAGGGAGTAGCCTAGTTGCACGAATGCTCTACCAACTGAGCTAACCGAATCGCTCATACATTTCTCTCCTAGTAGGTTATGTACACACAGTAACATTTACGTAAATTTGGATCGAGGTAGGTATTGTCTATTAACTGATCCGAGTTGAATTTCAGATTTATATTTCACAGTATTACAAGTTACGTAAAACATATTTTGTTTACAGCAAATTTAATATCACATTTATGATATTACAACTCAGAGATAAATGAAAATGTAATAACAAAAATTGTCAATGTCAGACTAGTTCAACTTTATCAGTTTATATCATTTTGACAAACAGTTTTGTTTATCAATTTTGTCTTAACAATCACTTAATTTGTATTTATTTCAACACGAATATAGGCATAAATATCCTCATTCTGCATTCAATGTTTGTGCCAATATTTTAACATTTGACATGTTTAAAATTTTGACAACACCTCAAATATAATTTTATTAACAACCCAATTTCAATAACAATGGTGACTTCCTAAAATATAAAAACACATCAACTAAAACACAATGAACAAAGCAGCTAGGTCTAATTCTCTGTACCTGAATATTAAAGAGAGAAATGGCGAATAATATATTATTTCCTACCATCACTCTATGTTTTTCTGTGTCCGTTCTGTCTGCTCCAGACAGATGACCTATGACCTGGAAATGATGTTGATTAGAACCATATGAGTTCATGCTATTCTTGTTCACTAATTTAATCGATGAAAATGGTCGCAAGTTGTGATAAGAATTCGTTTCGTGGCTTTTATTTGAATAGTGAAAATTCTTTTAACTTTCAACCCACAGATGACAAAACGGTGACTAAAGTTAGTAATACATATAATGCAAAAAAATACTGGCGTGAGTGATATTAACAGGTAAATTGTTTCAAAAAGTACATCCTCTGAAGCAAAAAGACTAAGACCCAAATCCTTTAACCAAAGGGACAGCATAAGCACTCTTGTGGCTTAGTTTTGACATGTAAGCGTGAAAAGTGTTCTGTGGAGTAAAATATGCTCCCATATAATCAGGGGCTTAAGCACAAGACAACAGACAATCTGATCAACATGTTTGTTAATTGGTAACACATTTAAAGAGACTAACATCAGGAAGACGATTATGGGAGTGCGTAGGGCAGCACCTATCACGGTTGTTCTCCGTGTAAATATCAATGTTACATCTTCAATACAATTTAATATAAATTTACATAATTCATTGTAATGAGCATGGTTTACAGGATAAGACTGAAAGAGACTACTGCTGATCGTGACCAAGGTCCTAAAAACTTCTTAAAACAGAAATTAAATAATAATAAAAAAAGACACACAGTCTGATTAAGATTCGTCTTAAAAATCCAACTTCACTTCAATTTTTAATTTAATGTGAACTGATTACCATTTGCCTTTCATATATGTCATGAATGGTGTAATTATTGATTACAACAATTGCATATTATTTTTAAAAAAGACAGCAGTTATGATAAAATAAAGTACTCTTTATGATAAGCTCATATGTAGGAAAATATATAATTTATGAATGATATATGTAGCACATAAGCACAACAAATACACTCCAAAAAGGGACATAGTTGGAACTAGGAACCATACTGCACAAGTAAAGCGGAAATTGCCATTGTTCAAGGTACCAACCCGGTTTTAAAATTGGTTGAAACTTGTTTCATTGAGGAAATGTCTGGCGGGGCTGTAATTAAAGGAGATTTATTTATTTATTAAAACGTATTTATATATTATAATTTTTATAGCACTATATTTATAGCACTCTTTTCATATATAAAATACGCTCAAAAGTGTTTTACAAAACAAAACGTACATACAGTGTATAAAACAAAGACATATTATAATACATTAAAAGAAACAACCTACTTTAGAACACATTTAGAAATGCAAACATATTACAAAAAGTTGCAGGTAAAAAATATACTGTAGTCATAAAATAAGTAAGATACGTCATTGTTAACAGTTTAGTTAAAACATAACAAAAATACCAATGTTAAAATTACAGACAGTTCATTCAAGTAATATAACTTATTTTCCATTCCATAAAACATCCGGAAAGTTCAGTTTATATAATATTGTATAAAAAGTGTGTTTTTATATAAAGGGAGATAATCAAATTCACAACAACGGAATTCGCCGAATTTATTGGTTTGGCAGATGTCTGATATTGTATCTAGGAGGCCTTTCCGGGGGTTTTGGAGATCTAGAGAACATGGCCATTTATTTTCAGAGATCTGGGGGACATTGGCTATTACTTTCAGAGACCCAGGGATCAAAGGCCTAATTTTAGAGATCTAGGGATATTGTCCTTAATGAAAAAAAGTACCTTATTTGATCAATTTTATCAGATACATATAAACAGAGATAGGCAACTGGAGGCACTTGTCTAAATTTCAGGTGGCACATTTTGTTGGTTTTTTTTTGTAGTTTAGTTTGAACTTATTAGTTTTATTTCGGTTTTGAAACAAGTCTTACGACTTAGACAAATCACGCTCGAAGTCTTCCTGTGTATAACTAATACTAAGCATATGTGGAAAAAGTGTCTTGCTTAAGGACACCACACAGTCGTGGCGAAGGATTAAAATACCCACAACCCTCCGATCACGGGTTCGGTGCTTTACCACTAGATCAAGTGGCGTTTTCTAAGTCATTGAAACACACATCCTCCAGAATCAAACAATACAATTTTGTGATTATGGTATCAAAAGAAAGGGCTTGGTTTGGGAGATTATTTTTTTCTTTTTCAAATTTAAAGAAATGAAGAATTTTACGCTTAAAGTTTTTGTGTGTGATCGTTTTCTCTTGTTTTAGCCCATTTTTGAAATATGAAATAAGAAAAACGAATTCAAATATTCATATGAAACTTTTGCCACCGATAGAAAACTTACTGCCATATCTTTCTACTTAATATTTCTATTTTATTTTGTTTTGTTTAAACGTACATGGTATTTGATAAATCAAGACTACCGTTTTTTGATTAAAAATCTTCTTCTTTTTTTCGTGAAATTTCAACATATTTCGATTTCAATCAGTAACAATTTAAACTCATAAGAAAAATATTAAATAAATTGTTAATTTCAGACCAAGCTTCGAAGAGTTATTATAGAAATACTTAAAGTGCCGTGGACATTATATTGCTATTAGCCTGCTATTAACCTGCCAGTCTCTGTAATTAAGTCACTGACTTTATGTATAACTTTTAAACTTGATCATAATTTACTTTTAAAATGAGATGTCGACTGCTTGAAATAGCTTTTGACCGCTTTGGAGGTTTCTTACGTGTTAGTCTGGGCCCCTGCACAACTTCATCCCATAATCGTATGTACCCGAATTAAATTTTAGATGGTATTTCTGACCAAAGATATATTTACAGTACTGATGAGTAAAGGCAGAAGAGTGCATTGGTTAACATACTTATAAGCTATATCATCCCCAACATTTTTTAAAGAATCTTATCCAAACTCGCACATCATTTGTATAACCACAAACTCTTGGAGTTCTTGAACCAGCGTGATTAAACCACAAATGCTCCCTGCCACAGGGCTTACAAGCACATTTTTAAGGAAACCTAAAAATACATTTTCTCGTAAAGTTCAAGCCATAGTCCATATATATTTTAAATAAGGAAAAGAAGACAGTACATGGATTTTGCTTATTATGATGATGTGTAAATTATAATAGAGAGGATTATAGTGGACGTTTTACTTTAGGAAACACTATTTGGTACTTTCAGGGAACTGTTTAAAACTTTTGGAGATATAGGGAACAGTTGAAATACTTTAAGAGATCTGGGGAACATGGACAATTACTTTTGGGGAACTTTGGCAAATGCTTTTGGAGATCTGGGGAACAATAGGCATTACTTTAAGAGATCCAGAGAACAGGACCCCACTCCGGGAGCACCTCATCTATGGTTTGCATTGTAGCTAGGCGCACTCGCCGTAGTCTGGTCTGTACATTTATGTCTTGGTTATTCACAAATAATTATCTCCATATATATATCATGCATTGTGAATGAGCATCTGAAAAGATCCAAAAATCGTAAATTCCGTTGTTGTGAATTTAATTATCTCCCTTTATTAAATTAGATATATATGAATTCACTATATCTATATGATCCAACGGGTTTATAAATCTGTCCTTTATATAGCATGTGAATAGTTACAAATCCTTAACTGGATCCTACTCATATAAAGCTATCAGTTCATGTATGTAAATTTGTCCACCCTGTCCAGATGTGTTGCATGTAATTCCATAGTATATAAGTCGCCGTCGACATCAAATATATTGGTTTGGCCGAGGCCTTGATATTGTATCTATGGTTTGCATTGTAGCTAGGCGCACTCGCTGTAGTTTGGTCTGTACGTTTATGTCTTGGTTATTCACAAATAATAATATATACAGTAGAGAGAATTACCATTTTACAGTGCTAAAACCTAAAACGAGATATCCTTAGCTAGCTTTCGGTTTTACGCCTTCATCAAATGACAAAAAGAAAAGAAAACAACAACAAAACATTGACACAAGAATATAAACAAGTTCTTATATATAGAATGAGGAACCTACTGTAAAATATTACAAACTAAAACTTTTAACTATATACACTACAAATGCGTGCGACCACGCACCCATAACCCATATGACGGTAGTATCCCTTACATTTGTTGTTTTTAGAAAAGGTAGAAGCATATATTAGCAACAAGTAGTTAAAATTATTGTGACCTACATAACACAGAGGTAGCGTTTACAGGAATGAGTCTTGTGGCAGAATCGCAGAGCGGTTAAAAATAGAATCGCAGACAATTGCGTGAAGACGGTTTTGTAAGCCGACATTTATAATAAACTGAATATTAGATCAAACCTGTATATAAATAGAATACGCTAGCTAAGGATATCTCGTTATAAGTTATACGTTTTAGCACTGTAATATGGTAATCCTCGCTACTGTATTCACTATTTCTATCATTTATGTATCCTTCGCGGATCCGGTGTTCCTAAAAGTTGTTTTGTTAGACGTATGATTCTCCCTATCATATATATATATTGTTATTTTCATTTTCATCCCCTGAAAAAGGTATAATATATATTCCGAAAGCGCTCTTTTTTTTATTGTTTTTTTTTTAAAGAATTCAGTATTGTTTGGGTGTATTAATTAATTTTTAATAATTAATTTATTATCTCTCCCATATATTTATAAACATTGTATTAAAATCAACAAGTCTAAGTGATTCGAAGCCAATATAGGCAATTACAAGCATTCATACTTTGAATAATGTTAGACTGAAACAATCTTAGTGATGGTGTTGTGGAAGAAGATTTCATCCAATGCTTCAAGTCACTGAGTCTGATTTTAAAACGCGCATTCCCGTTGTAGTCAAGCAAGAATTGGTTATTTGAACAACGTTATATTCAGATATTACTTGAACATTTTCAGGACTTGCGGTCAATGTTACATATGAGGAACCATTAATCGGCGGAGAGTCTCTGTATAAAACGTGACTGATTATTTAAAGCAAAGAAGTATAAAGAGAAGGACAGGCAACTGATTGAGTTTTGTGAACGATCGCATATTCACGCAAAATCTCGCAATATCTCGTTTTCAATTATCTTGACTTCCATTCATCTCAGGAACACAAATCAAAATTGTTACATTGCAGAATGAAAACTTCACCATAACAATACCATCCGCATAAATTTATGTTTAAAATTGTTGAAGTACTTGTGATTACAAAAAAATAACGACAAATTACGATAATTTTTCCTTCAAACTTAATACATTATGCGCTGTGTCTGTAAATAATCATTTTGCGTAATCGAAACACGTTTAAACATTAGATACAAGTTAAAACAAATATGTTGCTTGTGAAATATGAATGATTAATTTGCAAATTATGATTCCTTCGTGTGCTATGGAGCGCGTGGTCTAGTGGTAGAGCACCGAACCCATGATCGGAGGGTCGTGTGTTTGATTCTCCGCCACGGCTATGTGTGGTGTCCTTGAGCAAAACACTTTTTCCGCATATGTTTTGTACTTGTTCTACCCAGGAAGACTTCGAGCGTGATTTGTCTAAGTTGTAAGAACTTGTTTCACAATCGAAGTAAAATAAATAAGTTTAAACTGCTCTTTCATCAACATTTAGCCAGGAGATGCAAGTTTCCTATCATTTTATACAAGTCCTTGTTTAAAGAATCTATAGTTTTACTCACAGATTGAGCCCGTCGCAGAACACGTTCTATATTAAAAATTAGCACTGAATATTACCAACCAGTTACTATTTTTAAACCATTGAGCCGCATCA
The DNA here is from genome assembly GCA_029582155.1 of Panopea generosa. Classification (NCBI taxonomy): domain Eukaryota; kingdom Metazoa; phylum Mollusca; class Bivalvia; order Adapedonta; family Hiatellidae; genus Panopea; species Panopea generosa. Next base: position 30,283,828 of record CM055897.1, on the reverse strand, counting down.
CACTGCGTCAGGTACTCTGCGGTGCGATGCAGTTACGAATTTTATTTACCCCATTCCAACAAAACGCGGGAGTGTTTTACATGATCTGAACATTGTCAATATAGGTTTTTCTTGTCAAATGAATGATAACGATAACTCAAAATAATCAAACTAAAGTGTTGCACATTCTATTATCCTTATATAAGTTATATAAAATACAACATATAAAAATATGAGAGATGTATACATTTCCGTACACTTAAAACCAAGGTAGACTCTTCATCATAGCAGACGAGCCGAAGACGCGAGTATGACTTCGAAAGAAGTAAACAAAGATGGTAAATGCTTGAAAGCACTAGTTATACAGGCGTGGTAATCATTCCAGCACGATATTTTAGCTTTGTGTTGAGAGATACTACCAATGTCGTTCGATTTTGTTGTTACTTTTGATCCATCTGTCGTCGGCTGCTACGTTTTTTAAAAAAGTTGTTTTGTTTGGATTTTGTTGGAATATTGGTGACATTTTGCAAATTTCGTTCACTCATTCAAAGTACATTGTCATTGATGAGGATAGGTCAGATGGCATTTTGTATATTTTGATTGCATAGCCACGAAGTGAACGTTTATTTACGACTTTAACTTGACAGACGAAATTCCAAGATGGCGTCCACTGGGTCACTGATGTCTTCTGCTAGACAATGCAGACGATATTAGTTGGACGCTTCTGATCTAAATAAAAATGTTTATGTTCATTGATATAAAGTTTAGAGTAGTATATTTAACCTATAGAATTTATTGTCGTATAAATAAAATCTTTTGTAAGTGTGTATTTAAAAATATTGAGAAATTTACCACTCGAAGCATGCTTTTCAGCTGAAGACAATAAAAATATTCTAGATAAATTCATTTTATCTCAACAACACACCATATTTGAAACAAACTTGCCAAATATTTTGAACAAACTAGAGTAAGCCAAGGTATCTGGAATGTTCAAATATGACCAAACAAGTGACCCTTTACATAAATTCAGTTCTAGGCTTTTGCCATTTTCAGAAATTGAGAATCGGACAAGTATCTTAATACTATTTATTGATACGCGTGGATATGGGGATAAATTTGTCTTAACCTGCAGACCGGTAGTACTGATTGATAAACATGCAATACACTAATTTACAGTTTCACTACCATAAATAGTCTTTGAAATTAGCCGGTTGACGGACGCTTGAGACATGAAGACTTTTTATTGTGCATGTAAACTTTATAAGCCCGCTTGCCCAAAGGGCTCCTGCTTTAAAAAATATAAACTTGCCATTTTTTTTCTCAAAGGTTTTTATTTCAAATTTCAAAAATAGTTAACATAAATAACACCGAAAACAGTGGTGGCTAGAAGTTGACTGGTATACATAATTTTACTTGAGTTTCAGTTGCATACTAAACACTTTGATTTGTTCTGTACAGTGCATATAAATATATTACACTGGGGTCCCAATATAACGCGGTCCAATATAACACGAATTCTGTTATAATGTGTTTGCTACTTGGCTCCCATTTTTTTGGCAGAGGGGAAATGTCATGATGTGAAACTTGAAAATCTGCGCTAATGATCTAATGACAACCAAGCAATATATCGTCGCCATGTTTTGATTTGATCATCACTCCTCTTCTACCCACTTATTAGCCTTGATTAGAACAAACTGTTGTAACCTTTACCTCGCGGTGGTTTAAAGGATAGTTTAAGTGATTGATACATGCCAGCATTGAGTATTAACAGTTTGTAATAATCCGAGTGATTCAATAAATGCTGACACGCGCCAAACACAGATGTCATTTGCAAACTTTGTTATTATTGAGTGATCACGTGATCAAGCAACCAAGCGGTTGATAGGTATAAATATACCGTGGGTATTTTATCACATCATAAACACCAACTTATTTTTAGCTCGACTATTCAGAGAATAAAGAGAGCTGTTCTACTCACCCATGCCTCAGTGTTGGCGTCACACCTTGGTTAAAGTTTTTTATTCAAGTCCCTAGGCTATCTCAGTAACCATTGAATGTATTGCCTTCAAACTGTACACAAGCCTTCCTTGTCATCAACCCTACTATTATAACTAAGTTAGAATATAATACAAATTATTGCCCTTGTTTGACTTAGAAATTGTGGTTAAAGTATTTTGTTTGCAAGTACCATCAAGTCCATATCTCAGTAACCAATGCATGTACTGACTTGAAACTTTACACAAGCCTTCAGTCGTCAACCCTTCTACAATGACTAAGTTAGATAACTTTTGCATGAATGTAATGCAAATTATTGCCGTTGTTTGACTTGGAAAATCCATTTAAAGTTTTGCGTGCAAGTACCTTCAAGTCCATATCTCAGTAACCATTGCATGTATTTACTTTACACAAGCCTTCCCAGTCATCAACTCTACTACTATAACTAAGTTTGAAAACTCTTGCATGAATATAATGCAAATTATTGCCCTTCTTTGACTTAGAATTGTATGCAAGTACTGTCAAGTCCATATCACACCAACTGCTTAATGTATATGATTGAAACTTTACATATGGCTTTGTAGTCATGAAATCAACTAAATTAATCAAGTCGGATAACTCTTGCTAGAATGTTTTGCAAATTAGGGCCATTGTTTTACTTAAAATTTGTATAACTCAGCAATCACTGCGTATTTGATTGAAACATCATACAAGATATTGCAGACCTACCCAGTTTTGTCAATTTTTAGCTCATCTGAGCCGAAGGCTCACAGGTGAGCTTTTGTGATCGCCTGTTGTCCGTTGGCCGTCGTCTGTCGGTCGTCTTTAACTTTTTGCTACTAACTTCTCTGAAACCACTGGGCCAATTTTGATATAATTTCACATAAATGTTCCTTAGGTGACCCTCTATCAAGTTTGTTCAAACCAGCTTGATTCATCAAAAAACATGGCCGCCAGGGGGCAGGCAAGTTTAATTAGTAAAAACTTAAAAAAATTCTTCTTGTCAGAAACTACTGGTTCGTTTTAAAAATAATTTCACAGAAATGTTCCTTGGGCGACCCTCTACCAAGTTTGTTCAAGCCATGTTGATTGGTCAAAAAACATAGCGGCCAGGGGCTGGGGGTTAGTTAACTATATAAGCTAAAGTAAAAACTTAAAAAGTCTTCTTGTCAGAAACTACTGGCTCGATTTTAAAATAATTTCACAGAATTATTTCTTGGGTGACCCTCTACCAAGTTCGTTCAAGCCATCTTGATTCGTCAATAAGCATGGCCGCCAGAGGTCGGGGCAAGTTTGATTAGAAAAAAACTTGAAAAATCTTCTTGTCAGAAACTACTGGCTCGATTTTAAAATATTTGCACAGAAATGTTTCTTGGGTGACCCTCTACCAAGTTTGTTTAAGCCACCTTGATTGGTAAAAAAAAAATTGTTGCCAGGGGGTGGGGTTAGTTTACTATATAAGCTATAGTAAAAACTTGAAAAATCTTCATGTCAGAAACTACTGGCTTAATTTAAATTTCAAAGCTTTATTTAGAAATTTCAATGCTTAAATACCCCAAAATAGTGTTTATCTGGAGCACAGATTTTTACAAATTTATATTTAAGTGAGAAAAATCCTGCAAAATATATGGGCAACTAGAATGTCATTTTGGCATGTAAATTCTCAAAACATTTTTCATGAAGACTGAATATATATACTTGTTTTTAGATTTTTAACCTGCATTTAACATTAATATACAAAAAAATCTTTACTGGGTGGCACAATTTACCCCAATTGACCCCATAATACTTAATACTACCCCACACTAGCCCCAAACACATATTTAACTTAATCTAAGTTTTTTGTGTGTATTGCTTTGTCTCGTAATGCATTTGATAAAAGATTTACCATTAAATCTTGTGTATTTTTTTCCCACTTTTGTTAGTGAGAAACAGCTATGCATAAGGGCTTTTCTAAAATTAAATGTATGGGGGGAGGGGGGGGGGGGTCAGACGGCACTTAATTTTTTTACCCACAGAGCATATAATTTAATTGTGATAAAATACCACCATGCAAAAAATAAAATAAAAAGGCTAAAATCTCCTTTCTTATGTTTTCTGATTGTAACACTTGCAAAATTATTAGTCTGGACGGTTGCCGATGTCAACTTTTGATCTAATGCCGATATGCAAGTGATTACGTCACAATTTACCAGAGGTCGAGAATTAAATAAAGGGGCACTACCGATAACAAACGAAAAAACAACAACATAATAATGATAATAATAATTAAAGCTAAGTGTTTGTTTGTAACTAGTTGTCTTCTGAACTGTTTATTTTCAGTATACTAATTTCTTTAAAAAAAGAATAACTATTAAATTGATACAAACCGTAAAGAGAGTTATGTTTATAACTACACATGCCTAAATTTATGTACAAAATGAACACTCTGTCCCTTTCATTAACATCTTGTGCCAATGTCCGATGACGTCACTCTGATAGTGAAACAAACATTATTATGACGCATGTTATTTACTCCCTACTATAGATAAAGGTCTAATTTGACCTCATTTTGCACACCCGATGACAAACAATCCAGTTATGGATGCCCAAAGACAATTTCACAGTCCAATTTATGTTTTTTTATGACCGTTAAGAAATATCTGCCTTTCCCCATGATTTTTTCAGACGCTGGGGTAAGAATGAGGCGTAGGGCAAGGATGACAAATCTGAGAATGTGGATGTTATTTTCACTGCTGACGCAATGTCCCAATTTGGATTTTTTGTCACAATAGACTTTGTATTACTTGGTGTTTCTTTTTGTGCCGAATAAATTAGCGTTTATACACCATCTGACAAACAGCACGGATACGCATACAATTATAGCAATGCCGCCGTATAGTTGAATCAGTGTTTTTGCTGAATTTAATAATAAACACGTTTGTATGTTCATATCCTTAGTGGAGTATTTGTAAACGTACCCGATACATCAGATATTGATATATAATTCATGAAATTTACTTGAAGAGATAACATTGTGACACGGCATCTCTAGGTGGGGTTACGACCTGCTGCGAATGTATTCCGACATCTGACTAGCTCATACATTTCCCTGTTAATAATTTATTCACATCCAAGAATATGTTTCTTGTCACCTTTCGGGAAGTCCGACAGTAGATAATTATACTTTGTTTCAAACAAACAAATTAAATCATATGTTGTTGTCAGACGATGTAATTATATTATGGTGGTCTTAACAAAAAAGATCAATCAGTTTCAGATGAAAAAGTTTATTAAACACAATTCCTAACATAAACAACACCAGTGTATCAAGTGTCCAACTGTGCAGTCGCTTAAATCGTTACACTTGGTCCTGGTTTCTGGAGGTTGTGTATTTCAATCGTTACAACAGGTCAAATCAAGGTAAATTTAAAAGACCTGCTGTTTCTGCTGCTATAAAAATAAGACACTGGCCGAAATCTTGACGCTGCGGGATATTGACTTTTGAAATCTAGGCACTGTGGTTCATGGGGAAGGACAATTTTATGTTTTTGTATACGAAAATGTATAATGTTATATGACAATTCGAGAAGAAAAACAGTCTTGAAGAAAATTTTGGTTCAGAGACAGAAAGTACCAGCAAGGCATAAAATTTTAATAAACTTACCCCACAAGGCATCATTTTTTTTTTTATGAAAACACCAACCAGGCATAAAATTTTAATTATACTGCCGTCCGACCCCCCCCCCCCCCCCCCCCCCATACATTTTTAATTCTGGAAAAGCCCAAAGATAAACATATATTTAAGAAAAATAAAATAAGAAAATCTTCAATTATGGGGATGAAACTTGGCAATTTTATGGGCGAATTGGCATCATTAGTTTTGAAAATGTGCACAATTTGTAAAAAAACTAACGCAAATTGCACATCTTGTTTAAAAGGATCATATCGAGGGGAAAAAAACGCTATTAATTTCTTTAAAAAAATTTCACGATGCCTTCTATAGCGATCGTGTTGGACATTTATGATTTTGTTCTATAAACTTGTTTTACTGTGGTCATTTCATTTCCTCAGATCGATAAAATAGTTCCAAATTGTTTCAAAATGCAATAGCCATAGCAGAGGATGTAGAAATCTAAATTTGATTTTATTGTGATTTTTGTGCTGTCAAACAGAGCACAAAACGCTTCAAATATACCTTAGTCAAAAATACAATTTCCGCTAAAATGACATGAAATTCCGATGGCTACTACAAGGGGGGAGAACTTACAAAATACAGTAATGAAACGCTGTCTCAAAAGTTGGTTTAAGTGATATTTCATGTCGATAGTGGGTACATGTGTACATTTTATAAATCCCACCAACCCTCTCGGTATTAGAGAAATCTATTTCACCGATATATAAATCAATGCGATAAGAATTGACTGAAAACTCTTCAAAATTAAATTAATTGAGTGAAATCATATAATGAAAGATTTAATTGTGTGATTTTCACTCAGTAAGTTTACAATAATTGAGTAAAACACGGAGAATTGTGTAAATGAAAGTAATCCAAATGTCTTATCTTGATTAAAATATTCTACATAAAATGCACAATATTGTAAAGTTGTTGCTGCTTGCAACTCTTGACTTGCATTATCAGTACCGGTATATTGTATCAAATGTGACTGAACAAACTTGTTTCGTCTTGCACAAATGCAGCTGCCTGCAACTCAGAATTTCTGGTCGAATTCATTGTTGACATTCACAATGTTAAATAATATGTTTTAAACTTACTTATTGAAGAAATTTGTGTTTGGGGCAAAAAGTAACTAAAAATTGTACTTTGATTTCGGTTAGAACATGTTTTCCCTTTGCAAGCCAGTGTGTGACATTAACTTTTTATGATCATGGCCACAGTGCCATGAACTTTTCAAATGTCGTGGCCCCAGCAGAATTATCATGGCCCTAACTATTTTCATTGAAAAACACTAAAGTTATTAATTTTAATACTTACACTAAGTTACATGTTTAGCATTAATAAGCATTATAGTCCTTGTAAAACAAAGCTATGTTTTTTGTTCTAAGAAGCATTTCTGTTAGGCCATAATATTTTAATTGCTTGATTATCATTACTGCCCGTCCCTTAATTTTCCTGCTCCCCCGACACTTTTTATTTTCATAATTTTTTTTTTTTAAAAAAAATAGGAAAATATTTAAGAAATAAAATAGATAAAATCCTCCCGTCTTCCCCATTTTTAAGAACAATTTGGATAAGAATATAGCAATTGATTTGTAATTGCCTTACCTAAAAAATAAAAAAAAATTAAAACATTTTAATGGACACTTAAGAAATCTTTCTCAAATAATGTTAAATATCTTAGCATAATTTGTTTCTTTCAAAATGAATCAGTATAATTTTCTAAAAGTTAATTTATTTTTCCATAACCTTTTAAACGTCGCCGCGAAGACCGGAAAGGGCGCCGCAAACATGGACCGGCCGATGTTTAAACTGGTATAAAAAAAGTGACGCATGCGCGTCTCGATACCTTATAAAACAAAATGGCTGATGTTGTAAATAAAAAGTTTCTCAGATAGATAATTGTCTGTACATTTATAACAGTAAAATAACATGACTTTTTTTAAAAGTTTCACGTTTTGAACATTTCATCTTTATATACCAACAACCTGAAACCGGATATATATCAGTACTATTGTTGCAGCGTACGCTGTTTTCAAAGATGTTTTCTTCAAATCACAAAAATATTGTCATGGCCAGACAGTCCACAAACTTAAAATTTATGATAGCCCGAGGCAATTTATCGTAGCCCGGGGCCATCGAGCCACCTTAAATGTCGCACACTGCAAGCTGAGATTTTCGTGCTCACTTTGAAACAGCTGTTTGGATACACATTGTATAAACAATGTTTTGCGTGAAAGGTAAATTATTTGCATAACAGGTACGCTTAAAAACAAAATTGTTTGCGTTTTCCATGAATTTATTTGAGTAAAATATGCAGCTTATCTGGAACACTATCTGAACAGGCACACATTTTTCAGAAGGTGAATTTTAATCAAATATGGGTGATTAAGGGTCGGGGGTAGAGGCGTATGCCATTTTTTTTTTTAAAGAGTAAATCGGCCATTGATACAGGTATAAACGTAATGAAATTGTTCATCAGATAAACCGGTTCCCAGTTAGATTAAACTTATTTATTTTACAACTTAGACAAATCACATTTGTTCCCCGTTAAAACTGTTTGTACCTCAAAAAAAGCTATTAGCAGAGTGAAAGTAGAGACGAGTACCTCTTTATTCAATTTTCTCATACAGGAGTTTGCATATTATTCGTAGGTAGTAATGAAAGCATCGATCACACACTTTGGCAAAATGTCAAAGTGAGAATGAAAATCTCAGCTTGCAAATGAAAAAACATGTTCCAACCCAAATCAGTACAATTTTTAATTTAATTTTTGTAAGGGTTGGTAGGTAGGCTACTTTTTAGGTCACTGAGACTTTGTCTCAAGGGACCTTTTGTGATCGCCTTTCTTTCATTGTCTGTCTTTCGTCCGTAAACAATTGACATTTTAGACGTCTATTCAAAAATTATAGGCTCAATGAAATGTTGTATGCAACTTTTGTACCTAAGGATGATTCAAAATTATGAATTGCATGGTCCCCACCCCCCTGGGGCCTTTAAGTGGGGCTAGAACAGTCAAATTTAAGGTAAACTTTGAAAATTTTCTTGCTATAGGAAGCAATGGTAAACAAATGGTGAGCATAATTATGGACATATATGGGACCTTTATAAAAGTTGCGAATTGCAATTCCCTGGGTCACATGGTTTGGTCTTGGGGGTGGGGCCTACTTTACTAAATGTATATAAGAGAAAATGACTGAAAATATTATTTCTGATGGCTGAACAGACTCATTTTGGTGTGATTTGTTGTTGCTGACATCCGGTTAATACTTATGTTTTATTGACAAAAGTTGGAAATTAGATTCATATAACTTTATGTCATCAAGGATAATCAAGTGACCGTTAAGGCCAGTGGACCTCTTGTTGCTTTTTTTTCATTTTCAGCTCTACTGGTCAAAGGCTAGAAGCGCTTATGCGATGTCGTCTCAAGAGTGTGTTAGCAGCACTTTTTCTGAAACCACTAGGCCAATTAAACTGAAATTTCACGTGATATTTCTATGCATAGGAGACTATTTGCTATGTTTGTGTTCCATTTCGATGTTTTTTCACACAGTTGTGGCCCTTTCATTCTGTCTGTGACCAAACTCTTCTCTGCTCTATTTCATTACAATGTCTGGTTGGAATTTTATGAAACTTGCTAGGATGCATGATTACCAAGTGGAGATGTGCATATTGTCTTCATGATGCTATTTCCCTACAACCTCTGGTTTTAATTTTGTAAAACTAACTAGGATATGCACTTATTGTCATTTGTTCCAGTTCAATGATTTTCGAATGAGTTCTGTCAAGTGCAGAGCCACATATTGTTCCTGCTATGCAGTTTGGTATTTTTCAGCCAAGTAGCCATCAGCACTAGGGGAATATGGTACAGAGTCAAACACTCACTTGAGGCTTCCATCGGTTCCACCGATATTTTCTTGTCTTAAAATGGAAATGATTTTGCCAATTTCTTCACAGAAGCATTGTTTGGTGAAGGAGGTTCAGTTTTGTAAAAATGACTGGGTTCCACTGTCTTAAAAGGTGAGGAGGGGCCCCAATAGGGTAAAAATTGGGAATTACAAAAATTGTTTTCTTAAGAACTAGTTTGTCAGATTTGTTCATATTTGGCATAAATTATCCCTATGTGTAGGGCTTTGATTGCAGATAAGAATTTAGGGGCTAAATTTTATCGGAGCTCTGTAAGGGGACTATTTTACATAGGAATACTATTGGAAAACGGAAAATTCTCTTTTTTTTCATTCATTTATGACTTTTTATGCTCCTCCAAAGGGTGGAAGCATAATTATAGTCACCACTTCGTCCGTGCGTGTGTCCCCTAGTTTTTGTCCGGGTTATTTCTCTCTAACCTCTGGTTGGAATTTTATGGAACTTGCTAGGATGCCTCATTACCAAGTGCAGATGTGCATATTGTCTTTGTTTTTATGTTTCGATGATTTTTCACGGAGTTATGGCCCTTTGATTCTATTTGTGACCAAATTATTTTTTTTCGTGCTATTTCTCTACAATCCCATGTTGGGATTTTATAAAACTTGCTAGGATGTATCATTACCAAGTGCAGATGTGCATATTGTCTTTGTGTTTTGGTTTGATGATTTTTCATGGAGTTATGGCCCTTTGATTCTATTTGTGACTAAATTCTTGTCAGCGCTATTTCTCTAAAACCCCATGTTGGAATTTTGTGAAACATGCTAGGATGCATCATTACCAAGCGCAGATGCGCATATTGTCTATGTGCACCGGTTCGATGTTTTTTCACAGAGTAATGGCCCTTTGATTGAGTCTGTGACTAAATTATTGTCATTAGGTATTTCCCTACAACCCAATGTTGGAATTTTGTGAAACTTGCTAGGATGCATCATTACCAAGTGCAGATGTGCATATTGTCTTTGTGTTCGGTTCGGTGATTTTTTCACAAAGAAGTTATGGCCATTTCATTTTGTCTAACCAAATTATTGTCCGCGCTATTTCTCTACAACCCAATGTTGGAATTTTATGAAATGCGCTAGGATGCATCATTACCAAGTGCAGATGGGCATATTGTCTATGTGTTCCGGTTGGATGTTTTTTCACAGAGTTATGGCCCTTTGATTGAGTCTGTGACCAAATTATTGCCCAAGCTATTTCTCTACAAACCCATGTTGGAATTTTGTGAAACTTGCTAGGATGCATCATTACCTGCTATGCAGTTTGGTATTTTTCAACCAAGTAGCCGGTACAGAGTCAAACACTCACTTTGGGAGCATCCATCGGTTCCACCGACATTTTCTTGTTTTATTCAGTTTGAGTTTTAAAGCAAATTCTAGTCCTAACAAATATGATTTTGTTAGATACAAAGGATTGACTTTCTAAAAGGGGCCAGGTGGGTTCACAAAATGATTAAAATTGAACATTGTCAGAAATCTTACTTTTCAACAACCGGTCGGTCAAATTTGTTCATATTTGATATAAATTATCCCTATGATTAAGAAATCTAAGTTTGTACAAATCGAAGGACACTGAGATGTATAGAGGAAATGGAAATTCAAAATGGAAAATTCTCATTTTTTTGTCCATTTGGGTAAATATGTTGTTTAATTTTAGATCTAAAGCATTGTCTAATAACAATAAATTTGTTTTTATTCAATAAAGAGGATTGAATTTCCATAAGTGGCCAGAGGGTGGATTAGGCAATAAGGTTAGAATTGGGAATTTTCACAAATTTCCTCTGAATAACCTTTCAGTCAAACTAGTTCATATTTGATATAAATTATCCTTACATCAGCAATGATTGAAGATTCTGGATATCAAGGTGCTGGGATAAATTGGGGCCCTGTAATGTGACTTTTACATAGGAATATTATAGGGAAAACTCTTTTTTTTTCATTTTGCATCCATGTGTACAAAAAAACTTCTTTTTAAAATTTGAATCGTTTCTTTTCATAACAAATCGCTAAGAGTGAGTGATTGAAGTTCTGACAAATTAAGGGGCTGGGTTGTATAAGGGTTCCATACAGGGCACTATACTTTCTTTTTACAGATGAATGGTATGGGGTTTTAAAGTATTTCCTTTTCATAGCAATTAAGTTTAGTTCAGAATGGGTGTGGTGGGGGTAATTATCCGTAAGTCCCCCCCCACACACACACACACCTTAAGAGGGTAAATATTGTGGAATTTCAAAATGCTACAACCACTATGAGTCAATAGAGCGTCCTCAGGCCCTCATCTGATCATGTAGGCATTTGCTGTATATATTGTTTAAAATATCAATATTGTCATTTTTGCCACATTATATCACCACATTACGGGTCTTGTGTTAATGATTTTATAAAACATTTGATAAGTCCATGTTTTTGATTGATTTAAATTTTTGAATTAAGAAGTAGCCAAATATTGTCCTATTTGATAAGGAAAAAAAAGCTCTGACTATCAATGATAATTTATTCATTTCAGTGAAATCAAGTGAGAAATGTAAGTCCATTGTAAATATGTGATATACAGTCAAACCTGTGTCTTAAGTATACAATCAAAGGAAGATGCAAAAGTGGCCTTTTAAGACAGTTGCTTAATTTAATACAGGTGAATTTGGACTCCAGGCATACAAGGGAAATAGTAAATATGGCTGCTTAAAACAAATGGATGCCTCATAGAGGTGACTGCTTAAACAGGTTTGACTACATTATTATAATAATATTACAAGAGTATCAAAATTATGAGTGAAAGACGATTTCTTATCTACAAAATGAGAAAGTTGTTTACATTAAATTAATCAGAAATGCATATCATTCTTGTCAATAATGTGTTTTATAATATTTTCAGAGACGAAACGCAGTTTACGGTTGAGATCAAGGAAAGTGGGTGTGGGTAGTGATGTGGAAAATGAGCAGTGCTCATCAGGAATGTCATTGGATGTTCTGGCCCATGTGGCATCAGAAACATTGAGGAATGAACCAAAGTCACCAAAGAAATCTCCACGTAAAAAGGTACCTTATCCAAATAACCATTATTTGATACAATTTAGTTGTTTTTTTCTCTTTTTTTGGCATGTTGATGTTCATTTCATTGCTTATTATTTACTTTTAAAACTCACTGAAGAATACAATGTATTTAAATTCAGCCAATATTCAAATATGATTTTACATGGTCAGGGCTCAAACTAGAGGGCGACGTGGGCGACAAAGTCGCTTTTTTCTCCGTCACTTCGCTTTTTTTTTTTGGTCACGGTGAAGTTTTAAGTCGCCTTAAAATTAGCAACATCGCTTTTTTTCTGGATGCTAGCGAAGTGCAAATAACAACTATAACCAATATTTGGTATATTCTCTAATCCGTGGATAAGTGTCGCCACACATGTGGGAATGCAAATTGCAATAATCGGTTACTTCTGATCCAAATATCCCCAGGCAATTTTCGGCATATATGTTTACACCCCGTGCCAACATCGTATAGGTTGCTAGGCAACGCAATCGTTTGGCTGACCAAGATCAAGGTTTCCCTTGCATAGAGTTAAAACATCAAGCGTCTAATTGAAACCGATAATTTTTTTCAACTGTCAATCAAAGTTTTCCATGAACAAAGTAACTTTCCACGTATGACGTAAACATCCTTTGTGTTTGCGAGATGCATAGTTGATTGACAAGAGTGTAATTCAATTCTGAATTATACGTTTAAAATGAATAATTAGCGCGTTTGATTTTTAGAAATTACCGATGATTAAAGAGTTATTGATAATTATGTTGCCGCTAACTGTTGTCTATATTATGAGGGAAAAACGCTTCTCTCCTCATAATGTTGGGACAGCAGTAATCCATGATGTGCGGTTGTCGTAGATATGAACAAAATGCCAAATGAAAGTGAACACTTTTTAATAAGATGTTTAAAACGTAAAGTATGATATTAACAAAAGTATGCACAGTGTTATGGATTATTCACAAAGAAAGTTATAAAGGTACACAAAGAAATATCAGATATCAGATGAAGTTAAATTAATTTTAAAGTTTTAGTCCTTAATTTCCAATTCACTGCCTTTAAAATCACAAAGTTCTATTTATGGATCACAAAGTTTTTACTAAAGAAATATTCACAAAGTTTTATATTATAATTCTGAAATCACACAGTTGTCACAAAGTTATGTTTATCACGAAGTTAAGCTATTAAATTATTTTTGAATCACAAAGTTATAACACAAAGTTTTTCCTATCTTCTTGCACAAAGCTATCCTAAATTCCTAAATTCTATTAATGTTTTTTTTTTTAATGTTTATGTTCTATATATACCAAAAAAGTTATTGTTTGACTTTGAAGGTGTGAACATGGAATCAAAGACTTCCTTCTCATCAAGGTTTAAAACATATGTCAAAGGGGAAGTGATAATTATTAGTGATTAAACAAATAATACAATTTCCTGCTTTGAACATATTGAGTTGATTGATATAGTTATGTTGGCATATTTGAAATTTTAACAAAATATAAATTGTAGATTTAACAAATAATGGTAATATGTTAACTTTTGCTAATTAAAGATTAAATATTTACATCATGCACACAAAGACAATAATTTTGTTATTAAACATGGTATGATATATTATAGGTAAAGACAGAAATATTTGAAAGTCAAATTTGCTTCATAATATCTATAAATATGTTCGAGTCGAAATAAACAAATTGAACTGAATCGATTATAACAACTGTTAATTAGGAGTCCGTGAGTGATGTATAGATTTCACATAAAAAAATTGTTTTGTTACTCAATTTGTTTGTTTAAATCAGCTGGTTTAATTACTCTAAATATTTGTGATCCGACCTATAACTACAAAGTTTGACTTTCAAAGAGCCTTGAAATATTGGAAACAACAGAAAGTACGAAATATTTATAAATGGGAATTAAAACGGTCAAGTAACTAAGTTAGTTTAAGCAGTGTGTAGACTGCAGTGGGGATAGCATGTAACACAGCATCTGAAATTTAAAAAATGTGTGTTTAATGTATGTTTCATGAACTTATGATTATGTTTTGCATTTTAATAAAAAAGTGTTAATTTGGTAAAAAAATAAAAATGATATGTGAACAGAGAAATATCTTTTTGATTACTCTTTCGGAGATAAAGTTATAGATAAATAGCATTTATCTTCTACTTTTACAAGGTACTAGTGTTCCGTGTTCTTTGCAAAAAAATAAATAAAAAAATAATGAGTGGCATGAAGAATACTCCTACCATGAAAAAGTAGATTGTAAGTTCATTTAGCTGTATCTGTATTCAGAAAGTTGAACTCCCTGTTCTGTAAGAATATATCACAAAAACTAGTTCCTTAATTAAGTACAACATCAGATAAAAGACAGGAAGGCAGTCGACCAACACATTTGATATAAATCAAAAACAATATAAAACATTATAAAAACAATATAAAACAAAAACACATAATGACATAGCATTTATTTTAATGAAACTAAGTTTTCGTGTAACCGGTGACGAAATTTACCACTTCTCCCTAGTTTTTCTCCACTTCTTCTTTTTATGGATGAAGGAGAAGTCACTTCTCCCTAAAATTCAGACCCAGTTTGAGCCCTGCATGGTAAGGCTGTATCTTTTTAAAGTAAAAAAAACTTGAGAACAACATGGCGTGATGAAAATTGTCAATGTTTCTAACCATGTATCCAGCGTTTTTTTCATCGTATTGATAATACATTAAGATACAGTGATAGCCCAGTATTCTTCTTTCAGTTTCAATTTTATGATATCTTTAACATTAAGACAATTCTAAAATATGTTTACATTGCCATACAGTTAGTTGTATACTTCTAAAGTTGCATCATTTAAGCAGGGCGGAAGTGTAATGGCTAAAGTGTTGTTCACTCACGCTAGAGGTTGCATTGTTCAATCCCAAGCTCGACCCAATGCCTCTCATAATACAACACTTAGTACTGGTTCTACCCAGGAAGCGGACCCGAGAGCGGTTCATATAAGCTTTGAGCGTTCATCGCAGTCGAGCTAAAATAAATTAGTATATATAATTTAAGTCATATCATCCACTAAAAGGTTATGGTTATAGGTGTAACCCCACCATTGATTTTTGTTCTTTATTCTAACGTAAATAATAAAAGTTTGAAGGCTTGTCATTCATAGAGAGTCCCAAATGAAAGAAGTGAAACCTACATTTTACTGTTTGTCAACCTCTGCACTATCAAAATATGATGAGAAAAGTAGGGGTCATGTGTCATATAAGAGATTTTGTTTCTGCATAGTGTGTACACTGGTGACAAAGTGAAAGTAGACTTCCGAAATCATGAATTCATACCCAAATTTCCAAGCATCATTTTTTTTTTCTAAATTCACAATTCAAACCTGACAATGCTATCAGAATGTTCAAAATACATCAATAATGCCATTCAAATAAAAAAATGAGCATTAAAATAAGGAAAATGCATTTTTAAAGAAGAAGAATTGAGGATTATTTATAACTGCCATTATGCGACTACCCCACGGAAGCACTTCCTTTTTGCAAGGGTGGTACTATAACTATAAGGAAACTTTTTTTTTTAATTTCATAATTACCTCTTTTTTACTAAGTACTACCAATTTGAAGTAATACTGCCAAGTTGCAGGCATTAAATACTGAAACTTTTGTCAAAATACCACTTTTTACATGATCATTATATACAGACGCGAGATGTTGACCGTCATGCAATTTTGATGTGTTTGACTAATTTTACCCCAAAAAATTTTTTTTTACCTAATTCCATTAAAATTTTTACACTAAAATAGTCTCATGATACACTGAAGACATTATCTTACCAAAATACATTATTCAATACAATGTACATGCTAAAAATTGCACATTTAAATCATCCAAAATAAAAAATCTTCAAAATTTTGTGATTTTTCATGAAATTTCAATGTAAATATGCACATATATGCTTTATTTGAGGCATAAACTTGCCAAAATGTTGTTTTTTATGAAGCAAATGTCTCAAATTTGTCATTTAAGACTATGAGAGTGTAAAAAAGAGGTTATTTACCTACAATTAACATATTGGAAAATCACCCCCATTTCACTCAAGTCTCTCTTATAGGTGTAACCCCACCATTGATTTTTGTTCTTTATTCTAACGTAAATAATAAAAGTTTGAAGGCTTGTCATTCATAGAGAGTCCCAAATGAAAGAAATGAAACCTACATTTTACTGTTTGTCAACCTCTGCACTATCAAAATATGATGAGAAAAGTAGGGGTCATGTGTCATATAAGAGGTTTTTTTTCTGCTCAGTGTGTACACTGGCGACAAAGTGAAAGTAGACTTCCGAAATCATGAATTCATACCCCAATTTCCAAGCATCATTTTTTTTTTCTAAATTCACAATTCAAACCTGACAATGCTATCAGAATGTTCAAAATACATCAATAATGCCATTCAAATAAAAAAATGAGCATTAAAATAAGGAAAATGCATTTTTAAAGAAGAAGAATTGAGGATTATTTATAACCGCCATTATGCGACCACCCCACGGAAGCACTTCCTTTTTGCAAGGGTGGTACTATGCCTTATAGTAAAAAAAAAGGAGCAAAGTCAAAGGAACTTAAGTCTTGTCAGACCAGTAAAGTTTCTATCCACAACATAAGTGGATGTAGAGGTCATATTTTGAGCAATTTATATACAGTATGCAGTTATCAAGCATCAATTATTGATGATATTATAATCAACAGCTGGTATAAATGGAAATCTGAGAATTGTTAAGTTGTAATCAGATGTTTATTATTTCAATACTTTGATTGCTCGATGTGCTTTTATGTAAATGAAAATAAAGTGGCAATTTAACAAATTTACAATAATGATATCTTATATTACAGACATCATTAAGAAACATTGGTAGTGTAGGAGTATTGAGTTTGGAACAGATTCTTGGTCTAACTGAGAAGACGATTCTGAACTTGTTTACTGATGTCACGTCTAACGAGATATCCAGAACGTTTACATTTACATGCCACTTGATGCCCAAGAATTGCCAGAAGAAATGCAGCAGT
Source organism: Panopea generosa (assembly GCA_029582155.1). Lineage (NCBI taxonomy): Eukaryota > Metazoa > Mollusca > Bivalvia > Adapedonta > Hiatellidae > Panopea > Panopea generosa. The sequence goes on along the minus strand of CM055897.1, from coordinate 30,266,206 downwards.
TTTGGCAGTGAAATGAGAGCTAGGGTGGAGATGAGGAAACACATTTATGATCATTTGAATGAACTAGAACAGGAAGGTGAGTCTATACAATGTTTGAATTTTATAGGACTTCAAACTCTAGGAACTTCCAACTGTTATCATGACTGTACACAGTTTTCTGTTCAGTAGTACTATTCATAAAAAAAAATTATACAGAGTTTTGGAAAAAAGCTTAGAATGATCAATAACTTTTTCTGAAGTATTCTGAGCTAAATAATTACACAAGTTTACATCTTGTGTAAAAAGCTTCATGACATTTTGTAATTACCTTCAAATTTACCATGGCTCTATTGATTTTTCATTTGTTTTAGTTTCTGGAGCTGAGTTGTCTTCCATATTTTTTAAACATCTCTAAACCACTAAAACCCATATTCATAAAATTTAGTCACAATGTTTTTTAGATGATGGGCACTTTCAGATTTGTAAATTTTGTCCTATATTTCGAACTGTTCTAAATGTTCCTTATGATGTGCCCTTTTCTCATGCTTTTCTTGGCTGCCACAAATCTAATATGGTCGCCATTAATACTAAAAAAAGAACAAAACCTAAAAATAAATCGCATGATTCTTGGGACGACCTCAAGTTTGTTGCCTGTTTTTCAGTTGTTTTAGCTGGGCCCGATTAGCTCAGACAGTAGCACATCTGCCTATCAATCCAGGGGTTGTGAGTTAGAATCTCCGCTTAGCTACAGTCCCCGTGATGATTGATATATGACATTGTGTCTCATTATTGTTCGTCTCTCACCGCTGATAAGTGGGAAAGTTATCAGATGCTTGAGGAGATGAGTGCTTGAGTACTGGTTAACCTTCCAGGATCTCAGGAAACAGTGGTAGGTTAACTGGTCTGTTAGCCCTCAGCATAAAATGACGTGCTAAATATTCAGTCAATCAATCAGTTTTTCAATGGGTCATATTTTTGTCAATTCATGTCACAGGTAAAAGACATAGTACATATTTCACGCAACATTTACTGTACAAACTGTTTTATTTGTTCATATTTTCGTGATTGGATACTAACATATTTGTGGTAAAGAATTTTGTCATTTTATATATATGAATTACTACATATTCTAATTTGTAATTTACAAACTTTTATAACCTTGCAGAATGCAATGGGAAAACCAAGTTTACTGCAGAGCCACTTCCTGTGAGAAGAAAAAGACTAATGAATAGTAAGTTATTGATCTCATAGTATCTAAGGCTCAAATACATAATGTATTGAAAACTTTTGGTTTCACTTTTGGTTTCAATCAGTTACAGCGAGTTGTCTATATATTTAATTGGTCATGTTGCATACACATCTATAATACAAATCTTCAGTGATGCATAAACTGTGTCAATTGATTTATCATGTCACATAGATGCTGTAGTTACATATATGTATGCTTGCACAGCTCACATTGGCAGACCATGCTGTAGGGTGTGGTTGTTGCTTTCATGAAGAATAGTACATGCTAAAATTTAAATTGTTTAGATATATCATATTTTTAAGATGACAGCTGTTAAACTTTGCCTTGTCCAATTTCTCTCTTACTGTTGGTAGCTGGCAATACTAAAATCTTAAAGTAAGAGAACCCCACAAATGGCTGGTTAATTTGATCTAACTGCAAATATTTTATAATATTATATTTTTTAAGAAATTTTTGTCACATAATGTATTTGTTAAGATCATGTTTCAGCTTTTATGGTACCAAAACGTCAAAGTAGCAAAAAACAGAACAAAATTTTATCACCGAATATTGATGCTGGCAAAAACAGAGTCTTGAAAAGGGAATCTGATACTACAGACCTTGGTATCAAACGAAGGGAAAGCTATGATATTGAAGAGATTGCAGACAAGGTGAAAGAAATGATTAAACAGGGGGAAACCTATAACAATCAAGATGGCAGATTAAAGAGGGGTTCTATTGGCTTTATTCCGGTTGCCAATAAAATGAAATCACATTCAGTGTCAAAAGAATTTTTGGATGGTTCAAAAGATAATGAAAATGACAGTGCAGATTCTGATGAAGAAAATGAGAAAAGAATTGAAGAAAATGAGCAGTTTATTATAGATCTGTTGAGTAAAACCCAGCCCCATCATGACCACAGTTATACAACAATATTTGGACGACGTAAAGGTGCAGACCTTGTTGCAAACATGGTAGAGAAGGATGATGAAGATGATGATAATGATGCAAATACTTGGGACGCGCCATATAAAACAAATAAACAAACTTTAAATATCGCTGGCAAAAGAAAAGTTGTTATGTTCATGGACCAGAAAGGTAATACATCAAAAAGGAATAAAGCAACTCCAATTTTGTTCCTGCGTCACAGATCACCTGATGAAAATGTACCAATGGTAAGTGCTGAAGAGATAATAGAAGATGTGAAAGAAGAGGAGGAGGAGGAGGAGGAAGAAGAGCAGCAGCAGCAAGAGGAGATTGAAGCCAGGAAATGTGGTGTCAGTAATGGTGAAAGTAAGTATAATCATAATGATTATGTATTCTTATTGACAAATCACTAGTACCAGTTGCAAGTTCTATGTTAGTAAATTAAATATCCAATTCTTATACAATACCTCTTCTTATGTTTTAATTTTAACGTAAAATTCTTAACTAAGTCTTTATAAAAAGACATTGAAATACATATATACCAAATATAAGGTACATGCAATTTAAGTTTTCAACTCTTTCAAGCCATTTGATTGATTTGGAAAAGTTAATCTAGCCACATGTTGCACCAATCTGGTAACCCTTGCCTTCTCCAGGCTGGGACATAGCACACATTTCTTTCTGCAGAGCTTAAGTATCTTTTTCCTTGCAAGGACACTTTGCTGATAAAAGTCTTTTGCTCCCTTGGATCTCTTATTAATATTTGAGGCGCCAGATTTTCTGGCATCTCTTTAGTATCGTAGGTTGATTATCTGTTGCTCATTTCATATGCACCAAAAAACTGCTTCCTCTTTATTTCAAACTACTCAAGAAAAAATAGTTCTTGATTATTTATGTATCTGTCGGATGATAGTAACTTTTTAATGTAAAAAAAAAAAAATAATGATGTTCAACATTGTTTGAGTCATTACTTTTGATATTTGATGTCTCTAATTATATGATTGGGCCAGATTAAAGGCTCATTAAACATCTGAAGCAGTCGTTTTTGGTTTTAATTTAAGTCAGTTTTACTATTCCAGATTATAGAATGAATGTTTATTTGATCACTGAGAAACTTCGCTAACAAAAAAATAAATATAAAGCACATTATTAGTACATAATTAAGAATGGGTTTTGTTTACAAATTTATGTTCGTCCCTTTTTGGTAAACACCTTTGGCAGAAAACAGGGAGTTACGAAGCTTGTTCGGAAACGCGTCGGTCGGATATATATGATCATTTCACTTCAGAGAGAAACATAGTATGGGGAACTGTAGGGGATGTGGTTAAAAATTAAGTTACCGCTTGCGGTTAGATAGTTTTTAAGAACATCCCCTTTATTCCCCTCAGTGTATTAATGAACTGGAACCAACAAGCTAATTTATTGCACGTAAACGAGGAACTGTTCATATAAATTAAAAATAAAATTACTTTTTTAAATAACTGTATTAAACAAACCACCCTTGGTAGCGTCTCAATATTGACTGCAATAAAGTGATTTGTAACGTAATAGCGCGTGTGATAGTATCACTCGTATAAGTAAGGGAGGATCCTGAGCAAGCTAGCATTCCATACTCGTTGTCTTTTAGTGCGTGATAATAATATAATGCGTACTTTGTTCGGACATCAATATAATTTTTTAAAAATAGAAAACCCAATTATACTAATACGTAATATTAATGATACAGTAACTTTTCTAATCGTCTCTATGAACCCCTTATCTTACGGTCTTAATCCGCACACTGCCACTGCAGTATTTATTTGTGTACTTCCAAACACTGGCGGAGAGCAATAGAGTCATTACAGAATTACAAAAATGTAAACAAAAGTTAAAAGCTCAGTCGCTCGTCTAAGAAATACACATTTCGATCGAAGTTATTTATTTTCTCGTTTTTTTAAAAACAGTCACTAAAGGGTCTACAGGAATAGTTTTAGCAATACTATAAACACATTTAATTACAACCATTTTTGTTATTATCAAAAAGTGTGCATTTTGGAAGTTTAAAGAGGCTTTAAGAAGGGAAGCGCTTCTATAATCGTGTCTGTTTTGATGCAGTAAATCTCCCGCGCTTCCTTGAAGCACTGTGGGGGATGTTCAGTGGTAAGAACACGGCATGTGAGTCCCTGCTATTCTCCTACTATGTCCAGGACTGTGGGGAGTCTGGGGTAATAAACAACAGATCTATTTCATATATACATATGGCATGTGCATGTTTCTATTCTTACAGAGCCCTACCCTCCCATGCCCAAGAGTGTACTAGCAAAGAGAGGTCGCTTAGGATTTGATATATCAGACATTCCCACTGATGGTAGTGATGAAGAATATGAATTCTTAAAGAAAAAGAAGAAATCTAACAACCCACTTAGCAGGGAAGGACGAGAGGGAAATCTTGGCTGGGAACCAGTAAGTGAAGATAAAACATACTACTTTCTACATGACTGTTTTGTTCCTGTAGCCGAGGTTCCTGTAGTCATTAAGAGATAAATAAGATTAGTTTGTTGTAATATTTCCCAGCCTGCACATGAATCTCAAATAATGCCATTCCTGAACATGTTATTAGTACATACACTTTGGTGTTTTAGTGTTACAGTCGTACTGTTGTTTTGAATTCACAGCAAACATGGAATGTATTTATATCTAACTCTACTTGCTCCTAAAATTATTGGTTAAGAAGAATTAAACTATATTATAAGGATGTTTTTGGGGCTGAATTTTGGCACTATTCCCTGTGCCCTGGAATATACCCCCCCCCCCCCCCCTCCCCCCCCCCCCCCCTTTTTAATGAAAATACCCTGCATAGAGAAACAATTTTAATTACTGTTGGGTGTGTGTGTTTAGGAGGGAATGGGGGAGTGTCTGGTTAAAGAAACTACTTTTTATGGATATATCATTATTAGCAATTATACATTAGTAGTTTGCTGGGTTGACAGTTATAAAAGTGAATTATTTCCCTTCCAAGGTTTTTAATATATTATATGTTTTGTAATATTTAACTTAAAAGATTTTTTATTCAAAGCAGTAGCCTTCCTCTCAAACCATTTTCATTTTTTTACGATATAAACAAAAAATTGTATCACTATTCAGTGTTTTTTTTCGGCCATTTTTATAGCCGTTATTGGGTCATATTCCCAATGGCAAATAGTATCTTTTTTTCCCAATTGAATGGTAAAAATTCCCAATTGAAAGCTTCAAAAATGTAAATTGAAACTTGCCATACTTTCTTGATAAAATAAAGAAAGTTTTCCCCATTCTGAATTTAGTATGACATTGATTATTTAGTTAAATGGCCTGATAAGCAAGTGTACACTTTTTATAAATATATAAATATATTTAATGCAAAAAAATTTCCCAATGTTAATGAAAATGCCGCTAAAATTCCCAATTCCAAGGGTATGGGTCATCTTCCCAAAATGGTGAAAAAAACACTGCTATTTATAAATAAGCTGCACATACAGTAATCATTTGTGTAAAAGACTCAGTAGAAATTTCTATGTTGTCATCTTGAGATTTTATGGGACTCACCCATGGCCCATGGGTTCCCCGGTCGCTGCCATTTTTATAGGGCAATTATTACTATTTTTTATTCTGATTGTACTAATCTCCATATTACCCAGCATACTATGTATAATAATGTCTTTGTATGTATGCATAATTGAAAATAATAACATTGTATCATAAATATTATTGATGAAGAAATTTTTCTGATATATCCATGTTCTGCAGTTCTTTATACAAAGTCGCGATATAAATAGCCTCATGATCATACTAAACTATTTACCATAGTAATTAAAAGGAAATATCATTCATTGTTTCTCTTTATATTATCCAACATAAAAATGCAAATTTCAGACTGTTTACCGTGAAGTTTCTTTGAGTGAAGTATTTTGTTGAAGTTTCCTGTTACTGTTTGTTAGAAAAGTTGTTTGTAAATTTATATTTGTTATCTGTTCATTTTTTCTATGGTGGTTTATGCCTCTCTCAACACAATAAAGGTGATATATATGGCATATCCAGTTTTATTGGTTTGAAAAATAGCTTGGCACAAAGTTCTCCTTATGTATTCCAAATTTCTCACAAAGTTTTTAGACTGTAAGATTCAAACCCATGATTTTGGCGGTGAGAGGTAAGTGGTCTTTAGGCAACAGTGCCTTTGACCACTTGGCCTAGGACCCTGTGACTTGTTCATCAATTATCTATGAAAGCATTTGATTACTGTATAGCTTTGTGTTAAACCTAGCAGAAGCTTGATTTAATGATGTATTTGGTTATATAATTGTACATTCATGTACATCTTTGCACATTATTATTCTCAAAAGTTAAAGTTTTATTATAGAGTTTCTGAAATCCATTATAATTTTAAACAATTTTGAAAATTTGTAAAATGCTTTTTTCCAGCATCAACCAATTCTGGCTTAGAGACCTCCTTTTTATATATTAAATCAGTCTACTTTAATGATTGAGAATTGCCTCAGATTCATACCAAATATCTTAGCATAGTTCTTGTTATTTTATGGAATACTATACATAGATATTGGAATAACTTAAATTGAGAAAGATCTCGATGATTAAAGTTGCTATAACTGCTATTTTAAAGGTTTAGGTACCTTATCTTTTGTTAAGAATCGCATACACATGTACATTTTTCATCCTTTAATTTTTACGTCATGGGGTGATCTTCAGTTGATTGAATCATGGAAAGCAGATTCAAATTAGAACATATTGGCTGGTAACATCATCACAGTCCTTATATATGAAAAAATCATGAATAATGAAGCCAATATTTTTTTCGTAGTTTTTGCTGTTTCATTTATAAATGTTTCAGTATAGCCGTTACATAGAACTGTATTTGAAACTATCACAGGGTACATTTTATTATTTGGTCACTACAGATCACAAGTTCTACATTACAGTAGGTTATTGACACATAAATTGCTCATGTTGAAAAAAATAAATAAAAACACTTAAAAGTATTGGAGGTGAGGCTTTTTGATATATAATATGCAGGAAATATTGTATATATATGATATAATAGTTTTCATATTAATTTACATTTAATATTTGAATATTAAAATAAGATTTATGTAAAGAATATTAAAATTTGATCTGACATACAAAGATGCAACAAAAAAACTGTTTACCATAATGATACAAGTATTGAAGAATTGAGACTTGTGTTTTATGGCTTATTACATGTTTTTCCACCTTAAGTGACATCTTGCAACAAATATTTCATTTTAAGTATTGATTTGTTTCTGGATAAATAAAAGATTATGTTTAATAATAGCAGCAATGTTTTGATTGTTGACAGAAACTAGCTTTGAAGTTCATTAGAGAGTTGAAGGGTAGAAAGAAAGATGATGTCATCCCATTGAGATGTAAGATATGTAACGACAAAGTGTTTACAGCTGCAGCCACCCTCATGTATCATTACAGGAGTCACGCAGGTAAGCAGTCGCATTGTGTAAGCCATGTAAGTGGTTTAGTACACATGTTCTGTTACATTATAAAACCAAATATGTTTATGTTTGACTATATTTCTGAGTCTTTCAAAGACTCACAGTAGTGCTCAATGAACGTTTTTGCAGTTTACAGTAAGGTATGTAAGCAGCACTCTAGATATGGTTTTATTAAATGAAGTATTTACTCCTCCATTTATAGGAGTACCAAAAGTATCATATTTTAAATGATGATGCATTTATTAAAATGAGTTATTAAAGTAGCTGATCATCGTTACATATTCATTCAATACAGTATGATACCCATGCTTGTCATAATATATTACAGTAGTAAGCTTAAATATGGAATTAGCTGTCATCATATTGGAGCAACGAATGTGGGAACTGAGGTGGTGTTTTGCTGAAATGTTAAAATTTACTTTTACTGAGGTGGCATTTCAGACATGTTTATAGATCTGATACCAATCATTAGCCATGGTAAATTGTCCAGTGTCTGTCGTCCAGCTTTTAGTCTTTTTTATACCCCCATTTTCAATGGGGATGCCCCCATTTGCAATGGGGGGGGGGGGGGCATATAGTATCATGCGCTATTTCTAGGATGCATCATTACCAAGTGCAGATGCGCATATTGTCTATGTGTTCCGGTTCAGTGATTTTTCACGGAGTTGTGGCCCTTTGATTGAGTCTGTGACCAAATTATTGTCCGTGCTATTTCTCTACAACCCCATGTTGGAATTTTGTGAAACATGCTAGGATGCATCATTACCAAGTACAGATGGGCATATTGTCTATGTGTTCTGTTCGGTGTTTTTTCAAGGAGTTATGGCCCTTTGATTGAGTCTGTGACCAAATTATTGTCTGCTATTTCTCTACAACCCAATGTTGGAATTTTGTGAAACTTGCTAGGATGCATCATTACCAAGTGCAGATGCGCATATTGTCTGTGTTTCGGTTTGATGATTTTTTTCATGGAGTAATTGCCCTTTCATTGAGTCTGTGACCAAATTATTGTTTGCGCTTTTTCTCTACAACCTCACGTTGGAATTTGATGAAACTTGCTAGGATGCATCGTTACCAAGTGGAGATGTGCATATTGTCGTCATGACGCTATTTCCCTACAACCTCTGGTTTTAATTCTGTAAAACTAGCTAGGATCTGCGCATATTGTCATTTTGTTCCGGTTAAATGATTTGCGAATTAGTTCTGTGAAGTGCAGAGCCACATGTTGTTCCTGCTATACAGTTTGGTTTTCTTCAGCCAAGTAGCCCGTACAGAGGCAAACACTCACTTGGGGAGCATCCATTGGTTCCACCGATATTTTCTTGTTTATGGAGTTATGACCCTTTTTGGACTTAGATTAATGATAAATGTCAAGAAATTGGTTTCTGCTCGATATCTCTTGAAGGATTGGATGGATTTGATTCATATTTGGTAGAAATATGTATGGTGATAAACTACAGCTCAAGTTTGATTTCCATCAAAATCCCTGCATATTAATTGGGTGTTCTGGACTATGATTGACTGATAGTTTCTGACCTCTAAAGTCTTTATTTATGGACCGATTTTGACGAAAATTTATATTTTGCTTTATATCAACAAGACCCAGGTCAAGTTTGACGATAGATGGAATTGGCGCATATTAATTAGGTGATCTGTACTCTGATTGGCTGATGGTTTCCGACCTCTAAAATCTTTATTGATGGACGAATTTTGATGAAACTTGATATTTGGCTTTATTGAGTTACAAAGCGGGGGCATCTGTGTCCCATGGACACATTTCTAGTCTTGTAGACGAAATAGCAACCCCGTTTGTCATTGAATCTTAACCAAATTTTCACAGATGATCTCGAACCAGCATGATTTAACCACATTAAGGCCATAATAAATTAGTTGATAGATTATAATCCCTGCCCTCCCTTAATTTTCATGTCGCTCCGACCCTTTTTATTTTCATTAAAACAACAAAAATAAAAAAAATAATAAAAAACATCCCCTCCTCCCCTCCCCCTTTTTAAGAAAAATTTGGATGATAATCCAGCAATTAATTTATAATGGCCTAATGTCCTCATTTTAAGAGTTTGGGTTAAAAGGAAAAAAGTTATTCCAGATTCCTAATAAAGGGCATTAATATTTTCTTATGAAGAACATTATTATATTAAGCTGTTTATTGTTCCAATACATGTTTCAGGGATAAAACCATTTGTGTGCCTTATTTGTAACACAACATTTACAAGACAGCACAGTCTCAACTACCATATGCTGATCCACAACAACCAGAGTCGCTTCACTTGCAAAGATTGTGGACGTAAATTTAGACATCCTAGTCACTTCAAGGTATGCTTGTTATATCTGGCTAGAAAAAGTCATTTAATAGACAGGTCATTGAATACGTACACAACTTACATAGTTGTTCAGCATAAGTAACAAGAGGGAGAACCTATGTCACACACATCTGCAAAATGTAGTGTAGGAACTGTTTTAAAAGTTGATTAAGTCATTTTTCATTTCGATTTTATAGTTCTCATCAACGGTCTAGGGATAAGAGGAATCTATGTCACTGATACACAGAAACCCAGATAAAAAACGTATCTAGGTATATGATGCATTAAAAATCTGTGGAGACGCGTCAAATTTGTTATACGTGCGTATCAATTACGCATAAGCAACGAGTTTTACGCTAAAATCCATTTTTATATGCGTAAATAAGTTTACATTCTCTGGAAATTGATCTTCATTCTACTAAATTGGCATAAAAAAAAATAGCTGAATGGTTTTAATTCAACTCGTTTCAGTGATAAATTTTACCAGTTATAATGGTAACCCAGTCTGTGTAATTAATAAACAATGACGCTAAGATGCTTGAATTTTTTTGACGGGACACCAACTTTGGAAGTTGAGTGTCCCACTGGGATGCCTGTAATTCCCAGAGTTGTATCTATATTTTAAGTAAATAGCTAGTTGATAATTCTATTCAACAACTTGTTAAGGTCATTGTTTTGTAATATACACTCACTTGTCAGGTTAAAACATAAATCTCAAGATCATGGACCGTCACGCCATGACACTTTTTTTTATAATTAGGAAAAAAAATCTTCGAAAAACAAATGCACGCTGCAACAATATCACTGATATATACCAGGTTTTAGGTTGTTGGTATATTAAGATGAAATGTGGAAATCGTGATTTTTTTTAAAAAAAAAGTCATGTTATTTTACAGTTTAAAATGTACAGCCGATATACTCTGAGAAACTTTGAGCGACTTTCTAATACCAATTTAAATATCGGCCGGTCCATGTATTATATGGCGCCCTTTCCGGTATTCCCAGCGCCGTTTATTTTTTCTAACAGATGTTTAAAAGGTTATGAGAAAAAGAGATTAACTTTTAGAAAATTAAATTCATTTTGAAAGAAACAAATTATGCTAAAAAAATGATCACATAATTTCAGAAATTTAATTACTTTTTCTTAGATTACCATTAAAATATTTTAATATTTTTTTTAATTTTAACGTAACATTACTCTAAAATTAGTCTAGCTAACAGCCAGAAGCGAAAAGCTTCTTGGCAAATGAACACAACAACATAGTTTTGTTTTTCAACAAATATTATGCTTAGTAATGCTAAACATGTAACTCTGCTGAAATATACAATACTGAAATTTCATTAGAAATTGCTAGGGCAATGATTATTTAGCTGAGGCTTTGACAATTGAAAAGTTTATGGCCCTGTGGCCATGATCATAAAAAGTTAATGCATTAAATGGCTTCCATGTTGCAGTGTGTATACTAAAACTATATGTTTGTACTTGTTTTGCATTATGGTCAGTTATGACAGAAAAAGAGGCATTAGGAATTGATTTTCAAAGGAAAGTGACTGTTTTTGGCATCATATGATGATGATGATGAAGAAAATATTCATCTGAAAGACGTACAGACTTTAAAGAACAAAGCATATAAAATGCTTTTTGATAATATTGTCTAATAAAGTAGCAAACTCACTGCAGAAGAAGAGGCTGATGGCCCCATACATGCCAAGAAAGAATAAGCAACAGAAAACTTTTTGTGTACTAATTAGTCAATATAATTATGTCTCAGTACAATGTCTTGTTCCTATTTTTCTGAAGCATTGGTATGCCATTTATTTTTTAACATCTAAACTGTCATTTAACTACTCAGCAATGGTCTGTAAAATGACTGATATAAGATAAAGGAAAAATAGATTTATTTTGATGTCATTTGAACAGCTAAACACAAAATACCATAGCAATTTAACAGTTTGCAATTACCTCTGTTATGCAGCCACTTGTGTTAAGCAGCCAAACATGTTAGTTTTATATTTATAGCCAACCTTGGTCTGAATTCAACAACCACCTGCTCAAAGGGGCCATTATAGTACCTCCCCACTGTATGTTGCAACTTAAAACAGGTTTGGTTGTATACCATATGCGCATTACTCATTACTATTCTGAAAAACTCGAGAATACTCATCCAGGGCTCAAACTAGAGGGCGACGTGGGCGACAAAATCGCTTTTTTCTCCGTCACTTCGCTTTTTTTTTTGGTCACGGCGAAGTTTTAAGTCGCCTTAAAATTAACAACATCGCTTTTTTTCTGGATGCTAGCGAAGTGCAAATTACAACTAAAAGTAATATTTCGTATAATCTCTAATCCGTGGGTAAGTGTCGCCACACATGTAGGAATGCAAATTGCAATAATCGGTTACTTCCGATCCAAATATCCCCAGGCAATTTTCGGCATATATGTTTACACCCCATGCCTACATCGTGTAGGTTGCTAGGCAATGCAATCGTTTGGCTGACCAAGATCAAGGTTTCCTTTGCATAAAGTTAAAACATCCAGCGTCTAATTGAAACGGATCATTTTTTTCAACTGTCAATCAAAATTTTCCATGAACAAAGTAACTTTCCACGCATGACATAATCAACCTTTGTGTTTGCGAGATGCATAGAGTGTAATTCAATTCTGAATTATACGCTCAAACTGAATAATTTGCGCGTTTGATTTTTAGAAATTACCGATGATTAAAGAGGTATTGATAATTATGTTGCCGCTAACTGTTGTCTATAAATATGTTCGAGTCGAAATAAACAAATTGAACTGAATCGATTATAACAACTGTTAATTCGGTGTCCGTGAGCGATGTATAGAATTCACATAAAAAAAAATTGTTTTGCTACTCAATTTGTTCGTTTAAATCAGATGGTTTAATTACTCTAAATATTTGTGATCCGACCTATAACTACAAAGTTTGACTTCCAAAGAGCCTTGAAATATTGGAAACAACAGAAAGTACGAAATATTTATAAATGGGAATTAAGAAGGTCAAGTAAGAAACAGTTAGTTTAAGCAGTGTGTAGACTGCAGTGGGGATAGCATGTAACACAGCATCTGAAATTTAAAAAATGTGTGTTTAATGTATGTTTTATGAACTTATGATTATGTTTTGCATTTTAATAAAAAAGTGTTTATTTGGTAAAAAATAAAAACGATATGTGAAAGAGAAATATGTTTTTGATTACTCTTTCGGAGATAAAGTTATAGATAAATAGCATTTATCTTCTGCTTTTACCAGGTACTAGTGTTCCATGTTTTTTGCAAAAAAGAAAATTAAACAATAATGAGTGGCATGAAGAATACTCCTACCATGAAAGTGCATTTAGCTGTATCTTTATTCAGAAAGTTAAACTCCCTGTTCTTTAAGAATATATCACACAAAAACTAACTCCTTATTTACAACATCAGATAAAAGACAAGAAGGGAGTCAACCAACACATTTGATATAAATCAAGAACAATATAAAACATTATAAAAACAATAAAAAACAAAAACACACATAATGACATAGCATTAATTTAATGAAACTTCGTTTTCACGCGTTTAACCGTGTGACGAAATTTACCACTTCTCCCTATTTTTTCTCCACTTCTCCTTTTTTTTGGATGAAGGAGAAGTCACTTCTCCCTAAAATTCAGACCCAGTTTGAGCCCTGCTCATCTACTCTGATTTTGATGAGTAATTCCTCATTGGCATAAAAAATTATCTGGGGCTGTGGTCACCGATATATAAATCAGTGCAACCTATAACATTCCAGATCACCTAAAGACAATTGTGCTTCATTTTAAATGTAAACATTACTGGACATGAATCTCGTTTTTGAGGTGAAATTCTCCAGAAATGCTGTTGTAGATGACCAAATAGTTCAGGAGAAACCTTCAACTGGACCTAAAAAATACAACATATTTTTTCTCTACTTTGGTATTACCTGCACCCCTATTTAAGACCATAAAAACTCAGATGGGGGTGTGTGGGGGAGGCAATTATAATCATAAGATAACTGTAAATTATATAAATTTAAAAAATAAAACTTGATGTAAATTTAGGTCGTCTGTATTTACAGATTATAAGAACTGAATTTAGACTACGTCAATTTTTTTAATGTCTCTAGTCCAAAAGACTATAGTTTTTAAAAGGTTTTGGCTCTGACTGGTATGGTATGAAAAAATAGCACAATGACTTGTCTTGAATATCGTATATATTAAATTAGGAAAACATTTATTTTGTTTTTGTAGGAGCATCTTAGAAGACACACTGGTGAGACACCTTTTGAATGCCTTGATTGTGGACAGAGGTTTAAAACCAGAAATACATACAAACGTCATCTAAAGACAAGACATGGTAAACTTTTAACAGCTACTGGCATCCATCATTTGAGTGTGGAAGAATTTGCAAAAGTGAGAACAAAAAGGTACAATATTCCCCGTCTACCTGATATTAGTTACCAAATGCCAGAATTGACATTTACAAAATTAAAAGAAAGAAAACAAGACAAACGGCCAGTTCAAAGTTTTGTTAGTAGTCGGTACATTCGTGTTTGTGAGGATAAATCGGTCACAGAAACAGAAATGAAGACAAAGGACGAAATAAAACGAGAGGTAGAATCTGATGAAGAGGATCCAGAATTAGAACAAATACTTGAAGCATTGTCAGAAACATCATCAGCAAAGAAACAAACTGAAACACCAGTTGTGAACACCAAATTCTATAAAAATGAGCTGGAGGAAGATGATGAAACTGATACAGAAGATGGAAAAATACCATACACCACTGGTATATATGTAAATAGAAAATATGCTGAAATTGCAGCAGAAAAAAGTAAAGCAAAATTAAAATGCTGATTGTTGAGTTTATTTAGCTTGGGAAGTTAATTTTCGAACAAAGACCAATAGAATACAAATACAAAACTTGCACATAGGGCATTTTTTTATTGTTTCCTATATTGGACCTATTAGTTGTAATTCTAGCTGAAAAGTGCTTTCACAAATACTATTGTGCCTGTAGGGTAGGTTGTCAATAAAAATTGTACATTTTTTTTACATCAAGTTTATAATGTTCTGAAGATGCTGTGATTTCTTGGACAGCTAGTTGTCTAGATTTTTCAGATCTGACAGGTAGTATTTAGCTTGACTATTCGTAGAATAGGGGGGCTATTGTACTCATGTCGGCGTTGGTTTTTCAGGTTAGTTTTTTATCAGATAAGATATCTATGCAATCACTCATTTGATATGGATGAAACTTCACATGTGTGTTCAGCATCATCAGTGGAACACACAGAAACAAAACCATAACTCTGGGTTTCATTTGGCAGTGTTATGGCCCTTTTTTGAATTGGAAAATTTGGTTAAAGTGTTTTAGCAGGTTAAAGTTTTTGAGCAGGTACATATTTCATCAAACTATCATTGAATATGAACGAAACTTCACATGTGTTCAGCATCATCAACGGAATGCACAGAGATAAGAACCATAACTCTAAGTTGCATTTTGGCAGAATTATGGCCTTTTTAGAATTAGAAAATTTGGTTTGTGTTTTAGCAGGTTAAAGTTTTTGAGCAGGTACATATTTCATCAACCTATTGTTGAATATGAATGAAACTTCACATGTGTTCAACATCATCAACGGAATGCACAGAGATGAGAACCATAACTCTGGGTTGCATTTTTACAGAGTTATGGCCCTTGGATTATTTTTTTTAGATGTTTAGTAGATTAAAGTGTTTGAGTTGGTTCTAAACCTATCATTGGACATGAATGAAACTTCACATGTGTGTTCAACATCTTCTAGGAAACTCATAGAGACAAGAATCTCTTGATTGCATTTTGGCAGAATTATTTCGTTTTTAGACTTAAAAAGTTTGTTTTTTAGCAGATTAAAGTTTGTAGTACAAGGCCTTGAGCTTAGATGTTTGACAAGTAGGGTCAGTTTGTGGTCCTCTCTCAAATTTAGCCCGTCCTAAGGGGTAAAATTTTTACATAGTGTTATATAGGGAAAACTTAAAAAAAGTATTTTTTTACCAAAGTTGAAGGCCTGGAAATCGGAACTCGGATTTAATTTTTAATTAGATATATATTTTTCATTTTCATGAAAGTTTAATTTTCTGTAAAAAAAATTCTTCATTTTCATGAAAGGGTCTCCAGCTGTGATAAACTGTGCATGGTGGTACAAGATTATTTCAACTATAGATCATTATCATGAACTGGTACCCTCTATATATTGCCCTCTGAAGTTAGTGCATATGCCTACATTGTATATACACTGCGGTCCCGTTATAACGCGGTCCGATATAACACGAATTCCGTTATAACGCGGTTTTTGCTTGGCTCCCAATTTTTCGGCGGGGGGGAAAGGTCGTGATACAAAACTTGAAAATATGCGCGAATGACCAAATGACAACCAAATAATAGATCGTCGCCATGTTTTGATTTGATAATCGCTCATCTTCTACTCACCAATTAGCCTTGATTATAACAAACTGTTATAACCATTACCTCATGGTGGTTTAAAGGATTGTTTAAGGGATTGATTCATGCCAGCATTGACAATTAACAGTTTGTAAAATCCCGAGTGCTTCAATAAATGCTGACATGCGCCAAACACGGAAGCCATATGCAAACTTTGTTATTATTGAGTGATCACGTGATCAAGCAACGAAGCGGTTGACAGGTATTAATATATCGCGGGTATCTTATCGGATCGTAAACACAAACTTATTTTTATTATTTAATTGTTGTTAATACTTCAGATTTATATTTTTAATATTTTTATACTAACAGCGTTGAGTTTAAATTGAAGCGCGATTTTTTATATAGACACCGTTTTTTCTCCTTCCGGGTTAACGGAAATGGCTGCCAATTTTAGTATAATCAAAACACGAAAACGTTTTTCTTTCTTTTCTTTTTTTGTATTAATTTCATACATATCTAAGTGTATCTGTTGTAACTAAATACGCTTTGTATCATATTACAATGCAAACAATACCATTCACAGTAGGACAGCACGATAGGTGTGAAAAACCGACATTGATTTTTTTCGAGGTAATTATCGCTATAACGCGGTCCACTTATAACGCGGTTTCATTTTGTGGACCCCAAGATCCGCGTTATAACGGGACCCGAGTGTATGTATTAAACTGAACAACTTGGAATGCAGAAGGATATCCAGCATTAATAAACTGTATGTGTTGGTTGTACAAGACTATATGGGCATAAAATTAGTTTCATCTTCATAGTTTTTTGTTGTATGAAATCTTTGTAGAATAAAAACGAAAATAAAAATCTGGATAACAGATCAGTAGGCAATAACAATACTTTATGACATACCAAACATAAATTTATACACTTTTTGTACAGGATTTCTACAGTGTGGTAAGATATTCTGTACTACATACTGACAATTTCCATTTCTATATCCTGTGTGCTCATGACATTGTGTTATGGCCAGCTTTCAGACAGCGGATTTCTTTGTTCAGCAAATATTTGTATTACCATCTTCTATTAATTGATGTACGTGAGAACATTAGGTTTTGTATTTTAATAACAAAATGTACACTCTGCTGAAAAATTTAATTAAAATGACACTTACAAATTGAGAACTTTCCAATGATGATGTTTTTTGTTGCTGATTTTGTGTTTGGTATATTTTAAAAGGTTTATAGCTGATGATTACCTGTATCATCTATCTTCCCTATATCAGATATTTTAATCAAATTGGAACCTTTGCCTCTCATGCAATATGGGGATATCAAATTCACTTGAGATGATATACTATTAGGTAACCATATCCAGTTCAGGGGTGTAAAATTATTTTGTAGACTACTTGCCCTGTAGGACTAGTGACCAATACAATATACTTGCCCATAGTTGTCACTTTCCCTTACATTTTTCGTAATGATACACTAAATTCATCAAGCCTTGATTTTTTTGCTGTTTAAACAATTTAAATTAAAACTGGCCAGTCTGATCCAAATATTTGTTCTGTGTTTTATTATAGTAAACTTATTTGAAATATTCTGCAAACAAATTAAACTTAGTCTTGAGTTGCTTATATTTTCCAGGGCCCACATGGGAGAGATATTTTCCAGTTTGAATTATAACTGTGTGTTTGGATGTTTGCTTCTCAGCAAGTTTAACAGGTGACATTGTCGTGTCCTGCAGAATTTCTGTCACAATATACAATGCTTAGCTGGTAGATGTTCCTTTTTTCCAAAGAAATCGTCAATAGTTAATTGTTTGGATTTCATATTCGTTATGTTTTTGACAAAATGCTGAAAAAGAGCATGCATGGAAGATTAATACACCTATTTTATAAATAGAACAACTCATAATAGTGTATTGGGGGTCTCTACTACATGCAAATGGGGGAAACGCTTTTAATTTTATTTATGTGCGTTCCGCTGTTGGACATTTTAAGGATTGTGACAACAAATCTTTCGTTTTCATATTAAAGATGCATCATCTATTACTTTCTGTTCAGTAAATGATTGAAAGTTTATTGAATCACAAAGAGGAAGTTACCATTTGATGATAATGGTTGAATTTTTAATTATGGTTAATCTTATTTATGTGAAAATCGTTAATACACATGTTGGAATTTCCCTTTTATTCGTCAGTGTTTTGACATAACTTGATACTTGCCTCAATGAGTGATTTTTACTGCAGGTCACGATTTAGTATTTGATTGATCAACAAAATTAAAGAATTTTACACTACAGAGAAAAAAAATGATATAAGTTGTTTAACAGATTATATTATGATGTTTGATAATGATATAAACTGTTATATTTAAAAAAATATCAGTGATATAGGCGAGGCCTCTTTAAAGCTTTGTTATATTTGTTTTCGTATTGGGGAATTTGTATGTGTAACATACAGGTGTATTGGAATATAATCTGTATCATGATGTTTAATTGCGTAATAACGTGGATACGTGGTTTATCTGTAGCAAAAACGAACTTGCCCAGCCAGTCGAGTATTTACAGATCTTCACTTTTACATGTCTACAGTTAATGAAGTAATAATCTGTTTGTATACATTCCTGTTCACCCTTTCATTTGTATGAAATAATGTAGCACTTTCAACCCTTAATCAGCGCAATATAAAATAAATTGTGTGTTTTTTCCATATCATCTGGAATTATACGATTTAACATAAACTGCTGTTAAATGTTTTAATGGAATATAACAATGATCTTTTATAAAAAGGTATATATTAAATTGATAGTTCTGATCACTTTGTAGGTTGACATATATGTTTCATCAATTGTTACAATAATCTTAGCATTTGTGAATTATTGACGGGAAGTTTAGTTACTGAACTTTAGCGTAAAATGTTAGTATTTACGCATTTTTCATTTAATTATGTTTGATTTTTATATGTTTTTACTTTGTTGTATATAATATAGGGATTTTTTGAACAAATGTAGGACCAATTTGTACTGTTTTATGCATCTGTTCTCGTGTGCTATAATACACAACTGTACATGTATGCCACTAAGTTGAGACAAGAATAACAATTCTCTTAGATACTTGCCATACTAGGTCCATAGTTGTATAATGATTGTTTTGATTAAAACCATTCAGCATATTTCTGATGACCCTCATCCCAACAGATAAATGAATCGGCATTCAAGATGTTTTTGCATTTTATCTCATTTTTTCTGACTTATGAGTTGAACTATTAATACCATACACCATTATTTCGGATGACATTGTCTTTTGTTCCTAATCCCTGATCATCAGAAAATGAGGTGGCTATGCTACATTGCATTTTAATTAAAATGATGGTATATATCTAAAGCTGAGGCTGGAATGTTGTTGACTTTCAAATTGTTTTTTCTTTTAATTGTTTTGCACAATTTACAAAAAGCACTAATTTCTTTTTCGCAATTAGTAATAAATAATCTCCAATTGCTAAAAATGTGATCGGTAGTGTAAGCAGAGCTAACATATATAACATAATGAAATTGGCATAGTCTTGATCAGCTTCAATATTTGCTTCTCAGCTGTCATATGAGGATTTGTATAAATGATTATGTCCATGCTTGATCAGGATACTGTTACGTTTTTGTTCACAGTGGAACCTTTCATAGCATTTGTCATTAAGAAAAGCAAGTGTTACAGATTATTTAGTTTGAAATTAATCTACAAATTTGATGTTTTAGTTAAGTTTCTTGGCATTATTTGATATTGACCTAAACAACTTTTCCTTGATTAATTTGTTAAAACTCTGTTGTTGAGGGCCCCCCGAGACAATCTATGTTTGAACTGGTTGTCCTTTACAATTTTGCAGTATCACTACATCTGTACTTTGTGACTTCAACTCCTTAGTTTGCATGTGATTATATTAAAACTTGATATTCATCATCAACATTAAGTGGACATGCGCTTATTGTGTGGATGTTCTAATTAGATTGTTTTTCTTCAATTAATGCCCCTTTCCTGACATGCAAATTACAAAAATGCTGTTGATACATGTATATGATACATATATACAAGGTGTCCCAAAATATCTGATGCAGTTTTTAACCTGTATAGTTTTTTACTGGTCAATGTAATTCGTATCATGTTACAGTGTGTACAATAAAGTTTTTATTTGTGTATGATAAGTGGGGTGCTGTGCCCATCTTGCTGGTAGCATATATTATTAATATCAATGTCTTCTTAAAGCTGGTAAAAATTCTTTTAACAATTTCAAATGTTTACAGTAGCGGTTTCTTCTTTTTCATCATCATAGAAAATAGTCCAATGATTATCTGAGAGCCAAGCACGGCCCAAAGTATCACTTTTTTGCCCTGTAAGGGCTTCTCTACATACACATTTGGTTTTGCGTTTCATCAGTATCTGCAGTTTTGCTTGTTAATCTGTACATGCAATTAAAAATGAATTTGTTCAGAAAACCAAATCATATCTGAAATATCAGCATGGCCTTCCTCCATTGCAAACATTAATCTGCTTTCAATATCAGTTTCTTTGATATGTTGTATGATTGATATCGGTAATGGGAACAATTTTAAGTCTTATCGTAATACGATATTCTGTGTACACTTGATTTACTGAGATGATTAATAGTTGTATTTCCCTATACCTTCCTGATGGAAACATGCGGTGTTTCTTCTTTTGCCTCTTTGACTTGTTGGATGTTCTCAGAACTTCATGCTGATCTTGGTCGACCTGTGATCTGTTGTCTTCCAGGATACATGCAATTCCCATGTTCTTGAGAATGGATATATGCAACTTAAACATGTGGAAATACGTGTTTAGATGATGTGGTAATATGAGTAGTATCTGTATCATATTACAGACATTGACATAAAAAACAACATAAATAACATTACCATCAACAAGCTCAATTTTTACTCTTAAGTTTATTGTGGAAAGAATTCTGGGAAACTTGTATGTGAAACTTAGTAATATAATCTCTAACTATTTTATATGCAATATCATGTTGTGAAATTGATCTGCTGTACAAGGAACAAAATTTTTAATTGAACAAATTATAAGGACAGCAGTAAATTTATATTTTTAGTGCTAATTGATCAATTTCAAAAGGTTTTGCCAATTATTTAATGGTCAAAGATGTTGGTGAAATTAAAGATAATTTCTATTATTAAAAAGCATTTCACAAAAAAATGACAATTGTGTATGTTTTGCTGTAACACCAATTTCATTCAGTCAATCTGAATTCTTAACTTGCTATTAGTACACCATTTACAATCAATGTAGACCCAAATCAGTCTGTCTGTAACTCTTGGTTTAATCAGTCTACATTGCTTTGTTTAATCTCTATTCTTGTCTCAGAGCAATTAATTTATGTAACTAACAGCAGTATTAAGTGTAATGTTAATTTATAATTTGTGGACATGCATGATTTGTTCAAAATGAGACTTATGTAAGAGATTTTGAATGGTGAATGGGGCATTAAGTGTAACTCCAGTTTGTCAATCCGTTTGTTCCTGTGTTCGTCTTTGCATCCCACTTTTCATCAAATTAGTTTCTGTTGAATAAGAGGTTATGTATTTAATATTCTGTGAGTTATGGTATAATTACAAAATACAAGTCAAGTTCAATATTTGTCAATGTTGGTCTAATTTTACAGGAGTTGTGGACCCCATATTTCTAATTGTTGGTAAAATTTACAGCAAGTCCATCAGAGTCTCTGGACATATTTCTTGTTTTGAGCTGAAAACCATTTTGCATTTATCTTTTTTACTGTAAACCATTAGAAGGCTGAGTCTGACAGAAATGAATTTGTATATATGACTGTAAGTAAATCATTTCTTTTCATTGGATGTCTTAACCAGTAATGGTTAATTACATTTTATTGACCTAATATTTGCCTTTTCAAACAAGACATACATTTTTACTCTCTCTAATTTGGAGGAAAAACCATCATAACATTTAGTTTATAGAAAATGAAATGATCACAGAACTTATGCAGACCCTAATTTTTGCTCCATGTTTGGAAAGGGAAATAACTCCAGTTTTGGTTATCTATGACAAAATGTGTACTGTGTGTTGCTTTCAGGTATCATTTTATATATATATTTGAAAAAAAAGATTTTGTTCTTGCCATTTCAAAATTAGCAGAACATCACTAGTTTTACAAAATATATGTCCTGTTATAATTTTGATCTCCGAATAGGAATAGTATAGTTTTATGATTGCCATGGTGAGTGAACCTATTGCCGTGGTGAGTGAATCTATTGCCGTGGTGGGTGAACCTGTTGCCATGGTGGATGAATCTAGTGCCGTGGTGGGTGAACCTGTTGCCATGGTGGGTTAATCTATTGCCGTGGTGGGTGAACCTATTGCCATGGTTGTTGAACCTATTGCCATGGTGGGTGAACCTATTGCCATTGCGAGTGAACCTATTGCCATGGCGGATGAACCTATTGCCGCGGTGAGTGAACCTATTGCCATGGTGGGTGAACCTATTGCCGTGGTGGGTGAACCTATTGCCATGGTGGGTGAACCTATTGCCATGGCAGGTGAATCTATTGCCATGGTGGGTGAATCTATTGCCATGGCGAGTGAACCTATTGCCATGGTGGGTGAACCTATTGCCATGGCGAGTGAACCTATTGCTATTGTTAGTGAATCTGTTTAGTAAAAATTCAATTTTAAGATTGCCATTGTGTACCTTTAAAGAGACTGGAGTACATTTGTTATTATCAATGATTTGTTATGATATACATTGATTGTACATAATAAATTTGTAACTGATATAGTATGCATATTACAATTAAAAGATATACGTTACATTTTCAACATTTATACAAAACTATTGATAATCTGTTGTTATAATGCATTTTGATGAGATTTGCATTGATTGCAAAGCTTATTTTGTTACATATAAATAAATGAATTAAAGTTAACTATGTTTGACTTGGATTTTCCCCCCATCAGCTCATTTTCATAAGGCAATCAAAGACCTTGTTTTTTCCATATGGGGATAATTGCGTATAGCCATCAAAGTCCCAGTGGAGTGCGTGGTCTAGTGGTAGAGCAGCCCAATGATCAGAGGAGGGTAGTGAGTTTGATTTTGGATTCATTTAGAATTCCTGTACCAATAAAACATGTTTAAAACATGATGCCGGGTGTTAAACTCTCCAATTTAAACAATGATAAAAGCTGAAGGGTGACAAATATTGCAACGCTCAAAAGTGCATACACTTTAAAAAGGTAGTCTATTGACGGAGTGTAGAAAAAGGTTTAAATTGAGGGCTTAGTGCAAAATTAACAATTCTAGGTGGTCCGCATTGACAGTGTAGAAAAAGGTTTAGATTGAAGGCTTAGTGCAAAATTAACTAATCTAGGTGGTCCGCATTGACAGAGTGTAGAATAAGGTTTAGATTGAAGGCTTAGTGCAAAATTAACCAATCTAGGTGGCCCGCATTGACAGAGTGTAGAATAAGGTTTAGATTGAAGGCTTAGTGCAAAATTAACCAATCTAGGTGGTCTGCATTGACAGAGTGTAGAATAAGGTTTAGATTGAAGGCTGAGTGCAAAATTAACCAATCTAGGTGGCCCGCATTGACAGAGTGTAGAATAAGGTTTAGATTGAGGGCTTGGTGCAAAATTAACAATTCTAGGTGGTCCGCATTGACAGAGTGTAGAATAAGGTTTAGATTGAAGGCTTAGTGCAAAATTAACCAATCTAGGTGGCCCGCATTGACAGAGTGTAGAATAAGGTTTAGATTGAAGGCATGGTGCAAAATTAACAATTCTAGGTGGTCCGCATTGACAGAGTGTAAAATAAGGTTTAGATTGAAGGCTGAGTGCAAAATTAACCAATCTAGGTGGCCCGCATTGACAGAGTGTAGAATAAGGTTTAGATTGAAGGCTTGGTGCAAAATTAACCAATCTAGGTGGTCCGCATTGACAGTGTAGAATAAGGATTAGATTGAAGGCTTAGTGCAAAATTAACAATTGTAGGTGGTCCGCATTGACAGAGTGTAGAATAAGATTTAGATTGAAGGCTTGGTGCAAAATTAACAATTCTAGGTGGTCCGCATTGACAGAGTGTAGAATAAGGTTTAGATTGAAGGCTTAGTGCAAAATTAACAATTCTAGGTGGTCCGCATTGACAGAGTGTAGAATAAGGTTTAGATTGAAGGCATGGTGCAAAATTAACAATTCTAGGTGGTCTGCATTGACAGAGTGTAGAATAAGGTTTAGATTGAAGGCTTAGTGCAAAATTAACAATTCTAAGTGGTCCGCATTGACAGAGTGTAAAATGAGGTTTAGAAAAAAATTCTTGCCCATCTTGATATAGGGCCATCTTGGCCCTCTTGTTTTGTATATATTGAGTTGGATTAATTTTGCACTAAACCGATGAGATATTCCTTGGGTTTGTACATTTTGCAATACATGTCTTGAAACTATATTTAACAATTTTGTTCAAACTATATAGTATATATATTTTCCTCGGGCTTCTTGCCTCATGATTAGTAAACTTTAAACAAAAATAATAAAATGATTCTAATATTTAGAAATCGTGCAGTCAAATGATCATACCAATAAACTATATACAGTATAATGTTTCAAACCCTGTAGAGTTGAACTAACTGTTGTTCGTGTCTGGACAGCATACGTTTGAGACTTGTTTCAAAATCAAACCAAAGCTTATGTCTGGAACACTGCTCAGTTCCAGCATAAACGTACACCTATAGTCTTCAAACTAACCTAAAGCGCATGAAACAAAACCAAGTTTCAGCATGAAAATAAAGTTATTGTTTAAGAACGAGTTCAAACTAATAACAAAACTGTTTGCTTTGAACAATGCTCAGTTCCAGCATTAATATACACTTATACGTTTGGAGACTGTTCCAAACCTAAGTCTTCGAACTAAGAAAAAAATCCAGTTCCAGCACAAAACTAACCTGTTATGTTTGAGAACGGTTTCAAACTAAAAGCATCAGACTAAATTAGTGTGAATGAAACAATCCCCAGTTCCAGCACAGTAATTATTCCTATAAGTTTCAAACACAAGCCAAAGCCTATCGCTAGCTAAATGTGGTACTGCTTTATTACGAAGCAGTAATTCGTCCTTGCCTGAACCAAAAAACTTATATCTGGTATAATATTGTATAATAATATTGAAAAAAATAGAGTTTGTTTCCTCTTCTTATAATAATTGCTATATATAGACATTTATGTTATAAAACGACATTATTTTGACAAACTTGAGCAACCCAGCAGACAACCTTCCTGCTCGACAGCTGCTTGAAGATTGAAATGATGCGCCTAATCAAAGTTCACATCTTGCCATCAGTCGAGCCAATTTGTGCAATGCAATCTGTATATAAGAGACAAGTGCTTAGTTTCTGCATTTTGCTCACCTGAGCAAAGCTCAAGTTAGTGAGTTATTCTGTTTGCCTGCCGCCTGTACGTCCACATAGCAATACCACATGTTTATGATTAGCCGGACTTTATACAAAAGGTGCCTATGTCGGCGTGAGCAAAACGGGGACTATTTTTTATTCATAGAATTTCAATTTTTCGTGTATTTCATGTATTATGTATGCAAGCAGACACAACTCAAACCATATAAATATATTGTGGACATTGTATTGTGTCATTTAAAAAAAATGTAGCATAAAATAAACCAAATGCTACAATAATATTTATTATTTAGGAAGGCGTATGGATATGGGTTATAGCCCTGCTCTCAGTACTTTTAATTACTTTGATTTTAATATTGATATTCATACATTATTACAAGGATGCTGTCCACGATAATGGTAATATACAGTCAACCCTGTCTTAAGCAGCCAGTCAAGTGAAGGAGAAAAAGTGGCATTTTAAGACAGGTTGTTACTTAATACATGTTAATATACTCTTAAAGCATAGAGATGGGAAATAGCAAATATGGCTGCTTAAGACAAGTGGCTGCTTAATAGAGATGACCGCTTATACAGGTTTGACTGTATGTAGTTATATAAGACATAACATGTTTCTAACATATGTTTTATTAAACAATACAATAATTTCTGTACTTTCCTGACTTGCACAATAAAGAAGATATCAGAGCATTAAAACCATAAAAATCGATACATCAAAATTACGGCCACTACAAAAAAGCGGCTACGTTCATAACATTATGTCGATGCTCTACGTTCGAGTCGGGAATTACCATAATGGAGAAAATCAAAATGTTGAGAGATTAACAAGTGCTATATGAACATTGATCTATCACAGCGACCTTAACAATTAATGAATCACACAAACTATATACAAAAAATGACGTATCACAATTTATACATTGGAGATGTTCGGAAGATATCGGGTTGTGGGATAGTCTGTAGAACGACCACAGTTCGGGAGATATCGGGTTGTTGGATAGTCTGTAGAACGACACCAGTTCGGGAGATATCGGGTTGTGGGATAGTCTGTAGAACGACCACAGTTCGGGAGATATCGGGTTGTTGGATAGTCTGTAGAACGACACCAGTTCGGGAGATATCGTGTTGTGGGATAGTCTGTAGAACGATCCCAGTTCGGGAGATACCGGGTTGTGGGCAAGTCTGTAGAACGAACCTAGTTCGGGAGATACCGGGTTGTGGGATAGTCTGTAGAACGAGCCCAGTTCGGGAAATATTGGGTTGTGGGATTGTCTGTAGAACGACACCAGTTCGGGAGATATCAGGTTGTGGGATTGTTGGATAGTCTGTAGAACTACCCCAGTTCGGGAGATATCGGGTTGTGGGATAGTCTGTAGAACGACACCAGTTCGGGAGATATCGGGTTGTGGGATAGTCTGTAGAACGAACCTAGTTCGGGAGATACCGAGTTGTGGGATAGTCAGTAGAAGATATCGGGTTGTGGGATTGTCTGTAGAACGACCCAAGTTCGGGAGATATCGGGTTGTTGCCCGGGGTAGTCTGTAGAACGAACCCAGTTCGGAAGAAACCGGGTTGTACGAACCCAGTTCGGGAGATATCGGGTTGTGGGATAATCTGTAGAACGAACCCAGTTCGGGAGATATCGGGTTGTGGGATAGTATGTAGAACGAACCCAGTTCGGGAGATATCGGGTTGTGGGATAGTATGTAGAACGAATCCAGTTCGTGAGATATCGGGTTGTGGAATAGACTACATTGAAGACATGGCTCATTATATCACAAATATTTCAAATAAAAAGACAACAAAAAACGTCACACCATCTTGAAAGAAAGGATACATACTAGTTTATCATAACTTGAGTATGATTGTCAGGTTATCGTCATTATCACAGAAACATCACATGCATGGAATATAGGTATTGTCATGGTCACAGAAACATCATATACATTGAATATAGGTATCGTCATAATCACAGAAACATCACAAGCATGGAATATATGTATCGTCATAATCACAGAAACATCACATGCATGGAATATAGGTATCGTTATAATCACAGAAACATCACATGCATGGAATATATGTATCGTCATAATCACAGAAACATCACATGCATGGAATACAATATTTACAAATACCAGTGTAATATACGTCACTGCAGATACCCATTACTCGGCGTCAACACGGGTGTGGCGTATGATAATTTCAAAACTTTTCTACACTTTTTTGGGTAATATCCAACATTTTTTACATTTAATTTGTATGCGCACCAATAGTTTTCCATTTTTTTCTTGTTTTATGATTATCTTAAATTAGGATGATGTTGACATTTGTCATTGATTCGTTTTCAAAATTACAAATTGTGTAAAATACTTAGCCGCACCAATATCAAATTCGTGTCTACGTCCCTTTCATTAATGTTATAATGAAATAGTATACTAAACACAAACACACGCAAACAATTCAAAGGTCCGAACGGTCTAAAGGAAGGCTCACTCGTTCACAGTTTTGCTCACATGTTTTTCTTTAATTTATTGCCAGACTATATCAATGAGCTCATACAGATCTAAAGACAGATAAAAGAAAGTTTGTTATAATAATGAACAATATTTTTTTCATTCAAAATTAATATGGATATTTTCGAATTTTTAGGTGGCGATGACTGTGTACAATAGTGATTCTTGTATTTATTGTATGCCTTTTTGATATTATAAACCAACACACTCATGAATGACCTATCAAACAATGGTCATGCATAGAAATGAATATATGGGCAAAAATTATTTTATTATATTTTTTGTATTGTTTAAACCTACTTTTTGGCGATATGAGAAGCCGTTTATGGAGCGATGTAGGAAACGATAGTGTTGCTATGGAAATTAACCAAAACTAATCGTGTCACGAAATTCGAACCTGGATTGCCCGAGTCATAATCCATTTACAAAACCACTATGCAGGAATATAACAAGATCGATCGTATAAATAAAAAGTTTAAACATAGCCGATTATTCGGGTTTAATATATGATGCCAAGAAATTTCCGTAAGCTGACGAGAAATTGAGATTATATTTACTAAATCATAAACATTATTTCACAGATCAAGTATTAATTCAAATATCGGTGATAATAGCGAGTAAAGATACATATTTTTGACGATAAACAACTGTACAAAATATGATCCGGATAGCAACAATCTATGCTTAATATTACAATCATACCATTTTTTTTATATTGAAATAAAAGAGTAAAACTTACTGGTTATACCACTTTAGAACTCGTAAGAGTAAGATTATTTCTGGTATCAGTTTGACGAAAATATTTTGCCAATACTCATGCAGTGTTTGACATACCAAATAAGGGAATTCTCATGATGAAAATGGAAAAAAAAACACAAACGAATCGGATTAAGATCAAGTTTCTGATTTCAACACCGGTTTATCATTGCTGTACGGTGGTGGTGGTTGTTTCCCGTGTCCTTTGGTGTCGACTTCCTCGTATGCCGGTGGTGGGGGGGATGAGGGTGGTAACGCTTGTTCAGCACCAGAACTTCCCTGATTGTATCTTTGAGGTGGTTTGCCGGATTGACCGGGGTGATTGGGTACGGTATATACTACAAAAGCCTCACCTAAAATAGCAATAATGGCATTATTTCGTTTTGTCACTGGCTGTCTGTCGTAAATAGTTGTCATCATCGTATCACGGCACTGTCGTGCTATCGTGTGTACAGTTTGACAGTCATATCATGGTGATCCTTATGGCATACCGTATATAATATCACGGATTCTGGTTGTACCCAGGCAGTAAACTATACATAATGGTAGCAGCTTTCAGTAGATAGTAGGCCTTTTTTTCTTTTTCTTGGTAGTTTCTAAGGTATGGTGAGTAACTAACAATTGACAACAAACTGCTTTTAAAACAACAAAACTGATTATAAAAACGCTGAAATTACATTATTAATATAAACTTTAACAATATTTGAAAGCAGAAATAAAATATCGAAGAAAGAAAATCGTTGGCAAATCAACTGACTGTGTTTGCTATTGCGTTTGGACCATTTAATGAATAGGAAAAAAACATATTACTTTTCAAAATAGTAAAACATGGACTATGTAGTTGTGTATAATCTTAATTAACACATATTCAAATAATCCAACGAAACTTTTAAAACAGCTTTTCCATTCGAAGTAACCAAAGATTTATACTAGGATAATGATTTTGATCGTCTTGAATCACACTTCAAATTTCCAAACATACTAGAACAACCTCCAAACTTTTCGACAACCTTATTACGGACTGTTTAAAGCACCAGGACACCATTTGTTTAGTTACGAGAAAAAGCTTACTGACGTCGCGTCAGAAGTTGAGGCTTACGCCGATTTCAAGGTAATACGGGGAATAAAAGACTGTTCGTATTGTTGAATAATCATATTGTATAAATTATTTTATACCAAATTAAAGATAATTTCATTTTCTTTGTAATTGTATTATTTTTATTTGATCATCGTGTAACACGTATGTCAGGGAAATCGTTAACGCTTTTGCGTCAACAGAAACACACGGTGAGAGATGTAACAGAAATTAACAACTGGTACGATTTAATAAAAGATTTTAGGGTGAAAACAGAGCCTACTCGTTTTGAAAACACGTATGGCGTTGGGACTAACACAGACGGAAATGTTGTCCAAAAAAAAAAAGATTGCGGCAACAAAAGAACAGATAGAAACGTATAATTTAAAACTATATAAAACTATGAGAGTTTTGGGAAAAAGGGAATGAAGAAAAACATGGCTAAGTATTAATGTCATTTCACAAATTTATTTTTCAACAAAACAAGACTGTATGTACATTTTAAAAAACGTGTTTTCTTGTTAAATATGAGTTTTTTTTCGTAAAATTGAAAAAGAAATTAAAGTTTAAAAAGTTTTAATGGAAATACGATTTCTAGTAAAAATGTCACAAATGGTAAAAAAACGTGTATTGTTAATTACACTACTAAGTTTCTCATCAAATAAAATGTTTCCTTTTAAACGTATATCAATTTTATTTTAATCACATAATAGTGTTTTTATAAAGGACAACATCTGGTAATATAATTGCAAATCTCCAACGCATAAAAAAGTTATAACAGTTTAGTGATTTCTAGTAAAAATGTCACAACGCTAATATTTAAATCGACCTGACGTAGCGTGTATTTGAGAAAATACGGTTTTAAGGAATGTAAATATATAACCCTCACCCTAGCGCCATCTATTTTTTATATTACAGAAAACAAAAAAAATAAATAAAACATTCAATGTGAATGTAGACGACTATCTATCAATTTTGAAAGTACTCTATAGAGGATCTCGATAAATATTACTTTGTACGTTATATATATGTAGACGTATTACAGCTTGTGCAAATGTATTTAAGTCGATCATACCACTGACATCTGAGCTAAAGTTTACAGTTATTTTTTGCAAATGACGTCAACAGTATCGGCTCAATGTATTGTTATAAACTTATTATATAGTACAATAAAACATCAAATCAAGCGTTTACGCACGTAATTTTTAAAGTTAATAAAAATTAACGTATGGTTGAGGTTCGTATTTTAGGGCGTTTTGACGTTACACTTATTAGCTTCAACTTCTGACGCGACGTCTTCTGTGTTTCCAACATATTGTCACGTGATTCAACATTTTATACTAGAAGTTTATTAAATTAATTGAATGACGTTAATTTACTAACGTTATATGTGGCACATGACGTCAAGTAAATAGAAATAATTCTCAGGGTCCTCCGTGGCCGAATGGTCTTAAGCGCCGTCTGAAGATCACTTACCTCTCAGCACTGAGGTCGTAGGTCCAAGTCCCGCTCGCTCCAAAAACATTTTTCTGAATATAGTTTGCTGGTCACACGTGGAAGGACAAAGATTTCATTCAGATTCATTCTGAAGTCCTCCACCACCAGTAAAACTGGGTATGCCATTTATAACCTGAAATGTGTTGAAAATGGCGTTAAACCCCATTCGAAAAATAAATTTAAAAAAATCTTATTAATTATCTGGATAAATCTGGACTCGGACCAATGACCTCAGCGGTAAGAGGTTAAATATTATGACACTGCACCTACAACAATTTGACCGCGAGGTACTCATCATAAACAAATAATTTAATTATTTTTACCTGTTGGGGCAACAGCTCTAGTTGCAGGAGCTATTACTTGCCCGTTCCTGGTATGTCTCTTCGCACAGCAAATACATAAGGCTGCAAACAGCGTAATCAGCAGTGCCAAAGCAACTACACCTCCTAGAGCTATTCCTATAATAGCTGCAAGATTTAATAAACTGAAATGCAAAAACAAACAAAATATTGAGAAGGAAGATCTTAAAAAATTGCGGACGTTGATACCGTGGTGGAACGACCGTCCGTTATGTGTATTAAGGGGTTGCAAAACAATAATATTTTTTCTTTATTAATGTTGTGGCTTAACATGTTTTACATGATTGTCATTTAATTTTGTTGTTGTTGTTGTTGTTGTTGTTGTTGTTGTTGTTGTTGTTGTTGTTGTTGTTGTTGTTGTTGTTGTTGTAGTATGGTGTTTAGCGTCGCTTTCAACATTTTTTTCAGTCATATTGCGACGGTGTCTACTTGAGACAGTAATCTGAGCGCTGTCACACTGGAATGTCATGCCGCAGACACATGGTATGATATCCCACCCAGTCACAACATACTGACACCGGGTCGACCAGAGATAGAACTATCTGCTAATTGCTAAGCGCCAAGTGAGGAAACTTCTAGTACCATTGTTCAAGTATTTACTACGACCCGGCCGGGGATCGAGCAAACATTCTTCCGCAAGCGAGGCGAACGCTCTAACCATAGACCACGCTGCGGTAAACTGTCATACAAAGACGTGAAACTGGCATGTTCGCGTTTGTTTACACATCCAAATCTCATACTTCATTAGGAACCTTAGGATCGTGTTTCAATTATTTCTCTTCTGTTAAGCGGATACACTGTTGATAAAGTGAAAGAAGACTTTACAATGTCTGCATTCCCTCCATTTCCAGGCCTGATTTCTTTTGTTTAAAACATGAAAATGCTTCAAAATATTTCAAATAAATCAATAATGCCATTCTATTCACTAAATGAACATAAGTATAGAAGAATAAAAAGAAAATTTATGGCAGCAATTTTATGTCTTCTCCATCGAATTTTACAGTGATTATATGAGTAGAACTGGGACTAGTCTTGATTATATGCGACGGTTGCTTTCCTAAAGGACAAACGTTTGTCTTTTAGACATAGTACCACCGTTGCAAACAGGAAATGTTTCCGCGGGATAGTCGCATAATGGCGGTTATAAATAATCCTTGTTTCTTCTTCTTTAAAATGCATTTTCCTTAGTTTTTTTAATTTAATTTTTTATTGAATGACGTTATTGGTGTATATTGAGCACCTTGAAAGCATTGTAATGTTTGAATTGTGAATTGTGAATTGAGAACAAAAATGGTGTTTGGAAATTATATTTTGGTAGTGCAGTGGTTGACAAAACACTAAAATGTAAGTTTCTCTGTGAAGGACAAACCTGCAAACTTTTTTATTTACTTAAGAAGTAAGCGTCGCAGGTGATCAAGACTAACATAGGACTGGAAGTATTCGTGTCTGGAATACTTACCCGGTATCTTCCTCGCAGCAATACACGTTATCGCTGGTTCCACAGCAACTGGTGGTACAGTACATAGTTCGTCTGATCTCATAATTTGCTCCAGTTTCAGTCTTTGTGCACAAATACCCACAGTACACAACTGAAACGGTGTAATATTATTGTTATGACAATGATGATGAGAATAATGATGATTTTAACGATGATGGATTATATGATGATGATGCTTATTTTGATGACGATGTTGTTGATGTTGTTGTTGATGTTGCTGTTACTGATAATGTTAATGATGATGGCGATGATTTGAATTGGGATGTTAGTGATAGTGGTGATGAAAACATTGATGATAATAATAGTTTTGGTGATTATGTCGATGCTGTTTGACAATGAAGATGCTTTTGAAGCTGATACCTTACTCCTGCTGCTGTAGATTATGGTCAAAAAAGAGGAATATAATGATAATAATGGGGTCCGCCGTGGCTGAGTGGTCAAAGGCGCTGTCTCAAGATCACTTACCGCTCACCACTAAGGTTCGAATACCGCGTAAAAAGGTATGCGAAAGTCTTCTAGTTACTTGCGGAAGGACGGTGGTTTTACTCAGATTTATTCAGAGGTCTTCCCCTACCAATAAAACTGAATGTGCCATATGTAACTTGAAATGTGTTGTAAATAGTGTTAAAACTTTTTTTTAAAAATGAGATAATAATTGCGATGATGATGTCAAGGAGAGAGGGAATGATGGAAGAGTAAAACAACACAATGGTTAAGTATTCAACTGATTGACTCCAGCAGTTTTATTTCATATTAATTAATTAATTTATTATGATTAACTAGTTGCAATTTGTTATTAAGATTATATTTCCCAAAATGACACTTTCCCGATCCTATTATATAAATTCAACTACATGTATTAAGTTTATTTATCTATCAATATTAGGGTTGACATTTTCTTTAACCATACTACATGTATGAATATGTAACTGATAACGTTACTGACGGGGTATTTTTGTGTTCAATAAACTAGCTTGATAGTTCTCATGCAAACAATTTGTGCATTGCTTTAAGCCAGGTTCTTATCCAATATCATCTTTTCGTCTTCCTGCCTCCATAAAATTCCTGTGTATTGTGGTAAAAGACTCATTGTTCAAACTGAAATGAGCGTGCCGCAATGCGTTTATGTGCAGTGAGATGCCATTTATTTCATATACGAGCGCACATTCAATCGTTGTTAAAACACAAACAATGTTCTCTGTACAGACGAAAGCACGTTTAACATAGATCCAACACCGCATTGAGTTTTGTAACCATTTGGTAAGAAATAACAGAGACTGTGGCCATTGTGTAAACTTCTCTCCACAAAATCATTAGTCTTCAAAATAATCTAGATCAAAACATGTTTTCAATCTAGTCTCTAGACTCATTCTCAGAGCGGGATGACGGACACTCTCGTACACATCACGAATCACTAGTATATTATTTCAACAACATGTCAGTCTCCGAAATATTCAAGCGGGTCGGTATATACTAGTGGATACTGTGTTCGGATTATCTCACGTCGGAGGTTGCGGGTTTGATTCCCATTTCGACCGGTGCCTCTGAGTGTTTTACTCAGTACTGGTTTCACCAGGAAGCGAAATCGAGAGCGGTTTAAATCAACTTTCTTCTCAATTTAGCTGATATAAATTAGTTTCCACCATTTTCGCTCAGTAAGATATCCGAGCTATAACCAATATTCCTGCTCGACTTTATGGCCGAGTCGTGTACCACATGCACCACTGTGGTAAATTTAAATTAAACTAGGTTATAGATGTAATTTGATAACCATTCTTTTGTTCCTCAACAATTTTTCCAATAAAGGAAGCGATTGGAGCGAATTGTTAATTGCGTATTGAAATAAAATAAAGGCAGTTGAACGCCATGTCTAAATTACCATTACTTATGAAATATTTATATCTAATACAATGCAGTAGTTTAAGTGCCAACATGTTCAATAAAAAGAGTTTAAATGAATTAGTGGTTTTGAAATGATTAACATTGGGGTCATCGCGGTATATTTATATAAGTAATTAAAGTCGAAACAACGAAACTAAGATGGTGAAAGGTCGAACGTACGATGATGCAATGTCGAAACAACGATGGTGAAAAGTCGAAACTTTCTCACATAAATCTTTAGACTGGACTGGTTTCATAACCTCGGCGTGGTAGCAGCATTATTATTAACGGTAGTGTATAACATGGTCTAGTGGCAGAACATCGGATCCCGCCAGGATCGGATGGTTATTGATTCGACACCCAACCAGGACCCTGGGCTATAAGCACTTTATCTGCATGTGCTTAGTTTTACTAAGAAAGCTTATCGAACGTGATTTGTATTAATTTCCAAGTCCGGTCGAGTCAATTGTATTTATCCAGCAAGACAAATTACTGATAGAATAAACTTTTTGTGAGTGTTTGAACAGACATAAATCCCATACATATAACTATTGCAAGAAAAAGTGTTTACACTAAGAAACAGAAGTAATAGTAACAATATTAGTAGCATTTGTAAAAGTAAAAATAGAAGTTAAAATAGTTAACCACAATTTTGTTACAATTCAGTTTTACAAGATCGAGTCATATTTTGAGTTAAACACTAGGTTTTGTTCTTTTTGTTGTTGTTTTTATTTTCTGACAATAAACTAATATGAATGTTATTTAAATTGTGTTTGTACATCAAATTTAATCATTATAAAAATTAAATTATCGATTTACAATCTTTACCTTTGAAAATCGTCAAAAGTAAAACTCCCTTAAACATTGTGTCCGCCATTTTGTATGGTTGTGAACAAAGAAACGCGCAAATCCGCATGTCTGTGTACGCTGCCAATGAATAATTGCTTGTTTGTGGCTCGATCAATATTGTCTGCTATTAATAGCCGTCCATATACCCAATAAAAGTATGTGTATAAATGAAAAAAAAAATAAATGGAACATAGCTCAATACAATGTTTTGATTGCCTGCCTGCCTGCCTGCCTGCCTGTCTGCCTTGCCTGCCTGCCTGCCTGTCTGCCGGCCTGTCTGCCTGTCTGCCTGCCTTGCCTGCCTGCCTGCCTGTGCATGTCTGCGCCTGTCTGCCTGTCTGCCTGCCTGTCTATCTGTACGTCCGTCCGTCCGTCCGTCCGTCCGTCCGTCCACCTTAAATCCCAACAGTATTTTCTAATATATGAATTTTCTAAAACTTTTTAATCAGATTTATAAGTATAATAAGGCAATAATTGTGCCTAAAACAGAGTTGTCCCACTTGTGCCCCTAATAGAAGAGAATATATGTGTGAAATGTCAATGATGTATGGTTGGTAGTAACTGAGATATTAGCTTACTATAAAACTTAAACAATATTCTCTAAGTATTAAAGTGGGCATACTTTTTCCTAAAATCAAAGAGGAGTTAAACCACTGATCCCCTCGAGTCCCATAATGGTAGTAAAACACACTTGAAGTTCCATTGATGTATGGCTGCTTATTGACAAAGATGCTTGTTTATTTCTTAAGTATAAAAGGGGACATACTTTTGTCTAATGATTAAAACTAAGTGCACTTGTCCCCTTCAGAAAAGATGGCCAGAGAGGGCCCTCAGGCTCGCACAGGTACTAAAGTTGAAAAAATTGTAAGTTATTTATATAAATATAAAACAAAACTATGAAAATAAGGACATGGCCTAGAACCAAGTTGAAATATGGCAGCGTATTAAGTCTACTCATCGTTATTAATTGCAAAAAAGCATAAAAGACGATAAAGTCTCATTAGTGTATAGGTTGTGGTGACTAAATGCTATGAGTTCTTCCTTGTGCGGTTGCATTGATGTATGGGTAGTGGTTACTGAGAAATGAACATGCCTTTTAACTTTTATCGAAATGTCGTAGTATGAAGCAGGTAATACGCATGTCTATCATCAAAATGGAGTTATTTCCCTAAGCCCATTGAGTCTTTATTTTAGTGATAACATACATGAAGTTCCATTGATGTATGGGTAGTGGTTACTGAGATATGAGCATGCCTTTTTACTTCAACCGAATTTTTTAAGTATAAAGCAGACCATAGTTGTGCATAAAATCATAATTGAGTTATTTCTCTTGGCCCATTGAGTCTTTACTTTAGTGATAACATACATGAAGTTCCATTGATGTATGGGTAGTGGTTACTGAGAAATGAACTAACCGAAATGTCGTAGTATGAAGCAGGCCGTACGTATGTTTAACATCAAAATGGAGTTATCTCTCTTAGCCCATTGAGTCTTTACGGTAGTGAAAATATACATGACATTCTATTGATGTATGGGTAGTGGTTACTGAGAAATGAACATGTCTTTTAACCTTTATCGAAATGTCGTAGTATGAAGCAGGTAATACGCAAGTCTATCATCAAAGTGGAGTTATCTCTCTTAACCCATTGAGTCTTTACAGTAGTGAAAATATACATGACATTCTATTGATGTATGGGTAGTGGTTTTGAGAAATGAACATGTCTTTTAACTTTAACCGAAATGTCGTATTATGAAGCAGGCCGTACGTATGTTTAACATCAAAATGGAGTTATCTCTCTTAGCCCATTGAGTTTTAACGGTAGTGAAAATATACATGACATTCTATTGATGTATAGGTAGTGGTTATGAGAAATGAACATGTCTTTTAACTTTAACCGAAATGTCGTATTATGAAGCAGGCCGTACGTATGTTTAACATCAAAATGGAGTTATCTCTCTTAGCCCAGTGAGTCTTTACGGTAGTGAAAACATACATGAAGTTCCATTGATGTATTGGTAGTGGTAACTGAGAAATGAACATGCCTTTTAACTTTAACCGATTTTTTTAGTAAAAAGCAAGACATATATGTACCTAAAATCAAAATGGAGTTATCTCTCTTGGTCCATTGGGCCGTCTTTACGGTAGTGAAAACATACATGAAGTTCCATTGATGTTTGGGTATGCCTTTTAATGTCGTAGTATGAAGCAGACAATAGTTGTACATAAAATCATAATGGAGTTATCTCCCTTGGCCCATAAAGTCTGATTTACGGTAGTGAAAACATACATGAAGTTCCACTGACGTATGCGTGGTGGTTACTGAGATATCGGTATGCCTTTTACTTTAACCGAAATGTCGTAGTATGAAGCAGGACATATATCTGCCTAAAATCAAAATGGAACTATTTCACTTGGCTCATTTATTCTTTTTTACGGTAGTAAAAACATACATATGCCTTTTAACGTGAACCGACTTTTTTTAGTATATAGCAGGACATATTTGTACCTAAAATCACAATGGAGTTATCTCTCTTGGTCCACTGAATTGTCTTTACGGTAGTGAAAACATACATGAAGTTCCATTGATGTATGGGCAGTGGTTATTAAGAAATGAACATGCCTTTTAACTTTAACCGGAATTTTTTAATATAAAGCAGACCACAGCTCTGCCTTAAATCAAAATGGAGTTATCTCACTAGGTCATTGAGTCTTATTTACGGTAGCGAAAACGGACATGAAGTTTCATTGGTGTATCGTAAGGGGTTACGGAGCTACAAGCATTAGAACTTTAAGAACTTTAATAATGCATTATTTTACTTTATTTATGCAATTGAATTTTCAATTCTTAACCTATCTTTATGAAATTTGGATATAATGTGTATTGACATAAGTTGTTGGCCATATTCCAAAGTGGGCTAGGTGGGGTAAAAATCTAGGTTAAATAATAGCCAAACTCTTGTGAGCACTCTAGAGGCCACACTTTTGGCCTAATGCTCATGAATCTTGGAGAGAACGTTTGTCTTAATAAAATCTCAGCTATGTTTGAAACCGGGTCAGGGGGGATTAAAAACTAGTTAACTAACAGTTTTGGCCTGATCCTCATCAAGCTTGTTTTCATTTTAAGAATGGTGCTACCCCTATTTCTGTGTCAAGTTTGAAAACCAGTAGAGCGATTCAGGCCTTCATGGGCCTCTTGTCATTCAATGCCGAGTATGTAAGTCAAATCAACAATTCATATGACCACACCGTTCAGTAAATCGTGCAGTATATTTAAAGGTTCATAATGCCTTTGTTTTAAATATGGCTGCCACATTTTTTTTTATGAACATAAAATATATTCTTTTCTTGTTAAATCTTATTTTCAATAATTGTTCTCTCATATATTTGTCATAGGTTTGAATATATGATTCACATTGCAGAAATGTATACAGACTTATATCAACAAGACTTATATCAACAACTCAATTCATGCAGAAATGTATACCGACTTATATCAAACAACTTAATTCGTGCAGAAATGTATACCGACTTATATCAAACAACTCAATTCATGCAGAAATGTATACCGACTTATATCAAACAACTTAATTCATGCAGAAATGTATACCGACTTATATCAAACAAACTTATTTCATGCAGAAATGTATACCGACTTATATCAAACAAACTTATTTCATGCAGAAATGTATACAGACTTATATCAAACAAGACTTATATCAACAACTCAATTCATGCAGAAATGTATACCGACTTATATCAAGCAACTTAATTCGTGCAGAAATGTATATCGACTTATATCAAACAAACTTATTTCATGCAGAAATGTATACCGACTTATATCAAACAACTTAATTCGTGCAGAAATGTATACCGACTTATATCAAACAACTTAATTCATGCAGAAATGTATACCGACTTATATCAAACAACTTAATTCATGCAGAAATGTATACCGACTTATATCAAACAAACTTATTTCATGCAGAAATGTATACCGACTTATATCAAACAAACTTATTTCATGCAGAAATGTATACAGACTTATATCAAACAAGACTTATATCAACAACTCAATTCATGCAGAAATGTATACCGACTTATATCAAGCAACTTAATTCGTGCAGAAATGTATACCGACTTATATCAAACAAACGTAATTCATGCAGAAATGTATACCGACTTATATCAAACAACTTAATTCATGCAGAAATGTATACCGACTTATATCAAACAAACTTATTTCATGCAGAAATGTATACCGACTTATATCAAACAAACTTATTTCATGCAGAAATGTATACAGACTTATATCAAACAAGACTTATATCAACAACTCAATTCATGCAGAAATGTATACCGACTTATATCAAGCAACTTAATTCGTGCAGAAATGTATATCGACTTATATCAAACAAACTTATTTCATGCAGAAATGTATATCGACTTATATCAAACAAACTTATTTCATGCAGAAATGTATACCGACTTATATCAAGCAACTTAATTCGTGCAGAAATGTATATCGACTTATATCAAGCAACTTAATTCGTGCAGAAATGTATACCGACTTATATCAAGCAACTTAATTCGTGCAGAAATGTATATCGACTTATATCAAACAAACTTATTTCATGCAGAAATGTATATCGACTTATATCAAACAAACTTAATTCATGCAGAAATGTATACTGACTTTGGTCAAACAACTTAATGTCCATCTAAACATCACTTTGTGCGTAGTTAAGTAAATATTGGCACGCACGCATATAAAATTAAATCATATTGAATTAATTTCCATGTTTAACACATTTTGGCGCTCCATAAACAACCACTCCGGCAATATTATTTAACTTGGATTTATCTGGTCATATGAAGGTGGTGGTTGCTGCCATTTTTGATCCACCGGAGACTGGGGCATCTGTTGGTAGCCTGCATTAAACTGCATCTGGGCCTTGGGATAGGCCGCATTCGTGTAGTCCATGACTGGCTTGCCGTACGCAGGGGCGGTTGGGGATGTTGCCATGGGGTAGACGCCTGCGTAATGATAGAAATACATCATGATGAAGTAAGTATTTATAACCAGAACTTTACATGGTTTGTGAATTTAAAGCCGCATTTCATAGAAATGAATTCCCCTCAAAATGAAAGTCTTATTCTATTCATAAGTGTACTTAAAGAAGTGAGTATAGAATGGAATATGGAATGCAAGTTATACAAGCAGTCAATGCGTTGTTAAAGTTCAGTTTTAACATTTGTTTTTGTCAATATATTTACACCTATACATAACACAAACATTTAATGAGCAATGAAAAAAATGTCGAAAGGGTCCGTCCACAAGTGGCCACCAAATGGACGTCGTCCTTGAAACGATGATTCGCGTTACATCATGTTGGCTTAGTGTCAATTGAAGGATATCAGTGACGATGTATATAATTATGTAGGACAGCTCTTATTTAAAAATAAATACTCTTTACTGATCCATTAATTTTATTTACCCCCTGAAACTAGTCAATTGCCAACCTTTCCAGTCATGCAGAGTTGTATTAAAGATCAGTATCGATAATATCCGAGCATTCATACAGCGTATATCATTTAAACAAAGCTTACACTGACAAAAGGTATTATACTAGTTTAATAATATCTGCACGTGACTGCTTCACAAACAATTAGTAAAGAAATAGGATACAGATAGGATACCCCCCCCCCCCCCCCCCCCCCCCCCCAAGCCTTGAAGTTGAAAATCCCCTCTTTCAGCTTGATTCTTTTTTTACAAATTTGACTTTCTATACAGTTCCTTTAATAAAATGAATTTAGTCAGTCAAATAAACATAATTTCATGTGTTCATTATCCAGTTTAACATTTTTATCCAGCCAAAAAGAATCTTACTATCAACATCTATGCCAAAAGTGGTGGTAGCTGACCTAAAGACAGACAGTGTATTAGTTATGCTATGTGATAGTTACACTATTAGTTTCATGATTCAAATACAACTATGTTTAATTAAATTAAAACAAAAGTGAAAGTTCAGCAGGTGGTGCACTATGTTTGCGCATGCAAGCAGTTTATAAGACTCTCAAATGTCGTATCAGCGAAAACATTATATTATAACCTGATACAAAAGGCTTATATGTGAAATTGCTATTACAAGGGGTATTTCGTAGAAATTATTACATGTATGCGCAAGAAGTTTCCCTGAACTTATTTCAATAGCCATGTACACCGAAAATTTTAACACAATTGGTTTTGCTATCGCAAAAGTAAAAACGTTTAAACACAGCATACTCGTATACACTGACACTATTTTTGTAAGCATGACGCCTTCAGAAAAGAAAGAAATTGGGTCTTACATAAAGACGAGTAGTGCTTTGAATATATCAGGTAAACAGATTCCGCAAGAAATTAAAAATGTTATGGTGATTCTTCTCATTCCAGAGTCACAGTATATAGGTGGGTAAACGTATTTAATAAGGGAAAATCTAGAGTCAAAGAATTACCCCGTGTGGGGCGCTCCAAAACTTCATTGTGTTCTAAGAACATTGGTGCTGTAGAAGCTATAGTAGCAGAAAACTTGCGCTATATAGTTTCTCAGCACCAGTGAGTTTTTCATTAATAAGTGTTCACGACATTCTGATAAAACACTTACAATTATCAAAGTATGTGCACAGCGGGTACCCAACCTTCTGAACAATGACCAAAAGTACCAACGAGTAAAATTTTGCAAAGATCTTTTGAAAGTGTACAGAAATGCTGATGAAAGAAGAATAACTGATCTCTTCATTGGTGATGAAACGTGGATCTATTATTTCGAACATCAAAGACGGGTAAATAATAAACAGTCGCTAAGGAGAGGACAAAAAGACAAATTATAGCAAAACGAA
Source organism: Panopea generosa (assembly GCA_029582155.1). Taxonomy (NCBI): domain Eukaryota; kingdom Metazoa; phylum Mollusca; class Bivalvia; order Adapedonta; family Hiatellidae; genus Panopea; species Panopea generosa. The sequence goes on along the minus strand of CM055897.1, from coordinate 30,223,073 downwards.
CCCGGAGTTCTATATACGATTTGCTTCATTTCCAAAGGTCCTGCTGTGCAAATACCAGTGCACCTGGCATATCTGTTACTGAAAAGTTTTATGGAGATAAGGTATTGAAATCAGTGAGAAAACGGTACGTGCAACTTTGCCCACGAACTGGTTTGAGGGGTATCTGTCTTATCCATGAAAATACACTTGAACACAAGAGTAATATTGTGTAGCAGTTTCTGCAGGACCTACACAACATACTTGCCAGACCTTAGTCCCTATGACTTTTTTCTCTTTCATGTAGTGAAAAAGATGCTTGCTGGGCATCGGTACAGGTCTGGTTCTGTGACTTTAATATCAGCACCATTGTGAAGAATCACTTATTGCATTGGTGTTGACAATTAAAGATAAACAATTTTGGAACTTCAACACTCGTCGTTATTATCTACAGGTTAGTGTAATTTATATTTGTACTTTACATACTTGAAGTTGTTTTTTATTAATATTTACTCTTGTATACATGTACATAACTTATTCATTAAATTCTTTATTTAATACTTAAGTTAGATATTCCTTCTAAACCAGGAGCTTCTCACACATTACCCCAGAAAAATACACAGTTCCAGGAATTGTAAATAATACCCCCACTGTGTCCTGTTAATATCTATTGCGTGTGTCATGTTGAGTTTGATTGGTTTGTAAAATGGCATGTATGTGTGCAAACCTTTGAATGCGTCTTTATTTTTTAAAGAGATTTTGTAAATGGTTGAAATACACTCTATTTTGTATATTTCTGGTCATCTGAGACAAAATAGTCAATCGTATTTTAATTTTGTCTTTCCGTCAATATGATAGATAAATGTTTTTACGTGTAATTTATATTTTAAATAGGTTGTTTTGCTCGTATTTTAGATCTAACGTAACCTCACTTATTTCAAGACCGTTAATAATGTCTTAGTTAGTTCTTACTTTTAAACAGATGAAAAGCTCTATATGCTTTAATGTCCTTGGTGTAAAGTAGAACTTGTGTGTAGATTTTAGTAAATTCAAAGGCTTATCTATAGAATGATTTATTGTTGTGTGGTGTTGAGCGTCGCGTCATGTTAACATTTGCTCTTTTCAACTGAGTCATCGAAAGCATCCAATACATACAGGTCGAGACAATTTTCAACGGATCTATTGGACAATCTGAAGCCTTGTTCTTCTAAAATATCGCGTTATAACTAGCGTTTACAATATAGGTAGTATCGGGTATTTTACATATCGTGTATTGGCATAATAGCTCTCTGTTCAAAGTTCTGTAGACAGTCAGTTCAAAGTTCAGCAGCCACGTGATCTGGGTATGTAAATGTTTACGATTCAAGTTGCTATGGGATACAACTAAACCTTACTGCGCAAATGATTAAAATGTGTGTATGGTCATACGTTATTGAATAAGTGTTGTATGTTGAAAAACTAATTAAAAATTGTAATATTGTGATATAAATAAACTTTGTGGCGAAAAACAAAAAGCAAGTTCTGGAGATGTTTATAAAGGCAGCAATATTCCAAAACATTTGTTACGTATGCTATGATGCAATATTAAACCAACATTGCAGTGTATGTGTTACACTACCCAGTTATCATACAAATCTTACCTTCAGCGACACTCATTGTAGTCGTGGTTGCATGGGATCCGCAAACTACTTGGCCAGGTCTACCACGTTGTTTCCTATAGCAGCAACAAATCGCTATGGCGGCTGCCACAATCAATACCAGACATCTCAGGCATCCGACAATGAAGTCGACGTTAGCAGTGGTAGATCTTATGAAAATAAAATCATTTACTTGTAGCACAAAATTGATTATTTATTTCTAGATACACGACGGAGCCGGTTAGCTGAGTCGGTAGCGTATCTGACTATCAATCTAGGGGTCGTGAGTTCAAATTCTCGCCCGGCCACAGTCTCCATGGTGATTGATAAACAACGTTGAGTCGCATTGTCATTAGACTCTCACCGCTGATTTGTCTGGAAAGTTATCAGTTACTTGTGGGGTAAAAATGGAAAAGCTATTAGGTACTTGTGGAGATAGGGTGTGCTCGAGTACTTATTAACTTTCCAGGAACGCTGGAAATGGTTGGTCAGGTTAAATGATCGTCTGGTAGCCCCCGATTGCATTTACCTGACTCTCAATATTTAATAATTCAATCAATCTAGATACACAGCCTTCATGTAGCGCCAGAACAAGATACTGTTAATATTACATGTGCTCTTGTTTACATACCCGATACTGTACTCAGCCAACATCTATATTGGACGAGAAGGTGTTTCCCATGTGGATCGAATTTAAAAGTGGGCTGATCAGATTAACTGTATGTGCAAGCCACAAAAGAACAACGCACCATGCAAATAAGAACAAAAGAAGTTTGTGTGTGGGATTGTTTTCTGTGAGCAATTTGCAGTTTAATAACTGAAACAAAAAGATAAATGAAGATGAATGCTTTGATTGTGATTTGAATTGAATTTGGAGTAACTGGAATAAATCTGTATACTATGGAACACACAGCAAGACAAACGATTGTATAATATAATTTTATTAAAACCAGAGATAAAAAAATCTGCATGTCATTCTGATTAACGTGTGTGTGTGTGTGTGTGTGTGGGGGGGGGGGGGGGGGGGGGGGATGCCTTTATTAAAACCCAACTTCTGATTGGTTGTAACAGTTTAATAAATTGTTGGATTGAGCATGTTGTTGCGTACAAAAGGGTTCTAACTGAATTAGCATGTTTGAGGAGCATGCTTTTTCGAATTTGATACTGTATTAATTATGGACTCTTGTAACAATCTATTAACTGAGGTCAAACATGTACTGCAAACATGCTAATTCGAATAAGCGAATTGCTGAAACATACTAAATAATCATGTATGACCCTTACCGTACACCATACCAAGTTGTATCTTAGTCAAATATATTTTTTTTAAATAACAAGAAGTTGTTGTCGGGAATTTACAGTCAGTTGAATGTATAAAATGTGTGCGTGCGTGCGTGCGTGCGTGTGTGTGTGTGTTTGTTTGCGTGAGTACGCGTGTATATGTTCTCATTGAATACGCTTTATGTCATTCATATTTACCTGCCATGAATATGATATACCTTAACCATCGTTAAAATTGCAAAACTATAGTTGAAAGGGAATGGCCGTATCTAATGTTGAGAGAACCTTTTGCCTTAAATTGTATTTAACTTATATGCATTATACATATTGTAATATGTGTTTATATGGCAATAAAATATGTCTAAACTGTCAAATGTAAAATTGTCTATAAAAAAAACCTTGCAGCATTTTGACGTGGGAATAAACGTCTTCCTATATTGACGGGTATTTATGAAATTGAACCTATCGGTGTACACGCGGTACGTACAGACCAAATGGAACTTTATATAGAAATTATTAAAAAAAGTCTCCCGAAGAACAAAGTTCGCCTGTATCAGGCAGTTTAAACACGAGTATTACGCATCCGTGGACATGCAAACGGGATAATGGTGCTGTCAATCTCAATGCTGTTTATGATAGTGATGTATCTAAAGTCCTTACATTCAACATGTCCAAACGTTTCTGGACGAGGCGGCGGAAGTAACGTTGGGTGGCGGTTGGACATTAAACCAAGAAACATTTAATGAGGAAGTCTTTTAAGGCTTTACATGTTTAATTGTCAAAGTGCATGGATTTTGATTTAAAACCTTAAACAAAATATCAATTATTTGATGCATTTGTGGGTTTATTTTGGGTTATGCGGTAGAAACATGGTGATTTAGTAAATCTAAAAAAATAGAACTCATACATATGAAATTCTGTTAACGAATTTTAAATGTAAGTTCGAATACTTGTTCTGATGGTGTTGTTGGTGAACTTGGAAGATTCCTGTTATAAATCATACGATATTTTAGAATTATAAAATATTGGTGCAAAGTAATAAAATCTGATAATATCTTAATGAAAAAAAGTGTATGATCAATGTTTACAGGATTGCAATGAAGGTCATCAAATGTTAGAAAAGTTTTAAGTGATTATGGATGTATTTGAGGATAATTATCATGTAGACCCAAAAACGTTTCCATACATTTTCAAACAACGAGTAATTGATTTTTTCAAACAAAACTGGCATAGCTTAACAAGCATTGTGCTTGAAAATTACAAACATTTTAAAATTGATTTTGCATATGAACACTATCTCGATTCATTATCAAGTAGTTCGAGAGGGTTTTTTTTCGAGAATGAGGTTAGCTTCGCATTCTCGAAAGATACAAGCGGGTCGATTCGCAAGAAACAGAATACCGAGAAATGAATGATACTGTATATATTGTAATGCTTCTGAAATAGAAGATGGATATATCTTTATATGTCTATGTCCACGTTTTAATGATCTTAGAAAATGCTATATAAAACGATACTTTTTCCAAAGACCCTCTATGTTTAAGTTTAATGAAGTAATGAAATCTACAAATAAATCTATTTAAATTAATGTAGCTAGACCTATTAAACATGCTCTAAAAGACAAAATTAATATTTCAAACAATAACGCTACATAACTATTGATTCATCCTCTGTAAAAGAAATGATAAAAACCCCACAAAACTTCCCAAAAAACTGAAGTATATACTTTTAAGGTATAATCTTTATACACATTTGATAATTGTTATATAACTGTAAATTTATTTACTTTAACATGACTTAACATTGTAAATGGTTGTACTTTATGATGATACATTATGTACAAGTCTGAATAAAGATATGTTCTGGGAACACAATGGAAACAATCAAATAATAAAAGTAGATCAATATACATACTCGTAATAACAGCAGGACTGGTTGTAGTACGTTCCACAGCAGCCAGATTGACACCAAATGGTGTCTGTCCTGTCAAACCAGTCATCTTTGTTGAACCAGTCATCATTGTCGTACACGGAGCACCACTCACCGCACTGAACCACTGGATAAAACAAACAGAAAGCATTTCTACACACCTTTAGAAATCCTTTGTCAAGTTACAAATATCTCGAATGCATATTGTCTCTTTTGGGGGAATGTTTTTACTTGGAATGTCTGTCCTCTGTCCGTCCGTCTGTTCGTCCGTCTCAAAAAGCTGTGTTTACCATATATATGTGCAGAGTGGAACTGTCAGCCATGTCGATTCAGGGTCAATGTCGTACTGAGAGATCAATGTTAAAATAAAAAGCATTTAGTGTCCACTTCATAATTTTAAAAAGGTTTAATTTACCAGGCACAAATTTGCTATATTGAACTGATGTGCAAGGTCAAGGTCGTACTGAGAGGTCCGGGTTCGCTACCTGTCTTTCTAACCGCTCGATGAGCGTATCAATAAATTCTGGAAAAAACAACAACTTCATATTCTTCGATTTTCCTTTAAGTATGTTATTAAGCAGTATATAAAAAGATACCTTCTGTTACTTTAGTAATGTTGTATTTCTATTGGACTATTGGCGCTCAGCATTTAGAGTCGGCTCTGTGTCAGTATAATGTGACTTGGTGGGGTATCATACCATGTGTCTGCGGCATGATACTCCAGTATGACAGCGCTCAGAATACTGTCTCAAGTAGACACCGTCGTGATATGACTGAAAAATTGTTGAAAGCGACGCTAAACACAATACAACAACAACAACAACTATTGGACTATTACTAGGATGATGCAGACAATAGATAGATAATAATCTTGCTAATGTGTATAGTAAACACAGAAGTAGTAACTAAAACGGAATATAGATTGATTGATTGAATATTTAGCGTCATTGTTATGCCATCGAGGGCCAACAGACGATCAATTAACCTAACCACTGTTTCCTGGGATCCTGACAGGTTAACCAGTACTTGAGCACACCCCATCTCCGCAGGTAACTGATAAATCTACCACTTGAATCAGCGGTGAGAGTCGGATGATAAATTCACGATTGGCAGTCAGACGCGCTACCGACTGAGCTAATCGGGCCCGGCTCGGAATGTAGATACCCATACATAGTAAATACTGTAATTATTAAGTATGGGAATGCATAGTTATGCTGCGTTGTGTCTTTTTGTTAAAAAGGTAACAAAAACGACAAAGCTAGTAAATAAAAATTTAGATTTTAATTTTTCATAGCATCCCAAATATTTTAAATAATACAACACTTATACCAGAGTCTAATCACGACCTATGAACAACATAAGAAATGGAAGATTATGTAACCTAGTTGGCAACTTTCACGTCAAACACCGAATTATGCATAAAACGATGATTTAGAGTATCTGTCTGTCACGCAACCGTGTATTGAAAATCCGGGGATACATGTATTGACAAAAGAAAAAAATATGTTATTTAACATTAACAATAAATGTCCCAACCAATGTAATCATTGAGACAGACAGACAGACAGACAGACAGACAGACAGACAGACAGACAGACAGACAGACAGACAGGCAGGCAGGCAGGCAGGCAGGCAGGCAGGCAGGCAGGCAGGCAGGCAGGCAGGCAGGCAGGCAGACAGGACAGGACAGGACAGGACAGGACAGGACAGGACAGGACAGGACAGGACAGGACAGGACGGCAGGCAGGCAGGCAGGCAGGCAGGACAGGACAGGACAGGACAGGACAGGACAGACAGGACGGGACGGGACAGGACAGGACAGGACAGGACAGGACAGGACAGGACAGGACAGGACAGGACAGGATTTTTAATTATAATAAGCTATTTATTTTAACATCGATATTCAGATAAATTGATAATAAATTCAAATTTTATAAACAGTTAATAAAACGGAAAAAAAAGAAATATTAGCGGTTTTCAACTAATTTGTGTATATCTAAATTATGCGATTGCTTTATCAATTAAATGTGTTGATAATAATTCTTTAAACAACTTATTTTTTATTTAACTTTGTACATGTATAATCACCTTTCGTGAGTTACTTATTATGACAATATCCGTAAATGACTAACTGGCTCATAATGCAAATCTCTACAATAACATAATAGACTTGTTTACAGGTAGAGACAACCATTACCACGAACATTAACTTTGTACTGGAAGTCTTGATATTGATATGCGTGACTTTGCACATTGTATTGTTAAATATCTATTTTAAAACATATCGCGTGTTTCAATAGAGTACATACATGACATGATCTGTAAGATAGACTTTGTGAATGTTTTAGTGTTTACTTTATTTAACATGAAACACTAGAAGGAATATAAAGCTTTAAATACTTGCGGTATTACTAATCAAAGCAAAGAGATTTGTAAAACTGCTGCGTGATACATCAGCTATTCACATTTATTAGCTTATTAAAATACGCTGCAATTCTCACTTAAAACTATTTCTGAAAAATATATATACTTATTATGTAAAGTTACATTACCATAGCATATGTTATGACTATTTTTGTTCCTTTTGTTGAAAAAAGTGCATAACTCTTGTAAATGGTTGAATGAATATCAGAATGATAGAACTTATTCCAAGTATAAAAAGATGAATACAGTAGAACTTCGATGGATCGAACACGACGGGACTGAACAAAATAGTTCGAACGAAGAGTGTCAAAATACAGATAAACATGTTGGCTGGACCTAATTTCTAGTTCGACTCGGCGTTCTAGCCACCGGAGGTAGAATAATATAATTCAAATAGTATTTCGGCCGGGACCAGATAAGTGGTTCGAGCCATGTGTGGTGTTCCAGCCATCCGTGTTCGACCTAACGACGTTCTACTGTATATCAAAGTGGTATGCGAAAAATATTAATCTGTTGTAACAATATAATCTTATGATATTAAAACACGAGGTACTTAAAAGAAGTTGTTAAAATGGATTTTGGTCAAATACCGTTTTAGGTTTTATTAAAAACGCATGCGCTAATATAAAGATGTCTGTTTCAAACAACCATAATAATTATATTTTAAAAAACAACATGAAGTTTAAAATAGCATTTGAATATCATAGCACGTGTCCCGTTAACTCAGACAGTAATGCGTCTGACTATCGGCCCTCATGTCGTGAATTATTTAAATCCCCGATGGCACCAGTATCTGTGATGATTGATTTACGACATTATGTTTTATTGTCATTCTGTCTCTTCAAACAAGTTTATATAATCTAATAACCGTAATAATTTCATGTGGCGTGCGTGGTCCAGTGGTAGAGCACCGAACCCATGATCGGAGAGTCGTGGGTTCGATCCTTCGCCAAGGCTATGTGTTGTGTTCTTGAGCAAGACACGTTTCCACATATGCTTAGTACTGGTTCTACCCAGGAAGACTTCGAGCGTGATTTGCCTAAGTTGAAAGAAATAATCAATCTTTATCTGTTGATTGATAATAAAATAAAATTTATCAAAGTATATTGAAATTTGTAATTAAAATCATTAATCTATGTTATAATTTTTCACATTAAATTTAATCAAATGATTTTAGCGTTTAAGTAAAATTCATTAATTTCTTTTTTATATTTCACATCAAAACCACCAAAACTTGCTTATTAAAACCAAGGACTTATACAAGTCCTTGTCAAAACGAACAGATATATCCCGCCGAGGGCATATAACACGTCACGCCTACTATATCTTAGTGTCAGAGCGGAACGATACCTGTATGTTTTATCACGGTCCAAGGGAAGAAATTGGAGTCATCTCCAATATCATCGAAATGTCAACAGACAGACAGAGACAGACAGACAGACAGACAGACAGACAGACAGACAGACAGACAGACAGACAGACAGACAGACAGACAGACAGACAGACAGACAGACAGACAGACAGACAGACAGACAGACAGACAGACAGACAGACAGACAGACAGACAGACAGACAGACAGACAATATTAGCTGTGTCCGTTTCTTTATATATAATTTATGCGTGTCAATGTCAGAGGTCGTGTATTTTCATGTGTATGCATTGTTTCTCAGAAGATCATGTCAAATTCAATAACAGAAGAGGCGGTAAAGTTAACTTTAAAGATTTTTTTTTAAAAAAAAAAATAATACGGGATTCAGTTTTATATTATAAATTAAGAATTGTAGATTATTTAGATACGAATAATAAGTGCTTTAACGAGTGAATTTGCGGTTACGACTTCAAGTTCTAACACGTTCTCTATAGTGATATAGATCAATTGCACGTTTCTAAAGAGCCTTTTATAAAAACAAATATTTTACTCCCGACAGCAGATCGGATATCCAAACGATTACGCCTTATTTTAATCAGCAATCGCATCAGAAAAAAAGGTGCAGACTAATAAACATCTCGCCCCTTGATTACCTTGTGTTGCAAGGCGCTTAAAGGTAGATTACGCCAACGATTACCCCATCGATCTGTGTAACTAATACCTTAATAAATGATACCGGTGGCTGAAGCATCAAAGGGGCACATATACAACGGGTGTTGAATGATATTAATAAAATTACTTAGTTTTTATTTGATTGTCTAATAATCGAATAAAGAGTAACGGTTGGACTATACATAGTACGACAATTAATCGCAATACATGTAGCAGATAGATCTAAATGTAGCCTACTTTAATGGAAGAGTGCAATTTGATTATTATCGGATACAATGCTGGGGATAGAAGGCTGGAGAATCGGTTGAATATATCTATTACTGAATATTATATCTTCCATGATCTATTCTAATCGTTGATAATAATGTTCATGTTCACCCGAGTCAAATTTAGTAAAACAGAAAGAGGAAGTGGCCAGTGAAGTATGATGAAGATCAGCCGGTGCCATCCACTGTGATGACAGCGACATCTGCAATGTCTTCTTTCAACGTCTGCAACCGAGATTGCGGCTGAATCCGTTTTCTGCGGTTCGTGTCGGCCAGGATATTAAAAATTGGTGAGGCATACTAATATGTGTAAATTGGCGAGTGTTGACTCCGAATTGGGGGGTTGCACATTTCCCAATCAAAAGAAAATAAGTTTAGTCAGTTAAATAAAGAAGGAAAGGGTAAACTTAAGGGTGAGTATATCAGGAAAAATGCTATGAACTCAATACTCCATATGTATTTTAACTGGACTCTTCCAAACTCAAAAGTCACACATAGTCAATTACCATGAATAGAAACATTTTACTTATTTATTCTGATAGATCAGAAAACAGTGCAGAACCTGTTCTGATTGCTCGTCGCGAGCAATAAGAACTGGTTCTACACTGTTTTAAAAAGCCTTCTATATTAGAGGTGTTCAAAGGTGTCTAAGTGAAGTAAAGGGTTAAATATCGTAAAACATAAAATAGTTATTAAAACGGATAAAACGCATCTCGTTATAATTATTAAATGAAATCAGAATGGTTTGGTATGTCAAATTCACCAAAACGTGACAGAATTGATATCTAAATAGGAGTGGTTAACTTGGAACTAAATACGCATTCTAAATATAGACTTTACTTAAATACTGCTTGACGTCCCCTGCATTGTCATTCGGACTCTTTCCAAGATGAAACAATATTTACAACCTGTTAACCTGTATAATTAATCAAACTGAAGTTAAAATGAAATCACATGACTCACAAAATGTGTTGCATTTTAAGCGGGAAATCTTTATTAGTCTAACCTAAGCGCGTAGCTTTTTTCAATACAAAATTTTGGCATACATGTATTTACAGGCGCGTAGCGTGACATATTCCTAAACCCACTTAAATAGCGTTTAAAATTGATGCCTCAAAAGTAAAAACACGTTCAAAACGCCGATAGAAGCCATACAGAATGATGTAGAGTGGGGTTCAGCCTCTAACAACCCATGCCCTTGAGTAACTTGAAATTCAGTCATGCTACGTACCTGCTTAAAATAAGTGTCCATATCCTTGACTAACTAAAAAAGAAATAGTCGTTATAAAAAATATACCGTACGGTACATGAAAGGGGGTATAACAGGGGAAGGGGGCCGCAATAAAATGTTTTAAAACATTAAATAATTTTCAAACGGATGAAAACTTAGCATTTTGCTATTATTAATAAATAAATGGTTTTGAATGTCAAATCTATAAAAGCGTGAGAAAATCAATATTTCGATAGGAGTGGTAAACTTGAAACGAAATGACCATTCTAAAAATAGACATCACTTAAGTACTGCTTAACGACCTTTGCATCGTCATTCGTACTCTTTCTAAAATGAGTCATTTCTTAAAACGTGTAAACCTGTATAATAGATCAAATTGAAACAAAAATGGAATCATGTGACTCCAATTTTAAGCGGTAAATCTATATGAATCTTTTTAGGTGTGAAGCCCAAGTTAAAAAAACTCTTTTAGTATATTATTCGGGCTGTTTAACTAGATATTCTTTTAACAATATGGGGTCAATGTTTTAGCCAATTTTTTAAATTAGAAAAATTCTGATAAATTCCCTTAAAGGGGCACAACAAAGATATTTTGCACAGTATTACAATAAAATGCATTCATTACATAATGACATTAACCGGGTGAAATAATTTTATTTTAATTTTGCAAAATAAAGAAAGACACAGTAATCAAAAAAGATAATAATAAAAAAAAAAGATCAAAAGCAAATCTGGGAGAAAAAAATACAGATTGTAATTTAGCTTGTTTTCATTTACTTTACAGTTTGGACAAGTATAATTAAATCTTTGTAACATCGAAATCTTCTTGTGTATTTTAGTTATACTTGCAGGAATATGATGGCTTAACTTTTTCATTTTGGGTAAGATTGCTAGTCAGTATGTTGACCTTGGTTTAATTAATATTTTATTCAAGAAATGTACACACTATACTGCATAACATTGGCTATCCACAAACTCAGATTAAGACCTGGCTTGCTTTCTACACACTAAGAACCACTCGCATTCTGACATGGTAGAAAGTTTTACGTTGAACGATGATGTTTTTCATGGGAGTTATTTGGCTATACACACTGACCGTAATCAGAAGCAGATTACATACATGAGCCTTTTTCGGCTAGGTTAAATGTGAAATGGGGGCCTAGGCTGAAGAAGGTATGATGAGTAATGCAGGCTCATAATGAAAATATGAATCCGACAGCCATGTGATTGGAAATTATAACTGTCAGAGTGGGGAGCAATGGGAAGTAGACTTCAATTTTAAGGGCATTGTCTTGCCAATATAAACGTATAGGCATGAAATGGGCGATACACGCTAATAGTCCATTTGCTTTAAGATGAGGGATAAGCAACTTAAGGAAATTATAAAAAAAAATAGCAATCCCACTGTTTGTAATATAAAGTTTATTTCTATATGAAATGTCTAGTTCTTCTTTGATGAAAATCTATACAACAAAAAAGGACAGTCATACTTTTCTACACGGCTTTATGACTCGTATTCAAAAAAAAAGTAACTTGCGTTTCTCTGTACAATTTCCTAGCATCCTAACAACTGGACTGCCACTAATAATCCGAAATCCACTCCCTAATAATCTAAAACACTATAAAAAATAAAAACACTTACTAATAAACATCAAGCCTTTATATGCCCTGAACTCGGAGCATTTAATCTCAAGTGATACCATCGTGCTCCTGTGACTCCAATAAGCTCCGAACATGTGAACATGCTCCAGTATACCTGAGCTGGGGGCATTTCAACTCATGTACCCAAGCACGCTCCGAACATGTGAACATGCTCCAGTATACTTGAGCTGGGAGCATTTCAACTCATGTGTCCCCAGCAAGCTCCGAACATATGAATATGCTCCAGTAAACCTGAGCTGGGAGCATTTCAACTCATTTGTCCTCAGCAAGCTCAGAACATGTGAACATGCTCCAGTATACCTGAGCTGGGAGCATTTCAACTCATGTGTCCCCAGCAAGCTCCGAACATATATATATGCTCCAGTAAACCTGAGCTGGGAGCATTTCAACTCATGTGTCCTCAGCAAGCTCCGAACATGTGAACATGTTCCAGTATACCTGAGCTGGGAGCATTTCAACTCATGTGTCCTCAGCAAGCTCCGAGCATGTGAACATGCTCCAGTATACCTGAGCTTGGAGCATTTAAACTCATGTGTCCTCAGCAAGCTCCGAACATGTGAACATGCTCCATATACATGAACTGGGAGCATTTCAACTCATGTACCCCAGCAAGCTCCGAACATGTGAACATGCTCCATATACCTGAGCTGGGAGCATGTCAACCCATGTGTCCTCAGCAAGCTCCGAACATGTGAACATGCTTCAGTATACCTGGGCTGGGAGCATTTCAACTGATGTGTCCTCAGCAAGCTCCGAACATGTGAACATGCTCCAGTATACCTGAGCTGGGAGCATTTCAACTCATGTGTCCTCAGCAAGCCCCGAACATATAAACATGCTCCAGTATACCTGAGCTGGGAGCATTTCAACTCATGTGTCCTCAGCAAGCTCAGAACATGTGAACTTGCTTCAGTATACCTTAGCTGGGAGCATTTCAACTCATGTTCCCCAGCAAGCTCCGAACATATGAACATGCTCCAGTATACATGAGCTGGGAGCATTTCAACCCATGTGTCCTCAGCAAGCTCCGAACATATGAACATGCTCCAGTATACCTGAGCTGGGAGCATTTCAACTCATGTTCCCCAGCAAGCTCCGAACATATGAACATGCTCCAGTATACCTGAGCTGGCAGCATTTCAATTCATGTGTCCTCAGCAAGCTCAGAACATGTGAACATGCTTCAGTATACCTGAGCTGGGAGCATTTCAACTCATGTGTCCTCAGCAAGCTCCGAACATGTGAACATGTTCCAGTATACCTGAGCTGGGAGTATTTCAACTCATGTGTCCTCAGCAAGCTCCGAACATGTGAACATGCTCCAATTTACCTGAGCTGGGAGCATTTCAACGCATGTGTCCTCAGCAAGCTCAGAACATGTGAACATGCTTCAGTATACCTGAGCTGGGAGCATTTCAACCCATGTGTCCTCAGCAAGCTCCTAACATGTGAACATGCTCCAGTATACCTGAGCTGGGAGCATTTCAACTCATGTGTCCTCAGCAAGCTCCAAACATGTGAACATGCTCCAGTGTACCTGAGCTGGGAGCATTTCAACTCATGTGTCCCCAGCAAGCTCCGAACATGTGAACATGCTTCAGTATACCTGAGCTGGGAGCATTTCAACTCATGTACCCCAGCAAGCTCCGAACATATGAACATGCTCCAGTATACCTGAGCTGGAAGCATTTCAACCCATGTTCCCCAGCAAGCTCCGAACATATGAACATGCTCCAGTATACCTGAGCTGGGAGCATTTCAACCCATGTGTCCTCAGCAAGCTCCGAACATGTGAACATGCTCCAGTATACCTGAGCTGGGAGCATTTCAACTCATATGTCCTCAGCAAGCTCCGAACATGTGAACATGCTCCAGTATACCTGAGCTGGGAGCATTTCAACTCATGTGTCCTCAGCAAGCTCCGAACATGTGAACATGCTTCAGTATACCTGAGCTGGGAGCATTTCAACTCATGTGTCCTCAGCAAGCTCCGAACATGTGAACATGCTCCATATACATGAGCTGGGAGCATTTCAACTCATGTGACCCCAGCAAGCTCCGAACATATGAACATGCTCCAGTATACCTGAGCTGGGAGCATTTCAACTCATGTGTCCTCAGCAAGCTCCGAACATATAAACATGCTCCAGTATACCTGAGCTGGGAGCATTTCAACTCATGTGTCTTCAGCAAGCTCCGAACATATAAACATGCTCCAGTATACATGAACTGGGAGCATTTCAACTCATGGGTCCTCAGCAAGCTCCGAACATGTGAACATGCTCCAGTATACCTGAGCTCCGAGCATTTCAACTCATGTGTCCCAAGCAAGCTCCGAACAAGTGAACAAGCTCCAGTATACCTGAGCTGGGAGCATTTCAACTCATGTGATCCCAGCAAGCTCCGAACATGTGATCGTGCTCCAGTATACCTGAACTGGGAGCATTTCAACTTATGTGTTTCCAGCAAGCTCCGAACATATGAACATGCTCCAGTATACCTGAGCTGGGCGCATTTCAATTCATGTGTCCCCAGCAAGCTCCGAACATGTGAACATGCTCCAGTATACCTGAGCTGGGAGCATTTCAAGTCAAGTGCCCTTAGCAAGCTCCGAACATGTGAACATGCTCCAGTATACCTGAACTGGGCGCATTTCAATTAATGTGCCCCCAGCAAGCTCCGAACATGTGAACATGGTCCAGTATACCTGAGCTGGGAGCATTTCAACTCATATGCCCCCAACAAGCTCCGAACATGTGAACATGCTCCAGTATACCTGAGCTGGGAGCATTTCAACTCAAGTGCCCTTAGCAAGCTCCGAGCATGTGAACATGCTTCAGTATACCTGAGCTGGGAGCATTTCAACTCATGTGCCCTCAGCAAGCTCCGAACATGTGAACATGTTTCAGTATACCTGAGCTGGGAGCATTTCAACTCATGTACCCCAGCAAACTCCGAACATATGAACATGCTTCAGTGTTCATACCTGTTAAAGGAGACTCGCAGCTTTGAATACTGTTTCTGATTTAAACCTTCATCTCTAGCCAGTATTGACCCCTATCCTAAAAGTTCACCATTTTTTATGACTGTCCTCATTTTGAGCATTTTTGAGCTGCAGATCTTGAGCTCATTAATGGAACTACATGGTTGCAATTCTATAACACATCCCCGCTCTTAAAGTGTTGGTCCCAAAAATATATAAATCATTGTAAAACCTTACTCACTTTAATTTTTTTTATTTAAACAGTGGTCTAAATGATTACTTACTTGACAAAACATGCATCATTTTAGTCTCATTAGTCTTCTTTTTAATTACATTTATTGAATTTAATTAGTGGTGACTATTGTAATATCTTATTATTGAAATTAAACATAATTATGCAATGAATTATGGATTAGTACAGAATTTGAAACTGGCAGTCATGTTCAATGACTTTTGGACAGTCATTGGGTCCAGTAAAGCATTGTACGTCGGTTATACGAGACAATGCCGGAATTAATAGACCCACGCTATAGGTCTTGGTTTTCATTATCTCGATTTAAGAAAACAATAACTGGTGATTTTAGTGCAGTTTATTTTCTGAAGCAAACATGGCTCACCACAGACACGTTAGATTTACGAGCAATGCTTGATCAGCAACTGTTTGGTGTAGTTCTTATCCCGCAGAGAAATAGTGCCTTCTAGGAATGGCTTTCTAACTGGCTGGGTAGTGCATTATGGTCAGACATTACACTTTTAGTAGCATTGGGGCAGTGTTACGGGAAAATTTGTTGAGGGATAATGCGCTATGCAACTGAAGAACATTATTGCATAATGAGGCCCTGGTACCATATTTTATGAGGTCCTGGTTTCTATGTTGAACAATTAAGTAAGTCGAAATGGATAATCGCAATTTTTGTCAGTAGATGGTGGGATATAAATGAAGCTTAGATGTGAAGGGGTTGTCACTATCATAATATCTGAAATCTAGAAATGAATAAATGGGGAAGACCGTTTCAGAAAAATCATGAAGATGGACGATCCAATTTGCAAGATTGCTTGTTTTGTCATTTGAATAAGGCTCCATTAAAAATGTATCTTTTTTTCAGTATGGCTAAGTCGTATGAAGTAAGATACTGTTATATAGCACTGGGATAGTTGTTAATTATCCATCAGTATTGACTCCAGTATATAAAGCATCCGGATCCACAATCACTGAATGGAGCTTTGTGCATTTGTTACCATTGGCTACGTGTTAATACTTGACGCATAAAAACAAGGTGTTGTACTGATTCAGTGACATTCTTTGGAATGTGACAATTTTCTTTATTCCTATATCATCTTTTGATCATCAGACACTATATGCTGAATATCTAAACACTAAATGTTGAGTGTCTAGACACTATATATTGATTGTCTATACACTATATGTTGAGTGTCAATGAGGCATTGATTTGGTTGTTTACGGCTGTATTTCGCTGATTGTTTGGAGGTGGACTCGTTTCGCAGGTCGTCAGTAGTAGCTGAACTATCTGTCGAGTCCATTTGGCGGTCAGCGAAATATAAAAAAACCATAATAAATAGAATTTGTGTTTCAAATCACTGCTACCCAGGATTGGTTTCATTATGTTTAGCTGATCGTTTCACGTGAAATGCATCTTGAAAGAACATGTACAATTTTAATTTATATGTGAAATATTTCCCCATGAAGGGGATTGTGCTTTTTATATAAACTATTGCCCCATGAAGGGGATTGTGATTTGTGTGATTTATTTGCCCCATGGAGGAGATTATGATTGTGTGAATTATTTGCTCCATGGAGGGGATTATGATTGTGTGAATTATTTGCTCCATGCAGAGGGTTGTTTTTGTTTAGGGCTGCCCATTTATGGTTGACGGCAGCCCGGAATATTCAGCCGTAACCTAACAATGCCAAACTTTAAATAAAGTATAATTAACTAATATTATCTGTTGATCTGCATTCTCCAATAATAACAGCTATAACTAGCTGATAGGTAATGATTATTGGGATGCAGAAACTTTAAAAGTAAGATGCGCTTTGCAGCGTGATTCTCATGTGAGTGTTCGTAAAACAGCGCACCGTTTGACATTTCAAATTAAGGTAATGTAGTAAGAAAGTACATGCAGGCAAAAATTCTATTTGTTTCCCTCCCACCACGCCCAAAACCTCGTTATGCACTTTTCATTTAATTGCCACTTTTCAATCATTTGCCAAACAATTTACACAAGTATATAGGATACAAAATATGTTAATTAGTATAATTTAGAAGAAATACTTTTTGCTTTTATGAATTGTGCAGGTGTCCATACACCAGAGATGTATCATGACTGTTACATACCCGACGTCACTGCTCAATCTGGTGGGAAACTTTATGGAGAGTTGCCATTTGGACTTGGAACACGATTTTACATACACTACAACGTTACGGCTCAATATGGTTGACAACTTTGTGAGGCGTTCAACGAAATATTAACCAGTTTAAAATAAATAGAATTTGTGTTTCCAATCAATGTCACTCGGATTTGTTTTCATTCTGTTGAGCTGATCGTTTCATGTGAAATGAAACTTGAAAGAACATGTACAATTTTAACTTATTCGTGAAATATTTGCCCCATGAAGGGGATAGTGCTTTAAATTAAATATTGCCCAAAGAAGGGGATTGTGATTTGTGTGATTTATTTGCCCCATGAAGAAGAATATTATGATTTGTGTGAATTATTTTCCCCATGCAGAGGGTTGTTTTTAGTTGAGTGCTGCCTATTTGTAGTTGACGGCAGTCCGAAATATTGAGCCGTAGCCAAACAATGCCAAACTTAAAATAAAATATAATTAACTGATATAATCTGTTGTTCTGCATTCTCCAAAAAATTTTTTTTCTTGATGTTGTTAATCAGTATAATCGAGAAGAGATACTTCTTTGTTTTCTATAGAGCGTTATTAATTCATAGTATTGTTATCATTAAAGACTTATCATTATTTAAATTTCTTCGAATACGACGTCTCTACCGACTGCGCAACCGCAACAACGCAAAAAAAACAAACGTTGCGCAAATAGCGCACATTTTGGCGTCGCCATTAATGTACACAGGACATAGGCGGGAATTATTATATTTACATTCAATATTTTGTATTATTCCTACTTTAAATGACTCGATGGAGAGGAGTGACACATGACTTATTCACCTGACCACGAACAATATCGGAAATACTTTTTGCCACTGTGGAGATTCGAACCCACGGCCCCTGCGGCGTCAGAGCCTATCACATTAATGACGACGTCTCTACCGACCGCGCCACTGCAACAACGCCAAAAAAACCTGTTGCGCAAATAGCGGATATATTGGCGTCCCCATTAATTATCATAATATATATGTTGTATAATTGATCTTATATACCTAAATAAATTTTAATTGAATTGAATGATTTATAACAATCAAAACTTAAATGAGCTATTGTTTTGCGATGTGCCAAGTTTTCCAAAGTGTAACGCCATGCGATGTCGTTGTTTACTTTTTTTATCTACTGTACATTTTGTTCAGTTGAAATGTCGTATAATGAAATAAGTAAATAGTTTATATTGCAATTGCAGCTCACAACGAGCTGAATAAGACAATTTGTGAACTTTATGCAAACAACGAATGCTGCATCGACTGATTGGAATTGTATTGTTCATTTTTGTTGTGTTGCGTGAAATGATTATCCTGTTGATTATGTTGTTATTTTTGTTAACGGAAATCATTCTGTGCATGTGTGTTTTGTACATTGGTTCTTTCTTGCGTTCTTTTCCTATCTGATTTGAGTTATGGAATATCCGGCCCCATGTAAATCCGGCCTCGTTACTAATCCGGTCCCTGGATGAAACGTCCTTGGAATATCCGGCCCCATTTAGCATGAACAATCCACATTAATTTTAAAAATGATATCATTTATTATTTGGTATTTCTAATTGAATATTGAAATACTGAAAAGTTATTAGATAATTTGAAACGTACATATTAATTACTGCAGGATTGTTATTGAAAAATTACTCATAACGGGAATTAAATATATACAATAATCAATGACTGTCAATGAAAAGTAGCTGTTTTGGGGAATTAAACACGTATGATTTATAATTCAATTTAATAATTAATTAATTAAAATAATCATAAACAATGAATATAATAATATACACTATCTCCCGCGCTCTTTCTCTCAACACTATACGTTTAAAAAAATATATACAAGAAAAAAAATATATACAAGAAAATTCAACAACACAAAAACTTAAAATTAACTTATTGATATTATATATATATATAAAAATGTATATATAAATATATACAAGAAAAAACAACAACACAAAAACTTAAAATTAACAAATTAATATTATATATATATTAAAAATATATATAAAACTATATACAAGAAAAAACAACAGCAAAAAAACTTAAAATTAACAAATTAATATTATATATATATATCCTCATCTCTCTTCCCTTCTCTCCAATATCGGTTATAAGTATTATGTGTTCGTCATAAATCATTACAATTTCTTGAAAGAAGACAAGAAAAAAATGGATCGCATGTCTTCAGGAAACTGTAACACGATAGTATGCAGTTAATCTTAGTAAATAGCAACGTCAACAACTTAACGGGACCAAATAATCCTGATATAAAGGATTTTGCATCCATTTATTACAACTGTATTGAAATTGTCAATAATGTCCCCACTGTATTCTGTTGATATCTATTGAGTTTGTCATCTTGAGTTAGATTGGTTTGTAAAATTGCACGCGTCTTTATTTTTGAATGATATTTTGTAAATGGTTGCAGTGCATTCATGTTTACGATTCAAATTGCTATAGGACACAACTAAACCTTACTGCGCAAATGTTTTCAGGGTCAGTATGATCATACGTTATTAAATAAGCGTTGTAGTTGAAAAACTAGTTCAAAATTGTAATATTGTGATGTAAATAAGTAGCTATGTGATAAGATCAGATGATCATGGACACAGTGAACAGAATAAAGTATATTTGATACGAGTATTTCAAAGGTGTACAATTTAGAGAGTGTATCTATACTTCGTTTGTATGTTGAAAATGTAGTTTTATTTAAAATGATTACTGTATTCATTATCAACGTAGATTAATACAACTATTCTTTATTTACGGTATTTTTACACATGCATTATTAAAAAAGTATTGATCTGCCATCATCTATAGTATGTTGAAAATGGTGCATATTTATAATAAAAAAATCAAATGTAAATTGATTTCCAATGTAACATTTCTACACTTTAAATATTTGTGATGTATGAACAAACTGTTGATTTGTTTGTACTATGTGTGACACTAATTATATAGTTCGCCATGTTTATGAATATTTCATAAATATTTTAATATAAGCATATACATATAATGTATGTATTGTTTATGATAAATAACCCTAATATTGCTATAAAAAAAAAATGTGGGGCCGGATGGACAACTATCCATGGCCGTTTTGGAATAGGGCCGGATTTCCCAGGTTCCTCTGATGAGCGTCTGATTTCACAGCTCGATGTCATCCATGTATCATGCACTATCATGCGCTGTACACATAAGGGTTAATGTCAAGGTCACAATTGTTCACGTAATTCTTGGTTTGCGACTGCGCTTCTCAGTCTGTGTTTGCACACTATCATCAAGGAATATTTACATATACAAGCTTTTATTAAATGTTGGCATGAATTACAAAAAATCCCCAATAAACATATGCTTTCCAGAGCTGTTCGTCTACAAAGACATTTTTTGTGTGATTTTATTCATTATCAACTTAGATTATACAAAAAATAAATAAACATATGCTTTCCAGAGCTGTTCATCTACATAGACATTTTTATTTTTTGTGATTTTGATTTGCTTCATGATTGAAGATGTTTATGGTAAATATTTTCATAAATTCATTTTTTTGAAGATAATGTCCACCGCCTTTATTCTTTTGATGTTGTCTCTTGCATATAGAAGGTTATATTTTGCATGTTGGTAATTTTGTAACTTTTGGTTGAGATAAATATATATACTGGTCATACCTATTACCGCGAGTCTAAAACTTTGTCAACCATGTAAATAATAGTAGACAGTAATAAATTTACTTAAGTGTGCTGAGTAATAAACAGTTGCCGGTACGAAATGGAAACAAATATCGATGCAAACGAAAGTCGGAGCTTTGCGCATGTCTGGGATATTGTTATTATGCGAGCATTCGCAGTAATAGGTATACCGCGGTATTATGTATTCAACAACCCATTTTTTACCTATTCTCCAAAACTGTAAGCTCAATCACAGTGAAAAGTTGTATTCAGCTTTGGTACCTAAGGGAGATTCAAAATTGTGAAATGCATGGTCCCAACTCCTCTAGGGCCTTATGAGCAGGGCAAAAACGGTCAAATTCAAGGTAAACTTAAACAATTTCTTCTTACCGTAGGAAACACTGGAAAACAAAGGTCAACTTAAAAAATCTTTTATTATTCAAGGAAGCACACAGGAGCAAAATGTGAGCATGATCATTGGTGCCTATGGGTCATTTATAAAGTTTGTGAATTTCATGCCTCTCAGTTGCGCGGTTTTGCCCTTGGGGATCTACATTACTCAATCTATATATTACGCCCCTTAGACAGCGGACAATTACCTCTACGTTTAAATAACCACTGACTTACCGACCACAGATTCCTGCTATTTGACGTCCCAATCAAATTACAGTATTTGCCAATTCGCCTAACGATACATAATGTTCACCATTTTCCATTGGACGGTAGTGATCACATGAGCGTTGCGTTACTAAAATAAGAGGTGTTTTCCCCATACGCAATTCAGCAAAACAAACAAAATGGCGAACATTGATACATTTCATTTTACACTCGAAAGAAGTTTTAACTTTATAACGCCAACTTTGATTACAAGAACTTCATATTCTGCGATGGATCTCTGCGATAGGGTTAGTTTCTCTTATCAAGAAATTGTCAACGTGACAGTCCTCAAATAACCAGTCCCTTTAGGACTTTGATTATTGTTTCCAACTAAAGTTATCTCCCTTTGAGTGTGTTGACAATTCATGTCCAGTGAGGTAAAGTGACCTGAGATCAGATTATTTCCCACCATAATAATCTGTTTTCATAGGTTTAGCCATCAAAGTCTATTGTATTCATTCATTCTTATTCATTCCTAGAAAGTTATGACAATGGATGCATGTATGAATTTGCAGAGGGTTTAAATGTTATTTAAATAATTTTATAGAGGATTTATTTGGATGTAAGGTTTGTTGATTTTCATTATGTATTCAATTAAGTAAATTGGTCTCATAAGATGATTTTGTCTTTAATTCTTTTGGCCTATTCTGTTTTGGACAGTTTGGCATATTTTTAGTAATGTACGTGTGTTTCATAAATGACATTATTTCTTACATCACTGTATCATTCTTAATTTGCACTGTAAACCATTTAATCATTTACAGACAACTGACTGAGCCACAGAGAGCATGTAGTGTGTGGTGTGGAGAGGCTGAGCTGGTGTATTTGTATAGAGGAATGGCGCATTCAGGTCCACAACTTGGTAAGCCTAATTGTGTTTTTGTCATGTACATGTATAAGCTGTAATTGTATATGTTTGGTGTGTATGTAAGTTTATATACTTTGCCTAAATAGATGTGTTTTATATTAGTAATATGCCACTACACACAAATGTATGATTTAACCTGTATTGTTACTACATGTATTTGAATAAGAGATACACTTAATATAATGTATACGATAATCCGATATGTTTAATATGATATATACAGTAACTTGATGTATCAATAATATGTATTACCTAATTGTAAATATTGTTCATAATGTATACTTTCATGATGCTTAATATCTATAGAGATATATTAGATTAAAGAGAATAAAACCATGTATCCTTGGCTTATTATCTACACAATGGACTAGAGATGAACCTACCCTTAACCCCCACCTGCAGTTATACTTACCTAATATTTATGGACTAAGAACAGTAAAACAACCAGAGTGACATCAATATAGCTTTGTAACTGTATGTGAAATGGTGTTGGTCACTGTTATTCAACACATATTGTTCAACACACAACAGGTTATGTCATCAAGTGTTATATAAGTCATTGCCTCTTTAGTATACAAGAGCTATAGAGGAGTGTTAGTCTTTTCTAGGTTTCTGAGAGATAATGCAGGATATAGATTGAAACCCACTGCACGTTTCTTCAGGTTCTGTAATGTGATCGGTGTATAGCAATATCACATGTGCCCTCGATTAAAGTCCCATCCGAACAATTGTTAGTAGTTCTAGTCGACCAGCCCCGGGATTCACACCCACAACCTCGATACTAGAAGTATTGTGTTCTACATACTAAGCTTATGGCTAACCTGCCTATGTTGCTATCACTACAACTATACTGGTCAGTGCTAATAAACTTCTGTTATGTACCAATTAAAGGTATGAAAGATACTGCTTATCCGACTTATGATTTCTGAAAATGGCACTATTGCAAGGGGCTAAACTTTTATAGGGTGACTGGTCCGGCACTATTTTTTCACTTTTCCAGGACGTACAGCCGCATGTGCGTAAATGTTATCATGAAAGGCTTATATCTTACTCAAGAAAGATCTGACAGAGATCGTTTATAATGTTATGCTTTTTATGAACGTTTTTTTATTTTATTATCTTATTTCTATATAAGTAAACTTACCCTTTAAAAACAGAAATATTAAAAATCCTTTAAACACAGTTTCCGCCATTTTGAATTTTAGCAATATTGAATGGCCGACCTGTCTATCCATTATACTAATTTAACACGCATTGCACATGCCTGTACCTTGAACCTGGGCTGCATTCAGCACCGTTATTTAATGCCTGGTTTCCTAAAATTACCGCGTACTGCGTGCTAATATGAGGTTGAGCCAGTGAAATATGTTAGCTAACGTTATCAAACGTTTGACCGAACTAATCGCAGCCCATATCTTATCTGTGCAAGTTGAGTCAACACTTCAGTTGCACCCAATACGGCAGTGTTTGCTTATTGAACAGGCTTTAGTATAGAACGCCGGAGCTGTCTCATGTTCAGCATTTACATCTTAATGGGTCAATGTATTATTATCTTGGGTTGTCGTGTCATTGTCTTTAGTTAGGAGGTTGTGTTGGCTTGTCCTACCATGGTGTTGGGTCGTATAAACATTTTGTTTGGTTGTCATAGCATTAAGTTGGGTCGTATAAACATTGTGTTTAGCAGTCATATTATTATGTTGGGTTGTAGAAACATTGTAATGGGTTCCCAAAGCATTGTGTTAGGTTGTATAATTATTATGCTGGCTTGTCATAGCGTTATGTTGGGTTGTGTACGCATTGTATTGGGTTGTCATAGCATAATGTCGGGTTGAATACTTATGTGTCATAATCATTGTTTTGGGTTGTATAATCATTGTGTTCAGTCGTAATAGCATTATGTTGGGCAGTCATAACACTGTGTTGGGTTGTCTCATCATTATGTTGGGTTGTCATAATACTGTGTTGGGTTGTCTTATCATTATGTTGGGTTGTCATAGTATTGTGTTCTGTTGTCTCATCGTTATATTTTGTTGTCTCATCATTGTGTTAGGTTGTCTCATCATTACGTTCTGTTATCTTATCATTATGTTGGGTTGTCATGACATTGTGTTGGGTTGTCTCATCATTATGTTCTGTTGTCTCATCATTATTTTGGGTTGTCTTATCATTATGTTCGGTTGTCTCATCATTATGTTGGGTTGTCATAGCATTATGTTGGGTTGTCATAATATTGTGTTTAATTGTCTCAGCATTATGTCCTGTTGTCTCATCATTATGTTTGGTTGTCATAGCATTATGTTGGGTTGTCATAACCTTGTGTTCGGCTGTCTCATCATTATGTTGGGTTGTCTCATCATTATGTTTGGTTGTCATAGCATTATGTTGGGTTGTCATAATATTGTGTTCGGTTGTCTCATCATTATGTTGGGTTGTCTCATCATTATATTGGGTTGTCATAACATTTTGTTGCGTTGTCTCATCATTATGTTGGGTTGTATAATCCTTGTGTTGGGTTGTCATAACATTATTTTCGGTTGTCTCATCTTTATGTTCAGATGTCTCGTCATTATACTGGGTTGCCATAATATTATGTTGGGTTGTCATAGCATTGTGTTTGGTTGTCATAACATTTTGTTCGGCTGTCTCATCATTATATTGGGTTGTCATAGCATTATGTTCGGTTGTCATTACACTGTGTTGGAGTGCCTCACCATTATGTTCTGTTGTCTCATCATTATTTTGGGTTGTCATAGCATTATGTTGGGTTGTCTCATTATTATGTTGGGTTGTCATAGCATTGTGTTGGATTGTCATAGCATTGTGTTCTATCATCTGAAATTACTATCTATACCGGAATTCACAAAAATAGCTTATAATCATGTTTACTTTAGAAAATGGTTCCTTGATTTATAAACGTAGAACTGGCGGGTGGGTAATTATTTGTTTTGGATATATAGCATCAATATAAATAACAAAAATACGAAGTTTGGAATCTTAGCAAATGTCGGCCTCCTCACGGGACCCTCTAAAATAGCCCACTTATTTCGATATTTGTTTTACGATACACATGACTTTTTTTCTCGGAATAGTTCTATATTGAGGAAAATAAAGTTTACTTCGATGAAAAAAAATCGCGCCAAAAAACTGATGGAACTTATTAGTTTAAACATATTTTATTGCTTTTTAACACACACACACACACACACACACACACACACACACACACACACATATATCAGCAAAAGTTCTACCAACATTATTTACGGCCCTTTCCTACACAAAATGAATTACAAATACTCAAAATGACAATTGCAGATAAAAACATATTATAAATAAAACAATTTGATTTAGATATTAGATAACTATTATAGAGATAAAGGATTTAGAAAGAAAGAAAAAGGAAATTGAAAGTAATGGTTGTATGATATAATAATAAGGTAATTTAAATATACCCTATATTTAGAAGAATCGTCATCAGGCCGACTTTTTATGCACATATATTGTTTAATTAATTAATATCAAATCGTTTTGAGTCTTTGATAAATTGCTGTACAGATGTGAATATAAATGAGTTTTCATCGTCAGTATAAGTTTGTTTACCGAACAGTAAAGTATGATGACTGAGAGGATGAAATCGACGTGTTGCTCTAAAAAGTCGGATTCGTTCATTTGAGAATATACATGTAATACATTTCATAAAATAGTGTTCGACGTCTTCTTTTTCGTTACCACAATCCGGGCATCTAGAATCGGTTGTTAGTCGATTTGTAAATGTATCAAAACCTAAATTACTACACCCATTTCTAATGCGTGCGTGTATTAAAGATATATTTCTATTTCCAGTAAGATAATACTGAGGCACTGGCTGTACGTTACAGAAATTGGTGACTAAAGTACGTTTGAAGGACATTAATTATTCTGAGCAACGTATGTGTTAGGTAAGGGTGTTCCAATAAGAAATACACGGGGGAATAAATGAATTTGCATATAATTGTGTTCTCATATTTGGAACTATGTAATCGGATGCATTTCTAAGGTTGTATGGTATATTAACACCTATTGTTTCAGGAAATAAATTATTAAGATAGTCCGGTAATAAG
Organism: Panopea generosa; assembly: GCA_029582155.1. Taxonomy (NCBI): domain Eukaryota; kingdom Metazoa; phylum Mollusca; class Bivalvia; order Adapedonta; family Hiatellidae; genus Panopea; species Panopea generosa. The sequence goes on along the minus strand of CM055897.1, from coordinate 30,195,943 downwards.
CCAGTTTTAATTTTATGTGCCGTAATTAATTTTTGATATTTTCTTCTCTCTGACAAAGACAGCCATCCGATTTCGGTATACAATTTTTGAAGATTAGACACAGAACGATTTAATCCTGTTACAATACGCGCTGCTTCATTTTGTATTTTCTCCAATATGTCCTTTTCGTAATGAGTGCAACCATCCCAAACAACTGATGCATACTCTAGAGTGGGTCTGAGAAATGAAATGTATATATTTGGTTGAGTGATTTTCTATTTAACAGGAATTTAAATTTATGCATCATTCCCAAAAAATCTTACAAGCCGAATTTACAATGTTATCAATATGATGGTGCCATTTTGCACTAAAAGTTATGCCTAAATGTTTGTGGTGATCAACAAATTTTACTGGGACATTATCAAAATTTAAAAATGGATAAAAAACATTTTTATTTAGTGTGAACATAATTGCTTCTGTTTTGTTCGAGTTAAAATTGACTAACCACTGCTTGGACCACTGCGATATGACAGTAAGATCGTGATTAAGAATACCTTCTAAATCTGGTAAGTTAGAAGCTGTAGATGCAAGCGATGTATCGTCTGCAAAAATACGAGTAATGCTTAAAAGATGTCCTGCAATATCGTTAATGTACACAAGAAAAAAATAAAGGACCTAAGACCGAACCCTGGGGAACACCAGCAGATGTTTCCTTAATATTTGACACACTTGAACCAATAAAAACATTTGTTTCCGTTTCACTAAATAACTTTCGATCCATTTCAATATATCTCCTCGTATTCCATTTTGCCTTTACTTGAACCATAAACCTTTGATCCAAACTCGGTCAAACGCCTTTGATACATCACAAAAGATCTTACAAGTATATTGTCTGGAACCCAATCCTTTAGCAATTTGGTTATAGCTGTCTATGAGTTGGTAAAATGTCGAATGTCCCTTAAGAAATCCGGATTGCAATTTATAAATTAGTTTATTTTCAATCAGAACATTATAAATATGTTTGTAGACAACTCTTTATATAAGTTTAAAAACACAGCTTAATAAAGATATTGGCCGATAATTAGATGGCACGTTTGTTTGACCCTTCTTAAAAAGAGGCATTACAGTAGCTGACTTCCATGACTCTGGAAATTTACATTCAAGTAAGGATTTATTAAATAACAAAGACAGGGTATAGTGTGTTTTGTAAACTGTAAAATTATGTGACTAATTTTGTCTTCTCCGACAGCTTTATTTGGGTCTAAAATTCCGATAATATCAGTAACGTCTGATTCAGTAATGATCATGTTTGCAATGGTATTATTAGTTTTAAAGATACACTCTGGAAGTAGAGTATTATTGTTTATATTTTCATCTATTGTTGAGATGGAGACGAAATAGTCGTTTAAGCAGTTAGCTTTATCTGCATCATTAAAATAGACCCAATCTTCACCATTAACAGATGTATATTTTAGTGGAGGAACTATTTCTGAGTTTTTGTTAGTCTTAATAAACTGTTTAAGTAGTTTCCAATATAATTTAGAATTTGACACATTTGCATCTAAAACAGTGTTTTCCATATTATTAAAATAGTGTTCTTTAGCATGTGTTTTCAAATTATTAACTTTATTCCTTAATTGTTTGTATTTTGTCCATGCTTCTGTCTGTTGGGTCCTTACAGCCTTTGTCTTTGTCTGTCACGTTGTCTTGAATGTCGTCTTATTTCTGAGTCATACCATGGTTTGTCATTTGGTCGAATTTGTACTTCTTTAGATGGAATACAAGATTGCATAAAAACTAAAATAGATTAAGTAAAACGCTCACAGGCCAAGTCTACAGAACATGTGTTCAAAAAATCCCAGTAAAAATTGATTATCAATTCGTTCATTTTCTCATAATCACCCCGATTATAAAACCAAACCTGTTGAGTAACAATAGTTGGTGAAATATTAACAAAGAGGATAAAAACATATGTAGCTTTATGATCGCTGATTTCGTTTGGGACATCTAAAGTACCAGAGTTCAAACTGGTATATGTATCTGAGATTATAATTGGGTCAATAAGGTTGATGACGTACGTGTTGTTCTGGTGGGTTCAGTAATAACATTAGTTAAGTTATTAATAAGCATGACATTCTTTAAGTGATAATTATTTATATTAAATTGATCTTCATTTATGTCGCCGACGATGACAATATCTTTGGAAAGATCAAGTGCGTTTTCTATACTGATACTGAAATAGTTCCAAAATGAAATAGGCGTATTTGGAGGACGATACACATTACAAAGTAAAAAGCTTTCCCGCCCGTAGTTCACCTCTACCCATATACTATCAACAAAGGGACATTCTAAAATTAACATGCGTTTCGACATAAGCTTAGTAGATATATAACTTAGAAGTCCACTAGAGTGTGCAGTATTATCTTTACGAAATTGTTCACAGTATCCGTCTAAATCAATCCCAATAATATCGGCCGTTAAATGAGATTCTGTAAAACAAATAATATCGAAGTCCAAAAAATGTTGCTTTATATACTCTAGTTTGTTTCTGATACTACGTATGTTTAAATGTAAAAATGAAAGACAGTGTTGTCTATTTTCTGGAAAGAGTCCAGGATTTAACTCTACATCTCCAGACATGAGCACTAACAAAGTAGTTACAAGGGTAAATCTTATATTTAAAATACTTTCAACTGCTATATTATTGCAATGATTAAAAACATTTGCGATTGTAAAATTTAGTCGTTTAAGAAACATCAGCAAATAAAACACCAATGGATAACTGCCATCAAAACGTGATGATTTCTATTGTAAACATTTCCGATAGCCACCCTCCATGCATTTACATCACTACCCATTGGGGAAAATCACAACAGGTATATAAATGAGTGACGATCGGAAAGATATGCATTCTAGAAGCATCGGCCCAGTAAACAACCCTTCCAAACACGAGTAAAGAGAAAAAGATGAGAAAAGAAAGAGACTGAAGTATATGTATGAGAAATGTAAAAAGCAAATAATCAGATTAAGAAGAATGAGAAATGGAAACATTGTATTCATCAATATTGCTTGAAGAGCCAAACATTTACAAACTTATAACAAAGTAAAATGAAAATCATATTGTGTTGAATCTATAAGCTTAAATCTAAATATTGGGTTATTAAATAAAAACGTACCCTCAATGGCATAATACACATACCATAATAGCAATACAGACGTACCTATCATGGCATAATTTAAACACCCAACATAGTTATACAGATGTACCCACCACGGTACTATATACACACCCATGATATAAAAAACAGACGTACCCATTATGTCATTATATACACAACACCATGGTACTATACACACACCCATAATAGCAATACAAACGTACCTATCATGTACTATATACACACCGATGATAGCAATACAGACGTACCCAACCTGGTTTTATATACACACCACCATGGTACAATACACACACCCATGATAGCAATACACACCACCATGACACATACACACAACTATAATAGCAATACAAACGTACCTATCGTGTATTATATACACACCCATGATAGCAATACAGACGTACTCACCATGGTTATATATACACACCACCATGGCACAATACACACACCCATAATAGCAATACAAACGTACCTATCGTGTATTATATACACACCCATGATAGCAATACAGACGTACTCACCATGGTAATATATACAAACCACCATGGCACAATACACACACCCATAATAGCAATACAACCGTACCTATCATGTACTATATACACACCCATTATAGCAATACAAACGTACCTATCATGTACTATATACACACCCATGATAGCAATACAGACGTACTCACCATGGTAATATATACACACCACCATGGCACATACACACACCCATAATAGCAATACAACCGTACCTATCATGTATTATATACACACCCATGATAGCAATACAGACGTACTCACCATGGTAATATATACACATCACCATGGTACAATACACACACCCATAATAGCAATACAACCGTACCTATCATGTATTATATATACACACATGATAGCAATACAGACGTACCAAACATGGTATTATATACACACCACCATGGCACATACACACATCCATAATAGCAATACAAGCCTGTCTATCATGTACTATATACACAATTATGACAGCAATACAGACGTACTCGCCATGGTATTATATACGGACCCATGATAGCAATACAGACGTACCCATTATGTCATTATATACAAATCTATCATATCAATATAAACGTTCCATCGTTGCGGAATATTCGTACAATATAGACGTGCAACCGTTGTGCAATATTCATACAATATATACGTACACCTCATTACACTATACACATCATCATGGCGCAATATACACACAATGCATTATGTACCCATGGCACAAAAGACACACTCATCACAGCAATACAGACGTACCCATCGTGGCATAATATACAAACCCATAATAGAATTACAAACGTACCATCATTGCATAATCATGGCATAATTTAAACACCCAAAATAGTTATACAGATATTCACACCACAGCACAATAAACACACCCATAATAGCAATAAAGACGTACCCATCATGTCATTATATACACATCTAACATACCAATATAGACGTGCCATCGTTGCGCAATACTTATTATGTCATCAAAGAAGGATTCTGATATCATTTACAAAAGAGATTCTAATTAAACTGTTTGGAAATGGTCGATCCCGCTCCAGACACCGTTGCAAATATTGCATGCTGTTTTTGCAGCTTTCCTCAACCTGATACGATAACCTAATATGTTATAATCACTAAACCCAACCGCATCAACTCTTGGTCCGATATGGAGGAAATAGTCGCAATTTTATTCCTGCTGAAAACGGTCCAGAAGCATTTCCATGCACGTCTCCCTCAGCAGGTGGCGCTTACGTACTGACCTATGTCCCAACGCATGGACCCTGGGATTTATATTAGAACAATCTTATTTAAGCTTTTCCGTAACAAGCCAGACGTACCGCAACGACGCCTTTCGGCATTCAAATAGTCAATTTGTTCTAATTTAAGTGGTTTGCCGAATCCAAGAGATAATGCCGTCTCTTGCAGAAAAAGGGTTGTGTTCAGTAATATTTCACGTAGAAAATGGTTTGGCGCGAATTTTATATGTTTGTTAAAATACTATTTAGAAATATATATATCTTTTATTCAAAATATTAAGGTGAAGAATAGCAATAGTTATTTCAAAGAAATGTGAAATAAGAGACACTTTATGACCATATTTCAATTAAAATTAGTCATGCCCTCTTGCCCGCCTTCTAGCCACTCCGCGCTATAAAATAACTAAACCAAAATATGTTCAAAGGACACAGACCAAACGGAGACCATCTCTGTCACTGTTTTTTTTTACACAATTATGACAGTTAGCTTAATGGGATATGTACGTCGGGGTTCGATAGGTTAGGAGTTCATCTTGTCAAGGTACGATTATCATTTTCTTTTGCAAAATGTCTGCGATAAAAACAATTAATGTGATTACATGTAAAGTATCGGAAATATTTGTACATTTAAATGTGATTTTCTCTTTGGGAAGGACTGTTGCTTATGTTGTTAAAACTTGTAGCCCAACCCATTTGCACTATATATAAATATAATTGTATTGTTATTATTCATGTAATTGTATATAATAGATGCAATAAAATATTATTAAACTTAAACCAAACGGAGTTAGTGATGTCATCTGTAGAAAACTACGATTAATTCATTCGTTCTCCTTGGCTTTTAGCACAGCAATATAACGTCAAGTCAACCGAACATAATGGCATGTGAACAGAACAGAATATAAACATAGCCGATAGTGATGAGACGAACAGGTACAATGCTATGACAACTAAACATAATGGTTAAACAACCTTACATAATGATGAGACAACGAAATATTATGCAATGGCAACCCGGCATAATGATTATATAACTGACTATGGTTATGAGACACCTCAGCACAATACAATGGCAACCCAATACAATAATTACATAACCGAACATAATGCTATGGTAACCCGACATAATGATGAGACAACTGAACACAATGCAATAGCAACAATATACAATAATTATATAACGGAACATAATGCTATGACAACCCAACATAATGCTCTGACAACCAAACATGATGATGAGACAACAGAACATAATTATGAGACGACCTAGCACAATGTTATGAAAACCTTACACATTGCTATTACAACCGAGCACAATGATTATACAACCCATTACAATGCCATAACAACCCAGCATAATGATGAGACAACGCAACATAATGCTATTACAACTCAACACAATTATTATACAACCCAACATAATGACGAGACAATCCAACATAATGCTATGACGACCCAACATAATGATGAGACAACCGAACACAATGCCACCACAACCAAACACAATGATTATACAACCCAACATATGATAAGACAACCCAACATAATGATAAGACAATCGAACATAATGGTGAGGCAACTCAACATAGTAATGAGACAACCGAACACAATGCAACGATAACCCAACATAATGGTAAGACAACCCAACATAATGATAAGACGACCCAACATAATGATGAGACAACCCAACATAATGATGAGACAACCGAACACAATGCCACGATAACCCAACACATGCTTATACGACTCAACATAACGATAAGACAACCGAACATAATGATGAGACAACCCAACATAATGATGAGACAACCAAACATTATGCAACGAAAACCCAACACAATGATTATACAACCCAACATAATAATAAGACAACCTAACATAAGGATGTGAATACCCAACATAATGATGCGACAACCCAACATTATTCAGTTTGTAAAAGTATAGAAACTGGTAGATCTAGTTCTAAGTTCTGCAAAATATTTTAATATATTCAAGATGTTTTTATATTTCTTTATCAACAGGACATAAAGATCTATACAGCGATATAAGCGTTTGCTTTTATAATTATATCACGGTTTTTCAGTTTAACAAGTAGATCTACGTTATTATGTATGATATTTCAGCTGTTTTCACATCACGAGTTAAATGAATCTAGATCAAATTCATGTTCGATCTACTCTTCTTCTTCAAAATACAACACTCCTTCGCAAATGAAGAAAGTTTGTACCGATGCCCAAAACATATTTTTAAATCATTAGTTATGAAAGGTGCAGTTAATGCAGTTGTAGGTGCTCAGTAATGACTTTAAAGTGATACTTTAAAAACTATGTGCATTTGATGGTCGTCTACAGGTGGAGTTGGGGGTGAGAACAGCTACAGGGATAAGGGCTTTTAAAGCATCCACTGTGGTCGCCTCATGTATAGCAGTTGTGAATATGTTCCGTTGTATTAGTCTCACACCATTATTACATTTCCGATAGGGCTCCATTGTAACATTTATGTCCAAAACAGAGGAAAAATCAAATTCTGTAGCATGTGTCTGGGCTCAAATTCTTCACTGGTTCAAGATATGCAATTATAAAGGGGGAAAATCATACCTTGACCAGGTTGTTGTTTTGCTGTGTTTTTTTTTAATTCAATGCTTTTGTGAGGCCTATCAATTTACAGAGTAATAATATGTCAACTATTCACCCTAGATGCGGTTCGAACCAACAATTCTGAAATGACACAGACTTGTCCAGAAAGCTGGTATCAGCATCAAATTTTCAGTGGTGATTTCTAAAATACTGATCATTTAACTCATGCTAGCAAAAAAAACCCCAAAACATTGCAAAACAAAGCCCCGAAAAAAGAAGAAAATGAAAACTAAAGTTTTATTTCTACCTCCTTCATCTGTGTCCGGAGTACTCAAGGGAGATAATAGTGGTGCGAGTCCATTAGTGTTCTGTGATAAAATGAGTATTTGTAAGTGTCTTTGGGTGTTGTTATAGTGGATGTTGCTAAGTCTGAATCTGTAGTATAATTTCTTGCTGGAATCAACAGGAACTGTAGGATGCGGGAACAGCATCTTGTTATGCACGTGACACGATGGCGCAATAGGTCGCAAAACTACTGGTCTGATTAGAATGACGATTTTTGCAATGTTTTAGAAGTATAATTTCATTAAAAAGTGGATAATTGTGTAATAAATGGACTAATAATTGATGTTGTGCATTTTAAAGTGTAAAAAGCGTTGGACTAAAGTGTAATTATGTGGTTTAAACGGATTTTTTACATGAACAAAGGAGAACAATAGATAACACCTGTGTGTACAACGTGCGAGTTTTTCGTGCGTAAAGGTAACATTCTTTGCATTGTTCTGTAGTAGTTATAGGGAGGCATTCGACTACCTACATACATTCGACTACCTACAGTCCGGTTTACATGAATAAATTGTTGTACTTTTACATGTAATAAACTTTCCAAATGCCAAAGCACAAGAAAATGGTCACCAAATCAAATACTGCTCCATCTACGCCAAAGAATACCAACAGCATTGATAAAAAAACGTACTTATTCACCAAGCACGCCTAGTCCGGTCAGTTCAAATCCAACGAAAAAGTCAAAGAACCCCGCCGAAATGGAAATAATCCTTGACACTATTGCTGAATCGTCCGAGGTTCGATTCCCAAACACACCACAAACAGTATCATTGTCGGAGAGCGACATGGCTACCATTGCCAAAAATGTAGCTTCGGTTGTACGAGATGAGCTAAAACTGTATATAGAAGAAACAGTAAATACAACTATGAAATCTCTGGCACAATCCGTGGCAGACATTGTTTCTTCTTCGTTCACAAAGAAGGTTGAACAGCTAGAGCAGGACAAAATTCAAATCACTGCAGAAGTGAGCACCCTCCGCAGTCAGGTCGATGACCTTGTATCTAAATGTGCGTCACTCGAATCTGCACTAGACGATTCAGAACAGTACTCCCGCCGCAACTGTCTCAGGATAAGTGGTATTCCGGTCACCGCTGCTGAAACTACTGACGAGATTGTGCTCGACATTGCCTCAAAGTGCAACACTCAAATTAATCTCGTTGATATTGATCGTTCCCACAGAGTTAAAAGGAGAAATACTACTACTGCGTCAAAACCAGCAGATATCATTGTAAAATTTGTTTCATATAGATCACGAGCCAACTTCATCGGTGCAAAATCAAAGCTAAAGGAGAGTGACTTATATAGTAATGTGTTTATAAACGAAGACCTGACCAAAAAACGTAGCAACATTCTATATGAATCGAGAAAACTAGTCAGGCAAAATATTTTGAAGCAAGCATTTTCAAGAGACGGTCGCATCTATGTGAAAGACAAGCACGACCAGAAACATCTGATCCACTCACTGGATGACCTTAAGCAGTTTTGAATATTATAACATATAAATTATTTGTATTGTACAAGAACATTATTACATTTCATATGTGACTGGTACATTGATATTAAAATAGTATGTTTTTTTCCATACTTAAATAGTCAAACACCTTACCATAAATATATATGTAACCTTTTTACACATTTTATTGAAAATTAATTTATTTATCAATAAAATCAGCAGTTATACAACTTTATAACTGGCTGCTATATTCTACTATCAAATTTACTATTTGTTTACAACAGTGTTCATTCAAATTAACCAACCATTCTTCAAATATTTACTACGCCTGGAAAAGTGCGTGCATGCATTAGCTGTGTAGAATGTCGAGTAAAAAGTTTTATTTACATGTACATGTACATTATTACATTTCATATGTGACTGGTGCATTGATATTAAAATAGTATGTTTTTTTCCATACTTAAATAGTCAAACACCTTACAATAAATATATATGTAACCTTTTTACACATTTTATTGAAAATCAATTTATTTATCAATAGAATCAGCAGTTATACAACTTTATAACTGGCTGCTATATTCTACTATCAAATTTAATTTTTCACTCCTTTTTGGACATAAATGTTACAATGGAGCCCTATGGGAAATGTAATAGTGGTGTGAGACGTAAAGGGATTATGACGATGGTTAATTTATGTTGACGTCGTGATTATGATGGTCATGTTAACGTCGTCACCTTCAATAATGTGATTATCGCCGTCGTTGTCGTCGTCAATACAATGAGGTAATTAAATGATGATGATCTTCAACACTTATGTTGAAATGTCATTTTATGCAAATATTTGTTTGGTATCCTTATGTAAAATGTTTCATTGTTACTGGTGATGATGATGATTATTATGACATTGTTAATGGTGATGATGATGATAATGATGATGATGATGATGATGATGATGATGATTATGATTATTATGATGATGATGATTATCATGATATTGTTAATGGTGATGATGATGATAAGGATGATAATGATGATGACGATGATAATGCTGATGATTATGATGATTATTATGATATTGTTAATGATGATGATGATGATGATGATGATGATGATGATGATGGTGATGACTATTATGATTATTATGATATTGTTAATGATGATGATGATGATGATGATGATGATGATAATGATGAACATACCTAAAGTTACATTGAAATTGAAATTAAAGATAAAATATATAATGATTATAGCTATCACCTATTACATTTGTATTAAGATTACGTATAATATATTGTAATTATGTGATGCGTTTGGCACAAACGCAGCTTGTTTATTTAATATCACTGGTTTGTAGTTTTATTGAATTAAAACTACCAAAAAATGATACGGTTTGTTCATCGACATACCAAGAGATACTTTGTGTGATTATTGTATAATATACACATTTGTTTTTGAGTTTTCATCTTGCAAGTGCAGAACATTTATATTTTTAAGCGCATACATGCTTATATAGTATAAATATATGTGCTTTGAAACCTACTTGTTACAAATTATTGAATTTTCATGTGTAAATTTTGTTTTCCACTAAAGTCTGAATTAGTTTTTAATACTACTTCTAAAACGAAAGTAATACGGTGACATTAAAAAAAAAATGTTTATTAATCATCATTCTAATTAGGCCAGTCAGTCTATTCTCTGACTTAGTATGAATGAATTTATTTTATTTTTCAAAGTCACTATTTCAATATTCTTATTTATTTTATTACTAAATGAATATTCCATTGTTTAATCTGGTTTGGTCCTGGTTTATGCGGTTTGTCATGAGCGTGGTGTAGTTTTAATTTGTATGAAAACAAACCGGTTGTTCCAACAATTTGCTTTTTGTATGAGACAATATCCCAATGGGTAATGACATAAATTCATGGCGTGTGGCAATCGGTATGTTTCACAATTGCACAAGCGGAGTATTCGGGAGACTCACTCTAAAATATAACCATTTGAAAGAGTTGTTTATGTTTCTTGAGTTTATATTTACCATCGCAGGTTTCTATTTCAAATTTACTTCTGTCTATTTTCAACAAAGTATTGTCAATCTCCAATGTGCTTTGGTCATCCTGTTATTAGTTTTGATGTCAGGAGATGTTGAGACAAATTCCGGTCCCGACTTTACGGATACTGTGAACATACTAGGTGCTATTTCAATTATCCATTTAAATATAAGGACCATTATCCATAAATTTGATTTTATTTCCCAAAACTTTACTGATATTGACATAATGTGCTTTACTGAAACTCATCTTAACAACTTGGTACCTTCTGACGATTTAGTTATTAATAACTTTGACGGATGTATCTACAGAGAGGATTGTACTTCTCATTCGGGAGGTCTTTTAACTTATGTTTCAAAGACAATTATGTCGAAAAGACGTACGGATCTCGAAAGCACAGTAGTCCATGCAATATAGGTAGAGATTTGTTACAAATCGTCTTCCTTTTTACTTTGTAATATATATCGTTCTCCAAATACACCAGTTTGTTTTTGGGAAAATTTTAATATTTCTATCGAACGTGCTCTCGAATCAAATTCCAATATTGTTATTGTCGGTGATCTCAACCAAGATTTATTGAGCAAAAGAGACTGCCACTTACGTAACATTATCATCATAAATAACATGAAAAATATAATCGATAAACCGACACGAGTGACAGATACCTCAGCAACCTTACTTTACCCTATTATCATATCCGACAGTATACTACCTTTAACCTCTGACGTAACAGACATTGATAGACGAGTTAGCGACCACAAAGCTACACTCTTAATAATAATGTTTCACGATTACAAACAAACATGTTCAAAGCGAAAAATCTGGAATTACAAAAAAGGTGACTATGAAACGTTAAACGGCATGATATCCGACAAAGACTGGGACTTTATTGAAGAACTTGACATAAATGACTCATGTTCACGATTTACAGAGACATTACTATCAATTATGACTAAATGTATCCCATCCAAAGAAGTAACAATTCGACCTAATGACAAACCCTGGTACGACTCACAGTTACGAACAGCTTCAAGACAAAGAGACAGACAAAAGAAAATAGCGACCAAAAGTACAAACCAAAATGATTGGACAAAATACAAACGTTTAAGGAACAAGGTTAACAACTTGAAAGAACATGCAAAAGAACGCTTTTTCAGCAACTTGGAACAAAATATTGCCACATCTCGGACAGACAATCCAAATCAATACTGGAAAATCTTAAGGAACTTGGTTAAAAATAATAGTAAATCCGAAACAATCCCAATACTGAAAACAACACTTAACGACAGCTCCGAAAATATATGTTTCTCAGACAATGAGAAAGCAAATTGTTTAAATGAGTTTTTTTGCTCTATCTCTAACGTAGATGATAGAGGGACAACCCTACCAGAACCGAGCATACGGACAAACAGAACAATTAATGACATAACTATATTAAAGAACGACATTGAAGATATGATTTCTTGTTTAGGTATTAATAAAGCTGTAGGGCCAGACCTAGTAAGTCACAGAATTTTAAAACTAACCAAGGGTACAATTTCAAAACCTTTATGTATTTTATTTAATAAGTCTATTCGCGAGGAATCTTTTCCATATAACTGGAAACATGCACTTGTTATGCCCCTTTATAAGAAAGGCGATTCATCGTGTGTTAGTAATTACAGACCTATTTCCCTGTTAAGTTGTATTGGTAAACTTATGGAACGTTGTGTGTATAAGTATATATATAATTACCTTATCTCTGATAATCTTATATATTCTAGACAATCAGGTTTTTTAACTGGTCATTCCACTGTATACCAATTAATCGACATATACCACCAAATTGTTAATTCAACTGACTCTAAACTAAACACTTGTATGGTCTTCTGTGATATTTCTAAAGCATTCGACCGTGTCTGGCACAAAGGCCTTCTATTCAAAATGCAACAATACGGTATAAATTGCAAAATCTTAAATTGGTTCAATAACTATCTTTCCGTAAGGAGCCAAAAGATATTTGTCGGCACATCCTCTTCTCATACAATGTCCGTCAATGCTGGTGTACCGCAGGGGTCTGTCCTTGGTCCATTACTATTTCTAATTTACGTAAATGATATAGCAGACAATTTATTAAGTCTTGCACGTTTGTTTGCAGATGACACTTCCTTAGCGAGCTCTGCCACAAATATATCAGATCTTGAAGGTATAATAAATCACGATCTAATTATGTTATCTGCTTGGTCAAAACAGTGGTTAGTTACGTTCAATCCCTTGAAAACTGAAGCAATATTATTCACATAAAAAAAAGTTCGTAATCCATCACTATTGTTTGAAAATATTCCTATAACATTTGTTGAAAATCACAAACACTTGGGCCTTACAATCAGTAATAATGGTCAATGGCACGCTCATATTGAAAACATAATACAGTCTGCATCCAAAATTCTTGGCATGATGAGAAAAGTTAAATTTAAAATACGTAGGGACTCTCTTAATCAAATTTATATATCATTTATTCGCCCAATTTTAGAATACACCTCGGTAGTGTGGGATAACTGTACCTGCTACGAGAAAGACAACTTAGAAAAAAATCAACATGAAGCTGCCAGAATTGTTACTGGCACAACAAGATCAATATCCATTTCAAAATTATATAAAGAAATTGGCTGGCTATCTCTGTCAGACAGAAGAAAGTATCAAAAATTGATATTGGCATACAAAATAAAACATGGTATGACACCAAACTACTTAATAGATTTATTTCCCGATACAGTTAGTATTAGAACAACATAAGATCTTAGAAACTCAAAAGATCTTGATATCATTACCAGACGAACTGAGCACTTTGCAAATTCTTTCATTCCATCAACAGTTTCGTTGTGGAATAAACTATAAGTTGCTTTAAGGGAAGCACCATCATTATCAATATATAAACGAAACCTTATAAATATTTGTTTTCACCCAGTTATAGTTCCAAAACACTTTAACTATTCTATACGAATATTATCTGCACAGCATGCAAGACTAAGAAATAATTGTGGTAACTTAAATCATGATCTTTACGTTAATCATATAGAAAATTATCCAACATGTATCTGTACGCATGGAGTGGAAGATGCTGAACATTACTTTTTTAACTGCATTCTTTTTGTACAACAAAGAATTAAATTATTTCAAAACACAATGCTGTTCCATCCACTCAATGTCAAAAAGCTGTTATATGGATCAGACGATCATTCATATGAAGACAACATAAATCTCTTCGAAAGTGTTCAAACTTTCATTCACGAATCCAGAAGATTCCAATAATTAATTTCGTTATAGTATTTTGTTTTTTTCCCCTGACTCTGTAACAGCTACCACACCATAACCGATCGCGTGGATATCAGTGACCAACCAGATAACACTTTATATACATATATGTGTGTGTGTGTGTGTGTGTTTTCTAATAATTTAATATTTAATTTCATTTAAAAAAAAAAAGCAAAAAATAAAATGATTCCCGCTTTTCAGTAAATACCTCAACATACATTCATATGTGTGTGCGTGTATGTATGTTTGCATGTGAATGTCTGTGTATATATGTGTGTGCGGGCATGTGTGCGTATGTGTGCGTATGTGTGCGTGTGTGTGCGTGTGTGTGTGTGTGTGCGTGTGTCCGTGTGTGTTTGCGTGAGTACGCATGTATACTTTCTCATTGTTAGGTACCGTCTATATAGCTGTCAGAGTATTATACTATACCTATTGCATATATGTGTAATGACGTCATGACTTTATGTGTACGCTGAATAAATGGTATCCAAACATGGTGTCAGAAGTGAGTAAGCCGTTCTGAAATCGACGATCATCTATGCGATATACTGACGACTGTAGAAAAATACAGTCGTATTTAAATACTTGAAGTATCAGTTATCCTATTTAAACGATGGCGGCACGCGATGGCATACCGATACCAGCGCAAGTTGATGTTAAAGGAGACATGACCGGCAATTGGAGATTCTTCAAAGACCAGTGGGAAAACAACGAGGTTGCGACCCAGCGAGTGAAAAGGACGAAAAAATCAGAATTGCTACTCTTCTTACAGTCATGGGTAAGGATTGCTACCATATTTATCAGAATTTAAACATTTCTGACGATAATAGAAAGGTAGAAAAGGAGATATTGAAAGCGCTCACGGACCACTTCGAACCCAAGAGAAATGTCATATATGAACGATATATATTCAATACCACGGAACAGAGACAAGACACTATTGACGGGTATGTCTGTAGATTACGTGAACTGGCCCGATCATGTGAATTTGGTAATATGACAGATCAGATGATTAAAGATCGTGTTGTGTTAGGAATCCGAGACAGTTCTGTCCGTGCAAGGCTGCTCCGAGAGTCGGATTTAACACTTGAACATGCACTTACCCTGTGTAGAACGAGTGAACGCCCAGCTTCACAGCTTCAGAAAATGACATTAAATGAACTTCTGTGCATTATACCTCATCGGAAAAAACATTTCTGAAGAAACCTCACATGTACTCAAAATACAAGGGGAATCACTCCGCACAAATGAAAAATGATCACATGGAATCAAGGAACTGTAAGTACTGTGGTGGAAAGCATGGAGACAAGCTAACTGATTGTCCAGCCTATGGAAAAACTTGCAATAAATGTAAGAAGAAGAACCACTTTAGATAAGTATGTCGCCAGAATAAACCTAGACATGTGCATGGAGTGGAACAATATGAATCTAATACAGATAGTAACAATGAAGACTTCTGTTTTACTGTTAAATCAACACATGGGAGACAGTGGTTTAGCAACATGAATATGTCATGTCAGGATAACACTCTAAATGTTGTATGTCAGCTGGATTCCGGATCAACCTGCAATATCATTGGGTTTAAACAGTTTGCCATTTTGGTGCAGAATGGCAACCCCATTATGACACCTTCAACAAAAGTTTTACATCTGTATGTTGGGGATTCGCATCTTAAGTCAATGGGGAAAGTAGATATACACTGTAAAGTCAGAGAAAAGTCTGAGAATTTAACATTCTATGTCATAGATACTGATCAAAAGCCTCTATTATCTGCAGAAGCATGTGAATCACTGGGACTACTTACAGTAAACATTGTTAAGCAGTTGAGTATGGGTGCAACTCATCTGACACAGAATGATCTATTGGAGGCATATTCAGATGTGTTCACGGGACTAGGTACATTCCCTGGAGAGTACCAAATTGAACTTGATCCAAATGTGAAACCAGTGCAGCATCAACCGAGAAGAGTTCCGCAAGCTCTGAAGACGGAATTGAGAGAAGAAATCGATAGATTAGAAAAAAGAGGTGTTATAGCAAAGGTCACTACTCCGACGGATTGGATCAGTAGCATGTTAGCTGTTAAAAAGCCAGGCAAACTGCGAATATGTATTGACCCATCGGACTTAAACAAGGCTATAAAGCGATCACACTACCCCATGCTAACATTGAGTGATATTTTGCCAAAAATCACAAATGAAAAGATATTTACTGTATTGGACGCCAAAGAAGGGTTCTGGCAGATCAAACTAGAGAAGAAGAGTAGTTTCCTAACAACATTCTGGACACCGTTTGGCAGATACAGGTGGTTGCGAATGCCATTTGGAATTTCGTCTGCCCCTGAGGAATTTCAGAGAAGACAACATGAGGTCATTGAAGGTCTGAATGGAGCTGAAGCAATTGTCGACGATATTCTCGTATACGGTTCAGGCGAGACGATGGAAGCAGCAATTCAGGACCATGATAAAAATCTGTGTGCCGTGCTTGACAGAGCAAGACAAGTGGGCTTAAAGCTGAACAAAGACAAAATGAAATTCAGAGGTACTGAAGTGAAATACATGGGTGAAAGACTCACTTTATCAGGTGTTCTTCCTGACCCTGACAAGGTTAAGGCTATAAGAGAAATGCCCAGACCAGAAAATGTGAAGGCAGTACAACGCTTCATTGGGCTAGTCACATATTTGTCAAAATTCTGCCCACATTTGTCAGAGAAATGTGAGCCCCTGCGAAAACTGACTGTAAAAGATGCTGAATGGTCATGGCAATCACAGCAAGAAGAAGCGTTTGAAGCAGTAAAAGAGACTGTCAGCACAGAACCGCTGCTGAAGTACTACGATGTACTCCAAGAAGTCACGATCCAATGTGATGCCAGTGAAGTAGAACTTGGTGCAACGTTACTTCAAGAAGGACAACCTGTCGCGTTCGCGTCAAGAGCATTGTCAAAAACCGAACAGAGCTACGCACACATCGAAAAAGAGTGCCTCGCGATCGTGTTTGCATGTGAACATTTTGATCAGTATATTCTAGGAAAGGATGTAGTAACTGTGCACTCTGATCACAAACCGTTAGAAATAATTTTTAAGAAACCATTCTTAACAGCTCCGAAACGCCTGCAGCGTATGATTCTGCGCTTACAGAAATACAATCTGAATGTTGTATACAAAAAGGGAGCAGAGATGTACATAGCCGATACGTTATCGCGAGCAGCGCTACCAACTTCAAATGAACACAAAATTGCTAGTGATCACAAGGAACATATCTTTGCGGCGTTTCTTAAAGAAATAGCCCAAATCGATCAGAAAAACTGGGTTCCTCAGATGCAAGAATCCAGAATTCGACAAATTCGCGAACTTACAAATGGAGATAAAACTATCCAGACATTAAAAACAACAGTTCATACCGGATGGCCTGATACTAGAGATGAAGCTCAAGTTAGTGTAAGAAACTACTGGAACGTGCGCGATGAACTGACCGTTCAAGATGGAGTCGTTTATAAGGGTAATCGTATAGTCATTCCGAAAGCATTACGAGCGGAAATGCTGACGCGAATACATTCGAGTCATTTAGGAATAGGTTCATGCTTGCGAAAAGCTCGCGACTCGCTATACTGGCCAAACATGAAAGACGAGATCAAAGACTACATCGGAAAATGTAGCATATGCATTGAGCTAAGCATCGATCAGCAAAAAGAACCGCTCATAACTCATGATGTACCCAACCAGCCGTGGTCGAAACTCGGTATAGATCTGTTCACGTTGAACAAGAAAGACTATCTCGTGACTAGATTAATATTCAGATTATTTTGAATTAGATGAACTGCAGAGTATTACTGCATCTACAGTGATTATGTGCTTAAAGAAACACTTTGCACGTCACGGATGTCCTGATGTGGTTATATCGGACAATGGCCCACAGTTCAGTTGTTCAGAATTCAGTAGTTTCGCTACTGAATGGGAGTTCGAACATTCAACCTTTTCGCCATATCATAGTCAATCGAATGGTAAGGCTGAGTCCGCAGTTAAAATCGCGAAAAGTCTGTTAAAGAAAGCAATCGTGTCAAAAACTGACATATGGAAGGCTATTCTTGACTGGAGAAATACGCCAACTGTTGACATGCAGTGTAGTCCGGTACAGCGACTCATGTCTAGGAGAACAAAACATTCGCTTCCAATGGCGAAATCCCTCTTACAGCCAAAGGTTGAGAAGAGTGTTATGGACAATTTAAAGCTCAAACGCCAAAAGACGAAGCTCATTTATGATAAAACCACAAAAGAGCTTCCTGCGCTTGAAATCGGTCAGAACATTCGTATGAAACCTTCACCGAATGATGGTCATAAAAGATGGAAACTTGGTATGTGTTCCAGGGACCTAGGAAACCGTTCATAAATTGTGAATGTAGATGGCGTAGACTATCGAAGGAACCGCCGTGATCTACGGGTGACGAAGGAAGAAGTCCAGTCTGGTGTGACGAAAGAAATCGACTCTGGTGTGACGAAAGGAAGAGAACTGATAGACACTTATGTCGCAAATGAGAAATCAAATGAACTGACACAGACAGAAAGGTCTAGTAGGCAAGATTCTGTAGAGCATGATTGTGTGGTTATGACACATTCTCCAATTAAAATAAGACATTCTAACAGATCAAACAGTGGCAAATTGCCAGCAAAATTTGATGATTATCTAGTAACTTAGTCTGTAACGAACAGTGTGAAAGGCTTTAAGACTGTTTAACACAATCTGAGAAGGAATTCGAGATAATTTAGTGTTTAAATGTTTTTACATAATTCTTTACAGGAGACAAATGTTAAGACTTTCATTGTTTATAATTATCAGTGCTTTAAGGGCAACTTAGTAGAACAATAGTCAGTGACTCTTATAAAGGAGAAGTGTTGAAGTAACAATGACATTAATTTATCTTTTTGCAATTAATTAAACTTTGTTATCATGTTGCAGTTACTGTTTAGATTCTAATGTTTGATTTAAAGTTAAAAGTGTTAATTTGTACATTAATACTTTCTAGTCAAGTGCTTGTAACAGTCAGTTACTGGTCAGTAATGCTTGTCAGGTAGACATTTGTAAAATTCAGCCTATTTGTAAGAAAAGGGAGATGTTAGGTACCGTCTATATAGCTGTCAGAGTATTATACTATACCTATTGCATATATGTGTAATGACGTCATGACTTTATGTGTACGCTGAATAAATAGTATCCAAACACTCATTAACTACACTTTATGTCATTCATATTTACTTGTCAGGAATGTAATATATCTTAACCATCGTTAAAAATTGCAAAATATAGTTGAAAGGGAATGGCCGAATCTAATGTTGAGAGAACTTGTGGCCAGACCCTTTTGCCTTAAATTGTATTTGACTTATATGCATGATAAATATCGTAATATGTGTTTATTTGGCAATAAAATATGTTTAAACCTATGCATATGGTGTAAAGCGCAAGCTATTTTGATTATATAAGTAAACATATAAAGGTAAACTTTTACTTATTATTTTCGCACTTGCCACATCCGTATTTTTATTATGCAATTGCATTCGGGAACGCATTTGCAGAACTGGACATACGTCACTTCGTCTACATCTACGTCACAAACTAAGCGAATCGGCAACATCCATAAAACAAGTTATATTTTACACTGATATAACCATGGTAAGTACTCTTCTACCTATATAACATAACAAACGATCTTTGCATGTATATTCAGTGACATTGGAATGTCTTAAAAAATGGTGTTCAATGCAATTCTTATATTTCGCTCAACCAGTTATGACGCACATGCCGCCATGAATATTCTGGAAATCCGAATCTGGCATTTTCAAATATTTAGATCTACTTATTTACATGTATATCAAGTTCAAGATACATATGCATTCTTTAATATGTCATGCAATTCTATCTTTTTAAGCGGGAATATGTTTTGTCTAACGAGAAAAAATGAAAATAAATTTAGATTTACTGTAGATTCCTAGTTCTCTTTTATTATTATTTATCAAATACTGTTGTTTTAATATGATAAAAACCATCTATATCAATTTTTCGTTATTAATGTTTATAGTAAGAACACCTTAAAAGCAATATATTTACAGTTGAACTAAAACGTGTATCAATATTATTATGGTTCATATACAATTTAGAGACAATTTTTTTATAATTATTTAACTTACGTTGTATATGCCCCAACTGTATATTAACGGGTGCATGGCGAAGCGGAGGCTGTTGGGATGGAGCCTGTCGGGCTGGAGCCTGTTGTGGTGAAGCATGTTGAGACCAAGCCTGTTGGGGCGGAGCCTGTTGGTTCTGCGGGGCCTGAGCTTGATGGAGAATGGCTGTTGTTTGCGAGGAATATAGTGTGGAGCTAGTCATCCGAATCATTAAACATATCCACCACGACTTCACGCCTATCTTGTACAGGCTGTGTCGTTCTTAGCTGGCCTCAGTCGCCCTTTTCTTTACTATCTCACTCGGTCGGTGCGTATGTAACATATATCGACAGATATATAGATTACATAGCTTTACTAAGCTGGGCACGTGTAAATTGTGTATACCGAGCCATGAAGCCATGCATATCGACGCCGAACGTGTACTGACTTACCGCATGGTTATTTTGTCGTGTTTCCACGTGTGTATACACAGATGGGTGACCGCTGTCACTTTAGAATCATCAGAAAAGCTCATCTAGAGCTTTGTGCAAGAGAGCTTCAAAAAAGAGGTTGAAATAATCACAGAATCAATGTTAAAGGTGGGTAGTAGGGAGACACTCATAATCCCCATTGCCAATATCCCCATAGCTCAAAAACAGACAATAAAGGGCCATAACTCTGATAGGGCTGTGCATTGGCATTTTTTTCTTCTGCGATGCGTATCGCGATACTTCATTTTCAGAACGATACGTATCACAATACATATTGCCTGTGAAAATAAAAGGCGATGCCTATTGCAATATTTAAGTTGCTATGCAATGCGCATCAGACACTGATTTTTAAGTGTAACTTATGCAATCACCATGGTGTGTAATAACTATGCTAGTATGCAACTTAAAAGGGAAAGAGATGCTGTCCGTAATATCCGTCACATGTTTAGCCAGTTTATATCTGAAAATTCGTCTGGCTTTTTTAGTTTTTATTAGCTTGTTTTTTTATGTTTCATCAAGAATGGAATCGTATCGACGCATCGTAGGTCTAAAGAATGCATTGCATCGCGATCTATTGAAGTTTCATTTAACACCCGGTACACACATCGGCGGTAAGGTAAATCACGATCCATCGATGCATCGTTACACCTCTAAGCTCTGACAATATTTATCCGATTGGGCAGTTCAAGAACTCATTCAATATAATTATTATGGTCACATAATTACTGTGTGAGTCTGTCGGTGGTCAAGTATCACAATTTTTGACACTTGAATGGCCGTAACTCCAACACTAATTATCCGAGTTTACACTGCAGTGTCATAGTTCTGAAAGGTCTTACGTGACCTTTACGTAACACAAGTCTACACTGCAGAGTCATAGTTCGGAAAGGACTTACGTGACCCTTACTATACACGAGTCTACACTGCAGTGTCATAGCTCGTAAAAGTCTTACGTGACCCTTACGATAGACGAGTCTACACTGCAAAGTCATTGTTCGGAAAGATCTTACGTGACCCTTACTATACACGAGTCTACACTGCAGTGTCATTGTTCGGAAAGGACTTACGTGACCCTTACTATACACGAGTCTACACTGCAGTGTCATTGTTCGGAAAGGACTAACGTGACCCTTACTATACACGAGTCTGCACTGCAGTTTTATTGTTCGGAAAGGTCTTACGTGACCCTTACGATAGACGAGTCTACACTGCAGTGTTATTGTTCGGAAAGGACTTACGTGACCCTTACTATACACGAGTCTACACTGCAGTGTCATTGTTCGGAAAGGACTTACGTGACCCTTACTATACACGAGTCTACACTGCAGTGTCATTGTTCGGAAATGAATTATGTGATCTTTACGATAGACGAGTCTACACTGCAGTGTCATTGTTCGGAAAGGACCTATGTGATCTTTACGATAGATGAGTCTACACTGCAGTGTCATTGTTCGGAAAGGACTTACGTGACCCTTACTATACACGAGTCTGCACTGCAGTGTTATTGTTCGGAAAGGTTTTACGTGACCCTTACTATACACGAGTCTACACTGCAGTGTCATTGTTCGGAAAGGACTTATGTGATCTTTACGATAGACGAGTCTACACTGCAGTGTCATTGTTCGGATAGGACTTACGTGGCCCTTACTATACACGAGTCTGCACTGCAGTGTTATTGTTCGGAAAGGTCTTACGTGACCCTTACTATACACGAGTCTACACTGCAGTGTCATTGTTCGGAAAGGACTTATGTGATCTTTACGATACGCGAGTCTGCACTGCAGAGGCATTGTTCGGAAATGTCTTACGTGACCCTTACTATACACGAGTCTACACTGCAGTGTCATTGTTCGAAAAGGACTTACGTGATCCTTACGATACACGAATCTACACTGTAGTGTCATTGTTCGGAAAGGTCTTACGTGACCCTTACTATATACGAGTCTACACTGCAGTGTCATTGTTCGGAAAGGTCTTACGTGATCCTTACGATAGACGAGTCTACACTGCAGTGTCATAGTTAGGAAAGGTCTTACGTGACCCTTACTATACACGAGTCTTCACTGCAGTGTCATTGTTTGGAAAGAACTTTCGTGATCCTTACGATACACGAGTCTATACTGCAGTGACATTGTTCGGAAAGGTCTTACGTGATCCTTACGATAGACGAGTCTACACTGCAGTGTCATAGTTAGGAAAGGTCTTACGTGACCCTTACTATACACGAGTCTACACTGCAGTGTCATTGTTCGGAAAGAACTTTCGTGATCCTTACGATACACGAGTCTATACTGCAGTGTCATTGTTCGGAAAGGTCTTACGTGATCCTTACGATAGACGAGTCTACACTGCAGTGTCATAGTTAGGAAAGGTCTTACGTGACCCTTACTATACACGAGTCTACATTGCAGTGTCATTGTTCGGAAAAATCTTACGTGATCCTTACGATAGACGAGTCTACACTGCAGTGTCATAGATAGGAAAGGTCTTACGTGACCCTTACTATACATGAGTCTACACTGCAGTGTCATTGTTCGGAAAGGAATTTCGTGATACTTACGATGCACGAGTCTATATTGCAGTGTCATTGTTCGGAAAGGACTTACGTGACCCTTACTTTACACGAGTCTACACGTCTTCAGTGTCATTATTCGGAAAGGTCTTACGTGAATTTTACTATACACGAGTCTACACTGCAGTGTCGTAGTTCGGAAAGTTCTTACGTGACCCTTACTATACACGAGTCTACACTGCAGTGTCATCGTTCGGAAAGGACTTATGTGACCCTTACGATAGACGAGCCTACACTGTAGTGTCATAGTTCGGAAAGGTCTTTCGTGGCCCTTACTATAAACGAGTTTACACTGCAGTGTCAATAGTTCTGAAAGGTCTTACGTGACCCTTACTATACACGAGTCTACACTGTAGTGTCGTAGTTCGGAAAGTTCTTACGTGACCCTTACTATACACGAGTCTACACTGCAGTGTCATCGTTCGGAAAGGACTTACGTGACCCTTACGATAGACGAGCCTACACTGTAGTGTCATAGTTCGGAAAGGTCTTTCATGGCCCTTACTATAAACGAGTCTACACTGCAGTGTCATTGTTCGGAAAGGTCTTACGTGACCCTTACGATACACGAGTTTCCACTGCAGAGTGATTATTCAGAAATAACTTACGTGACCCTAAAAAGACACGAGTTTACACTGCAGTGTCATTGTTCGGAAAGGACTAACGCGACTCTTAAAATACACTTGTTCGGAAAGGACTTACGTGACCCTTACGATAGACGAGTCTACGCTGCAGTGTCACAATTCGGAAAGGACTTACGTGACCCTTACGATACACGAGTCTCCACTGCAGAGTGATTATTCAGAAATAACTTATGCGACCCTAAAAAGACACGAGTTTACACTGCAGTGTCATTGTTCGGAAAGGACTAACGTGACTCTTAAAATACACTTGTTTGGAAAGGACTTACGTGATCCTTACTATACACGAGTCTACACTGCAGAGAAATTGTTTAGAAATGACTTACCTGACCCTAAAACGGCACGAGTCTACAGTGCAATGTATTTGTTCGGAAAGCACTTACCAGACCCTAAAAAGGCACGAGTCTACACTGCACTGTCTTTTTTGTTCTTTATTTTCAGTCAGAAGTGTTGATAAATCGATAATTATATGAAACGGCGGATATTTCAAGTTCTGGCATACGTTGTCAATACCGTGTGTGACCTCCTACAGCAATGCTTTATCTGCTCATCGAATTGACTTGTCTCTAGTCTTAGCATAATTACAACAAATACATGTGTAATGTAGTTTATGTTTTCAGACTACAGGTACAATAGCTGTGGTGTAATGCGCCTATTGTTTTGTAGATACAGACACTTCATCGTGAGTTTCCCGTGCAACACGTGCTATAAAAACGCCATACCATGAGTGTAGACTATCTCAAATAATCAATTATGGACTGGAAATATAGCCAGAGGTTTGAAAATCAACTAAAGTCAGTATATTTAAAACAATTTTAGGCTGTAAGATTTTACACGTGAACAAAGTATACATCGTTACTTGTTTGGCAGTATATAATGCTATCATCCTATTCAAAGGGCATATAGTTACATACAACGGTTGTTTTTATATATTTTGATAGCACATGGATTAAAGCAAAAACTGACGCATCTATTAAAAACATTTATTTTTAATATAAAACTTAAAATACATAACGTTTTACAAATTTATAAAAAATACAATTTCGGATTTCTTTATTAAAATTGACTCTTGCACAATTGAGCCTTGAGGAAACTGAAAGCAAATAACGTGTTATTTAAATTCAGCAAAAACAATCGTAATATTTACTATGTCCTAGACTACTGAATTTATATTTTCAATACCAAATGTTGACGATAGATAAAACTTTTGAGTTGAAATCTCATAAAATGACCCACAATAATATATATATATATATATTTCAGATCTAATACATTATGTCATTTTGTAAAGATTGTAGATCTATAATGAATTTTCTCTCATTTTCACTTTTTGTAAATGATAAGTATATATTAACTATTGTTAGTGTCCTTGATCCCCTAATTACACTGAGAGTCTATATATATGTGTACACCTTTCGACAATTACCAATGCCAGATAAAACGATAGTTTATTGTACAGATGATAAAACAACTTTACGTTAAGTAGATATCAGTAGTAAAATAGAAGGTTATCTCCCTTGCATCGGTCATGAACCTGTTAAATATTCGGATGACATGACGCAAATGTAGCGAGGAAACTGTCTTCTGATTAAAGACCGTTCCAGGAGTTTCTGGGTTTCATGATCCTGTTTACCCAACATTTCCCTAGCTAAGTGATACTTAAACAACTTAAATCATGCAGAAATGTACTGACTTAAGCCAAACAGACCTAAATCCAGCATAAGTGTATACTGACTAAAGTCAAACAGACTTAAATCCAACATTAGTGTATACTGACTTAAGTCAAACGTACCTAAATCTTGCATAAATGTATACTGACTAAAGTCAAACAGATCTAAATCCAGCATAAGTGTATACTGACTAAAGTCAAACAGACCTAAATCCAGCATAAGTGTATACTGACTAAAGTCAAACATACATATTAAAATCATGCATAAATGTATACTGACTATATGGAGAAATATTCATTGATGTAAGTCAAACAAACGTATATATCAACATAATTTTAAGATTTTTAAGTACTTACTTTAATAGTTAAGTTTACTCGGGATATGTAGCAACTTTTAATAATTTAAAATAATAACATAATGTAACAGAGTTAAACTCGTACCTGATATCAGAGCTACCGTTTACAAAGAATTTTAATAACATTGATATGGATTGTCTATAAGTATGTGATATAGATAAAGGGGTTATGTATTGACTCTTTTTATTTTTAGAACTTAAAATTTGATGTGCTTAAAGGCCATAGATATACAATATACAATATACGGTTTTAAGCTTTGATCCAATCCAGCAAAACACTGAATGGAACAGCTAACCCGCCACCTGACATTTAATAATTATAGTTTCTCAAAAAGTATCAAAGCTTGTATTTCACGTGCAAAATATGCATTTCGTGCCAAGCATATGCGCACGAGTAAATGACTACCTGTAAATGTCGAAAACACTGTTTAATAACGCTCCTCAATATTGTGACGAAGGTACTGGAAATACAGAAGTAGCGGGTTAGCTGTTCTGTTCAGTATATATTGTGACGAAGGTACTGGAAATACAGAAGTAGCGGGTTAGCTGTTCTGTTCAGTATATATTGTGACGAAGGTACTGGACATACAGAAGTAGCGGGTTAGCTGTACTGTTCAGTATATATTGTGACGAAGGTACTGGAAATACAGAAGTAGCGGGTTAGCTGTTCTGTTCAGTTTATATTGTGACGACGGTACTGGAAATACAGACGTAAGGGGTTAGCTGTACTGTTCAGTATATATTGTGACGAAAGTATTGGAAATACAGAAGTAGCGGGTTAGCTGTACTGTTCAGTATATATTGTGAGAAGGTACTGGAAATACAGAAGTAGCTAGTTAGCTGTACTGTTCAGTATATATTGTAACGAAGGTATTGGAAATACAGAAGTAGCGGGTAAGCTGTACTGTTCAGTATATATTGTGACGAAAGTACTGGAAATACAGAAGTAGCGGGTTAGCTGTACTGTTCAGTATATATTGTGACGAAGGTACTGGAAATACAGAAGACGCGGGTTAGCTGTACTGTTCAGTATATATTGTGACGAAAGGACTGGACATACAGAAGTAGCGGGTTAGCTGTTCTGTTCAGTATATATTGTGACGAAGGTACTGGAAATACAGAAGTAGCGGGTTAGCTGTTCTGTTCAGTTTATATTGTGACGAAGGTACTGGAAATACAAAAGTAGCGGGTTAACTGTACTGTTCAGTATAGATCACATGTCCTATTATAAAATATTTACAACATCGTGTAATTTATTCAGATACACGAGAGGAATACATATGTGTAAACTAATTAGTATATGCAACCAAATGCGACACATACTCTCTCTCTCTCTCTCTCTCTCTCTCTCCTCTCTCTCTCTCTCTCTCTCTCTCACACACACACACACACACACACACGGGCACACGCAACACGCACATAGTGATAGCTTACAGTGATTGCTTATAATAAAATTTACGCAAAACAAATAATTCTGGATAGTAAGTAATATTGGATTAATTGTCATATTTGAAATATTTTGGCGCTCCATAAACAACCACTCCGGCAATATTATTTAACTTGGATTTATCTGGTCGTATGAAGGTGGTGGTTGCTGCCATTTTTGATCCACCGAAGTCTGAGGCATCTGTGGGTAACCTGCATTAAACTGCATCGGTGCCTGGGGATAGGCTGCATTCGTGTAGCCCATGGCTGGCTGGCCATACGCAGGGGCGGATGGATATGGTGCCATAGGGTAGGCTCCTGCGTAATTAAAGAAACAAAACGGCTTTGTAGCTAGAGATGCACAAATAGTAAAAAACAATACTACATTTGCAATTTAAAGCGGCATTTTATAGAAATGTATTTCCCCAAAATACAAAAGTCTATTTTTTGTTCATAAACATACCCCACGGAAGAGTCCAGTTAAGATTAACTGTTAATTAACTGTTTTAATCGTGATTTAACTGGACAATCAATACGAATCCTTGGCATACGTTTGGGAAGCCGGACTGTTAGATGCTCGTTACCACCCATCCCTACCCCCAGACAACAGTAGGAACGAGATGCCAAGTTTAAATTCATACAGGGTTTTATTGGATGAATTAGCATCTCTTAAAAATATTCAATATTATATTGTGTTAAACTGCATGTTAGTTAATTTTTGCTGATATGTTTGCATCATTTCCTAAACGTTTGGTAAAGTCCGCCGCTTTAACAATATTTATGGTATTTTTAAATAAAAAAAAAGATTTAGTATTGGACTGGATTACCGTCATTTTATGAATAATTAGATTCGTCGAATGCGTTAATGTTTATTATCAAGAGCATATATCTATACTATCTCGTTAGTCATGATGCTAATTACAGCAGTTAAATTACATAATCCAGGGATATGTCGCGGATTGTATACACATGAATAAGCTAAGTTTATAACGCTAAACGGTGAAGGATAAGCGTTATTACGACTGTGGTTGGCCGCTCAAATGCCTGTTTTATAATTATTTCTTTCGACTAAGGTTTAATGCCATTTCAACATTTTTCAGGTTACATATGGCGGCATTTCCAGTTTTTGTTGGTGGAGGAATACCTCAAAATCTGAGTAGAACCACCCTCTTACGCAAGTAACTAGCAAACTCTAGCTTTACATAAAGTTTTATAAAATAACATTGTAACACGGGCAAGCTCCGCATATCTTTATATTAATTAATAATGCTGCACCGTCGCTCGTCCAATATTTGCGTAGTATCAAATAGTCGCACATTTAGCTTTAAATTGATTGCTGAAAAAAATAAGTATACGAGTATCCAAGAGACATACAGAAAGTTTAAAATCAGTTTTATTTATGTCCAGGCTTCAAATCAATCTTTTAATCAACGAAAGTCAGTAGTCATTTGACATTTGGCTATACATTCTGGCATTCGAGAACTGTTTTTTAATTCTCAAAATAATTTCAATTTTCAAAATGATATTTCTCCGATTTGCTGCAATGTATGCTTTTACAGACATTTATAAGTTTAAAAATGTAATAAAAAAAAACATAAGAGAAAAAGTATCAGCAAATTATCTATCTATATATATGTCATATGTTGTTAATGTTTGACACTTCTGGCACAATTAATATAATGCATTAACCAGTTTTGCACTATATTTCTCTCTAATAATGATACACATCTTACCTCCAACGACGGCCGTTGAAGTTGTAGTCGTTGTGGTTGTCTGCTGTCCACCAACTACTTGGCCCAGCCTACCACGCTGTTTCCTGCAGCAGCAACATATCGCTATGATGGTTCCCACAATCAATGCCACGCCTGCCAGGCATCCGATAACGATGCCAACGATAGCAGAGACAGATCTGATGAATTAAAAGCAGTTAATTGTATCACAAAATTGACAAAAACTATTTTCTAGATATAAATTCAGTGTTTACCGCCAGAACAAAATAATGTCTATATGTTTGTCGTTGTTGTCACGCATATTGAACTTGGCTGCAGAAACGGTTCTTGTCCTCCCCACTATAGACCGTTACGTAGCAGTGAAATAAGAGCATCATTCTGATTGCTCCCTTGTTTCAGCGGAAGTTGATTAACGTCACATTCAGTTTGGTACTATTAATTGTTGGGCATGCATGGTATTCCCCGCTTTTTCATCGGAATATAACAGACCTTAATCGGGAGACGCCATGGACTGGGATAGGCTAATAGTGCCATGGACTGGGATAGGCTAATAGTGCCATGGACTGGGATAGGCTAATGACGCCATGGACTGGGATAGGCTAATAGTGCCATGGACTGGGATAGGCTAATAGTGCCATGGACTGGGATAGGCTAATGGTGACATGGACTGGGATAGGCTAATGACGCCATGGACTGGGATAGGCTAATAGTGCCATGGACTGGGATAGGCTAATAGTGCCATGGACTGGGATAGGCTAATGATGACATGGACTGGGATAGGCTAATGACGCCATGGACTGGGATAGGCTAATAGTGCCATGGACTGGGATAGGCTAATGATGTCATGGACTGGGATAGGAAAATGATGCCATGGACTGGGATAGGATAATGATGTCATGGACTGGGATAGGAAAATGATGACATGGACTGGGATAGGCTAATGACGCCATGGACTGGGATAGGCTAATAGTGCCATGGACTGGGATAGGCTAATAGTGCCATGGACTGGGATAGGCTAATGATGACATGGACTGGGATAGGCTAATGACGCCATGGACTGGGATAGGCTAATAGTGCCATGGACTGGGATAGGCTAATGATGTCATGGACTGGGATAGGAAAATGATGCCATGGACTGGGGTAGGATAATGATGCCATGGACTGGGATAGGCTAATGAAACCATGGCAAGGGAAAGGCCAATGATGTCATGGACTGGGATAGGCTAATGATACCATGGACTGGGATAGGCTAATGAAACCATGGCAAGGGATAGGTCAATGATGTCATGGACTGGAATAGGCTAATGGTGCCATGGACTGGGATAGGCTAATGATGATATGGGCTGGAATAAGCTAATGATGCCGTCGATTGGGATATGCTAATGATGACATCGACTGGGATAAGCTAATGCGTTTTGATTAGTGACAGTGGTATAAGTACAGAGACGATAATATGCACAGTTGAACTTCGTACATATACTATATATATATATATATATAGAAATAAACCATCATTAATTTAAAAAATTTCAATAACCTACTATGATAATGATCAGCATTTTATATTACATGTGTATGAGCTAATGTAAGTTGATTTAACAGCCATTTACCAACATATTATAATTTAAATATCTCACGTACAGTTTATACCCAATAGTTTAGGTGACTTATAGGTCCAATGGGCCGGTGCTTGTTTTTTTTTGTATATAACTATTTGTAATATATATTGTATGCACATGTCACTATAATAAAATATTTACTTACTTATACTCGCTAGAAAGTCTGACCATAATCCGTTGAGAAGTTAAGGAATACTTTTGACGAGAATTACAATTACATAATTAAAGGATCGTAACGCAGACTTAATTAATCAATCAAACAGAACGTGATGATGATAAGAGCAACTGGACTTCATACTTAAACTCCCTAACAAGTTTGATCAAAATCAGTTGAGACAAGAGTAGTGCTGACAGGAGTTACAATTAAAGGACATCATACTGAATCTCTCCAGAAGTTTGGCCAAATTCGGTTGCAACATTAAGGAGGATAGCGCTGATAAGATTTACCATTAAAACAAATGAAAGAGTCAACTCCTCCTAGGGACGAGGGACCAAAACACAGCGACAATATGCGCTACTATATTATTTACTGATATTCCTTAGCAAGTTTGGCTTTCTACTAATATTCCCTAGCAAGTTTGCTTTCTACTAATATTCCCTAGCAAGTTTGTCTTACGTTGGTTAAGAAGTTTAGACGGATTACAGCTGACAAGTAAGTGTGACGTATGTCCAGATATTTGCCATTAGCAATGATTTAAGTGCAATAACTACATGTACGTCAAAGGTCGATGAACCAGAACACGACCAAATATGCATCACTGGACTTCACACAGACACCCCCAAATTTGGTCAAATCGGTTGAAAATACCTTGGACGAGAAAAGCTAACAAGAAAGTCTGATGCACGTACATATACATGTATTACCATTACGAATAATGAGAGGTGTATAACTAAACCAAACCGGAACACGATGACGATATGCACAACTAGTGTAAGTAGACTCCTTAGCAAGTCTGGTGAAAATCGGTTAGGAACTTAAGAGGAAGACCTGATAAAAATATGCCAAATAGTTACCATTCAAATAGATAAAGAACCAAGACTCCGCCTTGGACATGAATACTAGGCTTCAAGGTCATACTCCCTGGTAAGTTTACGGACAGACGAACGAACAGACGAGGGTGAGGGTAACTCTGTATGTTGTCCCATAAATGCCAGGAGCATAATAAACACACCTTCTTTATATAAACATTCCAGAACAGCTGGTTACTTCATTTTAGTTTATTTTAGTGTTATAACAATGCGGATTTAAATACTTTTTAGGTGTTAATAGTTCTGTAAACAATAGCGTAGCGCTCGGCGAGTGCGGACAGCTTTCTTTGTATGTTACTTATCTTATCAAATTGCATTAAGTACTGGTGTAAAATAACACATATGCCAAATCACCGATATCCAAAGCATTGTTATAAAATGCTTAAAGATTTAGATGATGTTGGAAGAAAAACTCTGGCTTCAAATGTCAAGAAAGTATTGTTTCGATATGGATTCGGGTATGTTTGGATTTCACATGAAGTTGGGGATATGTTTATTTTAGCTTTAAACAACGACTATCAGATTGCATGACCCAGTACTGGCATGGTAGTCTTGCAGAATCCACACGTTGTGACACTTATAAGTATTTTAAAACTTTATTAAATCCAGAAAAATATCTTTGTATTGAAATTCCCTTTTTGCATAAAAACACTCTCGTCCATTTTCGATGTTCTAGACACAAGCTCAAAATAGAAACTGGTCGCCACGAAAATATTGAAAGGCAAGACCGAAAGTGTACATATTGTTATATTCATGCAAATATAAACATTATAGAAGACGAATATCATGTATTTTTTATGTGTCCGAGATATGCGGATCTGAGACTACAATGTTTACCGTCGTGGTATTCCGATGAAAAGATTTGTATCAGCTACTACAACTAAATGACACCTTCAAACTTAGGAAACTAGCTCGTATATCTACTTTATTTTGGTACGAAATGAATCACAATTATAATAAAAAAGACTATTGTAAAATATTTCCACATAAAGTGTATGCCATATTTCTTTTTATATTTTGACACTACTAAATGTTTGTAAATAATGATATGTATTCTGGGCCAGAGGCCGAGCTATTTACAAAATGAAGGGTTTGCATTGTATTGTATTTGTATTGTATTAGGAAAACAGAAATAAATAGATTATAAATGCCTGCATACTCGTTATAACAGCAGTATCGGTCATAGTTCGTTCCGCAGCAGCCAGAACTACACCAGATCGTGTCGGAATGGCCAAACCAGTCGTCGCTGTCGTACTCCGTGCACCACTCGCCGCCCTCAACCACTGAATAAAACAAACATAATAGAGAGTTTAGGTTAGACATATCGCTTTATATGATCTATAGAGTAGCAAAAGGGCACAGTCACAAGTTCTAATAATGACTTTAGGCATAGTACCACCATTGCAAAAAGGAAGTGCTTCCGTGGGGTAGTCGCATAATTGCGATTTTAAATAATCCTCAATTCTTCTTCTTTAAAAATGCATTTTCCTTATTTAAATGCTCATTTTTTTATTAAAATGGCATTATTGATGTATTTTGAACATTTTGATAGTTTTGTCAAGTTTGAATTGTGAATTTAGAAAAAAAAATTGATGCTTGGAAATTGGGGTATGAATACATGATTTCGGAAGTCTACTTTCACTTTGTCACCAGTGTACACACCGAGCAGAAAAAAAATCTCTTATATGACACATGACCCTTACTTTTCTCATCATATTTTGATAGTGCAGAGGTTGACAAACAGTAAAATGTAGGTTTCACTTCTTTCATTTGGGATTCTCCATGAATGACAAGCCTTCAAACTTTTATTAATATATAGAATAAAGAACAAAAATCAATGGTGGGATGACACCTTTAGGTCAATGACATGGTTAAATAAATCACAAATATGGCTGTATCATTTGGTAAACAGAGGATCTTACATGAATGTTCTATTTATTATTGAAATTTATTAAACTCGTTGGCAAAAATATATTGATCTTGCTTACCTACATCATCTTTACCATCGAGTTTAATAAATTCAATGATAAATAAGCACGAATGTAAGATTATTTTTATCACATAACTATGCCATGCCAAATATTGCAATATTTCATATTTTATATTGTACTCAATCTTCATACATTTCTATTGTATATTGTTACATTTGAATTCTATATTTGTTTATTATTTGTTTGTTTGTATTTTAAATTTAAACCGTATATTGTTTCATTTGTATTCTATATTTCTCATTTGTATTTAATAATTCTTGATTTATATTGTATATTGTTTCATTTGTATTCTGTATTTCTCATTTGTATTTAACAATTGCTAATTTGTATTTTTAATTTTTATTTGTATTCTATATTTATATATTGTATATTGTATCTCTTACATTAGTAGTGTATATTCACTTCATTTCGATCGTAAAAAGGCATTTGTATTCAATACTGCTAATTTGTATTATACACATTTTTATTCTAAATCCTCCGTATTTGTATAGTATTTGTAATTTCCATTTGTATTGTAGGCTACAGTTCAGAGCTATCATTTACCAATGGGTTAAAACCGATGACGTCAAAATGTATCATGGCGGACATACAAGATAATGATACAGTTGTGACTTTCCAAAAACTTGTTACATGCTTATTTATGTCTGAATTAAGATGAAATTTTCGGAAAATATTCACAGTGAATTTGTTCATTCCATTTTAGATTAATACATGTATATGGAATTTACAAACTCGTGCTGCCAAAATATCTATAAATCCAGGTGACCGATTATGAAAGTTGAATAGTGTAATTGGTTAAAAGTCAAAGCCACCTTTTGTGTTTTTCTTTTGTTATCAGAATTTCTTTAGTATTCATGCCCACATGCTAGTTGACATATATTTTACACTAATATTTCTTGTTATTTTTTTCCGTTGACAGCGTGTTTGTGCGACTTGTCACGCATTCCATGCAACATTAATGAGACGCTTCCTGTACATGCGTAGTGACATTGGAAGAAACTTGCTTCACAATGAGTTGCCGCTTCTACAGGAGATAATGCTTCAGTACAGAAGTTGGAATTAAGCAAGTGCCTCATACAGCAAACGGCTTTGATGTATCGGGTAGGGGTGAGTGTGTGTATGGTGTGTGTGTGTGGGGGGGTGGCTGTTGATAGGATCTTGTCTCCAAAACAACAACAACAAAGAACACGGTGTAGTTTGCTTTCATAGCCCCTGTTTCTGTGTGACTGTGATATATTATGGCGTTGTTATTAGTGACACCTTGGTACTTGATCTGTTCGCGAATTATGGTTTAATATAATGTATACAATGCGGCAATGATTTTTCGCCCGTTGATGATGCCCATCATATCGCATCTATCAGTGTAAACAGCGTGTACCAAATCAAGTAACCAAACTTGGTTTAAAAAACTTGCAATGATTTTAAAGGTTCATTATACTCCGCCTAAGCGAGTCAAGTCTAACGATGTGATCCGATGTCTAACGATGTGATCCGATGTCTCAAGAGATGAATAGTGTTCGAGATAACCTCGACTAACCGAAAAAAGTGAGAGATCGGCGCACACACATGGAAGAAGTTTAAATGAAAATTGTTGTTTCACGGTAATTTAATTGATTGATATATTCAGTGTGTGGACCCTGCCTGTCATAAAAATCATGTGACCAGAGATCGTATTCTCACCGTGTTGTAGTGTATAGTGGAACTGTCATTTTTTCTTTTCTTTTGTTATCTTATTTGTAATGTACATGGATAGTTTACGAATAACACTTATATTTCACTATCCTCTAGTTCAACAAATGTGGATATCGGTATGTTAGGTATGTAACATTTGGGGCATATGAACAGAAACTTAGAAATTTGACCTTAGTGTTAAAGTTATACATCTCTCTTTTTAAGTAGTGATAACGTTAAACGGATACGACGGGGGAATGGAGTTTAAAACCATTTTAAACACACGACAGGCTAACCCATATATGGCAACTCCAATTTTATTAGTGGATGGTCCTGAGTGACCAACGTCCTTCCAAAAGTAACTTGCAATCTTTCTCACAAAGATTTTGGTCCGAGCCGGGCTGGAACCCACGACCTCAGCCGTGAGATGTTGCTTGTCATTTCATTAGACGACTGCTGATAACTAGTATATCACAAAACAAGGCTGTGCCGATCTATTCATCTGTCAGAAAAAAGTTCCATCTAAACACTGTAATAGTAGCTCTGTGTATACCAGACTCCGACTTCTGTTTCACTAATACTTTTTTTAAATTTAATTTAAATGCTTAAACACTTAACTTTTTTTAACTGGTTACTTTAATATTTTTAATTATTGTCGATGAAACCTAAAGCAGTTTCTTTCTGAAGCCTGTCTAAATCAAGATCACCTGGGTGCCTTTATATTAAAAGCATATCCTTAAAAACAGGATAAGCTTAGTTCAAATAAAAATACAAGGTGAAGGCGACTTAATAATAAAGTATATTGAACTTTTGGCAAACTCACAAGACAACGAGACGTTCACTTGGCGCTTACAGCGCAAATGACGTTATAACAAATGGCAATGTTTAGACGTCGCGCGCGGTAATGGTACTTGCGTTATAAAGCTAATAGCCGAAATATATAAAACTGTTCCCGAATTTTTGGAATTATACTTACTATACATCAATATAAAGGTCGTGGAACGATACTTTTAGTTGACGGATATAAACTATGCTATTGATGATTTATATATCTTAATTTAATAATAAGTCACATTCAACGTCATTTTCCCCGTGTCCCGACTAACATTTACCACGGGTCCCGGCCTAAAATGTTATGTTTTAAAAACGACGCGAAAGGACATATATTCACTGGAGAAAGTGACATAATGTCCGGTTACAGACATGTGTGTTTTATTACAACAAACTTAACGGCCATTCCGGAACACGCGGTTCATTACGTATATGCTAAATGTCCAGAAAAACAAACGACTCGTCAATAAAGTCATACTGAACAGTCAAGATGAAAAATAATGGTTAGTATTGCATGAAACATATGTGCGTATATGTTCATTGTTTTATTATATGGTACTTGATGACATCTTTCATATTGCGATTATGAGATATTACACTTTAAAGGTGATGTCCGCCAACTTATTTGAAAGAAATAATTGAAGCGTACTTGATTAATTTAATTATTTAAGAAAAAAATCGCGAACATATAAATTTTAAAATCGTATGATACTAAAGTAAAATTTCAGTATAACATGTTTATGTGAAATAAAATATATTCACTTTGCTCTGAATGGTACAGATTTCGTATTTAAAATGCCCTTTATGATTTGCCGCCCCTTAGCATTTTTACCAAAAAATAACGTCTGTCCTCACATTTTGACCATATTTACCATATTTTTAACACAGAAGATTGCCTTTCAAATATATTATATTTACGAGTAAATTTAGTTTTTGTTTATGTCCAAAAATACTGAAACATTTTGAAATTCATTTCACCTCGTATCAAGTATTTCCGATGTCCTCTATCAAATATTTACAACGTCAATTTGACGTTCTTTTAATACGGCGAAAACCGACAAACGCCGCTAGTCATGTGCATGGTATACTGTATTACATGCTAACAACTCCAATTCTCTTGCGCCAATAGAAAAACAAACGGCACTGTAATAACTTTTACATGCTAACAACAACTCCAACTCTCTGGCGCAAACAGAAAAAAACAAATGGCAATATAATAACTTTTACATGCTAACTCCAACTCTGCTGGCGCCAATAGAAAAACAAAGGCAATGTTACAACTTTTACATGCTAAAAACAACTCTGCTGGCGCCAATAGAAAAACAAACAGAAATGTAATAAATTTTACATGCTAACTCCAACTCTGCTAGCGCCAAAAGAAAAACAAATGGCAATGTAATAACTCTTACATGCTAACAACAACTCTAACTCTGCTGGCGCCAATAGAAAAACAAATGGCAATATAATGAATTTTACATGCTAACAACAACTCTGCTGGCGCAAATAGAAAAACAAATGACAATGTAATAACTTTTACATGCTAACTCCAACTCTGCTGGCGCCAATAGAAAAACAAACGACAATGTAATATAACTTTGACATACTAACAACAACTCCAACTCTGCTGGCGCCAATAGAAAAAAACAAACGGCAATTATAATAACTTTTACATGTTAACAACAACACCAACTCTGCTGGCGCCAATTGAAAAACAAAGGCAATGTAATAACTTTTACATGCTAACAACAACTCCAACTCTGCTGGCGCCAATAGAAAAACAAAGGCAATGTAATAACTTTTACATGCTAACAACAACTCCAACTCTGCTGGCGCCAATAGAAAAACAAAGGCAATGTAATAACTTTTACATGCTAACAATAACTCCAACTCTGCTGGCGCCAATAGAAAAACAAATGACAATGTAATAACTTTTACATGCTAACAACAACTCAAACTCTGCTGGCGCAAACAGAAAAACAAACGGCAATGTACTGACTTTTACGTGCTAACAACAACTCCAACTCTGCTGGCGCAAATAGAAAAAACAAACGGCAATGTAATAACATTCACGTGCTAACAACTCCAACTCTGCTGGCGCCAATAGAAAAACAAACGACAATGTAATAACTTTTAAACGCTAACAACTCCAAACTCTGCTGGCGCCAATAGAAAAAACAAACGGCAATGTAATATTTTTTTGACATGCTAACAATAACTCCAACTCTGCTGGCGCCAATAGAAAAACAAAGGCAATGTAATAACTTTTACATGCTAACAACAACTCCAATTCTGCTGGCGCCAATAGAAAAACAAACGACAATGTAATAACTTTTACATGCTAACAACAACTCCAACTCTGCTGGCGCAAATAGAAAAACAAAGGCAAAGTAATTACGTTAACATGCTAACAACAACTCCAACTCTGCTGGCGCCAATAGAAAAACAAACGACAATGTAATAACTTTTAAACGCTAACAACTCCAAACTCTGCTGGCGCCAATAGAAAAAACAAACGGCAATGTAATATTTTTTTGACATGCTAACAATAACTCCAACTCTGCTGGCGCCAATAGAAAACAAAGGCAATGTAATAACTTTTACATGCTAACAACAACTCCAACTCTATGGCGCCAATAGAAAAACAAACGACAATGTAATAACTTTTACATGCTAACAACAACTCCAACGCTGCTGACACCAATAGAAAAACAAAGGCAAAGTAATTACGTTTACATGCTAACAACAACTCCAACTCTGCTGGCGCCAATAGAAAAACAAACGACAATGTAATAACTTTTACATGCTAACTCCAACTCTGCTGATGCCAATAAAAAAAAAACGGCAATGTAATAACTTTTTGACATGCTTACAATAACTCCAACTCTGCTGGCGCCAATAGAAAAACAAAGGCAATATAATAACTTTTACATGCTAACAACAACTCCAACTCTGCTGACGCAAATAGAAAAACAAAGGCAAAGTAATAACTTTTACATGCTAACAACAACTCCAACTCTGCTGGCGCCAATAGAAAAACAAACGACAATGTAATAACTTTCACATGCTAGCTCCAACTCTGCTGACGCCAATAGAAAAACAAACGGCAATGTAATAACTTTTACATGCTAACAACAACTCCAACTCTGCTGGCGCCAATGGAAAAACAAAGGCAATGTAATAACTCTAACATGCTTACAATAAATCCAACTCTGCTGGCGCCAATAGAAAAACAAATGACAATGTAATAACTTTTAAACGCTAACAACAACTCCAACTCTGCGGGGGCCTACAGAAAAAACAAACGGCAATGTAATAACTTTTACATGCTAACAACAACTCCAACTCTGCTGGTGCCAATAGAAAAACAAATGACAATGTAATAACTTTTACATGCTAACAACAACTCCAACTCTGCTGGCGCCAATAGAAAAACAAACGGCAATGTAATAACTTTAACGTGCTAACAACAACTCCAACTCTGCTGGTGCCAATAGAAAAAACAAACGGCAATGTAATAACATTTACGTGCTAACAACTCCAACTCTGCTGGCGCCAATAGAAAAACAAACGACAATGTAATAACTTTTAAACGCTAACAACTACAACTCTGCTGGCGCCAATAGAAAAAACAAACGGCAATGTAATAACTTTTTGACATGCTAACAATCACTCCAACTCTGCTGGCGCCAATAGAAAAACAAAGGCAATGTAATAACTTTTACATGCTAACAACAACTCCAACTCTGCTGGCGCCAATAGAAAAACAAACGACAATGTAATAACTTTTACATGCTAACAACAACTCCAACTCTGCTGACGCCAATAGAAAAACAAAGGCAAAGTAATAACTTTAATATGCTAACAACAACTCCAACTCTGCTGGCGCAAATAGAAAAACAAACGACAATGTAATAACTTTTACATGCTAACTCCAACTCTGCTGACGCCAATAGAAAAACAAATGGCAATGTAATAACTTTTACATGCTAACAACAACTCCAACTCTACTGGCGCCAATAGAAAAACTAAAGGCAATGTAATAACTTTCATATGCTAACAACAACTCCAACTCTGCTGTTGCCAATGGAAAAACAAACGGCAATGTAATAACTTTTACATGCTAACAAAAACTCCAACTCTGCTGGTGCCAATAGAAAAACAAACGACAATGTTATAACTTTTACATGCTAACAACAACTCAAACTCGGCTGGCGTCGATAGAAAAACAAACGACAGTGTTATAACTTTTATATGCTTACAACAACTCCAACTCTGCTGGCGCCAATAGAAAAACAAACGGCAATGTAATAACTCTTACATGCTAACAACTCCAACTCTGCTCGCGTCGATAGAAAAACAAACGACAATGTAATACCTCTTACATGCTAACAACAATTCCAACTCTGCTGGCGCCAATAGAAAAACAAATGACAATGTAATAACAATAACTCTTACATGCTAACAACAACTCCAACTCTGCTGGCGCCTAAAGAAAAACAGATGGCAATGCAATAACTTTTACATGCTTACAACTCCAACTCTGCTGGCGTCGATAGAAAAACAAACAACAGTGTAATAACTCTAACATGCTAACAACAACTCCAACTCTGCTGGCGCCAATAGAAAAATAAATGACAATGTAATAACTCTTACATGCTAACAACTCCAACTCTGCTGGCGCCAACAGAAAAACAAATGGCAATGTAATAACTCTTACATGCTAACAACTCCAACTCTGCTGGCGTCGATAGAAAAACAAACGACAATGTAATAACTCTTACATGCTAACAACTCCAACTCTGCTGGCGCCAATAGGAAAACAAACGGCAACATAATAACTCTTACATGCTAACAACTCCAACTCTGCTGGCGCCAATAGAAAAAAAAAACGGCAATGTAATAACTTTTTGACATGCTAACAATAACTCCAAATCTGCTGGCGCCAATAGAAAAACAAACGGCAATGTAATATCATTTACATCCTAACAACAACTCCAACTCTGCTGACGCCAATAGAAAAACAAAAGGCAATGTAATAACTCTTACATGCTAAAAACAACTCCAACACTGCTTGCGCCAATAGAAAAACAAACGGAAATGTAATAACTCTTACATGCTAACAACAACTGCAACTCTGCTGGCGCCAATAGAAAAACAAATGGCAAGGTTATACCTTTATATGGTTACAACAACTCCAACTCTGCTGGCGCCAATAGAAAAACAAACGCCAATAAAATAACTCTTATATGCTAACAACAACTCCAACTCTGCTGGAGCCAATAGAAAAACAAACGGCAATGTAATAACTTTTACATGCTAACAACAACTCCAACTCTGCTGGCGTCAATAGAAAAACAAACGGCAATGTAATAACTCTTACATGCTAACAACTCACACTCTGCTATCGCCAATAGAAAAACAAGCAGCAATGTAATAACTTTTACATGTTTACAACGACTGCTGACGCCAATAGAAAAACAAACGACATTGTTATAACTTTACATGCTAACAACAACTCCAACTCTATGGCGCCAATAGACAAACAAAAGGCAATGTAATAACTTTTACATGCTAACAACA
The DNA here is from genome assembly GCA_029582155.1 of Panopea generosa. Taxonomy (NCBI): domain Eukaryota; kingdom Metazoa; phylum Mollusca; class Bivalvia; order Adapedonta; family Hiatellidae; genus Panopea; species Panopea generosa. The sequence goes on along the minus strand of CM055897.1, from coordinate 30,153,546 downwards.
ACTCCAACTCTATGGCGCCAATAGAAAAACAGACGGCAATGTAATAACTTTTACATATTAACAACGACTGCTGGCGCCAATAGAAAAAACAAACGGCATGGTTATAACTTTACATGCTAACAACAACTCCAACTCTATGGCGCCAATAGAAAAACAAACGGCAATGTAATAACTTTTACATGCTAACAACAACTCCAACTCTATCGCTAATAGAAAAACAAACAGCAATGTAATAACTTTTACATGCTAACAACAACTCCAACTCTGCTGGCGCCAACAGAAAAACAAACGGCAATGTAATAACTCTTACATGCTAACAACTCGCACTCTGCTGGCGCCAATAGAAAAACAAACGGCAATGTAATAACTTTTACATGTTAACAACGACTGTTGGCGCCAATAGAAAAACAAACGGCATGGTTATAACTTTACATGCTAACAACAACTCCAACTCTATGGCGCTAATAGAAAAACAAGCGGCAATGTAATAACTTTTACATGCTAACAACAACTCCAACTCTGCTGGCGCCAATGGGAAAACAAACGACAATGTAATTACTTTGACATGCTAACAACAACTCAAACTCTGCTGGCGCCAATAGAAAAACAAACGGCAATGTAATAACTCTTACATGCTAACAACGATTGCTGGCGCCAATAGAAAAACAAACAACATTGTAATAACTCTTACATGCTAACAACAATTCAAACTCTGCTGGCGCCAATAGACAAACAAACGGCAATGCAATAGCTTTTACATGCTAACAACAACTCCAACTCTGCTGGCCCTAATAGAAAACAAACGGCAATGTAATAACTTTTACATGCTAACAACGACTCCAACTCTGCTGGCGCCAATAGAAAAACAAAGGCAATGTTATAACTTTTACATGCTAACAACGACTCCAACTCTGCTGGCGCCAATAGAAAAACAAACGCCAATGTAATAACTCTTACATGCTAACAACGATTGCTGGCGCCAATAGAAAAACAAACGGCAATGTAATATCTCTTACATGCTAACAACAACTCCAACTCTGCTGGGGCCAATAGAAAAACAAACGGCAATATAATTACTTTAAATGTTGCAGTAACAAGGCCAGAAGTCACAAATCATTAGGATTATACATGTACTTTAATCATAAATCAATATTGGATGTCGAGGTCGATGATTTATGCCTTTCATTAGTCAATAACTATTTTTGTTTTGTTTTAAAAAAAATCTTCAATGATAAAGACAACTACTTTATGTAGGTCGCTGTGTTCCTATCGACATTTTTTTACATCTGCCGTACACCACGAACTACCTTAATACAACCACCATTGCCTTCGTTATAATGGATACATTATTTTGTGAAATGCTCTGAAAATATCTTATGTTGAATTACCACATAACTAAATTCATCAAACATGACACACAATCAATAGAATAACTGATAACGATTAATAGGAAGAAATATTGACCTGCTCCAACTTGGTTCCTAAGTAAGACATTAGTACCAGTTCCTTTTATTTTATGAACTACGTCATGCGGCAGATCAAGAGGTACTCGGGTCGATAATATACGACTACAAACGGACTACAAAACCATATAATAACAGTCACATGCTTGTTAAATATTAACGTCATGTGTATATATCTATATACGTATTGATGCAGATCCATGTATATAGTCATGACTTGTCATTTCATTACACACCTGTCATAAATATTAGACCTAATGTATTAAAATGCTTTAGATAGATCGTGATGACTGGTCATTCAAGATTTGTTGCACACTTGCTGTTTAAATTGATTAGATGACCTTCGATATTAATTACCTGTAAAGCTATTATCCTGTACATATGTATACTTTATGTTTACAATGGAGTAAAAATTCTTAGCCACTTTGATAAATCGGGTAGCTCTCGTCAAAATTGATATACATTCGCACGCACGCACATATATATTTATGTCTTGGTTATTCACAAATAATTATCTCCATATATATATATATATATATATCATACATTGTGAATGAGCATTGAAAATACCCCAAAAATCGTAAATTCCGTTGTTGTGAATTTAATTATCTCCCTTTATGAAATTAAATATAGATGAATTCACTGTATATCTGTGATCCAACGGGTTTATAAATCTGTCCTTTATATAGCATGTGAGTAGTCATGAATCCTTAGCTGGATCCTACTCATATAAAGCTGCCAGTTCATGTATGTAAATATGTCCGTCCAGTCCAGATGTGTTGCATGTAAATCCATAGTATATAAGTCATGATCGACACCAAATTCATTGGTCTATGGTTTGAAATGTAGCTGGGCGCGCTCGCCGTAGTCTGTTAGTACTTTGATCTCGTTAATAAAAGTCTTTATTATTATTATTATTACAAACGGTTTGTCTGTATATTTCGTTGTTTTTGTTATTATGTACATATTATATAGATCTAAATCATACGCTATAGTGAAACAACGTCATCCATTTATTTTTAGATGGAATCTACCTTATTGGTGTGTTTTTCACAGAACAGAACATATAGTTTATTAATCTTAAACATAGCAGCTCATTGTCATACATATATACATAATCAATGCATACGTTGAACTAAGGTGGTATATAAATATCGTTTCATTAAGTTGATATTTTTTTGTGAGAGTGTCATCTTGGTATTAAGAAACAATCATAAAATAATTATTTAAAGCATAAACCCAATACAAATTTAAATTACAATACAATGTTTTCTACATTACACTGTTAAACGAGTATCCCTGAATTTGAAACTCTTCATACAATATGTTACAAGTTTGTTTAAAATTGATTTTTTGTTAATATTAATAAAGTTAATAAATTTAAACATGCTTGGATGAGTTGAATAATATTTAGGTATATATAATTTCCCCATATCATTATAAAATGGACAAAAAAGTATGAAATGGTATTCGTCTTCAATGTCATTTAAGAAACAACATAAACGTTTTCTTTCATCTCTTACAATTTTTTGATGTCGTCCTGTTTCTATAGCTAGTTTTTGTGATGATAACCGTATTTTAGCTATAGTATTTCTATGTTCTACACTTTCTAAACTTAAATAAGAAGACGGTTTAAATGTCTGTTGTAAATGTTTGTATATATGTAAAGATGCACATGTGACCATACCTTCCCACCAATTTGCAATGTATATATTTCTAAGTCTAGTTCGAGATAATGGTATGAAACATCCAAACGTTTGCATATCCTGCGTTATGAAAAATAGATCGGACTTTAAAGGTCCAATTTTGAGAAGTATGAGTTTCGTCAATTTCTCTTCCTTGACTATGTTTTATTGACCGTAGAATACAATTATCTTGCTTAACCCCTTGCAATTTAATGAAGTATTAACAATGCTCAGGTATCTATAAAGTGGAACTCGACCTAACTCTGAATACAGAGATAAATACTTTGTAGATAATTTTACATTAACTAACACTTAACTTAATAATACGATATGCAATACATACAATAACTACCTGTATCGGGCGATAAAAAGAATGATATCATTTCAGATACGCGTATTGATTTGTCGTGCGTAATCTTCAATATTGAGGAAGTAAAACGTAATATCTTTATTGTTATTTGAATTTATGCCATGGAAAAACTTTGGCCTAAACACCCAGGTCAAGTACGTTTCATAAAACTTAAAGATTCTATTCTAAAAGCCAACACACATGTTTAGCTATGTATAGGTCTACTTGAATGACTTCATATTTCAGTGTAAATAGCATATACGTGATTACATTCAAACAGTGACTTATTTACAGTATGTATCTCCGGTTCAGGAATAAATTGTCAGAATAAATTGGAGCCGATTAGTGATCCAGTGGTTAGGCATTGGACTACGAACCCAGGGGTCGCAGGTTCGATTTCCTGCTCCTTCAACTAAAAATACTTATCGGTCTTTCAGATGAGACTTTAACAAAACTCGAGGTCCCATGTATCGGTGCTTTATACCGGGAATGTCAAAGAACAATGGACACTGCAAAAAGGTCTTTTGTATCTCTGCACTATCCTCCAAAATTCTAAAAAAAAACTTATACCCTTCTGGAGGCGTCGCCCATGTCATCATCATAAATTGTCAGTCACGCAATTATTTTAATGTGGGGTGGGGTACATGAGACCAGGGGACGTATATAAACAAAAACATTATATCTCGTTAGACACAATAGAGTGGTCATGTTACTTGCCTGAGTAATACTGATAGTTTATGTGGAGGACGGAATCTAAGTTTGAAGATCTCGTGGCCGCATCCCATTTTAAAATATTTATGTGTTTAAACTAGTACTAATAGTTTATACGGAAAAAAAGAGAAAAAAACACATGTTTTAAAAAATAATTGATGTAACCGGTCGTTTAGTAAAGTATGAATATAACGTATTAGTTTATTTGTTTTCATATTAAAAAAAACATCACCTGATGAATAATGCATTTTATACCCCACCACCACCACCAAAGCTAAATACACACATAAAGAAATTGAATTGTGTGCTTCTTTCAAGTAATTTTACTTGATTTAGGTTGATTTGATAGGCATAACTACTAATAATAGGTTTAACGGTCCTATGTTCACTATATTCATGTTTCCATATGTATGTGTAGGCTACATAAGGGTATATGGTGTTTAACTGCTGAATAAAGATAGCTGTATTTGGATGCGTATTTTATATTGTATTACACTCATGCAACGCAACAGCTGTCATTATAAATGATTACACTCTAGTGAACATTCATGAGGACTTACAAGGGAGTAAAATAGGATTATATCAATATCAGTAACAGTTCACAACAGACATAGAAAATGGTCAAGAACAATGTCCATTTAAAATAGCGTTTAAAATCGTAAGACGTTTACGTAATAATAGTTTAGGATACATACATATGTACTTGATTATATTTATTTTTCACATTAAAACGCAATAGCAAGTAATTAGAGAGAGATTATAAATGGCACGTTAACTTAGCGGTTTCATACAGACGTTAAAGACTACAATGGCTACCTACCGTCCAAGTTACATAAATCAGACGGAAGACTCGTATTCAGTAGCGTATATATTTACAGTATATAACGTCCCAATGTTTATTTACATTAGCCAATATTTTCTGTTAACATATAAGGCTTAAACTTAATTAGAAATAAATGACTAATTATGTATACAGCTGGCCGAGATCGTTATAGGTTTTATCTTAGTATTTTATAAATATTTAATCTTACCCTTTAAAAATAGAAATATCAAAAATCCTTTTAGCACAGTTTCCGCCATTTTGAAATATATGTATACAGCGATATTGAAACGGTCGACCGAACTCGGCACTACCTGAACAAACACTTCGGTGGCCACGTCGAGAGCTATTATTAGATTAGCAAGGTAATATATTGTATAACGTCATAGCATTTTTATGGCCACTGATATTTTGAAATGTTTAATGAATCGGGAACAAGTTGATTTAAAGCAATGTATAAAGGCTGTACGTCTTATAAGCTTCGTCTCATATATTTACCTGTCTCAGTAAAGGTAAAATTGAGCACATGACTGTGACAGGTTATTTTCACCTGGGATGGGTGTGGGGGCTATATATAAACATCGATTGCTATCTCGAACCATCGAAAAGAAATTATTATAGTATTGCATATACGGGTATATGGTCCTTGTAACCAATAGCGTGTATTAGCAACCACTGATTCGTTCACTTGGTGCACGGAAGTGTATAGAAGCACTTAAAAATGTGTGCACTGTTTTATTACTTAAGGGCACATAGCTCTCAAGAACAGTCAGCATTTAGTCCTTGTCAGAGTATGGTTTATACATACATGTATATGCATACATTTACCTACACTGATAAAGATAAGATGTAAAAGGGGGAAAAAGGGAGATTTGTTTTTTTTTTACAGTTTAAGGGACATAGCCAAGTCTGGACGTAATTACCCGATATGGCAACAAGTTCACTTTGAAAACTGTTTTGTCAAAATCGTATATAATATGTAATTTGAATAAAGGTCATACAGCAAATATTGAAAGTGTGTTCCACCGGACACATGTCACAGTGTCGTCCGCGTCAGCTACCTGGATAATTGAAACAAAACGAAGCAGACTACAAACAAGTAATATACTCGTAGTGGTTTTGGTTACAGCCATTATGTCAGAAATAAGTTAAATCAAACTGCTCAACTCATTGCCAAGTATCATTGTGCTGGCAAAAATGCTATTCCATTCTCTAGAAAGTTAATAAAGCCTAGGCCAGGTTCTCACTTGTGTTAACAAGTTAGAAACGTACGCCGTGAATAAAAAATTAAATGTGCACATGGGTCAACCCGTTCACTGGCCGAAATCCACTGAGTGGGCGTAATCCATCCATTGAGTGGGCGTAATCAATCCACTGAGCGGAAGTATCCTTCCACTGAGTGGGCTTAATCCATCCACTGATTGGGAGTATCCATTCATTGATTTGGAGAAATCCATCCACTGAGTGGGAGTATCGATCCATTGAGTGGGAGTTATCCATCCACTGAGTGTGCGTAATCCATCCACTGCGTGGGAGTATCCATCCATTAAGTGGGAACTATACATCCACTGAGTGGGCGTAATAATCCATATAGTAACTGTTTTAATAAACAAGAGCTCGGTTTTATTTCAAATTTTCTGAATGATCTAGAATAGATAACCTACGTTCATTTGGATACAGTACAATAATGATTACTATTAAATGCCATTGTGGATTTTGTTGTATAATTGAACAGGTGAGATTTTAAAAAAAAAATATTTGCATTGTCTCATTTGGACTTGCAATTGTTTTAAACGAAAGTAATTTATGTGTATAATATATTGTAATAGTAATGTTCCATAATAACAAAATGTCCCAGATAAAAACACAGTAAATATTTTTTTCAACTGTTTTTCAACCGTCGAAAAAAATTACTAACCCTTAACTGTAGACACTTAACTGCCCATACGTATGTGCGGACGGACGAACAACGGTAACACTATAAGCCCAAATTTCATAGCTGGGACAAATACATTTCTAGTTGAAAAAAAGTTACACTCAGTGAACCCGTGTTATAATCAAATGTCAATACACGAACCAAACATAAGCTTAGTGTGCTTGATCCGACGTACCATCAGCAAACCATTATTTCCATATAGCTTAGAGTTTCAAACGCAGATATATTTCTCTGTGTGTGATATATACTGTTTGCTTTTTGCCTACCTTTATGTTTGGCCTGATGACTATCAGAAGAAAGGCTGTTGAATTAATACTTTTATCACCTTGGTATCTTAAACACATATTTTCTACTGAGGTATCCTAACAAAGCGGAACTGCTAAATAAACAATTCCAATCTGTCTTTACGAATGGGCCTTCGAACACGGAAATGCCTCCTCGACACCCCCAAGATACCCTATCATGAGGAACTTCATTATAATGAACAGGTAGTCGAGAAGATTTGTCACCGGGTTAACGCCATCAAAGCCAGCGGACCCGATAACAAAAACATGGACTAACTACGACAGTGTTCTAAGGAGATTAGTCCATGTCTCACTCACATTTTCAACAAGTGCACTGCCAGAAGTGACTCGAAAACCGCGAATAAACCCCCAATGTTTTAAGAAAAGGTAACCTTCATTTAGCTGGCCAGTAATTACAGGCCGGTGTGCTGTAAAATTTTAGAGCACATAATTATCTGTCACCACCTGATGGACCATCTTGAAGAACATCGCATGCTGACGCACTTACAGTACCGTTCTGGGACCTATACCATGTTTGTGTCACATCGACGACATCGCATAATCAGTACGCATACTTACGGAACCATATAATCTTTTCAAGACCACCTGGATTTCCAAAGAGACCTTCAATCACTCGAGAAGTGGCCCAAATAAATGTGGAATATCATTCAACTCCAAAAAGTGCTATAATAGTTATAATAATAATAATAATAATGTCTTTATTTAGAGAAGGTAAACTCATTATGTTTTATATACAATATTTTCAATGAGGCCCTCTGAATTTAAAACATTTAAAATCAATAATATCAAGATTACAATATTTTACATAAAACAATATTTGGAGCAGATACCTGCTAAAATCTATACAATGTTAACAATGACAATGTGCAATATTTTATTTCCATGCGAAAGATGTTTAGCAATCAGAAATTCTTTGTACACATTTAAAAGTAGCTACGTTATACAGTTTTCTGATTTGTTCCAGACTTCCATAGCAGAATAAGAAAATGCACGTTTAAGAAGTTCAGTTTTAGCCTTTGGGTGCGTAATGTCCTTGTTCGAAATTGAGGGTAGATTATAGCGAGTGTTAATGGGTATCTTAATAAGGTTACATATATATGAAGATACTAAATTATTAATTGCTTTAAATACAAAAATGCCAATATGATATTTTATTCTGTCAGGAAATGATAACCATCTAAGTTCTTTAAAAAGTTTAAAAGAATGTGTTTTATATGGTGCATCCAGTATGAGTTTAGCAGCTTTCTTCTGTATTATAGGTATCTTATTAATATTAGAAAATGTACCAGTACCGCAAATAGTCGAGTAATAGTCCATGTAGTTTGAATATACACAATGTAGAATAAAATTTTCATTTCAAGATTTAAGTATTTAAATAAACGTCTAAATAGATAGAATTTTGAATTTAGTTTATCAATTACTTTACTGACTTGTGTGTTCCAGCTTAATGTTTCATCAATAAATAAGCCAAGTTTTGACATCTTACATGTTTGATTTGTAAATTGTTGACTGAAATAAATAATTTTCCAGATGTTTAATTTTGTTATATGTACCAATAATCATACATGTAGTTTTGTTAGAATTTACAGCCATATTATTATTTTTACACCAACTTTCATTTTTATAACATCATTACGTAATTTTGTTTCAATTTGCCACAAGTGACAATCACTAACATGAATAGTAGAATCATCGGCGTACATGTCAACACTTTAGTCACCAACAAACATCGAAAGATCATTAACATAAACCAAGAAAAGTAGAGGACCTAGGATTGAACCTTGTGGGATACATGCTTTAATATGTAAACGACCAGAATGAATGGTGACTAATTTAACACTTTAATATCTGTTATTTTAGATAGTACCGAAACTACTGAACTGTACATTCAGTACAATGATATAGTTTCAATTTATGTAAAAGAATATCATAGTCTACAAAATCAAATGCTATACGTAGATCCAAAAACACACTTCCTACACTGAATTTCCCAGAATCAATTTCCTCCATCCATTTGTCAGTTAAAACTGCTAGGACAGTTTGGCAAGAGTGGTTTTTTACGAAATCCAGATTGAGTTGTATGTAAGACGTCAGTTTGTCCAAAATATGTATGTAACTGGTTAGATATATGTCTTTCAAATATCTTTGATAATGTTGACAATATAAAAATAGGTATATAATTACCGGGATCGTCTTTAGATCCATCTTTATAAATTGGTAAGACACACGCCTCTTTCAGCTTATCGGGAAATATACCATGATTAAAACTATTGTTAATTCATTCTCCAGACCTTCTTCTCTCAATCTCAACTCACGTTATATCGGTACTCTGCACAGCTATATCATTTTGGACCCATTCCTACAAAAGAACATATCGAAGAAAGTCGTAGCAAGATTCAACTGCTCCAAGTTCATCCGGTGTAACATTTGGTTATTTTTCAACGGATGAGTGATCCATTTTTAACATTGAAAACTGACCCCGACCGTTATTTAATGACCTATCCACACGTGAAAAATTGACCCTCGTTAAAATCTGATCACCAACAGTTGGAAACTGACCAATTAGTCGGCCGGACCACATTTCAACATTAAAAACTGCTATTATGAATTTGGATGTTCTCGTGGATATAAAGTGTGAATTATAACCGGAAAATGTTGAAATACGATATATATAAATGGCCGGTATGCTATAGATACGTTGTTTCATTGGTGATAACACGTATGGTATCGGAATGGTGTTTGGTGGAATTGCCTTTCGTCAGTGTGGTTGTTTCGCAAGTTAAGCATGCAATGAAGCATTCCTACATCAACTCTCTCTCTCTCTCTCTCTCTCTCTCTCTCTCTCTCTCTCTCTCTGTATCTCTCTCTCTCTCTGTATCTCCGTCTCTCTCTGTGTAACTCCCCCTCTCTCTCTCTCTCTCTCTCTCTCTCTCTCTCTCTCTCTCTCTCTCTCTCTCTCTCTTTGTTACCCGGGCATCGGCGTTAGACTTTCGGTTAAAATTTTGCATGAAAGTTACTATCATGCAAATATCTCAGTAACCCCGTATTGTATTGATTTGAAACTTCATCAAGTCTTCAGGGTTTTCAAACAATCGAGTTATTTAACTCTTGGTTGAATTTAATGCAATTATGGCCATTGTTTGGATTAGAAATACTGGTTCAAGTGTTCCATGCATCTTGATATCATGCACATATCTCTGTAACCTCATATGTGATTGATATGAAACTACACGCCCTCGTGTTATCAAACATAATCTCCCAGCTATTTCCCAAACCTCTGATGGTGGTTTTGATAACAATTATACCCATTTTCTACATTTGTATATTTTTCATATTTAACAATCATCTGACCCACGGAGAAGACCGAATTTAATGTTTAAACCTTGTGGCCCAACCCAATTTCTATATTATAAATAGAAATAAAATATGTTTAAACCACAAACAAACATCTTGGTTAAATTTCTTTCCTCACTTAAAACGTTTAATAACTCAGAAACAGATATTGAACCCAAAACTTAATAACACTCACTTGTGTGTGAAAAGTGCATGTGTGTAACAAATAACATAACTTGATCAGGTCAGGGCGTTAGTAGTTATCGACAAAGCAGTGCGAATAATCCAGCGCGCTGTCTTACGGACATGTCTTGTTTTTCTACAGATACCTTTATATTTTCGATGCAATTCATAACCTTTCAATTTTTGTAATATGCAAATATATTTTAACAGCATAAACATAAACGAGGATGCATATTGTACATTGCTGTTAAAGGAGTTGCCTTGCATTATATAAGGATATGATTAAATCAAATGGTTCGCATGGATTTTGCCAATGTCAGTTTGAAAATGAATAGTTTGTTTTTTGTTATAATCACTAACTGCTAAAGCAACCATTTGTAATCATAGCAACCGATCGTAACAAAGCTTACCAAGGCTTATGTTTTAATATTGCAACATGCGACATCAGTCATGTGATGTTTTGCTAATATTTAACAACCCGTTAAAAAAGGACCCAATGTCTAATCAAAATTTAACACTGATCAGTTTTTAACGACAGTTTTCATTAGAATTTAATGTTGAAATGTGACCCTGGTCAAAATTTAATGTTACACAGCAGTGTGACCGCTATGTAAGAGCTTTTGGGCTTGGGAACTTTGGGGCACTTTGGAGGAGCGGCGACGAGATCATTAAATGGTCACTTTCTACAAAATTATTAAGGGGTATACTCTCAACAAGAAATAGTAATATCACAAAATATACAGACGGTTCCAACGTAACACGGGGCTGTATAAAATCCTACTTCGCACGGACTGTCAAGGATCGCTTGCCTTGCCACATCTACCGCTCCTCCAACTAAAATACCTATCAGACTCTCGGATGAGAATAAAGATCGAGGCCCCATGTATTGGTACTTTACACTGGACATGTTAAAGAACAAAGGACGCCACAAAAGGGTCTTCCGTATTTCTGCACTATTCTCCAAAATTCTTAAATGACTAATACTCTTCTGGAAGCGTCGCCCATGTGGGAAACCGGTGGCGACGATAAATAGAAATATCATCATTATCTCACCCAGAAATCAGAGCGGGTTAGTGGTCCAGTGGTTAAGGCCTTGGACAGCGAACTCAGGGGTCGCAGGTTCGATCCTCCGCTCCTCCAACTATAGCTATTTATCAGACTTTCGGATGAGACTTTAACAAAAATCGAGGTCCCATGTATCGGTGTTTTACAGCGGGCATGTCAATGACCCAGGAACGCTACAAAAGGGTCTTCTGTATCTCTGCACTATTCTCCAAAAATCTAAAATAACTAATACTCTTCTGGAGGCGTCGCCTATATGGGAAACTGGTGGCGACGATAAATAAAAATATCATCATTATCACCCGGAAGTCAATGGATTTCAGGTACCATTTAGCACTTAATTAATTGTTTAAATGCCTCTGCATATCTATGTTACCCTCACATGCGACCGGTAGTTCGATAGACGTTAGATTGAAATGAATATGCTACACTGCCATTTCATTTAAACTTATTTATCATACCTCGGTTGTGAAACAAGTTATTACAACTTAGGCAAATCATGCTTGATGTCTTCCTGGTTTTAACTAGTACTAGGCACATGCGGATAAAGTGTCTTGTTCAATGACACTACACATAGCCGTGGCGGAGGATCGAACTCATGACTCTCCGATCCTGGGTCTGATGCTCTGCCACTAGACCAGATGCAATTAAACTAACAGTAGAAGTTATTGGAGATGTACAATAACATTATCTTGAAAGAAAAGAACATGTCTTATTTGGAATTTATTGAGCCAAGAAATCACACACATATATATTGATAGAACGGAACTATTGTAAATGCAAAAACAAATATAAACATTTGACTCTGAGACCAGGGGTGGGGGTTGGGGGAGTTGGGTGGGGGTACTCCTTATATATTGGTTAGTACATACATGCCGCCGTTTTGGTTCCTCTTTTTGGACATATAATGTATGACCCCTATTTCTTTTGCATAATACGATGTAGAGCTTTTACCCTCCTATTTGGACACAGAATGTAGACTTTTGACTCCTTGTTCAATCCGGGGTTTAATTAATCCCTTGTCTAGGAACTCCAGGCTAAAAAGCGCTTATACTAAATGCCATTATACATACAAAGTTTTATTTATATTAAATTTATATGTCTCTGATTAAATGTAGAGTTTTGATTCCTATAAACTTTATTTGAATGTAGAGTTTCGACCCCTATAATTGGTTTGAATGAAAAGTTTTGATCACCAAATGTTACACTGCAATTTTGAGTTAGTGCCTATTTTCTTAAGTTTGCTCAATATTTGAATGTGTATTTGTCGTATTCTAATAAACAATTTCATTAACAATTTGCCCGTTATACCCAGGTCGAGCCTATTTTACATTTGAGCGAGGGCACACTTTAGAAAGAGATAACATTTTGAAAGGTTACAACCAAATATAGTTTTCCGCGAAAATTCTGTGCTATTTATCACGATAAAGTAAGTTGCACGTTTAACAGGAAATTATGCGAACTACAGGAACCAGTCCATGCAAGCAACTTCCTGGATATTTACGCTAAAAAGTGAAAATGTCTGACAAAAATTCAGAGTGGGTTTATGACGAATTGCTATGCTTCCTTGGCAGTGCATTCTTCCAGGTTCCAGTGACTGGTTTTATTGAAGCTAACTGTCTTAGTAAGTGTTTATGGAATTTTATCAAATTCGAAAACGTTGTAAACTCTTAACAAAAATCTCGCATTTTTACCATCGATTTGTTTGGCATGTTCGGGCAACATTTTTATGCCGTTTATGTTTATTGCCACATGCGAAACTTAAACATCACTTGTAACATGGTAATATTTTCTGGTTGATTTGATTTATTTTTGTTATATTATCCCATCAGGCTTAACAGATTCTTATAAACACGTTATTATGTCACTGAGCAACTTTAGAGGAATTGAACTTTGTTATTTTTTGTTTATTCGGAGTTTCTTGCTTTTTAAAGCCACTGTCACGTGAGTTATTTGTTCTGTTTCCATTAGGTACAGCATTGTTGCATTGCCTTGTTTTGATTGTATGTTTATGGAAATTTAAATTTCTGATTAACCTAAATCAATGAAACCTAATCAGGCCTAGTTCGGTTAACTCATTCTGTAGGCATGAGGTGTCATCTCTGCCTAGCCATGGTTCATTGAAGATTGATATACAACATTTCATTTCATTTTTATTTGTCTGTCACCACTGGGAAAGTTATCAGTTGGGCTACTTCAAAGTACTTGCAGTAATGATATTACTCCAGCACTGGGTTAACCTTCCAGACAGGATCTCAGGATGGATTGGTTAGGTTAGTATGTCCAGTTTGAGATGAAGTAGATTTTTTGGTAGTCACCCGTGTTTTTTTTTGGGGGGGGGGGGGGGGGGCATTAACTTATTTTTTTGCAAATTTTGTTGCCCAAGCAAGACATTACCCGCCAGTGTTGAGCGGCCATTTCAGGCACTGCTTTACTGTTGATGACTGCATCAAAAATATAACATTAAGTTTTATATGTATTGAGCTCTGTTTCTCAGAAACTATTTGTCATAGTGTCACAAAATGTGGTATATAGTTGTGAAATAGGTAGTTCTACTCAAAACCATTAAGCATTTTTTGTAGAACTTGACCTCTACAGATGAAAACATTGCCTACAAAATATCAATAAGCTCTGTGTCATTGAAATCCAAGAGTCACAAAATTTTCTCATACTTGTGTACCGTAATGTCCATCACAACACAAAGCCATGCAGTAGTGGTGGGCTGATAATCTGATGACATCGATTAGGGGCGTGAAGAAGCTTACCGACTCTGATAATCAATACCATTTCTAATAGTCAATTATTGAGTATAAACGGTGATACGGCACGGAACCGCAAAATACTCCGATGTTTAACCCAGGATTAGAAAGCCACGAGTGCGCGTCTCGATACCTTACATAACAGAATGGCATACGTTTTGTATTGAAAAATTTCTCCGGAGATTTAACGAGAACTTGTTTATTTTAAAATTTATTGTTGATGAACGTTCAATGTGAAATTTGCAAATGATTTAATGATGTTTATGGCATTGAAATATACAAAAAAATACATACAATTACGATTTCAGAAATGACTTTTGGTCATTTCTGTTTGACAGTTTTTCCAAGTGTCTAATTTTCTTTCGTGTTATTGGAAATTTAACTTGTATTTTCTAAAATTGGCTCATTCGTATTTTTGAAACAATAGATTTTAGTTTCATTTTCAAAGTAAAACTACACATTTGAAGATGAAGTTTGACCATTTTATGCACTGATTTTGAAAGTGCTTTCATCAATCTCTAATGAAGAGCACACATAGTTAGAACGCATATTTTCCGAAAAATAGATTGTTATCAGTTGTCCTCGGATCTTTTTTTAGATAAAAAATTTTCGTGTTAATTTCAAAAATATTACTTGGGCGATTCACCTAATCCGACGACCTAGCTTCACGATTGAAGAGTTTTGTGCACTCAGTCTGGCAATGTGTGCAGTATTTTGTATCGATTTTGATGCAAAAATACGCACTCCGGATCAATGTTTGAAAAATATGGAAATCGCAAAAAAGTATAAATATTACCCACCCAGTGTTTATTTTCTAGCACAGAATGGAAGGGCGCAGCACCCTGTACCTTTTTGACCCTGCCCTTCTGCCTAAACTGCCTAAACAACGATTCGAACCGATAATCGATTATGATTTCCAACCGATGTCCCATCACTACCATGCAGCAATTTTTGACATCTGGGAAAATAACCAAATGAATAAAAATGTTATGTTTTGCATTCATCTCCTGCTTCTTTAAAATAGTTGGCTGCCACACTGAGAGTTAAAGAAATGATTTATTAGATGCAAATAAAAACTATTGGGTTTTTGTGTTAGCTCCTTTTCTTTGAAACTGTTTGTCCCAAATTTGTTTCACAGTTGTGCAATACTGAAAGGTAGAACTGATCAAAACCCTGCAACATTATTTTAGATGACCTTAACATAGTTCTCTATGGATAATTGACTGCTACAAATATTAATTATACTAATGTGCAGCAATCTCCTTTATCAAAAGTTAACAAACAAAAATCATGATATGGTATAATTACATAAACTTTCTGTTTGATGTTATTTGTCTAGACTTTGCCTTGCATTAGTAGCTAGACTTCTTCATGGTTTCACTTCAAGTGACAAAAGTATATCTTTAGGAAAAACATTTGATTCCATAGAGTTCTCTTAGTGTTCTATTTATATTGATCTACACACTTCATTTTGTATGGATAGAAAACTGCTTATTAAATGTTAATCCCTGTGCTGTATTTTGTGAGAATTACGAAAATAGCAGATTTTATTATTGGGTACTAGTTGAATATCAACCTCTGTTATAAGATACATATCTGTATGTCCCAAAAGTAATAGGACGCATTTATTTCTAAATTGACAGGGTCATCCTAATACTTTAGGGACATACCTCGCATTAGGGGGGGAAATGTTGATACATCAGCGAATTTTCCTTTATAAAGTGGTATCAGTAAACAGAGTCAATTTATATATACAATATCTGATTGATGTAATGTTTTCAAAGTTAGTTAGTGTTTATAATTTTATGTTTTATTTATTTTTCTATGCCCCACCAATCAAATATTTTTGAGTTGCATATAGTAATCGCACTGTCCGTCCGTCCATCCCTTCATCCAATATTTCATGTCTGGCCTGTAACTTTGTCATGCATAGATGGATTTTATAAATACTTGCTACAAATGATCAGCACAACATCATGACGTGTTGCACGTTACACAAAGACTCCAGAACTTTCCTCAAAGGTCAAGGTCACACTTTCAGTTTGTTTGATATTTTGTGTCTGACCTGTAACCTCGTCTTATATGGAAGGACTCAATTGATCAAGATGACATGGCGTCGTGTTGCACATAGAACCAGACTGGTACCTCAAAGGTCAAGGTCACACTTTGAGTTTATTTGACAACATTTTAAGTCTGTTTTAGATTTCAAGTCTGGTCTGTAAATTTGTTATACATAGATGGATTTCAAAAACACTTGATGATGTATTCCGTGTACAAAACCATAACCTTACCTCAAAGGTCAAGGTCACACTTTCAGTTTGATATTTCATGTCTGGTCTGTAACTTTGTCTTACATGGAGGGATTTTGAAATATCTTTACACAAGTGGTAAACATGTCATGATGATGTGTCACCTGCATTTACCTGCAGAAATACCCATACCTTTACATCAGATGTCAAGGTCAAGGTCACATTTTAATGTAAAAAACATGAAATTACATGTCTAGTCTGAAACGTCAGTCTATACTCTTGATATTCATGGATACATTTAAATCCCTACCTATTATAAAATATATTGTTATTTTCATAGACCATTTTGGGGGCATGTGACACTTACCAGTGACATTTCTTGTTTTTATTCTGAGTTTTGAAGGTAAGTTGTTGTCAAGAGTCTGATCTGTTATTGTGAAGCAAACATTTGGTAGTTGTTCATTTAAGTTGTTGTTAAGTTGCAATGTATGTGCAAAAGTTTCCACTGCTGACAAAAAAATCAACCTTTGTTTGATGCCTTTCCCCAAAAATAAATTTGAAATATGCCTGATATGGAGTGATGGTTACTGAAAGACACCTAAGTTTAGAACCTCATACAAACAAACACAAGGCTGCAGTGACTAATAATAAACAATCAAAAAAAGAATTTCTTTATTATTTTAAAACAAAAGCTGTTTTTAAAAATATTCAGGCAGAATATATTTTGATTACAGGAAATTTGTTTTACTCTCAGTAGTTTAGCATGAAGCTAATTAATAAGGCAATTTGTATTGATTTGAAGAACTGTCATGTGTATTTGTAATACTAGTTAGTGAATACAGTATAGATTGTTACTGTCACATGTCAGTATACATTCATTCCAGTATGGACAGAATTATTAAATATTGATAGACAGCTTAGGTATTGGACGAATTATTGATTTTACTTATCTCGACTGAATGATCATACTTAGCTTTAACTTTTACAGGATAAATCTATCTCAGTTATCTATAATTATTATAAAATTGAATATACCTGAAATTTTAATCCTGTAGCATGATTCAGGTACATAGAGGAATAAGGTTTCTTTGTTTTAAAATATATTGAAAACATGATAATGCACGTTTGCTGCTTTATAGGCAGTATTTGTCAGGAATATTGGCTATTTAGAAATTTCCACAAAAAAAACTTAGTTTAAAATGAATACAAAGCTTGCTTGGTATTATACTTTTATTTTAAATAAATTAAGAATGATTTGTATTTCAAATCTTGCAGAAATGTGACAAAAATGATATTTTAATCGGAATGTTGGAAATAAAACTGTGCACATACACCTGCAGCTTGACCTTCACCCTGCTAGTTTGACTCTTTCTTCTAAGACGAAAGAAATTCAACAATATGTACACAAATTTGTGATGAATCAAATCAATCAAAATAAATCATGTGACTCATTTGAAATGTCACAAAACATGTTTCAATATAAGCAGGAAATCTATTTAAGACAAAACCTGGGCACTTGAGCCATGTTAGAAAATCCCATTTTGGCATATCAATCCTGATGTACTAATGGCAAATCTGGGTCATTGAGTAAGTATGATCAGGATGTTTTTGATAAAAAATGTGTTTTACCGATTTTAAAATTTTAAAATATCATGATATTCTTCCTGTAAATACTTGTTTGCTGCAACTAGACTTGAGTCTGCCCTATATGTGCCTGTCATCTGGTATGATCCCAAAACTTACAAATGTGCGGGAAGAGGGCCATGCTGAAAACCAATTGATAACATTATTAATTCTAACACATTACTGGTGGATCAAGGAGGGGAGACTCTAAGGTCCTGACCGCTCTGGAATTCCTGAAGTATTGCTAAATGACAACATTTTCTGCTGAAAAGTTTATTATCTCTATCCCATGAGTTACGCTATCCATGACATAAACACAGTAAAGTAAGGTGGGTGTTCAAACATCCTCAGTGTCGCAGTAGATCTGCCATGTACCAGCATAAATCTCATTTGATGATACTTAAAGCAGTACTGGCTTTAATGTTAACCCTAATTTCTATTTTTTCTTTGCTTTTTAGCTCGTCTTTTTGGAAAAAATAAAGAGCTATTGTCATGACCCTGGCATCGTCGGCATCGTTGTCGTCCGCTGGTTAAAGTTTTGTGTTTAGCTCAGCTTTTTTTCTGTTTCTGAACAAACAACTCATGTTACTGTGTCTAAACTTCATGAAAACATTCATATCATGTTATACAAACAATGTATATAGCTAACTTACCTAAATTTACATACTTTGGGCTCTAAAACCTTTGGTTAAAGTTTTTCGTTTAGCTCAGGTTTGGTTAAAGTTTTATGTTTAGCTCAGCATTTTCTGAACAAACTACTCATGTTTTGGTGACTAAACTTCATTAACACATCTATATTATGTTGTAGAAACAATGTATATAGCTAACTTACATAAATTTCCATAGTTTGAAGTTTTTTGCTTTGCTTGGGTTTGAATTTTTTTTTTTAAATCAATGTTATTTTTCAGTAATACTATTAATTCTGTAAACTGATCACCATCAACTAAAAAAAGTTTACATCACTGACCTTGACCTATTTAATGGACTTTCCTGCCCTATCCCAACCAAGACCCCCACCCTGCTGCCCATTTTTTTTTAATTTAAATTTGTTTTGTATTAAATCAAATACTCTGCCCCATTTCATCTTTGTTACCGACCCAAAGAACCCCCCCCACCATTTTTTTATTTTTTTTATTTTGTTTTGTATTAAATCAAATACTCTGCCCTATTTCAACTTTATTACCTACCCAAAGAACTAATCACCATCAAGTTAAAAAAGTTTACTTCACTGACTTCGGCCTACGTAATAGATTTGGGAAAAAGACGAGTGCCTGCAAACTGCTTATTTTTGCATGTACAAAGTTAGTGAAATTACCTTCAAATGTGTATGTTTTCAGTGCGTTATATTTATTTACACACCACAAGGTTATTTTTTCAGCTGAATATGTTGAAGCTCATTCATAATAATGGACTTGCATGTTATGTGATGTTCTTTTAAATCAATAATCATGTCATAGCATATATATTTATGACGTCTTGCTTACCTACAAGAAAACAATGTCAAGGTAAAAATTATATTTTAAGTGAATTATTTAAAAAATGTGCGGAGAGTTTCACAGGCGTAATGCCTGGTACATACTTTTATGTACTTTAAAATGTTGATTTTTCATACTTGTGAAATTTTTGACGTTAAACGCGTTAAAACAGTAGAATATTTTTGTGATGAAGGCCATTATTGAGGCCTTATCATTTGACTGATATGAATAAGAGGGAAAAAAATCCTCATGGGTTCATCCATGTGGGATAGAAATTTCTCCCTATCTGGGTCAAAATTACATGCAGGGAACTTGGCAGAGCCTCATCCCTGCTTGTAAGTTTGACCCCTCAGGTGAGTAATTTCTATCCCACATGGCTATTTAAGTAAGATTTTTATAATCTCACCCTGGATTTGAGATAAAATCTACACACTTAAATGCGAATGCTAGTATAATTTCACACTATTCTCAGAAGAGATAAATCCATGTCTTAATTTGTACAAATAAATCACTGACATTTATAAATATGTTTACAGTTTTTGACCCCAGTGTTGAGGATTCGGAAGAGTACCAGAAGATTCACCGGGATTATAAGAAAGTGGTATGTACAATGATCTAGCTGCTATTCAAGGGAGTTTATCAGGGAAAAAATGTCATAATTGTATTAGAAAATAAAACAGATGAAATCATCTTATTGTTATTAATAAATACATGTATAATCCGAATAGTTTGGTTTGCCAAATCCACCAAAACATGGCAAATTCGATTTTTAAATGTGTTAAACTTGAAATGAAATTCCCATTCTAAAAATAGTCAGCACTTAAAAGCTGGCTGATGACCTCCACTGCGATCAAACAATATTTATTACATGTAAACGACTAATTTAATACGTTGTAGATTAATTATGTCACAATTTTGAGCAGGAAACATACTTAAGGTCTAACCTAGGTGTGGAAAGTTAGGAAATCCCTTTTTAAGTCGTATTGTTTTTGGGATAGAGCTGTTTGTGTTGCAGAGGTTACGGTGGTTTCTCTAAAACAGTACTCAGTGTTGGTTCTACCAATGATCAGACTAGAGGCTGATTCATGTCAGCTCTGAGCTTTCTTCGCAATTGGGCTAAAATGAGCTAGAATATACTAAACACAGATTGATAATAATAAAGTTTATTGGAAGTAGAAGCTTGGTTGCTAACAGAGGAGACCTCTATAACATGTTTAAATGTATACCTGTAAATTCCCAGTTCATTGTTATGATCTTGTTTGTAGGTGGAAGCGTTACTAGATGCATTTACAAAAGATTCAAAGCTCAGCCACGATGACGTCCTAAAAGCCCTTAAAGAAATGAATTCAAAACAAGACATCAGAGAAGTGTTTCAGGTAAAGACCCACCATACAATAACATTTATTTGGATTACCGAAGCTGTCTGTGAGATAACCATGAATATGTGATTGACAATATATGCACAAATATCGATTAATAAGAGGATAATAAAACTATTTCACTTACAATTAAATTGCTTTTATGGATGATTTATTTATATGCCTCAAGTGGTAGCTGCCAACTGCTTCATTTAAATTGCATGCCTCAGTGTATTAATGTTTGATGGTGATATTGTCAGCTAAGGCACTGTAGGTAATGTTTGATGGTGATATTGTCAGCTAAGGCACTGTAGGTAATGTTTGATGGTGATATTGTCAGCTAAGGCACTGTAGGTAATGTTGTGTCTTTTATAGACTGTACATCCCTCCTTAACCCTTTACTTCATATAGACGCCTTTGAACACCTCTAATATAGATGCCTTTAGACACCTCTAATATAGAAGGCTTTGGACACCTAATATAGAAGGCTTTTGAATTATTGGGTGAATTATGTTTATATTAACTGACAGAGTGGAAAACAGTGCAGGAAGTGCTCGTAACGAACAATCTGAACTCTTCCTGCACTGTTTTCAATGACCTTCTGTGATTGGTGCAGGAAAATGCGTATCTATGGAGTAAAGGGTTAAACTGGGCAGTAGTGGAGTGGATAGAGAGCTGGCCCCTCATTCTAGAGATGACGGGTTTGACCCCAATCTCAAACCAAGCCTTTAAAAAAACACCGCTCAGTACTGGTTCTACTCAGGCAGCGGACTCAAGAGTGATTTATATGAGCTCTGAGCTTTCTTTACAATCAAGCAAAACTAAATTATTATAAATTACTACTCCCCCAGCCTCCACTACTCCCATAAAAGAGATAAACAGCTTAGGAAAATGTTTGCCATGTAATTAAATAATATTTCTCATTCGGATTTTGAATCTGTATGACACAGAATGAAGAATTTAAAGAATCACTGTTTATGTTAGGGGTGACTATTGATGCCAATTTTAACCATTGCAATACTGTTGATATTTCTAAATTTACAGGTCTACCTCATTTTGTCACCTTGCGGACTATCAATTCAGGGGTCATGAGTTTGATTCCATGCCCAGCCACAGTCTCTGTGATGGTTAATATACAACATTGCGTCTCATTGTCATTCTTCTCGTATTAAAATTGATGCTTAATATTCAAACATTCTAAATGAAGAAATGTATTTTACTTACTTTAGCATAATTTTTATGCCTTAAAGGGCTAACAGATGATCAGTTAACCTAACCACTGTTTCCTGGAATGTTAACCACAACTCGAGCACACAAGTAACTGATAACTTTTCCACACAAATGATAATGAGACGCAATGTCATATATCAATCATTACAGAGACTGTGGCCGGACAAGGATTCAAACTAAAACCCCTGGATTATTGTCAGACGTGCTACCGACTCAGCCAATTGGGCCCGGCTGATTGGAAATAATTTAATTAAAAATTTTCGTTACATACACAGTCTTGTTAAGAGATCTCACCTAATGAAAACTTTTAAATAAGTAAGGGATTATGACAACACCAATAGTTGGGAGAGCTATCGTGATTGCTATTGGATTATACCAGTAGATTTTACTATCGTTGCATAAAGTGTGAACACTCGTTATTTCAATTTATTGATAGTTTGATGTATCGTTATGTTTCTAGTTTATTCATATCATTCATCTTCTTCTTTTTTGATTAGCCTAACAGAAGTTGATGTCAGAAATATATTCCAAATAAACAAGCATATCTTTAGCTTCTAACAAACTACATTTATGCGGGAATAATTGATTTAACTTAATTGGTTTAATATACATGTAATAAGTCAATAAAAAAGAAAGGGAAATGAGGTTCTTACCTGAATCAAATGTATTTTAGCTCTATTGGTCGAAGGCCTTGCACACTTATGCAATAGAAAATTGTTCATGCTGCACTTAAAAAAGGTCCAAATCCAATTGTGGCTACTGAAATTTTTTTAATGACCTTGAAAATATTGTCCTGATTTTTTAATGGATTCTGTCCATTTGTTCAAAATAAAAATAAAAGTTCAAAATCTGGCAGAAGAAATAGACTTTATAGAAATGCCTACTTACCTTCCCATATACAAATTTTAAAATACTTGGTCAGAGCTAATCCAAAAAAGTTTTTTGTTTTTGTTGTCAACAAACAAAACTTTCTCTGAAACCATTTGGCAAGTTTTCTTTAAACGATTATCCTCATGTCCTGGGTCTCTTGTTTCAACAAAGAATGTTACAAGATTTCTCACTGGCAGTGTCATAAAAATATATTCAGATTCCACTAATTGACCCTTCAAGCAGATCATTTGCCATTTTTAGCTCAAACTTGGTTCTATCTTACATGTTGTGTTGTATTTTTGTTGGATCAGGATACATGTACATGACAGATTTCAGTGTGAGATTATAAGTCCCTTTTGCAAGTTTGAGCTGGGGATCAAACATTTCCTCCCAAGGGATAACTGCAGAGCCTCGTTACCACCAAAACAATTATCTTAAGGGATTGAAATAACCAAATGCACCAAAAAAAAACAGTGAAAGATACCTTTCCTTGCATACAACAGTATGTATTTTTAAATGAATATGATTGTTATATCACAAGATATTTATGAATGAATACGTCATAATAATGATGTTACATCATAGCACAAGGAGAATGGGATAAGCACCTGAAGGAGGAAGAATTCGCACCCGGTAAAAAAAGTGCGGAAACCCTTATTTGGTGCATAAAGGTGAGATTCCAACCTTCTCGTCTATTAAAAACCAGAACCTGGTATCTACCCAAATTTCCGAAAATAGGGTTTTCAAATTATTAGTATGATATCTTGTAAACACATTTTGTCTCAAAATTTCAGCCTTATATCTTAATTAGTTTTGAAGATATTGATTACAGATCAAACCTTGTATCTGAAATCAATCTGATTTTCACCTGCCAAAATCTTGTAGATGAAGATACTATGTATATTTGTCATTTATACAACTCATTTGCATGCCAGAGTATATCACCTGTGCATACAATATTTTGGTTTTTAACTACCAGGAAGAAATCGGTAAAATCCCCAGAGCCAGAACAAAGTATATGATTATGACAGGTTACAGCTTTAACATGTGACAACTATAATCATCTGTACCATTTTGCCAAAACCTAGCATCTGGGGATACACATGTCTACTAGTAAATAAATACAAAAAATATTCAGCCATACCCTGGTATTAAACAATACAATTGTATGGCTGTGTGAGAAATAGTGACATTGCCTGGTGTGGTAAAAACCAGTCCATATCATTTGTAAATGAAACATTTTAAAAGCAAGTATTTGACCAAAGAGGTGCAAATTGGTGTTGATAACCTGGTATATCAGATTTCATCTAATTGTTATTGTGTTGATGAAAAGCAATAGTATGAACACAATCTAGAAAAATTAAAAAAGTGACACAAAATTATGAATTTTAAAGGTATGTAATTTTATGCATCACTCAGTATTATACATAAATGCAATTAGATAAGTATTTATTGTACTAAAAATAGATATTATAAATAAATACCAAAATTTCAATAATAATTCCTGTATATGTCAACCAATTAGTTAATTCATTAGTTAAAATTGTACTATTACTGAATAATTATATCAATTATTACTATGGTCACCGTAACACTTTTTTGTGGTTATCGTGCATTTGCTCAAATTATAGTAACATGATCAATGGTTAGTTTAAAATACAGAATTATCATCAGTAAATAATTTTCTAGATGTAGCCATATGATAATGATAACGACCTTTATACCTTTGCCACACAGATAGAACAGTTTTTGGTTGAAAATGAAAACATATCTGGAAATGAAATAATTGCTGTAACAAAAAAAATGAACGTAACGAAATAACAACCATAAAAGAAATGTTTGATATTTTAATTGATGTAACCAAGGAAAATGAGTGTAACGATATAACAAACATAAAAGAGAAGTTTGGATATTGTCAGTGTTGTCATACAGGAAAATGAGTGTAACCATAAAAGAGAAGTTTGATATTGCAAGTATTGTCACAGAGAAAAATGAGTGTAATGATATAACAACCCTAAAAGATAAGTTGGATATTGCAAGTGTTGTCAGAGAGGAAAATGAGTGTAATGATATAACAACTCTAAAAGAGAAGTTGGATTGTGTAAGTGCTGTCACGGAGGAAAATGAGTGTAATAATATAACAACCCTTAAAGAGAAGTTGGATATTGTAAATGCTGTTACGAGGAAAATGAGTGTAACGATAAAATAACAATAAAAGAGAAGATGGATATTATAAGTGTTGTAACAGAGGAAAATGAGTGTAATGATATAACAACCATAAACGAGTTGTTGGATATTGTAAGTGCTGTCACAGAGGAAAATGAGTGTAACGCTATAACAACCATAAACGAGAAGTTGGAATTTGTAAGTGTTGTCACAGAGGAAATGAGTGTAACGATATAACAACCATAAAAGAGAAGGACATTGTAAGTGTTGTCACAGAGGAAAATGAGTGTAACGATATTGCAGTTATTAAAAAGAAGTCAGGTTATGTAAGTGCTATCACAGAGGAAAACGAACGTGATGATACAACAGCCGTAAAAAAGAAATCGGAAAATGTAAGTACTGCCACAGAGGAAAATAAATGTAACGATGCAACAACCATGAAAGAGAAGACGGGTAATTTAAGGCTGTCACAGAGGAAAACAAACTTGATGATACAATAACCATAAAAGAGAAGTCGCATAATGTAAGTGCTGTCACAGAGGAAAACTAATGTAACAATACAACAACCATAAAAGAGAAGTATATCACAGAAGTAAACAAAACTGCTAGAAAGACAATGGAAAGTGAACTTGGAGATAAAAGTGATAGTAAGAAACACTAAAATCCAAAGCGAATGCCTACAAGAAAAATATTAAAATACATTTCAAATTTTAATTAAGTGTACATACCAACCGGTACATCCCAAATAACGATAGTGATGCTGTAACATTTGCCCCGAACAAAAACACAAGGATAGCAAGATTGCAAGGCAGAGAAGCAAAGTTCACACCTGTACCTTACAATCAGTCATGGACACACCATGTTCACTAGTAAATGTGATGTATTGCATAAACAAATTGTGTTGTTATATCTTGCCTATACATGGTACAGGTGACAAAAGGGTAGCATATTATCTTTGATCAGAAATCAAACATTTCAATCTTTCAAGTTTGGAATCTTCAGTTGAACACGTAATTCTATACTCAGGTGTATAACCTAGGCAAAACAGAAATCAGATCATGGTCACACGTATCTATATCTCTGTAAAAACAATACCTAACATCAAAATAAATGACCATCAATGTCTTGAGAGTGGGCATAATGCACATGATATGCAATTGTATGTACGCAGCTATTGAAGTAAAAAAGTCAAAATCAAATATTTTTTTTTTAACAAGCTAGTGGGACACTGTGATATCTCTGACACTGCAAAAAAAGTCCTTACTACATAGTGACCCCGAAACATATGGATTTCAAAGAATGTCAGATATAAAACACCCAGAACAACAACACGGAAAATGGGCAAAAACAAAATAAACCAGCAAATAGTGGAGCGAATCATTAAAGATGATCCAGATACGTGCCACTTCAAATATGATTTTGACGAATTAAGGGAATATCAGAAAGTGAAGATGATGCGTAGTAAATAGTCAAAAGAACAACTGCTGTATTTGTACAAAGCAAAATTACAAATATCAAGTGCCAAGAAAAAGGACAAGATTGCTTTGTGAAAGAATGGTGGAATACCATCCAAATTGAACGAGTACTAAAACTTAAACATGTCCCATGTAACAGCATAGATCTATATACATGTAATGGTAGAAGACAAGACAGATGAACGGTGATAAGAAACATTCATTTAAATATTCAGTGTTCATGTACTTAAAAATTCTCAACTCAATGTCTCAACTGTTTGAAACTAGAAATATCCAGGGTGTATAGGAAAAATGATTATAATCATATCAGAACCATGAATTGCAAAAAGGCACGATTTTAGGTCTGATAGTAATGCTATGTAATAGTATGTCAAATGTGTGTATAAAAATTGTGTAAATGTTTCTTTCATCATTAAAAGAAATCATAATTACAGCCTTATATACCTGAATTGCATGTCTGTAGATTACGAGAAATATAATCACATTGTGTGTGATAAAAAACTCTTAATTGCTAATGCATCTATATGACTTTATCATGATTATAAATGTTATCAACCCACCAGATAACATGTTTTGTTTTAAAAAGTATCAGTATTTCTGCGACTTATGTTACAACCAGAACAGCATATGGCAATATACAGTGTTATGTCTTTATCTTATTAGTTTTTAGTTATCAAGTTGTACTGCCATACCATCGTATTCATGTATACTCTTATATAGCAAAATAAAAACAGTACTTAACTCTTGCTTTTGTTAATGCCAAAATATTGTTTTGGTTAATACAACATTCTGCCTCTCCATTTATATACAATTTGTTATCATGTCCTTAAAGCTAAAGACTGGTATAGTTATATACTAGGTTCTGGCATAAAATATTTTCAGAAATGTCTGTTATTTACATATGCTAAATGCATGCATCTAAAGATACCAGGGTATGGTTGGCTGAAATAAAGAACAATTTTCATTTTGCTCAAAACCAGAACCTCTTATCGGTAGATAAGATGTTTAACCTATTCATAAATACTGCTTTTTAACTAAATTTATTCTGCCAAAACCTAAATAGTCTTATATGTCATCATTTGAAGAACAAATAATTTGAAACATATGTATATTACTAAAGCATGTATTGATGAGTCAAATTGCTAAGAATTTTGTGTAAATATGGATTTTTAAACATTTGACAACGTTTTTTCACGTTCCTGAACAATTTCAAAAAACGTAGATACCAGGTTCTGGTTTTTAACAGACGTTCTGTATCACTGTCTTGTTCTTTAGAAACCATGGCAAAGTCTCCGTTCCTATAAAAAAAACAACAGTGGAACCTGTGGTTGGAATAATGCTTTCTTGCATACCGGACATGGATGTCCACATATTTTTACCGGGTACAGAATTTTCATCTTACATCCCCTTCACCTCTTAACCTACCTTCTTCACGCTAAGATGTAACATCATATTTTGTATTCATTCATAAAAATCTCGTGCTATGACATATTCATTTATAAATACCTGGCGCTTAGACATATTCATTCTAAATACTCTGATATTCTTTTGCTACTAGAAAATAAACCAGAATTTTCGTCCAACAACCCCCTTTCATGCGCTTATCCTTACTACCTCGCACTATGATGAAACAGTAATGTCATACGATGCATATACAGTGTATTCATAGATACCTCGCGCTACAACATATTCATTCTAAATACTTCGATATTCTTTCACTACTAGAAAATGGACTGGAATAAAATATCATAAAGTTACAGCTGTATGCAAATATGGGGTTTTCCAGGTGAATGGAAAATTCCTTCTGTCAGGGTGACCATTTTGACTGTAACTCAGCAGAGGCTTGTTACCACCAAAACATCCCTCGGGGCAGAAATTTTCATCCGCACCTCAAGCTGAAAGATACTTATAATCTTAAACCTAATACTCTTGAAAGATTCATACATTCTTATAGCAATGGTGTAATAAATGTATTTTTTTCGGACACTGGATTATTTAGCTGTGACAATTGTAAAAAATGATTTTTTGATATGGATAAGCTGTTTTGAGTATGTTATCATTAATAGCACATCTTACCATTTTAGAAATATTATATCCTTTCAGATCATAATGCGTCTTCATAAATGTTGGCTTCTACTATCACTGGTCAGTAATTCTATGTTTGTGCTTTTTCAGGGTCTATTTGAGCAGTTTTTAGCAATGGACGACTTTGCAATATTTGTCAGTTTGATGACACAGAAGAATATAGAGTTACAACAGCAAGCTCTGATATTGATCATGAAAACTACAGGAGGTCTTCCTGATAGTTTGACCGAGGGTAAAACATCTAAAGCTCCACCCACTGCACAGTTAGCTGGAGGGGCAGAGAGCGAGGATGAAATCATGAGACGAGTATTAGAGTAAGTTTGTACAGTAAAACCAGTATAAGCCGTCACCTGTTTTAAGCAGCCACTTGTCTTAAGCAGCCATATTTGCTATTTTCCTATTCCAAAGCTTTCAGAGCAAATTAACTTCTATAAAGCAATAGCCTGTCTTAAAAGGCCACTTTTGCTTGTTCCCTTGACTGGTGGCTGAAGACAGGTTTGACTGCAGATATCAGACTAAAGTTAAAATATGGTAAATGCAAGTTAAATGATGCATCACATTCTTTAAAAATCACACATGCACACATTGAATCATCAGAAATTGCGTTATATTTATGAAGTAATGATTGTGTCCTCTGGCACCTGCAATTTTAATTTGATATTCACCAAACTTAATACACAATTGTTATACATCTTTAGTATCAATAAACCAAATTTAACTGTCTGAGGTATGGTCCTTGCCTTATTAATTGCCTACTTTGGCATCGCTCCTCTGCCATAGTTGAGAAATTTAGTGCCAACATGGGGCTGTTGTTTGAATTTAAGCCCTACTCCAGTCAAGTCTTAATTTGCAATCTGGTGTTTGCATATATAAATAAACAATAGTGAATTATGGGAGAATGATAAAAAAATAACTTTCCGGTTTAAATTGGTTCCCATTTCTCAAAATCAACTGGTGATTTTCACACTGACTTTAAAACAGAGATCATTGACAGGGCTTATTATTACCTAATTGTTTCTTTGCACATATTTTATTAGTTTGGTGCAATAATGTGTGACATTGTATGGTAATTATGATTCCGCACTGTAAAACCACTTCAATGGATAAGATATTTTGTATTGGGAAAAAAATAAATATTTTCCCTACCTACCCAATTTTGAAAGCTTGTATTGGGAGAAAGCAAGCAACCTGTATGTCAATGGTGGCCTCAGTAATTTACTTTTTTTTCAGACAATCAAAGCACGAGTATGAGGAAGAGCAGCAGAGGTTGAAGAAAACTGAAAAGAAAGACAAGAAACAAATGGACAGCATGATGGAGCTGTCCAAGCATGAGGTCACTCAACTGGAGACACAGAAACAAGTAGAAAAAGAGAAAATGAATATGGTACATGTGTTAAGAATATTGGTGCTAAACAAATTATGAAGTTAAAATAAACTTTAGCAGCACTTATAACATTTTTTTCCCCCACTTTGCGAAAAGCGGGAGACACTAATTTGGGTCTGTCTGTCCATCCGTCTGTCTCCGTCACACTTTGGTTTCCGTACAATAACTTAAGAATGCTTGAATCAAATCTTTTGAAATTTCAATAACAAAACACAGGCTAAGTTCGATTTAAGGGGTTGTGGCTTGTGGCTTTTGTCATTCTAGAGTTATGCCCCTTTAAATTATGAAAAATCTTATTTTTGGGGATTTCCATGCAAAAACTTAAGAATACCTGAATCAAATCTTTTGAAATTTAATACAATGTTTATAATGACAAAACACAGGCTAAGTTCAATTTTAAGGGTTGTGGCATTTGTCATACTACAGTTATGCCTCTTTAATTTGTGAAAAATAATATTTTTGGGGAGTTTCCGTGAAATAACCTAAGAATGACTGAATCAGATCTCTTGAAAAAAGCTGGGGACACAAATTTACAGAATTTGCTTGTTAGATCTGTCTCACTATTTGAGTCATTATATTGATATACATAAAGTAGAAATTGTTTCATCTTAGAAAGAGTTTGAATGATGAGGTGAAGGTTATCAAGCAGTATTAAAGTGCTGTCTATTTTTAAATGTGGATTTGGTTCAGTTTTATCACCACTGATTAAAATATTGTATTTGTCACATTTTGGCAAATTTGAAATACCATAGTCATTCATATTTTATTTATTAATGATCAGATGTCTTGTATCCATTTTTAAGGCATTATTAACAGGTTTTCCTGATATATTGCCTTTAAACATCAAATAAAAGTGTGCATTATATCTCTAATTAGTGAGTTCTAATGCTTTTGTTTGTTTGAATAAAGTTTTATAACTTTTTCCAACAGTATCTCAGTCAATTAATGGCTGTCAGCACACCATGTCATCATTGCTGTGGTATGCAAGGCAGTTAACCATTACTAGACTAGACTAAGAAATTGAACATGTGTCCCCTTGATTGAACTTCCTTTAATTATATAAAAAGTTAATAAAGGTTTACTTTGTTGATATTTTGAAAACATTATATACATCTACATAAACATCCATAAACCTTCCTAAAAAGTGTTGAGATGTACTGTACATTCAATATTTTGTGCATAGATAATGTATTTACTTCTGGGAAGTACATGTAATGTTGATTATCCCCTTTCTCACCAGGCACTGGCAAATATGAAAATTGCAGACATGCCTCCACTAGACCCTCGCAGTTCAGGAAAAGCCTCAGCACCCGCACCACAAAAACCAGTGGCACAGAAACCAGTAGCA
The DNA here is from genome assembly GCA_029582155.1 of Panopea generosa. Taxonomy (NCBI): domain Eukaryota; kingdom Metazoa; phylum Mollusca; class Bivalvia; order Adapedonta; family Hiatellidae; genus Panopea; species Panopea generosa. The sequence continues at coordinate 30,121,677 of CM055897.1, read as the reverse complement.
CAAAAACCTGTACAGGTAAGATATGTTTATTTTTTTTCTACCTTTTCACTATGAAAGGGACATATGATAAATTGTTATCAATTTTCTCTATATGACACTGTTTCCAATATAACATGTCTATATGGTATAACTACACAATGCCAATATGAACTTATGACACAACTAGGCATATATATACATGTACACATACAAAAGTGGTCTTAATAGCGGGGTGGTCATATTATCGAGTTTCAGAGTCATTGGAAAAAGTTGCAGGCCTTTGTAGCCGTAATAGTAAATTGATGTATACTATAATGTGCATACCGATATGTGTTGTTTTACTGTTATACCAATGATGATAATAAAAAAATAAATACCTTTTACTAATTATGGATTTGTTGCTGTTTTTACTTATTATTATCATAACATTTATTTTAAATGTATGCACATATAATAACACAAGGGGATAGTTAAAATAAATATGTTGTATGGTATTTCTTTTATTGACATACATAAAATATGAAAAAGACAAGAAAAAGCAACACAAAAAATATTTCAACATTATGCATGAGTAGATATAGTTCTTCTCATGGGGTCCTTAGTAGGGTCATTTCCTTTCACTTATGGCATTCTATCCTTATAAATGAATGAACGTATTTGAACTTGAATTTCATCATTGTCAAGACCCTGAAAACAGTAAGATGTAAATATAAAAATTGTAACATCGGTTTCATTCTTAATCATCTTTTAATATTGCTATTATTAATAAGAGTATCATTTTCTTTAAGAGTTTTTACAGATGTGTTTTATTTTTACAGTTAAATTTAGAAATGCGATTCATCACATCATGAAAGACCATCGATATCACTCAAATAACAATGGAGCAATTAAAAGATGCCAACTCGCTGGTTTTCATTCTCCATAGCCACCTGTTTTTTGACAGGGTTGCTTATTCTAACGATCACAATGTTTGTTTTTACAACACTCTCTCTGGTGTCCTTTATGGCTTTGTTTACCTGAAAACATCACACATTTAACGACAACCACAAATTGGCTCGTTGATTATGTCATAAATTTTTCGTCGAGGCGTCTTTGATCACACACGTGGTCATAATTAAGGGTGTGAAAATAGAACAAAGACCGTGATCAAGACAAATTTGGTGGTCGTAGTACCGAATTAGCAGGGTTCTGTATTATCGGAGTTAACGACCATTGAATAATGAAGGAAAAAATCTGTCCCTAATATAAATGCCCGAAATAGCAGGGTGGTCTTAATATCAGAGTGGTTGTAAGGTGGAGTTTTACTGTAGTGTAAATGGACTATGGTCTAGAATGGCTATGGTTTCTTATTTCATTTGATTTTTTTTTTTGTCACTTACAAACGCAACATGAAAGACAAGTAACAATAATCAGTTTGTCGCAGTTTCAATCAACTTGCTAAAATTGATTAAAAATCAATCAAAATCCTTTTTAATACATCCACATTGTCTCCAATGTCACCACCAGGTAGCACTATCATACTATTTAAAGGTAGTGATTGGCCTGAAAAATGATCAATTACATGCTGATTACATAATTTTAAAGTGTGTGTTAAATGGCAGGTGCAACTTTATGGTGTAAGCCCACCATTGATTTTTGTTCTTTATTCTATAGTAAATGATAAAAGTTTGAAGGCGTGTCATTCATAGAGAGACCCAAATGAAAGAAGTGAAACTTACATTTTATTGTTTGCATTTTACATCTGCACTACCAAAATATGATGAGAAAAAAGTAGGGGTCATGTGTCATATAAAAGATTTTTTTTCTGCTCGGTGTGTACACAGTTGACAAAGTGAAAGTATACTTCCGAAATCATATATTTATATCCCAATTTCCAAGCATTAATTTTTTTTTTCTAAATTCACAATTCAAACATGACAATGCTTTCAGTTTGTTCAAAATATATTAATAATGCCAATCAAATAATGAAATGAGCATTAAAGTAAGGAAAATACATTTTTAAAGAAGAAGACGCAAGGATTATTTATCACCGCCATTATGCGACTACCCCATGGAAGCATTTCCTTTTTGCAATGGTGGTACTATGCCTTAAAATTGTAATTCATAACAGTAACAAACTACTGATTGAGCTCATCGGCCCCAGCTCCGTGGTTATAAAATTTAATACATGTACTATAATTATAGAATGTATTGTTGATCTCATGAATTTCTTCTACTAGCCTGTGATAACAACACCGGGTGTTAATCAAACAACACTGGGCCCAGGCCTCCAGCCAATGGCTAAGCTCCCTGGGATTAGCAGCAGTGAGGCTGCGGCAAACTGGCTGAAATCTGCACAAGCAGAGTCCACCTCAGAATCACATTCCAGTGCTGTACAGAAGGCTGCTGTAAGTTACATATATATTATAGAAATCTTGGAAATATGAATTCTATTGTTGTGTCAAAAAATGAAAGTCATATACTGATTAATGAAATATTTTTAACAAAAAGATCATTACCTTTATGTTACATAAAATTATACCGAGTTGCCCATCAATTGCAAACAAACTGATTTTCATGGTCATTGACTTTAATAACAGATTATCTGACAAAACAGGTGATCAAGGTATGACCTAAAATCTGGATCAATTATCAGATTGGCTTCATCAAGGTCGTCAACAGCTTGACTTTTCTCTCAGATGCAATCAACATATTGAACAAGCTCATTCTCTGTTAACTGCTGCTAAATAGATCATATTTTCTTTTGACATTCAATGTAAAAATGTAAAACAATAAATATCCTATAGATTCATCTTGTAAAAAATATTTAAAAATAAAAGTGTTTTACTGTTATTGTTGATTTAATGATAAGGGTAGATGTGGTGGACAGAGCGTTGGCTGCTCACACTAAGTATGTATATAAGTTTTTATTTACCCTCGCCCTTTGAACCAGTCATTTTGGAGAGCAGGATAGGATGATTATTAAAAACATAAAAGATGATTACACATTTCTGTGATGATTAATGAGTGATGAATGAAGATGATTCACATAATAAGTCGTGTCTATATTCAACCTTGAAGTTTGTTATTAACTAAGTTGTTTAATACTACAACTATTTTATATTTTTGGATTCGGTGCTTACTAATTACTAACATTGTTTATACTCATGATAAGTTTAAATTTGTAGATTGACGATTAAAGTGTAGATTAATTGACTAAGAATATTATTATTTCTTTTTGTATTTACCAATTGCAGCCATATATTACTTATTAGTGCATGTAATTGATTATTTTAAATAAGGTGCACCTATGGTTGTTTACCAATATTTTAAGTCAAACAACGCTGCTCATAGGGCAAATTGCTTTGCTTGTATTGTCAGCGATATTTGACATAACTATAAACTTTAGATAAAATTTAATTCTATCTAAAGTGTTATCTGTACACATTAATTGTGTGTGGTTACAATGATAAAATATAATTAGTAGTTATCTTATGTAATCATACATGTATATCCAGCGTACCACCAATAATTGTCAATAGTATAACCATCAACAAATTATGGTGTGCCGTAGAACCTCAATCATAATGTTTGGTGGTAGAAATGAACTGACCTATAATGGTTTGGCTGCAATGGAATATATGGGATATGACTTATTTTTGAACATATTTTAATTGTTAAAGCTGCTTATCATGCTATTTGTATATATGAATAGTATCAGCTGAAAAAGGTATTATCCATCAGCATATCGCATTTTATTATTAAAAACTGACCAGTCACTGTTAATCATACCATTCTGCATCAATAATGGTAAAGAATGGTTTAAGAGTGTGTTAAAATAAAATGACATTAAACTGTGAAATAAGTATAATAGGGCACCCGGAAGCTCGCGCATACCTTAAAAGTGCCAATAGTAAAAAATATTTTAAGAAATCAAATATCATCTCAGATCAGATCTGAAATGAACTGATTAACAATAACTGGTCCCTAATATTTAGAATAAAAGAATAGTCTTGTGTAACTCTATACTGAATATCAGGATGGAAGTATCAATAATATTCCCTACAACCGCTCTCATTAGTGTATATTGAGTGCGATAAGCCATATAATCCTGTGCCAACAGGTACGTTATTATTTTATGCTACGAATTGCATAATGTTTACATGATAAATGACTGTATAAGTTCTCACACCAAGGGTCACCATTTTGTTTTCATACCTGCACCAGAGGTCACCATTTTGTTTCCAGGTTCACGTCATAGGTCACCAGTTTGACCGCAGGCTTGACCTAATGACCTCTACTTAACAACAGTTGGTCCTGGTTCTACTGAGAAGTTGCATTTGAGAGTTATTCACAAAAGCTTAGCAATTATTTTTTCTAATAAAGTATAATTAATTTGTATAATGACACACAGATGCAGCATTATTTGCATGAGGAATACTAGTTCTACATTATTTATATTTCAAAAATAAAAAAATTCATACACTGAATGGTTAGCACCCTTGACCTTTGATGCACTATCTTTAGAACTGAAATTCAGGCAAGATAGTGCATACATGCTCTTGTGTGTATCACTTGATTAGGTATAGAAGCAGTGTCATAATCTCATATGGTAAATGTACACCTCTAATATAGAAGACTTTTGAATTATTGGGTGAATTATGTTTATATCAACTGACAGAGAGGAAAACAGTGCAGGAAGTGTTCATATTGCTCGTTACAAGCAATCTGAACTCTTCCTGCACTATTTTCAAAGGCCTTCTGTGATTGGTGTGGGAAAATGCGTATCTATGGAGTAAAGGGTTAAAAAAAAAGGTTACAGATGTAATTCATAATCAGACATAAAGTTTATTCATTTGTGGATAATATTAATTCACTAAATCTGGGTAGCATGACCACTTTCATAGTGATACCCTGGCAAAATCTGTTGGAGTCAAAATAAAATATGTAAAAATATCAGACACTCCTTTTGTAATGTTGATCTCAAGATCACTTTCTCTAACTGCTTAGGTTCGAGTCCTGCTTGCTCCAAAAAACATTATGTGAGAAAATTTGTCATTTACTTGCGGAAGAACGGTGGTTCTTCTCAGATTCATTCTAAAATCTTCCTCCACCAATAAAACTGGATATGCCATATGTAACATGAAATGTGATGGAAATGGTGTGAAACTCCATTCGAAAAAAAAAAATATAATGTTTAGGTCGAGTTTAATTCAGTATTGACGAGTGTGAGTGCCATTTGCACAAATGCATGCACCAAATCTACGTTGCATGGTAGTCACAGGAAGGGACATTTCTTTTTTTGCTCAGTTCATAATCATAGATTCAAAATTCTTAAGATCCTTTTTCAGAAACGAAGTTTTCTGTTGTCTCTTAGAGCAGGTGAGATGGTAAAAAATTAATACTGCATTACATGTTATATATCATACCCAGTTTTATTAATCAAGGAATACTGCAGATCAATATTCATGAATATGAGTGTTCTAAGAACCACTGTTTTTCCACAAGTAATCTGTAGTTTTTATCATATAAAGACTTAAGATTGATCTGGGTTCGAAAAATTAAGAAAAATTATATATACATGTATATTGTAGTATAGTAAACTTTTTTATTATTGAAGGCGGCTATGGCAGGCATGAGTGCTGATGAAATCAAGAAACGTCAGGAATATTTACGTCAGCAACGTGACAAATTGTTAGCGATGAAAAAAGCTGAACGTGAAAAACAACTTTTATCAGCTGAGAAGAGTAATCCAGGACGACCAATGTCATCACGGGCAGCTAGGCAATCCCTTCAAGGGGTTAAAGGTGATGAGGCAGAAAAACCCAAGCAATTGTCAGAAGAGGAACAGAAGAAAATAGAAATGAGGCGAACGATAGCCAACAAACTGAAAGCTGAACTGATGGGAGATAACTGATAATTTTGTTAAATTTTGGGAAACGTTTTGCAATCAACTATTTAAGCTTTAAATGTCTCTTTTTACGTTGTTTCTATATTGTGATGAGATATTTTTGTTTGCTTTATAAAAGTACAGGTCTCAAACATCATAAAATTTTATTACAATTTTATGTTGTTTTATTAGAATTTCTTTTTATAATATTGTTGTATCAGGGTTTTTTTTCTGAAAAAAAATATTTACATTGTAAAATTATTATGGGTTTCAAATCAATTTTGTTTTGTGGATTTTTTTTCTATTAAAATACATGTAGTTGAGAACTACAAAATGAAAATGATTTAAATTGAAATTATTTTGTTCAATCTAAAGTATTCTTAAAACAAAGTCTAATTTTAATTGATCAATAATAATTGAATTAATTTTTATACACTTCTTTTAATTAATTAATTTAATTATAGTTAATCAATTTATCTGCACAAGGCAGATGACCTTTAACTTGTGCCTTAGCAACTTGGTTGACTACTGGTTATTTTGAATAGTTTCTAATATACATGTATAGGAGGTGTAGCATATTGAATGGATTTCACTACATTGTGTAAAACACTTAAGCTAAAAGCACACAATCCCTATTTGTAACTGCAAATAGCTTCCATTTTGCCGAAATATAAATATATTTACTGGGATGCATCATAATAAAAAAAAAATTTCCTAAACATATAAAAGCACTTCATTAAAAGATTAGATTTTTACTTGTGAAAAGAGTAAAAAAGAAAATTGCCATGAGATTCGTGTATGTAATGTATACAGGTACAACTTGAGAGTCCATGATTTATTTGATACATAATCAAGACAAGCCACACACACGTTACCTCTGCCATATCTTTTCTTTATAACAATGATTTTAAGATTTTTTAGAAAAATTGAACTTGTGCATCAACCATTTTGAACTAAAGGCATGTAATTCTCGTGAATTCACTCGATTTATTTTTATTAAGTAACATCCACTTAGAAATTAGCTGCAAACGGCTTCAATAAATTACTCTCAGATGAGAACAGGAGATGGGAACCCAGGTTTTATGTCGTAGCTGTCATACACTCCTAACAATGTTAAACTAGATGGTTGTTCTGTGATAATAATACTGTGATATGGCTCATACATAACCCATTACAGCGCCCAGAATAAGATAAAATTTTGATGTTATCTTCATCTTTATTATCTCTCCACCATTCCCAATACTTTAGTAAGCGAGAAGTCAATTTTTGTAAACAATGGCCATATCCTTAAACTTCACTGTACCCAATTTATCCAATGTAAACGACAAGCTCCTGAACTGAACGTACATATAGACAAATGTATCTTTAAGAAGAAGTTAATATTTAACAAAATATAATTACACTAAACTGATATGTAAGCCACAATTTATATTATGACAATCTCTTAACTTAACTGGGCCCACTGTGGCAGAATGGTCTAAGTTGCTCTTTGTCTATTGACAACTTACCTCTCACTGCAGAGTTTGTGGGTTTGGGTACTGCTCGCTTAAAAAAATGTGAGAAAGTTTGGTAGTTACTTCTATGTGGACAGTGGTTCTACCCATACTCAATGATGTTGTTGAAAATGGTGTCTAACCCATTCATATTAACTTTCAGGTCATGATATTGTTTTACAAGTTTTTTACCAATAATAGCCATATAAATGTTCACATGTCAGTTACTGTATGTCATTAATGTTCACTTGTCAGTGACTGCAAGTCATTAATGTTCTTTTGTCAGTGACTGTAAGTTATTAATGTTCACTTCTCGGTGACTGCAAGTCATTAATGTTCATTTGTCAGTGACTGTAAGTTATTAATGCAGAGTAATTTTCTACATACACAGCTACAATAGTTTATTATATAAACTGTAATTTTCTACATACACAGCTGCAATAGTTCAGTATATACACAATAATTTTCAACATACACAGCTGCAGTTGTTCAATATATACACAATAATTTTCTACATACACAAATACAATAGTTTATTATATAAACTGTAATTTTCTACATACACAACTTCAATAGTTTATTATATAAACTGTAATTTTCTATATAAACAGCTACAATAGTTTATTATATAAACTGTATTTTTTCTACATACACAGCTGCAATAGTTCGTTTTATACACAGTAATTTTCTACATACACAGCTGCAATAGTTCAGTATATACACAGTAATTTTCTACATACACAGCTGCAATAGTTCAGTATATACACAGTAATTTTCTACATACACAGCTGCAATAGTTTATTATATAAACTGTATTTTTTCTACATACACAGCTGCAATAGTTCAGTATATATACACAGTAATTTTCTACATACACAGCTAGCCGGGCCCGATTAGCTCAGTCGGTTGCGCGTCTGACTATCAACCCAGGTGTCGTGAGTTCGAATCCCTGCTCGGCAACAGTCTCCGTGATGATTGATATATGACATTGTGTCTCATTATCATTCGTCTCCCACCGCTGATTCAAGTGGGAGAGTTATCAGTTACTTGCGGAGGTGGGGTGTGCTCAAGTACTGGTTAATCTCAGGAATCAGTGGTTAGGTTAACTGATCGTCTGTTAGCCCTCGATGGCATAAAAATGACGCTAAATATTCAGACAAACAAACAAACAATACATACACAGCTGCAATAGTTCAGTATATACACAGTTATTTTCTATATACACAGCTGCAATAGTTTATTACAATAACTGTAATTTTCTACATACACAGCTACAATAGTTTATTATATAAACTGTAATTTTCTACATACACAACTACAATAGTTCATTATATACACAGTAATTTTTATATAAATGTGCTGAATAACTGGTTTAAATTGAGGGAATCGTTGTATAATATGGAAGTATACATTGTGTTGCAACCGTGTTTAGTTATCATGAAATGTGCAATGCTATAACGTATGTGGCATTAACCAGTTGTTCGAATTAGCCTGTTAGTGTTTTATAAATGTGTGCAACATTTTGCGTGTTTTCTTCACTATTTTATGTAAGAATGTGTCAGTTTTTGATTTCCATGGTATGCAAGCATCAATATAACTATGTTAAACTCCAGTGTCTTGCTGAAACATTTTCTTCCAAATGTACTATTATTCACTCCAGCCTTTAATATTTTAACTATCTGTAAATATGTGCAGGATTATGCTTGTTCTATTATCTTTATAATATATTGTTCTTGTTTTTGTGCTTAAAAGGACCAAGTTAGAATAAATGATTTGATAATACTCCCTTTAAAATAGTATGCAATATATAATACAACAGATGATACAGTTTTCTATGAAAATCTGTTGTTTTGCTCTAATGAAAAATATTATGTTAATTCGATTTTAAGATCAAGACAATTGAAGAGATAAAATTTACCATTAGGAGATTTAGATAGACGGAGTTGTTAATTTTTTTTTTCATATTTAACTATGAATGCAGTTGTGTGTTTGGTATTAGATTCTTATTTGTGTACTAAAGTATCTTTTTGTTTCCTCACTGCTGAAATTTCACATGTATGAAATCCATTAAGGTTTTATTTATTACTTTTATTAAATAGTTTATACAGAACTGTAAAACTCGAGGTTGAATTCCAGTTTGATTTAGGAATATGTTAATGTGTACATGTATGTAATGTTTTTGGGGAAAGAATATGACACTCAACTATGCAGAGTTCCCCACAAGTTGGAATTCAAGTGTTGGGGTAAGAGCGCACACACTCAAGGGTCTGCCCCAAAACATTTTAAAGCGATGTGTAGAACCCTTATTTAAATAGATTCACAATTGGTTTAAATCAGTAAAAGTCATTAGATTTAGTATGTTTCATTTCATGCATTAAAATAAGAAAAGATATGTTAAGGAAAAGGAAGATTTAAAGAAATAAGCTTTTGAAAGATATCAAGCACTGGGGGCATACCATTTTTGCCATTCAAGTGCTGGGGTGCCCCTGTGCTTAAAAGGCTTGTGGAGAAGCCTGCTATATACATTCTACTCGAAAAGAAACTTTACACTTTTTATTTCACTTGTGTAGGTCCTCCGTGGCCGAGTTGTCTAAGGCGCCGTCTCAAGATCACTTACCTCTCACCGCTAAGGTCTTAGGTTCGAGTCCAGCTCGCTCCAAAAACTTTATGTGAGAAAGTTTCCAGTTATTGCAGAAGGATGGTGGTTCTACTCAGTCTGAGGTCTTCCTTCACCAGTAAAACTGGATATGCCATATATAACCTGAAATGTGTTGAAAATGGCGTTAATCCCCATTAAAAAATAATAAAATTTCACTTGTATGTGATTGATAAAGGAAAATAATTGATTTTTTATACATAACAAGATCAGTACTTTTTTAATAAAATGTTAAAACATAACAAAAGTTTATTTACAATGTTTTGACTTTGATTTCAAACGCGACTTTCCAATTACTCCATTTTCACAGTCAATATGGACTGCTATGCATTACTCGCATTGTCACTCAGTCTACCCATTCGTTAGTTGTTGCTGTTTAACTCGTCTTGTAATTTTGTTATACTTGACATGTGTTGTAACCATGAGTGCAGCAGTTTTTCATGTGAAATTCACGATAGGCTGAGCGCGGACTCATCTTGTTTCATAATATCCGTGCATTGCGCGCATGCACAGACATACAATAAAAAAAAAAAAATGGCAATGGATGCCCAGTTGATAATTCAGCATAAATATATATTAATTAAATTGGATATGCAATGTAACAAATATACAGGAAACAAAACTGTAGGGTTTCTTTTGGAGTTAAGTGTATATTTATGTCCAGTGGTTTGAATCGTGTATAATTTTTTTATATAAAACCTGCCCCAGAGCCATCTTGCGGCTCTCATATTGCAGTTGGGGCTTTATCACTCCTTTCAACAACCTTTTCATGTAAACCAAACCATTTTTCTTATATAGCACTTCCATGCTCAACTGGTGTGCTCTAATGCAGTGGACTGTATGTTCGCGACAGGTCATAGTCACAACTACCTGTCATTTTCATTATTTCAGTTAACATTTTTGTAAACCAGACTTCAAACTGTAACACATACAATGGCAAAGATTGTCAAAAAACAGGATCACATTACTGCCTACATTTGATTTAAAAAGATAGTCGTTAAATTTATGAATCTGAAATTATGTGAATTATCATTGGTCCTTCGTGGCTGAGTGGTGCAAGGCGTCATTGCAGGATCACTTACTTTCAAGGCTGAGGTTGTAGGTTCCAAGTCTTTGTTCATCCAAAAACTTCATTTGTGAAAATTTGTTAGTTACTTGTGGAAGGACATTGGGTTCTATTCAGATTCATTCTTCGGTATTCCTTCACCAAGAAATCTGAATATGCTATAATTTATATAGCCTGAAATGGTTATAAACCATATTGAAAAAACTTTTTGCAAATTAAAGAGAATAGCTTTTTTTCCTTTTAGGTAAATGCAAATAGAATATGTGCTGTAGAGTTTATTTGCAAGTGGCCAATTGCAGGTTCACCTCACAATCAAATCAATACATCATGCCTTATAAAGAGAAATGTCTTTCATACGCCCACCCACACATTATAACTAAACAAGTCTATACCATTGATACTGATACACAACTGCTTTTTGCATAGAAAACAAGTCATGTAGTATTATAATCATTCAAAATAGTTTTACACTTGTAGAATTTACCTGAACTTTCAAATAAAATCTATGGGCAATATATCATGTGACTATTATCGCATCAAACAAATGCATATACAAGTATGGGCCAGATACTTTGTAGTACTAATGTCATTATGTTTAGCTGAAGGCTCCTGTGGTCTAAGGTGGTCCCTACAGCTGAAATAGTGGATTCTAGCCCAGCTTAGTCCAACCTAATGTGAGGATTTTGCCAGTTTTTTGTGGAAACGACAGTGGCTCTACTCTGATTCATTCTGAGGTTTTTCTCCACCAATAAAGCCCGATATTTTGTGTACAACCTGTCATGTGTTAATGTATTTATTATAATTACATGTATAACAACTAATGCTTAAAAAGATTATTAATTATTATTAATGATATTCAAAGTACCCTTGGAGATTATATGGTATTAATCAATCTATAGTATGTTAATATAGGTTTACAAAAATGTATAGGGTTTATAAGTGATATATAAATATCTAATACCATTTTTATCTCTTCCTTCTGTGTTTTAAAGGGATACTGGCTAGTTGGATTAAAATGTGATATATAATAAACAGTTTATGAGAATTTGATTATTAATATACATGTATATGTTAAGCAAGAGAATGTAGATTTCTTTTTGAAACGCAGTACATAATACTGTATTATATTGGTTAAATGTTTGCGTACATAATCTTAATTAACTATTTATAAATGAAGATATGTTAAATATATGTTGATTTCCATATTGAATTCATCTCTTTGTAACTGTATATAAACTATGTGACCCAGCTTCACCAATAGCCGATTTAGGCAAACAGTTACTTAAGGTTTTATTTTAGCTTTGATTTTTGTGAAATATTCTTGTGCTCTTGTTTTTTTCTCACTGTTTACCAGCTATCAATCATTTCCAGGATCACATTTCATGTACTATATGCTGCGTTTCCTTTGACAAAACTACTTATTTGAAACAACGGCAGTTATTGAAGATATTGTTTTTCTAATTCTATATGTTCAGCATGGGACCAATACAAGTATAATTTTTAAATATATTGCTTGAATACATTGTATGTATAAATGTTATCAAGAAAGTTCTGTCTTTAGTTGTGATAAAACAAAACACAAATAAAACATATCACTATTGGCTAATGCCGTCCATTAAAAGATAATTTTATGTATTCTTGTATCTTGTATGTGCAATTGTTGTAATTTTTATGTACCGTCCATTTTTTGTTTACATTTAATTTAGTGGCCAGGTGTCATACCAATAACACTATGTACGAGTATAGTGACAGATAGTTGATGACATTTCTTTGGTTTTTATGTTTCTGTGAAATATAACTTACATTTGTTGATGAGACCAACATTAAAATAATGTTTGTTAACTCTCTCTCTCCTGGTCTTAGTATCCAAATTAGATGAATATGTATGGAAATATATTGAAATATATTTCCATTGTAGTCGGTGTACAATTTGATATCATAAGTATTATCATTAAAAAACAATTACTGGCATACATGTATATGTAAATTACTGGCATATACGTAAATTACTGGCATATATGTAAATTTTCTTAGGCAAATTTAAAAGAAATTAATATTGTCTTCAAAATCTGACAAAAATATTTTGAGTGGGTAGCTTTTTATGGTTAGGTAGGGAGAGAGCAAGCAAACGCTATTTATTGGTGTATTTTGTACTGTACTTTTCTTTCTACTTTGTTGTAAAATAACTGTCTAAGTTATTTTTTATTTTACCAAGAAGCACTTTGGTACAAACCGATACCTGATAACACTTGAGTAAATATGGTTGCTGAATGGTTCAGTGTTATTTTTATATTTTGAACACTGACTGGATGAATAAATGTTTTCTATTTTGTTGATGAGTAAAGGGTATGTACTCAATACACAGTGTACAAAAAAATCAAAAAAATCTTTGTAGTCTTCGTGGGTTTTTGTGAGACCATAAACTAGAAGTATGATTTTGGCACATGTGGTGACTAGTTTTGTCACTTAAAATTTATCCCAAGAAGTGCAAGAGTATACCATTGAACATTAATAGTCGCAGTTGTGGATTATGGATAAACCATAAATCTTGAATGACTGATTGCTTATAATTCTGGTTATAGTTTGAAAAACAAACTTTATGTGAAATTCTTAATCAAAGATCCACTGGACCAGATCCATATGGTAATAAAAAGAACCAAATCTCCAAGGCAACACTATTTAGTCTCAGGATCAGGCCATTTTTATGCCATCAAGAGCTAACAGACAATTAGTTAACCTGACCACTATTTCCTGGGTTTCTGGAAGGTTAACCAGTACTCAAGCACACCCCATCTCCACAATTAACTAATAACTTTCCCACTTAAATCAGTGGTGGAAGACGAATGACAATGAGACACAATAATCACTGGCAAGGCAGGGATTCTAACTCACGACTCTGGATTGATAGTCAGATATGCTACTGACTGAGGTAACTGAGTCATGCCAGGTTGATTTATATTCAAAGGAGATGAATATTCAGGTAAAATTAAATAATGTATATTTTTTAGTCATCCTAATTCTAATTTATCCATGAAAAAAAATTCAAATGGACTGGTTTATAAATAAGGAGATAATTTTAGGAATCATCTAAGATTTTTGCATGAAAATTAGACACCTACAGGTGTTGCATCAATAAAGGTTTGAGCAAATGTTATGTATAAGGGTTACAAGCAGTGTTCTGATGTAAGTTGATGTACAGTTAAGTTGAACTCGAAATGAAATCCATGAAATGTTAATTTTTAAAAAATTTAAAAACTGAATTGATGCCAATGAAACAGATTGAAGATGATTTACTAGTATCTGGACTCAAATATGCATACACATGTCTGTAACTGTACAAACTGGTGTAGCCTTGGACATTTTGAACTGTCTGTAAAATGCACCTCCATTTAATAAAACTCTGTTAGTAATTATGGAGAATGTTTGATTAAATAACGAGTTATTTTTTGCTGTTACCAATATAACTACAAAATGGGTATAATATTTGTGGTTGTATACACCAAACTAAAAATAAATAAAACAAACACTACATTACGACTTAGTTTTAGACTTTTAATTCCAAGTTTTGTGTTTTAATGTCTCATTCCCCACCCCCACAAATGCTTACAATGTCGAAACTATTCAAACATTTGATAACATTTTATCCCCCATGAAATAATACAATGTGAAAACTACTTAAAACATTTGATATTAAACATTATATTCCCCCCACAAATTCTTACAATATCAAAACTATTATAACATTTGACAACACTTTATCACTGTCTCATGAATCTTACAATACCAAAACTATTCAAACATCTGATAACATTTTATCACTAACAAATTCTTAAAATAACAAAGCTATTCAAACATTTGACGAAATTAATGCATAGCAATTTTTCCCCATACAATACAAATCTGTATTTAACTACAGGTGAGTAACAACTGTACTACAGTTGCTTTAATAGTATTAAAATGAGACATAAACATACATGTATAAACACGGTGAAATCATTTGTGTAAGTATTTATTGTGTAAACAGGCATATGACCATGCATCTGCAGCACTTTCCTGTCAATTCAAATACTGACATCAAGATCAAACCTGACCTGAAGCCAGGCAGTAGTGCAATGGAAAGTGTTGGACACTCACACCAGAAGTCGGGAATTGGATCACAGTCTATCCAATGACCCCCTCAAAAACAACACCTAGTAATGATTCTACCCAGGATATGGTTTTTAGAGCAATTCAGAAAAGCTCTGAGCTACATATAACTTTGCAATCAAATTAAAACAATTGGTATAAAATCTGATCTGGTTCTGAGAGACGCTTAATTGACCTTTAAATGGATTGTCTGCATCTTTAACATCTCTGTTATGCCTCTTTATTTTACAGTACTATTTACGTTTGATGAAAGGCTATTTTGGGTTGATATTCAAGCTGTATATTATTGTAGTATGAGGCGTTCTTCATATATTTGGAAGTAGAACTCTGGGCCATGTCCATCCAAATTTGTTTTGTTACTCTGAGTTTGATAGATGTGCTGAAATTTTTCATTTAATATACTATATTTGCTTATCTACAACTAATTTTTCTTATTTACAGCCATATTCCAATTAACCAACACAGATGAGCTTCACACAAAGATAGTTTATCAATTGCACAATCATGTCTTCAGTTCATATAGCGTTTTGTCTTGCCCTTATGCCGTTTGTGTTCTTTTTTATCTCTGGCATCGCCATGTTCATCCGACTTTCTCTTGGCACCTTCTGATGATGTTGGAATATTAGCACTGGTTTTAGCAGCATCTGTAGTTTATAAAACATTTTTATGCATATATTTATGGCTGTATTGTTTCTGGGGCATCATAAACCCTTACAAGAAAAGAAAATGTAGTTTCAAAACTTGTGCATGTTATTATTATTGGCTTAAAATAATTCCATTGAAAAATGATTGCTCTACTTTTTAAGTACATTTTTAATGATAAAAGTTATGTCGGATATTATACATTTAGCAAAAAGGGGGAACATCTTTTTCATTTTTTTAAGACGGTGTGATTATTCCTGTATTTAAATACTGAACTTTAGGAATGATTAGATATTTGGTTATTGTCTCCCTTTTTTTCTAATGAAAGTTTGGGAACATACATGTAGCAAACATGTATCAATGGTCCCCATTTGTTTTTCTATTACAATTTACCAGGCTTAATTGTGCGACAGTTTTGATGAAATAAATTGAAACTTAATCAACATAAAGTGCACATGTGTATAACTATGTATCTCGGTCTTTCTTCGAAAAGAAGAGGAGTAATTAACACATAACTGTTCAGAACAATGATTGATTGAATATTTAGCGCTATTTTTATGCCATCAAGGGCAAACAGACGATCAGTTAACCTAACAACTGTTTCCTGGGTTTAACCAGTACTCGAGCACACCCCATCTATGCAAGTAACTGATAACTTTCCCATTTGAATCAGTGGTGAGAAACGAATGATAATGAGACACAATGTTGTATTTCAATCATCACGGAGACTGTTGCCGGACGGGGGATTCAAACTCACGACCCCTGGATTGACAGTCAGACGCGTAACTGACTGAGATAATCAGGCCTGGCTGTTCAGAACAAAGAGACAACAGAAATAAATTAATCATACTGTTGACAACTCAACAGAACAGCTTATTAGAATTTTTCACATATTTTTGGTTAAAATTCCATCTGGATAGTTTTTAAATGTTACAAGATTCTTTCCAAATTAAAAGTCATGAAAATCTTTTTTTTTTCAATATATCAAACACATCAAATTATCATTTTTAACTGAATGAATTTCACATTTTTATCACAGTCTGTTTAAAGAAGTTACGGTACATTATATAATTTACATCATAGGTATATTTCGTGTCATATCAACATTGAGTTTACACATGTTTTGTCTTATACATGGATTGTAGGTTCAAGAAACATCCCTATCAGGTGTAACAAGTGAATGTCCGTCTGGTATGTAGAATACTTTAGGCATGCCAAACTTCTAGGTTTGTTATCTATAATTGTTTAATAAACATTATCCCAGATGGTGCTTGCGCAGATTCCGCAATATTTTCTTTGATTGTGAAACAAGTTCTTACAACTTGGGCAAATCATGTCTGAAGTCTTACTGGTTATTAGAACCAGTACTAAGCATACGCGGAAAAGTGTCTTTCTCAAGGACACCACACAAAGCCTTGGCAGAGGATCAAACCCACAACCCTCCAATCATGGGTTCAGTGCTCTACCACTGGACCACGCGCTCAACATAATGTTTTCACTACTACACTAAATGGATGTTTTTTCAATAAGATGGTCATTAAAGAAATTAACCATTTTGGGGCTGTTGAATAGCGGTGTATTCGGCGTGTAGAATATGTAATACAGAAAACAATATTTTACTAGACTTTAGTATACAAAAGCTAATCATCATAACACATTAAATAGAAAATCAATGCATGTCAATTATTCATTGATACAAAACAAATAAGTGTTTGTTTAATAAGTAAAAGATTTAAAAGAGCAATGTAATTATTCTCTGAACTCAAATATTAAGAGAATTTAATCTGATGTGTGTCATATAGTACTATAATATAGAGCAGAAGATACAGTATTACCTGACAGTATAAAACAGCAGTAACGGTTTTACCTGGCAGTTTAGAGCATAAGTTACAGTATTACCTGACAGTATAAAACAGAAGTAACGGTTTTACCTGGCAGTATAGAACAGAAGTTACAATATTACCTGACAGTATAGAGTAGAAGTTACAGTTTTACCTGACAGTATAGAACAGAAGTTACAGTTTTACCTGACAGTATAGAGCAGAAGTTACAATATTACCTGACAGTATAGAGTAGAAGTAACAGTTTTACCTGACAGTATAGAACAGAAGTTACAGTTTTACCTGACAGTATACAGCAGAAGTTACAATATTACCTGACAGTATAGAGCAGAAGTTACAATATTACCTGACAGTATAGAGCAGAAGTTACAGTTTTACCTGACAGTATAGAGCAGAAATTACAGTTTTACCTGACAGTATAGAGCAGAAGTTACAGTTTTACCTGACAGTATAGAGCAGAAGTTACAGTATTACCTGACAGCATAGAACAGAAGTTACAGTTTTACCTGACAGTATAGAGCAGAAGTTACAGTATTACCTGACAGCATAGAACAGAAGTTACAGTATGACCTGACAGTATAGAACATAAGTTACAGTTTTACCTGACAGTATAGAGCAAAAGTTATAGTATTACCTTACAGTATAGAGCAGAAGTTATACAGTATTACCTGACAGTATAGGACAGAAGTTACAGTTTTACTTGACAGTATAAAGCAGAAGTTACAGTATGACCTGACAGTATAGAGCGGAAGTTAATTTTACCTGACAGTATAGAGCTGAAGTGACAGTATCACCTGACAGTACAGAGCAGAAGTTACAGTATTACCTGACAGTGAACAGCAGAAATTGCAGTTTTACCTGACAGTATAGAGAAGAAGTTACAGTATAACCTGACAGTGTAGAGCAGAAGTTACAGTATAACATCACAGTATAGAGCAGAAGTGACAGTTTTAAATGACAGTATAGAGCAGAAATTACAGTATTACCTGACAGTACAGAGCAGAAGTTACAGTATTACCTGCAGTATAGAGCAGAAGTTACAGTGTTTCCTGGCAGTATACAGCAGAAGTTAGTATTACCTGACAGTATAGAGCAGAAGTTACAGTATTACTTGACAGTAAAGAACAGAAGTTACAGTATTACCTGACAGTATAGAGCAGAAGTAGTAGTATTACCTTCAGCAGCATTGTCATTTAAAGTTTTCTGGGCTGCCTGCCAGAGGGCACTTTTCACAAATCTCTTTGACGCCTTAGCATCTATCTTTGGAGCTTTCTCTCTGTCCTGTATTTCCTTAACTCTGTTCATGTAACTCCTTATTCTGTCCTGATTGTATATAGTCAAAACAATAATTGACCAAGTTCAGATTATTACAAAAAAAAGGAAGTAATTCTATCAAAAATAAACAACAACCCAGAGTAACACGGCTTTGAGCATTGCACTTGTGCGTTACAAGAGTAATAAGTTTAAATGAATCATTTTCCATTCTTTTCAAGTTGTGCTCTGGACAAGATAGCAGGTAGAAGGAGAGACAAATCTATACGCTCCTCGAAATTTACGAGGAACATAATAAAGTTTTTAAGGTATAATCAAAATCATATGGCATATATTTTCTTCCCATATCAAGCTTTGCATGAACATGCTTGTATAACTGGTGTTCAGTTCATAATTCTTTGAAATATGACTTTATTTGGAAGTAAACAAATTAGCGGAATACACAGCTTATTGCAATACATTATTTGGAATTTTAATACAAACATTTGTTTATTCAGAAGAATTTGGGTCTTCTGTGGCCTTATGACCACTTATCTTTCGCTGGTGAGGTTGTGCGTTCGAATTAAGCTTGGTCCAAAACTTAATGTGACGGTAGAAGGATGGTGGTAGATGCCATCCGAGGTCTTTCTCCACCAATACAACTGGATAATATGCTATATACATGTATAATCTGTCCGGTGTTGAAAAGCATGTAAAGCCACCCACCACCCTTGAGAAGAATAAGTTATTACTTTTGTAACAGTTTTCAAATGTAAATAATTTGATATACCAATAAATGTGACAAACAGTTAATATATATATATATATTTATGTGTACAATGTATCATATTTAGGCATTTTCGGTTAATTTGCCTATATTTTTGTACTGGAGTGCATTGCCAGAGCAGATATTTAAAAAACCGTCAACATACCAGCTCTTGTTTGATTCCATGATCTTTTGGATTAACACCACAGACATTCAAGTACACTGTAAAGATAAAACAAAATCATAAATGGATGGTATCAAAATTGCATGCACTTTACTTGGATTTCTAATAAACGTCTGAGACAAATAAATATTAAAGAACACAAATGATAACAAATGGATAATGTATATCAAGTTTTCTCTTCTTGGTTTTAAACTGACTAAATCAGTATATTAATGTCAGAGTAATGGCTCTTGAATTGTCACAAAATCATTATTTGACCTTGTGTGCATCTAACACTTGCAGTTTTCATTTCATCTTTGAAAGACTTACACAGTTATTATGTAACCATAATATACTGAACAAGTTCTTGAACTGGCCAATCAGATAAATATTGTCAGAGTTATGACCCTTGAAGTGTCAAAAATTGTGTGTATTTGATGTGTGCACTCTTGCACTCACAGTTTATATTTGATCTGCATTAAACTTACACAGTTGTTATGTGACAATACTATCTTTGACAAGTTCTTGAACTGGCCAAATTGGATAATAAATGTCAGGTGTTATGGTCCTTGAATCTACAAAAATTGCATTATATGAATTTATGTACACTCTAGCACCTGTAAAATTGCCTTCTTTGGCATTGTCTCCTCTGCTGCAGGTGAATGATTTAGGGCCAATATGTCCCACATGTTTGCACATGTAGTGGTGCATTGATATGTAAAATTTACATAATTTCTTTTAAGTGTTTTTTTTTGTGTTATTTAAATAAGCACTCATGGCAGAAAACAGTACTTGAAGCTAAAATCTAGAACAAGGAAACGTTGTGTACTCTACTAAAAACTAAAAATTATTTGTTGAAAGATTACGAGATACGTACATTTAACACATGCAAAGTAAGTACCGGTAGCCTGGAAAGGGGAATGTAAACTTGGCTATATACATATAACTTCACATCTCACGAATATTCAACAAACAAAGTTTAGTTCTTATATTTTCTATTAATGCACTCGATGAACATCAACTTGTTCTGTTTGACATTTATCTAGCCCCGGTAAATATTTAAATTTGATGAGTATTACGGTAAAAATTAAGCCATTTGTTGACTAACCATTGCCTCATGATGGAAAAGCTGTTAATAGTTGTTATGATTTTGACATTTCGATCAAATGCAAATTTATCTCAAATAAGGTTGACTTTTTGTACAAATATTCCCAAAGTATAAAAATGAAGGTTTCATGGATTTCATCAGAGATAAATGCCAAAATTCTACATAGTTTTATTGAAGCCTTCAAGTAGTTAGGTCACAAATGTAAATAAAGTCATACAAATACAAGCTACAAACATTTATAACTAAGAAAATAACTTACTCCAAAATAATGAGTTGATGGAATATGCTGCAACCAAGTCTAGCTTTGCCTTGTCTAGAGTGCTGAGCTGTAATTGATATAAAATAAATGTTCAATCTCATTTTATCTGACCATTTACTAATATGTCACATTATAATATGAACAATATCATAAGCATTTTTTTTTTCCTGTAATGTGGTATGAGCAGTATTTCATACTTCAGCTGCTCTGCATATGGCAATCTGGAAGTGTCATATAAACATTGATTTATGTGGTAAATAACATTTAACACGCATGCACACAGGGAAGTGATATCATCAACACAAACATGACACAACTGCAAACACGTGGTGGGTACCTCTAGAGTGTTGTGGTGAAAATGCACAAATATGAGTGACATTTTCCTGTAGTGGCATCTTATGAGGAATTCTCAGCCCTGAAATTGAATTCTCAGCTCTGAAATTTATATTTTCCACCCCCTGTAAAAAAAGGTATGCGTGTGCACTGTGAAATATTGAGAGAATAGCGAGAAAATATAAATGGCCTCGAACCAAGGTTTGTCTCGATTTAGGGCCCTTCTACAATATGAACTAAAAAATAAATTTCAGGACGAAGCCCTTGTGTTTGTGTTGAAAATGGTGATAAAAATCCATGAAAAAATTTGATTTAATGATTCTTTTCTTTTTAAAAGAAATCGAGACAGTGGTCTTAGAGGCAGAAACATCAGACCATCAATGTAGAGTATGAAGTTATACTTGGTTTTAGGTAAAAAAATAACGATCATTATAAAATACTTGGTTGAACCAAATAATTATAATATAGAGAAGGAAAAGCAACTGATTGAGTTTTGTGAAAGCTCTCATATTCACGCAAAATCTCGCAACATCTCATTTTCAATTATCTTAACTTCCTTTCATCTCAGGAACACAAATCAAAATTCTTACATTGCAGACTGAAATTGTCATCAAACCAATACCATTCCCATAAATTTGTGTTAAAAATTGTTGAAGCATTTGTGATTACAAAATTTGTATGTTACAGCTAAAATAACGACAAATAACAATAATTTTTCCTTCAAACCTCAATATTTTTAATTCAACTTTCAAGATCATTTTGCGTGATAGAAACATGTTTAAACATCTAGGATTACACACAACTTAGTTGATCAATTGGCTGTGAATTATTTATGATTAATTTGCAAATTACGAATTCTTCGTTTGCTGTTTCATCAACATTTAGTCAGGAGATGCAAGTTTCCTATCCTTCTATACATAACACAAGTCCTTGGCGGAACTAATTTTAGACGAAACAACCATACCTTAGCATTTAATTCAACTTGCGACGCATTCAAAAGTGGTTCGAATTTATTTTCTACATCTGAAAGTGCTTTATCAAACGCAGATAGTTTTCCTTTCAACTCATGTGGAATGTCTGAACGTTTTTCATTGTCTGCCATGCTGAAAACAAGATTTTCATGGCAATTTCATAAACATCGTGTTTTTATCATTCGGCACCGTTTAGGATGAGAATATCGGCACGACCGTCGTGACGATTATTTTTTATCTGCACGACCGTCGTGCCGATTATATTCGTCATCGGCACGACGGAACATTTTAATTTACATAGTACATGAGTGAGGAGAAATACTGAATTGAGGGAATTAAGATTAGACAAGACGTGAAAGGAGTAAATAAAAAATATATAGACAAGACAATACATGCAACCAAAAATCAAAAGACGAGATAGTATAATACAACATGTAGAAGACAACACCTCACAAGACAACCCCTCTGACAATACCAGGGAGGCTGCCATATGAACACATCATGATAATACGAATTGTAAAAGGCATAACAGGGAATTTAGTCATACGTCGCTTGCAAATGCTGTATTAAGAGCAATAACTATTTGGAAAGCTGTACAGTTGAAGTTTTTTTTATTGGAAACAAATTATGGAAATACAACAACATTGCCTCTAAGGCATATACAAGTTTTTATTCAGGACATACCTTTTTAATACAGCAAAATAACTAAATCACAAGCATCATGTGAACTGGACATATTTTCAAATTTCAAAAATTATTCAGATGCTGTGAAAAATCTGTTTAATAAGTGACAAGTTTTATGTCCCCCTTGGACATATGTCTACATTACTTTAGGGCCAACTTGTTAACACCCGGAAAGCCGATTCATACCTCCGTAACGGGGACGTTGGTCCCCCAAATCCCCCAAAATGAGGACATTGTTTTCTAGAGCACATAGAAAGGGGACATATATACCATTCAATAGCTCAGCTGTAGTACACGTTATTGGTAGTATTAACTAAAGTTTCCAGTCTCTTCTATCGCCTCTTTTTTCATGTGAGATACTTAAAACGGGAACATGTCCTTATTACAACAGAGAGATAATTCTCCTTCTTTCTAAGGACGAGAGAAATTTAATATGGGGACATGTCCTTGTTACAACAGAGAGATTATTCTCTTTCGTCTGAGGACGAGAGCAACTTAATATGGGGATATGTCCTTGTTACAACAGAGAGATTATTCTCCTTCTTTCTACGGACGAGAGAAACTTACTATGGGGATATGTCCTTGTTACAACAGAGAGATTATTCTCCTTCTTTCTAAGGACGAGTGAAACTTAATATGGGGACATGTCCTTGTTACAAGAGATAGATTATTCTCTTTCGTCCCAGGACGAGAGAAACTTAATATGGGGATATGTCCTTGTTACAACAGGGAGATTATTCTCCTTCTTTCTTCTGACGAGAGAAACTTAATATGGGGACATGTCCTTGTTACAACAGAGAGATTATTCTCTTTCGTCCCAGGACGAGAGAAACTTGATATGGATATATGCCCTTGTTACAACAGAGAGATTATTTTCCTTCTTTCTGCGGACGAGAGAAACTTAATATGGGGACATGTCCTTGATACAACAGAGTGATTATTCTCTTTTGCCTGAGGACGAGAGCAACTTAATATGGGGATATGTCCTTGTTACAACAGAGAGATTATTCTCCTTCTTTCTAAGGACGAGTGAAACTTAATATGGGGACATGTCCTTGTTACAAGAGATAGATTATTCTTTTTCGTCCCAGGACGAGAGAAACTTAATATGGGGACATGTCCTTGTTACAACAGAGAGATTATTCTCTTTCGTCCCAGGACGAGAGAAACTTAATATGGGGATATGTCCTTGTTACAACAGAGAGATTTTTCTCCTTTTTTCTAAGGACGAGTGAAACTTAATATGGGGACATGTCCTTGTTACAACAGAGAGATTATTCTTTTTCGTCTGATGACGAGAAAACTTGATATGGATATATGTCCTTGTTACAACAGAGAGATTATTTTCCTTCTTTCTGCGGACGAGAGAAACTTAATATGGGGACATATCCTTGATACAACAGAGTGATTATTTTCTTTTGCCTGAGGACGAGAGAAACTTAATATGGGGATATGTCCTTGTTACAACAGAGAGATTTTTCTCCTTTTTTCTAAGGACGAGTGAAACTTAATATGGGGACATGTCCTTGTTACAACAGAGAGATTATTCTTTTTCGTCTGATGACGAGAAAACTTGATATGGATATATGTCCTTGTTACAACAGAGAGATTATTTTCCTTCTTTCTGCGGACGAGAGAAACTTAATATGGGGACATGTCCTTGATACAACAGAGTGATTATTTTCTTTTGCCTGAGGACGAGAGAAACTTAATATGGGGACATATCCTTGTTACAACAGAGAGATTATTCTCTTTCGTCTGAGGACGAGATAAACATAATATGGGGATATGTCCTTGTTACAACAGAGAGATTACTCTCCTTCTTTCTGTGGACGAGAGAAACTTAATATGGGGACATATCCTTGTTACAACAGAGAGATTATTCTCTTTCGTCTAAGGACGAGAGAAACTTAATATTGGGATATGTCTTTGTTACAACAGAGAGATTATTCTCCTTTTTTCTAAGGACGAGTGAAACTTAATATGGGGACATGTCCTTGTTACAATAGAGAGATTATTTTCTTTCGTCTGAGGACGAGAGAAACTTAATATGGGGGCATGTCCTTGTTACAACAGAGAGATTATTCTCTTTCGTCTGAGGAAGAGAGACACTGAATATTGGGATATGTCCTTGTTACAACAGAGAGATTATGTTCCTTCTTTCTAAGGACGAGAGAAACTTAATATCGGTATATGTCCTTGTTACAACAGAGAGATTATTCTCTTTCGTCTGAGGACGAGAGAAACTTAATATGGGGACATGTCCTTGTTACACCAGACATATTATTATCCTTCTTTTTGAGGACGAGATAAACTTAATATTGGGACATGTCCTTGTTACAACAGAGAAGTTATTCTCTTTCTGTCTAAGGACGAGGGAAACTTAACATGTCCTTGTTTCCACAGACAGAGTATTTCCTTCTTTCAAAGGACGGGAGAAACTTAATAGGGACATGTCCTTGTTACCACAGATAAATGATTCTCCTTTTTTCTATGGACGAGAAAACTGCATAAAGGGACATGGCCTTGTTACCACAGAGAAATTATTCTCCTTCTTTCTAAAGATGTGTCCTTTCTTTCAAGGATGCTAATGTATTGGCCTCCAAAGTGCCACACCCTTGCGTTTCAAAATTTATATAAATAAAGTTTGTAAAAAAAGAATGGTCTGGTAAACAACATTAAATAACTCTGAATAAAAAAAGATAACCATTGACGACCAGGTCTTCAAACTCCTCGACTTTTATGGAGTTTCGTGGGAATTGAACATGAGTTCTAGGATACTTAATCTTTAAATCGCTGTTCATAATATGTTGTAGTGTTCAGGTGCACGATTTTCATTCAGCAGCTCGAACTCTAATCTGCATTTAAAATGTTCATTATAGTTGTGTTATCCAGTCCTACGCCCAGGTCACGAGTTCAACGTATTCAGACCTAAGGTAAAATAAGGAACATTTGAAAAAGTAATAAAATTGGTAAAAAATATAGCGCTTCTATCTCTAGTTAATTTAATGATATTTGCAATGTAGCATTAGTAAATCGCTATAAATGAATATGAAAAGAAACGAAAGTACTTTATCTTAAAACTATTAAGTACCATGGCGGTGCTATGTGTTAACTAGCTTTAAACTGTATGTGAATGAAAATCAATAACCTGAACAATTTAGTCCCACCAACAAATTTTGATTAATAATCTTATGTATGTTGTTAAAAAACATCTTATATAGCTTTTAACTAAAACATGTTTATAATAAGTTTCTTATTAACTTGGTCAGCGTTTTCCTGCAAAACTCGGATTTGATCAGCGTTTTCTTCATATTTTGAACTGAAAAAAATAAGCTATTAAAACAAAATATTTTTGTTTGAACTGAAAAATAAGCTGTTAAAACAAACATACGAGTATAAATGTTTATGTACTTTATTCAAATACATACTTTGTTTACATAAAACATAACTTTAAATCAAAAAATGTTTACAACAAGAATATTACTGACTTGGTCAGCGCTTTCCGACTGTTCAGCGTTTTCTTCGCATAATTTGGCCAGCCCATAGCTGACGTTAGCTATGAAAGTCGCGTGTTAGAGTGACCCATGTGTATACTATAATATAAAAACCTTGGAGGGACATTTTGTCTTGGCTATTGTAAGTTATGACTTACAAATTATGGCTAACGACTTACGGCTTCTGTATTGCGACTAATGCACTCGCCAATAAATTGGCGCGTTTTATGCTGAAGATTAGCGAAGGAAGCCATATTTTCGAGAGTCTACTTTCCCATATCAGGTAAATAGTGAAATATATTTGTTAATTTATTTAGCCCATTGCTGTTTATTATGTCAGGCAATAGATAGTAATATACACATCTCGCGTTTGTATCATTGCTTAAATACAGTTTTGATTATTTACTAACACTCGGTTTATTTATTTTTTGTCTTTCAGAATCCAACAGAGGTGAACATTAATTGATTGTCCATTTTTGTCTGATCATTCTGTTCGGTTGTGTACTGTTGTTGTACCTAGATATCTGCCTTTATCTTTTTCGGATTGTTCGAAGACGATGCCGAAACGCCAACTTTA
Source organism: Panopea generosa (assembly GCA_029582155.1). Classification (NCBI taxonomy): domain Eukaryota; kingdom Metazoa; phylum Mollusca; class Bivalvia; order Adapedonta; family Hiatellidae; genus Panopea; species Panopea generosa. The sequence goes on along the minus strand of CM055897.1, from coordinate 30,094,376 downwards.
CACCACTGGAATTGATTTTGAATGTTGTTGGTCGTGAAATTCAGAGCAGCGGTCAATGCATAGGATACCGTGCAATGTGGCGCCTTTTAAAGAAAGACCGCAATGTACTTGGTAACCGTAATGATGTTATGACTACAATAACGGTTCTAGACCCTATTGGTGTTGAACTGCGTAAGGCACACGCACCGGCTACAGAGAAGGGACCGAACTATGTATGGCACGTGGACAATTATGACAAGTTTTAACCCTTCGGGTTTGTATACACGGAGCAATCGGTGGTTTTAATAGGAAAATTATATGGCTAGTTTCGGCAAGTAATAATAATCCAGAATTGATTGCAACTTATTACTTAAACGCCCTGAAAAGTGCTGGCAATGCTCCTCACCTACTTCGCTGTGATGCTGGCACTGAACACTCTGTCATATCTTTTTACAGCCATGTTTTCGTTATCAAGACAGGGATATACTTGCAGGTAACAGAAGCTTTATTGTCGGAAAAAGTACATCAAATCTGAAATTTGGCTTCATAAAGACGGAATTTGGACAAAATTGCACAGCTTTGGAATTGACATAATATAAGGTCATAAAAGAACGTTACGGCTCCAGATGGAAAACCTGACGTTTCATATTTTCTTCCAGGGTTCTATGCATCTCATGACTATGGTACGTACACAAGTCATAATTTAAAAGTCATAACACACAATAACTAAGACAAAATGTCCCTCAAGGGCTTCCATAGTATATAATAACGTGTATGAACATAACTGAAAAAAAAAATAACATTGAACTTGGTGTTGAATGCACCGGTATTTCAATTGAAAAACTAATAGTTATTATTTGAAAATGGTTTGTGTTTGCCTAATTACTATATAATCATAATAACAATAATAATAATACATGTCTGCTCAATTCAATCGTTACTTTTTATATTATGTGAACGATAATTACAGTAGTCCAAAAGTATGATGGGATGATGATGGTGTTGATGCTGTTGACAATGAAAATAATGATGATTATGATGCTGACGATGAGATATGTATTGATGAGTATTATTTTGATGTAGGTGATATAAATTATTTGGGATGATGATGATGATGATGATGATTATTGCTAATGGTGAAGTAGATGAGGACGATGATGAGATATATACTTATGAGTATAATGTTGATATAGGCGATAATGTATATTATTTGGGATGATGATGATGATGATGATGATATTGATGATTCATATGGGTATTGTGTTGATAAAGGGATAATATGTAAAATGACGATAATAAGATGATAATGATGGTGATATATACGAGTATTATGTCGATGTAGGTGACACTGTATAACGTTTGGGATGACGATGATACATATGTGTATTATAGTGATGTAGATGCTAAAGTATTATATTTTGACGATGGTGATGATAATGGTTATTATGATGATGATGATGATGATGATGATGATGATGATGATGACGATGATGATGATGATACACATAAATAATATATTGATATAGACGACGGTGTATACTGTCGGGATGATGGTGATACACTATGAGTATCTTTTCTGATAAAGATGAACATGTCCAACGTTGGAATGGTGATGAAGCTCATGAGCAATACGTTGATGAAAATAAGTATGTAATATTTTGGGATAGAAGTGAACATAGATACGTTTATGAAGCTGCTTACTTATATTGCTGGGTGAAGTATAACGTTGGGATGATGATGTTTCTTATCAGTATTATAATGAAGAGTATGAATTTAAGCGAAATGTTTGGATGATGTTTACCATTATTTTGTTGATGAAGCTGGGTGTGTTTAATTACACAGTACTAACGTTGCTTATAAGTATTGTAATGATGAAGTCTTTGTGCATAATGTAGGGATACTGCTTTTGATTAGTATGTTAAATCAGGTACTCATACAATACATTCAGATGATAATGATACTATTGGTTATTATGATGATGTAGGTGATTATGTATATCGGTGGAAGGAAGATATAAACTGTTGAGTACTATGTTAACTACAATAATTATGCGTATTGTTGGGATGATAATGATACTATTGGTTATTATGTTGATGTAGGAGATTATGTATATCGATCGAAGGAAGATATAAACTGTTGAGCACTATGTTAACTACAATAATTATGCATATTGTTGGGATGATAATGATACTTCTTATAGTGATGATGGGAATCAAGATTACAGTTGATTATCCTTCATTCAAGTTACATAATAAGTTATTTCTCACTCGTGATCAGTAATTATGAGTTAATAAAAATATTTATTGCCTCTTTTTTACCAAAACATGCTTCTTAAAGCGCTTTTTATTTTTTTCTTAAATACACTTCGATTAGGACGTTCTGGACTACCGCGAGAGAGATGGGGGGAACAAATGGAGCCATATAAATGTCATGCAATTTTGTGCTTGAAGATCGCATTTGTGTTGGTGTCGGATTTGTTTTTAATTTATCTTTCAACAATTTCATGACCAGTTTGAAAACGTACTCTGACGCCAACACTCTGTCGATCTGCATTAAATATAAGTTTGCAGCGTTGTTGCAACTATTAATGTTAATGTCACTGTACCAATGTCCATTGTGTCTTTTATCGTTGCTCATTAATATACACTGGAATTCACAATGTCATTCTGCGATTGTACACCCATACAGACACTTAATCAAAGGTAAAACATACACAGAAAATATAGACTTGACTAAATGCATTGCATCTATGATATTTGCGATCACTTTCCTAACTTGGCTATCGGTCATATTGTTGTTATCAGGAGATGTACACCCAAACCCAGGCCCCATTGAACTACTTACATCTGATACAAGCTCTGTCAGTAGTACTCAATCCACCTCATCTCATTGTAATTTCGAAGCTCTAGATCTTTCGAATAATTTGTCGTTAGTACACTACAACGTTCAGAGTATAAAGCACAAATTGGATATCATCTACTCCGAATTATATGGTTTTGATATACTTACTTTTACTGAAACATGGCTCGATGATTCTGTTTCAACTGATGATATGATGCTTCCTTCTTTTAACAAACCAGAAAGAAAAGATCGCATTGGAGACAACCACGGAGGGGTCATGTTATTCATTAAAGACACAATACACTACAAACGTAGACACGATCTTGAAATCAACCTACTTGAATGTATATGGGTCGATATATTACTCAATAACAAACGTTTACTATTAGGATTATTCTACAGACCTCCTAGCTCTAGCTCTGTTTACACCAATATAATTGAAGATTCTATTAACCTTGCAGTCGATACTGGTATTAAGGATATTATATTCACTGGTGACTTAAACTATAATATGCTAAGTAGTACTTCATCTACAAAAATAGATAATTTATGTCAACAGCTAGGTCTATACCAGACTATTACTGAACCAACTCATTATACTGAGAACTCCAAATCTTTGATTGATATTTTACTTTTAAGCAACAAAAACAGTTTGATAACATGTGGGGTGGCAGAACCTTTTTTAAACCAAGATATTAGATTTCACTGTCCAATATTTGGTGTTTTTAAATTTAATAAGTCGAAACAATTTACTTTTAAAAGACAAGTCTGGAAATATGAACGTGGTGATTATGCTTCATTCAAGAATGAAATTAACGAAACAAACTGGAATAATGTTATCACTGACGACATAAATGTGTATGCTAGCAACTTATCTGCAAAATTAAAGGACATTTCTTACAAATATATTCCAAATAAAACTGTTGTAATTAAACCACATGAGCCGAAATGGATTACCAGTGAAATAAAGCGCAATATTAGGGTTAGAAAAAGATTATACAAAAAAGCCAAGAGATTCAATTCAATTTATAGTTGGAACAGGTTTAAAAAATATAGAAATGACGTTGTCAAGCTTATACGCCAAACTAAAATGTTATACTACGAAAATTTAGCTTCTAAATTAAATTCACCGTCTCTTTTGCCAAAGGACTGGTGGAAAACATTAAAATCATTTATCAATTCAAATGATAAACCAGCTGTCCCACCACTAAACGATAATGGAAACATTGTCTCTGATAACAATACCAAAGCAAACATATTAAATAATTTTTTCCAGGAACAGACAATTCTTAATGATGACAATATTTTACCACCAATCATATTACCAAGTGATAACAATGATATCATTTCATTTATTAGACTATCGCCTAACGATGTAAGTAGTATCCTAAAAACACTGCCAACAGGCAAAGCCTCAGGTCCCGATGATATCAACAGTTACGTCTTGCGTGAAATAGCTTATGAATTATCGACGCCTTTATGCAACTTATTTAACGTTTGTCTGACCAAAAGTGTTTTCCCAAAAGTCTGGAAAGAAGCATTTGTATGCGCTGTTTATAAAAAAGGAGACCCTTCTTTGGTTAATAACTATAGACCTATATCACTGTTAAGCGTAATTGGCAAAGTGTTTGAAAGACTTATTTTTAAACACATGTATAATTTCTTTCGTGATACTAATTTTATTTCGTCATTTCAATCTGGTTTTGTTCCTGGTGATTCAACAATTAACCAGTTAACTTATCTGTACAATATGTTCAGTAAAGCTATTGATGACGGTAAAGAAGTTCGCGTTATATTTTTTGACATAAGCAAAGCTTTTGACAGAGTTTGGCACAAAGGTCTAATAGTCAAGTTAAAAGCAGCAGGAATGTCAAATCAACTTATAAATTTGCTAAATGACTACCTACAAGATAGGCAACAATGTGTTGTTTTGCCTGGTACCAAATCTGATTGGACATTAATCAAGGCCGGAGTGCCTCAGGGGTCAATTTTAGGTCCGCTTCTATTTTTAGTGTATATTAATGACATAGTATCTGATATCGCATCTAACATTCGTCTTTTTGCAGACGATACAAGCCTGTACTTTATAATCGATCATAATAACAATATAAACAATGCTGCACAAATTTTGAATTCCGACATCAACAAAATCACTGAATGGTCAAAACAATGGCTTGTAACTTTTAATCCATCGAAGACTGAATCGCTTCTTATATCTAGGAAACGTAATCAACCCGTCCATCCACCACTTTATATGCATAACCAACAAATATCAGAAGTACAATCACACAAACACTTAGGTATACTTTTATCAAACAACTGTACCTGGCACTCTCATATTCAATACATTATGGATAAGGCATGGTCAAGAATTAAAGTCATGAGAAAACTGAAATATCAGCTTGACAGAAGATCCCTGGAGACAATATATACATCTTTTATCCGACCACTGTTAGAATATGGTAACACAATCTGGGATAACTGCACTAATTATGAAAAACACGAGTTAGAAAAAATTCAACACGAAGCAGCACGTATTGCAACTGGAACAACAAAACTTGTATCAATTAATAACTTAAACACAGAAGTTGGGTGGGAAAGTCTAGAAACTCGAAGGACGAAACACAAATTAATTATTTTCTATAAAATGGTAAACCATATGACTCCTCCCTACTTATCTACACTAGTACCATCCCAAATAGGTGAAAATTCCCCGTATAATCTCAGAAATAGTTATGACCTACAAATTCCAAGTTCGAGAACAGCGCTCTACTATAATTCTTTCATGCCATCTGTTGTCCGTGATTGGAACAATCTACCTATTGAAACAAGACAAGCCGTTTCTATCAATGCCTTTAAGCACCAGCTAAATAAAAATCTTACCAAAACATCAAAACACTTTTACACAGGCACAAGAAAATGTCAGGTCTTGCATACGCGTCTTCGTACAAATTGTAGCACGCTGAAACAACACTTATTCCAAAAAAATATTGAAAATTCTCCACTATGTACATGTGGAGCAATTGAAAGTACAAATCATTACCTCCTCGTCTGTCCTATTTATCATGTCGAACGCGCTACACTTCTTGCATCAATCTCTCATATATGCACTGTTACCCTCAACACACTTCTCTTTGGAGAACCTCATCTCCTCCACAATACAAACGTCGAAATTTTTAAAGCTGTCCACAAATATATACTCTCGAGTAAGCGTTTTAATAACGAAAACTAAAAACTTATCTAACAACGCTGTAAAGCTGTAGACTTGTAAATAACGATAATCATAATAATAATAATAACAATAATAATTATAATAATAATTATTATAATTATAATAATAATAATTTATATGTTGCTGTCTGTTTCCCTTGGCTCGCTCGCTTTAGTCCTGAACTCGTCCACCTTTTTTTCTGTTTATTTTGTTTTTAATTCTAATTTATATGATTAATTATAAAATTTTGTTTTCTTTCAAAACTTAACAAGACATACAACTATCGATGTAAAAATCATATATCTTTTATAGAACTCTATTTTGTTAATATATCAAAACTAATCTAATGAATCTTCGCCACCTTACACAAATGTTTGTATAAGTTACTGAGGAGAGAAACTATATAAGAAATATTTTCTTTCGTTTCAATCCTTTTACTAAATATGTTGTGGAATATGCTGTACATAATTTATGAATAAATATGTTTAAACCAAAAGTATGATGGCTGATGTCTGCCATGTCATGTCGTCGTTTTGGCGGGGCGCTGTATCGATATACAAGTACGCTGTACTGATATACAAGTACGCTGTACTGACATACTAGTACGATGTCTTGGTATACAAGTACGCTGTATTGGTATACTAGTACGCTGTATTGATATACAAGTACGCCGTATTGATAAACTAGTACGCAGTGTTGGTATACTAGTACGCAGTGTTGGTATACAAGTACGCCGTATTGATAAACTAGTACGCTGTATTGATATACAAGTACGACATATATAGATAACGACAACTTTTACGTATAATTATTTTCTTCGTGCCTGCGACAATATGCATGAGTAAGGATTCAGTGATAAATCTATGGTTAGAAAAGTTAATGATGCTTGAAATATTAGCATCGGCGGATGTAAATAATATACAACATATAAATGTCATTTTTTGTACAAACGTGTATCTAGTATATGCCTCGAGCATTTTAATAGTTTATAGAGAGGAGACAGGGTAATACACATGAAGGTTCATTAATTAAATGAATGCATCGGTGGTTCAGTGGTAGAATGCTCGCCTGCCACGCGGGCGGCCCGGGTTCGATTCCCGGCCGATGCATATATTTTTATATATATTTTGTATTGTAAATTATCAACTTTCCATCAAGTTGACAATCCATTTGCATAAATTAAATTATTTACATACTTTTGCACACGTGTTATATTCAACTTTATATGAAACAAACGGTAGAAAACGGTAAGAATAGTGTTTTATTTTTTTTTATGATAGAATCTGAAAGTTGAAATTGCTTATTCTTTGATCATAACATAAACTGCCAAAATGGTTAAGGCTGTAATACTGGTTTCCGGAACACAACTTAACTAGTTACTGAAAACAATGAAACTATTTTGTAGAAAAAAATGGGACCTTTAAGTTGTTTTGGAACTTTAGCGTTGTTAACGAACGTATCTGCACTAGCAGCGCTACAAATGTTCTTAAGTGTAGTATTTTTTATAAAATCAATACTTTTAAAAAAGTGTTACAGTATTTATATGATAAGCTGAATGAATGAGATATGTTTATTTCGAGAGTGAAATATTGTCAAGCTCTACCTTTCGTATTGAGAGCGGTAATTCAAGTATTAAAGTTGGCTATCAAGAGTTGTGTCCCGTGGTTAGAAGGGAGAGCACAATTCGGAGCACCTCGCCAATTATGAGGCCCTCCCAGAGGTCCCTGATTCCCGGATCTCTTAAAGCGATAACCAGTATTTCCCATATCTCCAGAAGTATGTGCTAAAGTTCCCCAAAAGTATTTTGTCCATGTTCCCAAGATCTCTAAAAGTATTTCCACGGTTCCTAGTTCTCCAAAAGTTTTAAACATAGTTCCCCGAAAGTACCAAATAGTGTTCCCTTAAGTAAAACGTCTACTGTAGTCTTCTCTATTATTAATTACACATCATCATAATAAACAAAAGCCATGCATGTCTTCTTTCCCTGGTCCTGGTTTCTGACTTTCCACCAGGTTCTCCATATGCAGGTAGACCAGACTAAAGCTCTACATGGCTTGTCTCTGTACGTGTGAGAACGTCAAACGTCTTGGCAAGGGCTGTTTTAATATGTATGTAATCCTCATCATAAAGTTTAATGAAGTCGTGTTTGACTTCACTAGAGAGGACACATAGGATATATTCAGGTGAAATGCCCAAATATGATCTTCAGAACCCTTCTACAACCCTTTCAGGAGATCCCTATAGTAACAATGCTACATGTAAAATACCAAAGGTCTATGGCTTGAGCTTGAAAAGTGTTATTTTTTTAACCTTAAAAGGGTGCTTATAAGCCCTGTGGCAGGGGGCATTTGTGGTTCAATCACGCTGGTTCAAGAACGTTTCCGACATTTTGAGGTTATATTAATACTTTGCAAGTTTGGTTAAGATTCGTTGAAAAATGAGGGGGGTGCTACCGCGTCTACAAGCAAAAGGTTAACGGACGGACGACTGACAATATACCACGATATAATAAGCCCTTCTGGCCTTTGGCAAGTAGAGCCAAAACAGAGATCGAGGGAAGGACATCTAATAAAAACATGTAGATAAAAAGTTAAATGCTGGATGGGATTGAACACCAGTCCTTATGATCCGAAATCAACAACAATGAGAACCACTGCACTATTCTGCCTTTACAACTCTAAGCATCAAAATTTTAAATATAACTTTGTTCGGAATTACCATCCAAACTTTATTTCGTGTGCATACGGGTATATCCACGGTAGTTAGAGAGTGATCAAGAGTACACGTTGCTAGTCTGGTACCCTGCCCAACTTCATTCCGTTTCTCTCCATTACAGAATAAAGTTGGGCAGGGTCCGAGACTAACACTTTACCAGAAACCCCCAAAACTGTCAAAGCCGTTTCAAGCAGACAACATCTCATTTCAAAAGTAAATTATGATAAAGTATACACATTATATATAAAATTGATAAAATTAAGGACAATATCCCTAGATCTCTTAAATTAGGACTTTAATCCCTGGATCTCTGAAAGTAATGACCGATGTCCCCCAGATCTCTGAAAATAAATGGCCATGTTCTCTAGATCTCCAAAACCTCTGAAAGTGCCTCTTCTTTAGGTCCTTGGTAAAAACTAATATAAAAGTTGCGCCTTCTTGTGATGTTTTAGTGATATAGACAGAGTAATAACATGTGTATGTGTTACATATACAATTATAAGTGAAATATTAATCTGTTATATCTCGTGATTATATATCTAAAAAAGTCTTTGGAATTAAGAAAGTGACTTAAACCTTACGCAGTATGTTAACTAAGTTACAGCTGTCTTCTCATTCACTTAGAATCGAAACTAGTAGATATTCCAGGGACAGTTTAAATAGAAAGAACGAATTTTGTAACAGTAACGATATTGAAGACGAGTTTCATTGTGTTATAGGTATAATGAAATTAGAAATAAATTTATGAAGAAATACTATATTAGAAGAACAAGTATGATTCCTACAACCAAGGAATTATATATACAAGTCCCTGCTATAATCTTCAAACAAAAGTGAACTTGCTAAAACCCGTTTGGGGCCATCACGGCATATCTATTAAATTAAGTTAAGTCGAAACAACGAAACTACGATGATTGGTTATAAATTAGTGTAATTTATTACTAGTCTTGCGTAGCTCTATAATGAATGCTAATGATACTAATAACGTCATTTGACATTCCCAGACAGGACGAAACACAGTGTATACATTGGATTTCCAAACACTTGACCTTGAGCTATGACCTTGACCTTTGACGAACAGACCCAAGTCATTCGCATGACACATCCTTAGTCCTAGTGAACATTTGTGCTAAGTAATATAAAATTCCAATCACAACTAAAGAAGATATAGTCCGACAAGAGGAAACACAGTGTATACGTTGGATTTCCAAACACTTGACCTTGAGCTATGACCTAGAACTTTGACGAACAGACCAAAATCATTCGCATGACACATCGTCTTGTCCTAGTGAATATTTGTGCCAAGTTATTTAAAATTTCAATCACAACTGAAGGAGATATGTTGTGGACGGACGCACGGACGGACAGACGCAAGGACGCAGCCCATTTCTTTATCCCCCAGCTCCGCTCTACGAGCGGTGGCGGGGGATAAAAATATGCCGCGATGGCGATGGTTGGGTAGAGTACTAAGATTATATGGTTAAATCATACGTAAGATATTATTTAATACATTTTGTTTGACAGATACGTCTATATACTTTACACTTTATACTTTTTTAAATGTTCATAATGCTTAAAACTGTATGACCAAAAATCTTGTCAGTTGAATGTATAATGATGAGAAACAGTAAAGTTTAAATCAATAAAACATGTGTATGTAAAATATAACATTAAGTCCGTATAATTAAGATTCAGACAAAAATATATGACAAGTGTGTCAATTCTAAAGAATTGAATTTGACCACTTTTCTTTAAGTGTGAATACCGTGAGAACAATAAAACTGATTCGTGAATAAAGGTATAATTAAAACGTGTGAAAAATAAACGAACTTAAAATAACAGCTCAAATAATTGATGACCAAACAAGTAAATGAACGACATGACTCAGTGATATTGGCACCTTTTGCTGAAATAAAGGAATTCTATTTGACTGACGGTTACCCTTTTATAAAGTGATCAGGTAAAATATTTACACATACTAACCGTCTTTGCATACTGGGGAGATCACACGGTCAAGGAAACTCGGGCAATATCACAGAATAGTCAGCGAGAAAGGTAAGACACCATTTTTATTACATTCGGGTTCTCATAATAATTCTGAAAATATTTATTTGCTATGTAAATGCTGTCATATTTCAGTCACTGTGCTGATAAAATGTATTGATCTTATAAGTTTTATTCATTTATTACATAATGTAATTCTAGTGGGTAACTAGTATATCTTTGTCTCTCACGTTGCCTATAATGGAACGTTATATAGTGCAACATGTTATATAGAAATACCCTAAATACGAAACATATTTATAATTCCACAATGTTTAATCAAATAGATGTTTTTTATTTTAAACACTGCTCTCAAATTTTCTTACATAAAATTTACACTTAACACGTTTTCAAACTCAAAATTGCGATACCATAAAACATACTTTATACAACGAAAACCACGTTTTCATTTGTGCGTTAAATCAATTAGAAAAGAAATTTAATAAAATGTATTTCACTTGGTCAATGTTGACGGACAGAAAAACACATAATTAGTTCATAAATTAATACAGACCACAATTAAAAAGCAAATATAAGGTCGAACGGCATTTTGTGCCATTGCCTGATATGCGAATATAAAAATGTTTGTATTTTGGTTAAAATATTATTTCTATTTGTATACATGTATACAGAAATGGGGCTGGGTCTCAAGTTCTTCCAACATTAAATTCGGCTTTGTTAAAAACTTTGTACGTACGAAACACATAGCGCTAACCTTTTCAAATAAATTTTCGCCACCTATCGATTTATCATACTGTACATTTTTAAATTGTTTTATTTGCAGCAGTTTACCGTAGGCTGCTTTATAAAAGTATTTCGGTGTATTGGTTTATCAAACTGTATTACATATAAATGCTACTAAACAATTAAATCTTTCATTTTCTTTATTAATTGCGGAATGAATTATATTGGATAATTTCACAATTAAACTGAATATTGAAATTATAAATCATGGCGTTTTCAATAAAATATATAAAAAATTCATGTTTAAGTTAAAATATAGAATGAATTTCACTCTTAAACATGGTCTTGGTCGTTTTCGACGCTTGCTTTTTTTAAAAGACCGTCCGTCGTCATCGTAAGTTTTTCTTTATCCTCGCACTTTGATCTGTTTCATTTTTGCGAGCAGGATAAGCTGATTAAGTAACCAGTGGACAGCATCGGCAGAGTCGCTACTTCTCTCGGTGCTGCACCACTGGCTGGATAAGATGTTTACGTAGATAGGTCGCTTTTGGTCGCAGTCGATTGATGAAGGTTTGGAATAATCGTTGTCTAGTTGTTAAGTTGTTGAAGTAGTTTTAGTCCTGAAGGCTGTTGGTTAAAGTTCAAATTCGGCTGAAATCCCGTTGTGGAGCTGAAGTCCCTTTTTAAGTGTTGCCATCATGCTGCATGTTGTACCGCTGGTTATAGGTCTCTTGTTGACATCAAAACAATCCTGTCTACGGCCACGTTAAAAGCATAAAATCGATGATCGTCTCATCGATGGCCTCCACCAATCATCTAAAGCAGAGACATCCGTTGTTGTATAATGATCATTCATCATCATCTACTCCATATGATTTTAAATAATCATCTCATACGTGTTGACCCACTTTGAAGGCTGGAGCTCCGGTAAACACGTCCGCAAACGTCTGACGATGTCTTCTTAGAAAAAAGTTGTAAATGGATTCAGATAACGTTTCTGATTGGTTGATTTATAACAATCGGACAGCCTCGGCGACTTCCATGGTAATTTAGCAGGCTTTCGTTTATATGTTTATTTATATATTTCTAGTTCGCTCACTTTAAGTGACAAATACCTAAGACAAGAAAACAATGGCGTATGTCGAAATATAGTATTTCTTCATTTCATCTTTAACTTCAGCGATTATGGAGGTATATTTGTGTTCGTCAACCAAATCTTTCTCGCTTGCTCGTGACCGCCATACCACCTTAGCGTCCACTCAATAAAATCAAAACGATATGTCACTGAAACAACAATTATTTACTATTTATTTTATAATTTTTGTACTGCAATAGTTTCCAAAGATATATTTTGTCCAGTTTCACAATTAAATAATACAAAACGTTTTAATATGAAAGTAAAACATTAAAAAATACACAGAATATATGTTAACCAAGACGAAAGATAGGGATATTAGCAGTACTGTTTTAAAATTGTATTGGTTTTGTAAACTAATGATTTCTAAGTAAATGTAATATATAGTTAAGTTAATTGATGGTACATATTTGATTTATTAGTTGAACAGTCACCAAACAGGTACATATTAAAGAACATAGAATGGCACCAGGTTACAAAATGTACAGGCTTCTTCGTTGTCAAGTGGTCTAAGATGCCTTGTTAAAATTATTTAACTATCACGACCGAGGTCGTGGGTTTGACAGTTCGGCTCAAAACATTATGTAAGAAGGCTTGGTGTTGACTTCCGGACGGATTTCTACATAGATTCATTTTGAGGTCCTCTTCTTAGCTCACGTTAACATCTCAATATGTTAACGAGTGAAATAAAAATATTTATAGATACGCACATTTAATGAAACGTGGTGTCGATTTCAATTGAATTTTGTGTCCTCAATGGCCGTGTGGTCTTAGGCTCTGTCGTGTAACTAACTAGCACTCAACTCTTTACGCTGACGTTTCTGTTCTGGAGTGTTCTTTGATAAACTGCCACTGTTCTGATACATCATAATTTATTGGTTTATTATTGAATTATTGCATTGATTACCAGTAAATGGCAGACTGTCTATTTTCGTATATTGTAATTCGTTTCAATGGTACATTGCTATTGTACAACTATACAATATACGCTGTATTACATAATGTCACGCGATTTTAATCAAACATTCAATCTTTGTAAACAATATGTCAAGATTAGCACTGGCCTCTCATTATTTGCGGTGTATATATATATATATATATATATATATATATATATATATATATATATATATATATGGTAAAACGTGGTGTGTTATATGTGCTATTCTGCAAGTATGTTTGCTATTCTGTAAGGTTATCAGTAAACATGCAAATATATAAACAGTAAGTATTATTAATTGTGTTAAACTGGTTTAAAATATGTATTGATATGTTTTACATGTAATATAGTCTATTATAATTCTTTATAGAATGGCATGGCTAATTATTAAATATAATGTTTTATTTAATTATATACTGTGTATTAACCATGATGCGACTTAAATAAAGAAATATCTATCTATCTATAAATTAAGTCGGTCAATGAAAGAAACCTAACAGAAATCAAAGTACTTAAAGTACTGACAAACGGGCTTTAATAAATATCCATACGCCTTCCTGCTTTGATTGATATTATTGTAGCGTTTGTTTAATAGATATCCATACGCTTTTCTAAATATCCATACGCTTTCCTGATTGATTGATATTATTGTAGCGTTTGTTTAATAGATATCCATATGCTTTTCTAAATATCCATACGCCTTCCTGATTTGATTGATATTATTGTAGCGTTCGTTTAGTAAATATCCATACGCTTTCTTGATTTGATTGATATTATTGTAGCGGTTTGTTTAATAAATATCCATACGCCTTCCTGATTTGATTGATATTATTGTAGCGTTCGTTTAATAAATATCCATACGCCTTCCTGATTTGATTGATATTATTGTAGCGTTCGTTTAATAAAAATCCATACGCTTTCCTGATTTGATTGATATTATTGTAGCAGTTTGTTTGATAAATATCCATACACCTTCTGATTTGATTGATATTATTGTAGCGGTTTCTTTAATAAATATCCATACGCTTTCCTGATTTGATTGATATTATTGTAGCGGTTTCTTTAATAAATATCCATACGCCTTCCTGATTTGATTGATATTATTGTAGCTGTTTTTTAATAAAAATCCATACGCCTTCCTAATTTCATTGATATTATTTTAGAGTTTTGGTTAATAATTATCCATACGCCTTCCTGATTTGATTGATATTATTGAAAATATCATAATACAATGTCCGCAACTATGAAATATGTTTTATTGTTTGATTTATTTCTGCTTGCTTATATTAAATACAGTAAAAAAATGAAATTCGAGGAATATAAAGTAGTCCCTGTCGCGTATGATCATTTTGGCGGTGATGAACACTGCAACGCTTGATTAAGACGACATAAGCAGGAACACGTCCTGCTAAAAATAACAGTCAGTCAGTAAAGTAGGTTCTCTCTCTGAATTTATTACTTTTGTAATTGATTCCTTGAATGAGAAGACTAGACCATTTCTCCTAAATTAAAACTTGTATAGTTATCTCATTGTCGACTGATTGGTGGCATCATTAGACAAATAATCTTTGAAAATATATAGCATACAGTTTTGGTCATCGTTTTCAAACTAAACAATGGACCATTGAGCTCAGCATTGACACGGAACATGCACAGCAAAAGCAACGTTTGGCAGTGAAAAATGTTTAGCTCAAATATGTATATATACATTATATGGCACTGTGATATCCACTAAATGGGAATATCCACTAAGCTGTGGCTAGCCTCTGTTCTGTGGCATCTACTATACCGAACATTCAACTTGTGTGATTGTCTGGCATCATGTAGTAATGCAATGAAACGGAGTAAATAGGGAAAATAAAATAAATCATTCCAAACGAAATGTCAATAACTAATATCATTATTCTTGTTTCAGACAACAACAAAATGAGCGAGAGTGCTAAAATAACGGAGGTTCATTTAGAAGATCTGGTGGAAAAGTATGTTTGGGGACAGTACATGGAGGACAAGGGGCTGACGAGCATCTTCTACAGGAGAAGTAACTACTTCATGGACATAAAGTGGGGCTTCGTAGAATTCAAACACGAAACAGAATCAACAGAACGACCCAGGGATGATACAAGCAACAGAGAAAAGGCAGAACTATATTGTTCTGAATTTGAAAATCGCACTAATGATGTACAGCAACACACATTATGCACTTCCCGTACCACGACCGCTTCGACGAATATCGAGTTACAGGAAAGTTACACGATTGGAGCGGAGACAAACTTAGAAGTGAACCTCGGGGTGGCCGCTGTTAATGCCGGATTGAACGCATCTTTGTCCGTCACAAAGATAAAAGGACAGGTATTTTCTAAAGAAATGACATGGAATATAGACGCCGAAATTAGCGTTCCTGCTTGGAACAAAGCTAAGGCTTCTTTACAAGTTTGCGAATATCCTTCAGTAATCGACTTTACCGTTAAAACAACAGTATCTCTTCCTTCGGGCAAACTTCCGGTAGATATACGAGGGATATCAGATAACAAAATAAAGCAGACGTATTGGATAATGAATTTAGAAGCAATTTTCGATGAGAAGCATTTTGAAAGTACCATTGTTGAAACAGTAAAACGTATAAGGAAAATAAAGAAAGCCAATGGAAAAGTAAGAGAAGTAATGGAAACTGATGTTGTCTTGACGACAAACGGGGTGTGTAGAAACGTTTTCTGGAAAAATGTAAACACAACAGTTGAGTGTGAAAAGATAAATAAAACTGCAGACATCTCTGATACAGAGAAGGAAGCATGTGAACCGGTCTCCGAAGAACAAAAATACATCACCGAAACCACAGAGACGGAAGTAAGTGAACCGGTCTCTGAAAACCAAGTAGACATCGCTGATCCAGAGAAGAAAGTATGTGTACCAGTGTCTGAAGAAACATGTGATGAAGAATAAACAAAACATAACTATATTGATGAAGTAAACCTCACCTCATATCTATTGAAGTATATTTGTAACTGTAAAACTCGGCCTTCCTCGTCAATTTCTGTTAAAATAATACTTGTACGTGCAGCCGGCGAGGTATTCCGACTCGCACGATCGCACGTAACGTGTATTCAGACGCAACTGATTTGTTGAGTATCTGTACACAGATATTTCATTAAAACATAGTTTGTAGGATTTTCAATATTTTATGAAACTGTGGGGATCCCGTCATCTTTAAATGTGCTTATCAGTATCATAAAATAAAATAAAATAAAATAATGTATTACTTTATAGAAGCAATTGAATAGTTATGGTTTGGTTTGTTATCTTCAATACATATAAAATGTATATTTGAATAGTATTACCACAACACGTGTCGTATGAATGTACATATGAGACATGGCGGAGGAATACCAACTGTATATAAATAATTGTAAATAACATTATAACACATATTAATGTACATACTGGTAAAGAACAAAGCTACTGTATTTAATTTCTAAATGACTTAAAATAAAATCATTGTAACAAGTGAAAATCTAACTTCCATTGTTTATATCTAGTGAGACTAGTTTTCACTAATTTTATTTTTCTGAAAGCCGGCAAAGTTATCATTTGATTTTATCCAATTAATAGACGCCCCCCCCCCCCCCCCCCCCCCACACACACACACACACACACACACACATATATAATAATATCATTGGTTTTGTTTTATTGTTGCATCGGTCTGTGATGTTACGTTTGATAAAAACATTTTTCAAATTGGCGTTTGTGTTACTTGTTTTCTTTTCTATTACAGAAAAAAAATAAAACCATATGATTGTATACACATATTACATTTTTTATATTATTACAGTTGAATAATTACATTCATGTGATCGGGGTGGGATTTCATAAATGTTCTGCCTCACACTGTATTACTGGCTATCAGTTGGAAAAGTAATTCAAATGTTACACTGTACATCAGATGACGCTTTGTAATGGATTCTTTTTTTTTTCTCTGTTAAATTGAAGTAAATATTGGTAAACTAACCTGCCAATGTTCCTGTCATGAAATGTTCACTATTTTTTTAGACATTATGTGATAATTTTTAATAAAATTCCAGATCCCATTTCTATTTTTATATACCGGGTCTTTAATTGACTTTTATAAAACTTAAATAGTAAAGAAGTTTAAAAAACTGAATAGAAATGATTGAAATATTAAACCCTTTCATAATGTATTTAATGGATATGTCGGTACGTGAATGCATATGCATGTACCTTACAACTATGTCGTAAATTTACCGTAAATTCGAAAATGGTCATTTCAAACTTCGAATACATCCCCATAAAAAAACAGTGTAAGCAGAGGTCCGTTTCACTCGCGTTCTTAAGTTTACGAACTTCTTAGTGTAAAATTTGAAGTTATGAAATAAAGCCGGTATTTCTTTTAGTGTGTCGTTTACTAATTTTATGGTCTTTTGTAAGCCTTATAAAAAATATTCTTTCTAAAATTTGCAAAAAAAATTCTGCGCAAATGGAACGTTCCCCAGGTGTCGCAATTTGTGCTTCCGAAATTCTTAAGACTTACGAAGTTTAGTGAAACGGGCCCCCAGATACGTTAGGTTACGATTAAACTGGTTACCGTTTCTATAATAATAATTCAGTTTATACCTATAACGCGCGGGAGCACAAAGTTTGCTGTTCCGTTTGCCAACTTCGACATATGGTCACACTTGATGGATAAGGTATATCGGAATTGAATTAAACAAAAATGTTGAACAATCGGGCAACCAGTAAAGTTAACACGATCTTACTTTGCACGCGGTACGAATCATGTAAGTTCATATCCTATGAACGTTCAACAAATGAAATGAATTCATTACTTGCTCCACAGATGTCGTGGACTACTGAACATCGCTCGACCATTTCCGTAAACGTTCGAAATATTTCGAACGTTTACGGAAATGGCCAAGCGATCTACCAGCGGATATTTACTCATCATTACAGAACGGGCGACCAGAAGACACTGGCTTTTTGAATAGAAGCATGCGCATACATAAGACTATGACATATTTACCAAGCCTTTGAACTAATTTAGGTCAAAGCAATTTTATATCCCCGCAATACGAAGAACGCTGAAGCGGCATTGAATGTTTCCCACTGTCCGTACGTTAGTTGGTTTGATTGATTGATTGATTGATTGATTGATCGATTGATTGATTGATTGATTGATTGATTGATTGATTGATTGATTGATTGATTGATTGATTGATTGATTGATTGATTGATTGATTGGATATTTACTGTGATTTTTATGCCATCGAGGGCTAACAGACGATCAGTTAATCTAACCACTGTTTCCTGGGATTTACCAGTACTCGAGCACACCCCATCTCTGCAAGTAACTGATAACTTTCCCACTTGAATCAGTGGTGAGAGACAAATGATAATGAGACACAATGTCGTATATCAATCATACGTTACTTGGTCCGTTCGCTCAATCGTGTGTCCGTAAGTGGCCGATGCCAAGGCTTGAATTCATTATCGACTAGGCATAATATTAATTATTATTAAGTATTATTATTATTATTAAATCTTTATTTGAGGCAAACAAAGACATTGCTTTACTACAAACATGCCCACGCTTGACCCAAAGACAAGGGATTTCCATATGAGCTATAAGCACCTTTGGTTCAATCAGCAGTACTACGCGCTTGACATGCGGGCGGCCAAGGTTCAATATCCAACATTGTCAGTTACAAAATTATTTATACCGAGCAAAAGAAAAGAAACTTCACTCTCGTTGTCCTAAGTATTGTTTAATATAAGATAAATCCAGTTTTATTTTAATTAATCTAAATTATAATGTTTTTATAGAGTATTTACGAGCGTAAAATTTCGATGAGTATATAATTATGATTGATGTTACGAATTTCAAATCTCATAATTCTTTCTTTTTTTTCTTTTTTTTTCAGTTACCATTTGGCAACCCATTTATTCTCCCAGTCAGTGAGTGTTGCGGTCGGGGAGGACCATCCGATCGCATAGTTCACAATAACATTATAAAGAAAACACTACACAACACTCTCTCACAACTTAAAACTTGAATAATTAGGTATTACCAGTTGATTATTTCTTGAAATTTATTTTTTTTAAAAAGTGGGAAGGGATGGGGTCTTGCATGCGTCATAAAGGTCATCTTGAAGATATCAAGTTCATCCATAACATTTTTTTGTAAATTGAAATATCTGATATTTTTAGCAACCTCCTGCTTCAATTGTCTTTTAAGTGATAAGAAGATACGTTTGGCTATTGACCTTTGGTCATCAAATCTTTTAAAATCATTGCTTTGTAGAGCTATTGTTTCATTTATATCATACCTATATCTTCAAATCACATAAAAGCGTATCATACATAAATATGGTACGTTTACAAAATACATTTGCCACGGACGATAACATCTGATTATTTTACACCCTTCGGTCAAGTTTTAATCATAATAATTATTAACGGAGTACTTTCTTGGTTTTAGTTTGATATAAAGTACCGGTGGTTTGCCGGTAGAATGCTCGCCTGCCACGCGGGCGGCCGATGCATATGTTTTTTTAAAGATTAAATAAGCAAGCAGTAACAACATATTGGCAGTTCTAAATTTTTGGGAGGGCTGTATCTAATGTTGTAATAATTTGTAGCCCAAACCATTTGCCTTTGTTTTGTTTGTAATTGAATGACTTGTTATATGGCCGGGTGCCAAACAATTTTGTCAGTTGTATATATATGTATAAATATTTGTATAACTTAATGAATTTATGCACATGTCCCAATAATAAACAATATCTTATCTTATCTTATCTTATCTTATCTTATCTTATCTTATCTTATGTACAGTCAATTCAAATTTGAATGCAAATGAGATACGGCCACTGCATTTTGATATAGGTAAAGTAGGTAAATCGTGCCTGGCAAACATAGTATGTAACTATATACTAGTAATAAAGCGAGAAAAAAATGCAAACCCTCAAATCAATTATAAGATAGCTGTTTATGTTTACAACGGTTCTCAGGTAAATATAAATCACCTGTATATGTTGTAAACATAATATTATGCAATAAAATATGATTAAACTAAGTTCTGAGTTTGGTACTATGTTAGACTATCTTCACAATGTATCGCACTGAGACGAATATTTTTCCTCTGTTTATAAGCGTAAACTTTAGTATATTTAGTACTTTTCGTATTTTTAGTCCTAAAATAGCTGAATATGGAACCTTATACGTAATGAAGAGAGAGTACGATAATATAACAAGGGCGGATTTAGGGGAGGGGGGGGGGGGGGCGGAAGCGACGTACGCACCCAACCCCTAAAATCGACCGAGGTAAGTTTTTTTTGAAACGTTAATCCACATATTAACCTTATGATAAAAACAGTCAATTTGACCAGATATCAAATGAAGTTCGCAGAATCTTTGACTTTTCGCTCGTTAGTGGTTTCATTTTCGCTAGTTCGACACCTTTCCGCTAATACAAACATAATGTTACTTGTTGCTGAATTTACGTCCCCCCCCCCCCCCCCCACCCCACCCCAACGCAAAATCCTGGATCCGCACCTGTATAAGGTTATTTTACAGTGTTTTGTACAATATGGGAATATCTTGTTCGAGTACGTTTTGTGGTGAAAACCACAATGTAAAATTATATTTTTATTCTATACCTCAATCTGAAAGAAATTTAATAAAAGAGTAAAGAAAAATTAAGATCGTGTGTTCAAAATCATTCGTTCAAAGCGGCAGACGAATAGCGGAAATGTTCGGATTTTTTCAACGTCATCGTCATGCGGAACATTTTGTCGGTTGTTTGTTTTTATCGTTGAAATTTCTAAAAAACAATCAGATTTTTAGTCGCCATCTTGACTTTTAAACTGTACAATATAAAAGTCATTGGGTCCAATAAACTTCTATATATTGCACAGCCACGTGGTAACATCCGCAGTAAGTGATTGGCTATACACTAACATGTATAGAATAATTGTTTATAAATTACGTTTTTATTATTTATAGATGACGGACTGTGTATGGGATGAAGTTATCGTATCAGCACAAACGTACATAATGAACATAATCTTATATAAGCTGGGTAGTTCATGCATTTTATGCTTTATATGATTAAAATTAATATGTACATGTAGTTCGACACAAGGGAATTCACTAAGCATTTATTTTTATTCGTTTATTCAACTTTTTTATGCATGACAACCATTTTTTCTACAAAGTATAGGTAATACATCATCAACAAGCCATGTTAATATTATTGTTGCAGTTAACAATCCTAGTCAGTTAAAGGATCACAAACATTATGCTAATGATCAATAGAAACATATATCAAAATAGACAACACATTTAAAGATAACAAGCGCCCATATATTTACAACAAAGCGCCAAATAAAAGTCAGAGAACAAAACATTGTAATCAACAACCGTGTTGGTAACTCGCAATAAGCTTTCTGTCGTCTATTGTCATTGTAGAAACGCTAAATGGTAAAATTAGCGGATTTTTAATATTTAGCGTTGCAATCGCGAATTTTAACATTGAGCGTTGCACCAGTCATCTTATGTACCACTGCTTCGCATGTACCACTGCTTCGCTAACTGATTTGTTCTCTTTCTCTTCTACTTGGTCATCAGCATCATCCGAACAAATTCTGTAAAAATAAACTATACCTCATGAAATAAAATCATTTACTTTACAAACAAGACATAAAACTTTACAACCAGAAGTAGAGTTTTAGTGTAATCATCAAAAAGAGTATGTTAAAATCTTTGTAAATTCATCGTTGGATGCATAAAATTATTTAAAACAAAACTATACAACCAGAAGTAGTATGTTTAGAGTTATTGAAATCATCAAAAAAAAAATATGTTAAGTTTTTGTAAATTCTTCGCAGATACATCTAAAACAAGGAATGTAATGCCGCTTCGTAATGCACTTTCTTTCTCAATTTCAGGGTGATTATTTAACTTGCTTTTGCTTCAATTCGTATTTGATTTGATCTTTTCGAAACCTTACTGTAACAGAAATGTTTTGCATAAAGCAATGATTTACAGATCATATTGATTGAAACAACCATCTCATGTATTTGTATATTTATGCAAATTGCAGTTGTAACTGATGAGGAACCGTGTACAGTTAACTGAAATGGATGTTCAGTTCTGTTCATAAAATTCTCAGCATTTTTAATAATGAAAATTTAAAACACCTTTATTAAACGGGTCTGGTATTGCAAACACACATCGCCATTTTCTTTAAAAATCCAAAACTAAAATGATATCCTAAAACTTATAAATGTAGTAGTCCAACGTTTATCAATTACAACGATCGTGAGATGATCATTTAATTGTTTACAATCATCTTTTAACTTTAAATATAGTTGCAAAAAAACATCAATCTTAATTTCTAAGTTGAATTATGCATATTATATTTGTTCTGCGACGGTACTTTAAAATAAAGATTTGTTTTAATTTTTAACGGAAAAGGGTTTGTAATTTTATGTACAAAATCACCACCTTCATAATTCACCACTCCGTCATTGTCGACGTCAGCTTCCCGTATCATCTCGTCGACCTCCTCATCCGTGAGTTTTTCTCCAAGGTTCGTCATCACGTGTCGAAGTTCTGCTGAACTGATGTGCCCATCGCCATCCTTGGAGGTATGTAAAATGTAACATGTATATGTAATGAAAATGAAAGGCAACACTAACACGAAATAACTAAATAAGCTATGATTTCAATCGGATCCCTTTTCACATTTTTTTTATTATATATAAATAATGTTGTAAAATTTTCTGAAATAACATATGTTATTGCTATTACGTTTTACAAGATCCTGTAACAGGTATGTGTTTAAATGCATTGTAATAAGTTATATCATGATATATATTCTTTTTATTTCCTCCTGTACCCTAGCACATATTAACCAGCCATCTGTTTTATCAACATATTTAAGTATATACTTGATAACTTCAATTAAAAGAAAAGCATCCAATTGATCATGACTATAGACTGGTCCTAGAAAAACTGTATTTCGTTTCATTGGTATTGATTGAAGAATATGAAAAGAACTATGTTTTGGTACATAAGTTAAACTTAATAAATTGCTGATGAAACAAAAGCCAGTACAAATAATCAAATAAAATTATGCGAACATAATATAGAGAACAACAAATTACATGTGTACACATATTATACAGAACAACATACTACATATGTGCAGATATTATACAGATCAACATACTACATGTGTTCACATATTATACAGAACAACATAATACACATGTGCACATATTATACAGCACAACATACTACACGTGTGCACATGTTATACAGAACAACATAATGAACGTGTGCAAATATTAAACAGAACAACATACTATATGTGTGCACATATTATACAGAACAACAAACTTCACGTGTACACATATTATACAGAACAATATACTACACGTGTACACATATTATACAGAACAACAAACTGCACGTGTACACAAATTATACAGAACAACATACTACAAGTGTACAAACATTATACAGAATAACATACTACACGTGTACACATATTATATAGAACAACATACTACGCGTGTGCACATATTATACAGAACAACATACTACACGTGTACACATATTATATAGAACAATATACTACGCGTGTGCACATATTATACAGAACAACATACTACACGTGTACACATATTATACAGAACAACAACCTGCACGTGTAAACACATTATACAGAACAACATACTACACGTTTACACATATTATACAGAATAACAAACTGCACGTGTACACATATTATACAGAACAACATACTACACGTGTACATATTATACAGAATAACAAACTGCATGTGTACTTATATTATACAGAACAACATACTACACGTGTACACATATTATACAGAACAACAAACAGCACATTTTATACAGAAAAACAAACTACACGTGTGCGCATATTATACATAGCAACATACTACACGTGTACTCATATTATACAGAATAACAAACTGCACGTGCACTCATATTATACAGAACAACATACTACACGTGTACACATATTATACAGAACAACAAACTGCACGTGCACTCATATTATACAGAACAACATACTACACGTGTACACATATTATACAGAACAACAAACTGCACATATTATACAGAAAAACAAACTACACGTGTGCACAAATTATACAGAACAACAAACTACACGTGTACACATATTATACAGAACGAAAAACTACACGTGTACATATATTATACAGAACAACAAAGAACACGTACACACATATTATAGAGAAACACAAACTACACGTGTACACACATTATACAGAACAATAAGCTACATGTGTACATATGTTATACAGAACAACATACTACACGTGTTCACATATTATACAGAACAACATACTACTGGTGTACATATATTATACAGAACAACAAACTACACGTGTACACATATTATACAAAACAACAAACTGCATGTGTACACACATTATATAGAACAACAAACTACATGTGTACACATATTATACAGAACATACTACATGTATACACATATTATACAGAACAACAAACTACGCATTTACACACATTATACATGACAACAAACTACGCGTGTTCACATATTATACAGAACAACATACTACATGTATACACATATTATACAGAACAACAAACTACGCATTTACACACATTATACATGATAACAAACTAGCGTGTTCACATATTATACAGGACAACAAATTACCTGTGTTCACACATTATACAGAACAACAAACTACACGTTACACATAAAATACAGAGCAACAAATTACAGTGTAAACACATTATATAGAACAACAAATTACGCGTATACACACATTCTACACGTGTACACATATTATACAGAACAACAAACTAAGCGTTTACACACATTATACAGAACAACAAACTACGCGTGTTCACATTATATACAGAGCAACAAATTACACGTGTACACATATTATACAGAACAACAAATTGCATGTAAACACACATTATACAGAACAACAAATTACACGTGTACACACATTATACAGATCAACAAACTACACGTGTACACATATTATACAGAGCAACAAATAACATGTGTACACACATTATACAGAACAACAAACTACACGTGTACACATATTACACAGAGCAACACATTACATGTGTACATACATCATACAGAACAACAAACTACACGTGTACACATATTATACAGAACAACAACTATACGGGGACACATATCATACAGAACAATATACTATACGTGTACACACATTATACAGAACAACAAACTACACATGTACACATATCATACAGAACAATATACTACATGTGTACACACATTATATAGAACAACAAACTACACGTGTACATATATTATACAGAACAACAACTATACGGGGACACATATCATACAGAACAATATACTATACGTGTACACACATTATACAGAACAACAACTACACGGGGACACATATCATACAGAACAATATACTACATGTGTACACACATTATATAGAACAACAAACTACACATGTACACATATCATACAGAACAATATACTACATGTGTACACACATTATACAGAACAACAAACTACACATGTACACATATCATACAGAACAATATACTATATGTGTACAGATAATCAAGGTTGGATCCTCTTCGGCGCTGTCTCAATATTAATTATCTCTCAACATTAAGGTTGTGGGTTTGAGCCCAGTTGGTTAAAAAGCTGTATGAGAGAACGTCGGTTACATGCGAATTTACTTCCTCTACCAATACCATTGAATGTCGAATATGAAAATATTGTTAATGATATCAGTTAACCTAATTAAAATACAAATGAGGCCTTTAGTTCAACATGAACGTGCATTCTGGTTGATAGATTATTCATTTACTTTGGTTGAAAATTTAGCATCATTTTTATGCCTTTAACAGAATAATTTTTCAATATATTTTCTACCTACCTTATCAAATACTCTGAAAGCTTCTCTAACTTCTTCCTCGGTATCACTCACGCCAATTTTCTTGGCCATCATCTTTAAGAATTCCGGAAAATCAATGGATGCATTCCCTACAGAGGCATTGGTAGTTGTTACTTTAATCAAACAGACGGCCTTTGAGTTGTTTTTCTAATGCAGATTAATTATACAAGAACATGGACTTTAAAGTATAAGTGTGTGTGTAATGCCACTGTAAAATGAGCAACACATTATATACTGGAGCTACATTCATCAATATTTTCATTTTGAGATTTAGACTCAGACTCAAAATGTCAAAAATTTAAGATTCAAATAACATCAACTAAACAAGCAAATCATTATATTTATTTGCAAAATTAAGTAGTTCCAATGATTATTTAACAGAAATCACCTTTCTTTTCTTACCAATAAGTGCATGTTTCAGGGTTTTACAAAAATATAATATTTGAATCTGAGCCTGATTCTAAGATTATTGATGAATTTAGGCCCTGTCTTTGTTAACATGTGCAAGATTACACAAAGCCAGTACAAGTGTGCGTGTGTGATGGAGGGGTGGGGGTAAAGCTTTACTACGAGATTGGCAACATCTAGAAACTTTGTCCGGCGTGATAAATCATTATGTACAAATAGAGCCAGTGCAACGTGGCCAAATCTCACTGCTATATAACGGACCAAAGCTGAGAGAGCTGGTTCCATTCTACAATCTCTGCAACACTCTTACAAACATTAACACATTGATTGAGGTCAATGGAGCGTGACGCGTTGAACTCTGGGAGATATTGCATGCACGTGTGTATGGTGTATCATACATGATAAAAGCCTTAACATCTCACCATCGGCGTCAACTTCGTTGATCATATCTTGAATTTCAGCTTCTGTCGGATTCTGGCCAAGTGACCGCATCACTGTCCCCAGTTCTTTGGTTGTGATAAACCCGTCCCCGTCCTTATCAAACAATGAAAATGCTTCCATGAACTCTGTGAATACAGGAAGACACACCACTCAGCATTGCTGGTTCTGTACTATAATAACGAGTCTTGTTCAGTGTTGTATATAGACTAAGTCGTTGTTAGGATCTTGAGAGGTGTGTATATTTCATAACTCTCACGAATAGACTCAATAAAAACATAATAAGAAAAAATAATTTAAATGCCACATGAAAAGGATCAGGTTCTCAAAGCCCCGATATCGGCCCTGTAAAATGTTTTTCTTTCAAATATTTATTTTTAAGCAAATCTTGGTGTATTTATATTAAATATCATTAATTTTATTCGTTTAAAATGTGTATATCTAATTTATTGATTTCGTGATTTTCTATTCATAGAATGACTCCAAAGATGGTTAAGGTTAAGTAAAATGTTCATAACACTCTAATGGAATTGTATTAGGTTAAAAATATAAAGTTGAAAAACAAAATATAAATTGTTTAAAAAAAATGAAGTATAACTAAAACAAAACAAAAACATTTTGCCAAAAAAATAAGGTTTAATTTTATTGCATCAAACAGGGCCATGTTGGTGTTTGGGTTGATGGGAGTAGTGCGGTCTCACTAACAAATTCAATTAAGCAATGCTTGGTTCACCAAAAGTCAACAAACAGACACGAATTTGATACGATAAGAGGGAATAAAATGTGTTACCAAGCGGGAATACTGTGTAATACCAAACGGGAATAAGGTGTGATGTCAAGTGGGAACAATGTGTGATACCAAGCGGGAATAATGTGTGATATCAAGCGGGAACAATGTGTGATACCAATCGGGAATAATGTGTGATACCAAGCGGGAATAATGTATGATGTCAAGTGGGAATGATGCAAATGTGTAATGCTATGTGTGAACAATGTACGATACCAAGCGGGAATAATGTGTGATACCAAGCGTGAATAATGTATGATGTCAAGTGGAAATGATGCAAATGATCGATGTCAAGAGGGAACACTGTGTGATACCAAGCGTGAATAATGTATGATGTCAAGTGGAAATGATGCAAATGTTCAATGTCAAGTGGGAACAATGTGTGATACCAAGCGGGAATAATGTATGATGTCAAGAGGGAATATTGCAAATGATCGATGTCAAATGGGAACACTGTGTGATACCAAGCAGGAATAATGTATGATGTCAAGTGGGTTAATGTATGATGTCAAGTGGGAATGATGCAAATGTGTGATGTCAAGTAGGAATAATGTATGACACCAACCGGGAATAATGTATGATGTCAAGTGGGAATAATGTATGATGCCAAGTGGGAATGATGCAAATGTGTGATGTCAAGTAGGAATAATGTATGGCACCAACCGGGAATAATGTATGATGTCAAGTGGAAATAATGCAAATGTGTGATGCCAAGTGGGAACAATGTGTGATGTCAAGTGGGAATAATTTATGATGTCAAGTGGAATACTGTATGATGTCAAGTGGGAATTATACAAATGTGTGATGTCATGTGGGAACAATGTGTGATACCAAGCGGGAATAATGTATGATGTCAAGTGGGAATGATGCAAATATGTGATGACAAGTGGGAACAATGTATGATACCAACCGGGAATAATGTTTGATGTCAAGTGGGAATTATGCGAATGTGTGATGCCAAGCGGGAACAATGTGTGATGTCAAGTGGGAATAAATTGTGATACCAAGCGGGAATAATATATGATGTCAAGTTGGAACAATGTGTGATGTCAAGTGGGAACAATATGTGATACCAAGCGGGAACAATGTGTGATATCAAGTGGGAACAATATGTGATACCAAGTTGGAATAATGTGTGATGTCAAGTGGGAATACTAAGTGATAGCAAGCGGGAATAATGTCTGATGTCAAATGGGAACAATGTGTGATGTCAAATGGGAACACTTTGTGATACCAAGCGGGAATAATGTGTGATATTAAGTTGGAATAATGTGTGATACAAAGCGGGAATAATGTGTGATGTCAAGTGGGAATAATGTGTGTGGTCAAGTGGGAACAATGTGTGATGTCAAGTGGGAACAATTTGTTATACGGAGCGGGAATAATGTGGGATGTCAAGTGGGAACAATGTGTGATACCAAGCGGGAATAACGCCATCAATGTAACTATAACAGCACACCATGGGATGTTAATAATGTAAAGCAACACGTATATTTGATAAAGATGTTTTATATGCAATTTCTATGTAAACTAAAAAAAAATACAATATTATTCATGAAGCAATACCGAGTTATCTAATTGTCAATCAAGTAGACTTATATTTCTACGCTTCAATTCCAGTCTAGCCTTGTTCAGAATATCTAAAAAAAGTATTACCTTCCTTATCGCATCCTGCATTTAGTTGTTACTATGTCAAGACCACTTACTACTATCAAATACCTGTTTGGCAAGTTTTGACAAGATATTATCATATAATTTATTCAGCTACTTATGCAGCTTTTTAACAATAATGTCCAGTTTACAAAAACAGTGATTTTAATTGTAAACACATAGTATCTGCATGAGTGTCGAGCTGCATGCTGTAAACAAATAAAACGCATAAATTCACTAAATCAGTGACTTTAAAGACTATGTGTTTGCTTATAATAGGCATAGTAGGAAAGACTTTCGTTTCAATTGTTGTTGTTTTTTTCTAAAACAAAATTGTGAAGTGTAAAAGTACAGCTACGATGGGCAAATATCGACACTCATTTGTGTGTTTGCGACTTTCATTTTTAATATCATCACTCAAATTCATATTTTATCATATAGTAACTGTTTTGTAAATTATTTGCATTTTTGTTAATTTCTTTGTTAGTTCGTATTTGATTATCTGTATTGTCTTTTATATGTATGCAATTTCATTAAGTCAAATTTGTATTAATGTCTATATGCCCTCCTGTCACTTGAGTAAATAAAGATATATATATATTACTGTCAAAGGTTATGAGATATTTTCTATCAGCAACATGTATGCTGTGTAGAAGCCATACAGGATTGTATGATGAGTAGCAGCTATCAATAAATGTACACCGAGTAGAAGCCATACAAGACTGTACGATGAGTAGCAGCTATCAATAAAATTATGTACACCGAGTAGCAGCCATACAGGACTGTACGATGAGTAGCAGCTATCAATAAATGTACACCGAGTAGAAGCCATCCAGGACTGTACGATGAGTATCAGCTATCAATAAATGTACACCGAGTAGCAGCCATACAGGACTGTACGATGAGTAGCAGCTATCAATAAATGTACACCGAGTAGCAGCCATACAGGACTGTACGATGAGTAGCAGCTATCAATAAATGTACACCGAGTAGCAGCTATCAATAAATGTACACCGAGTAGAAGCCATACAGGACTGTATGATGAGTATCAGCTATCAATAAATGTACACCGAGTAGCAGCCATACAGGACTGTACGACGAGTATCAGCTATCAATAAATGTACACCGAGTAGAAGCCATACAGGACTGTACGATGAGTAGCAGCTATCAATAAATGTACACCGAGTAGCAGCCATACAGGACTGTACGATGAGTAGCAGCTATCAATAAATGTACACCAATTAGCAGCCATACAGGACTGTACGATGAGTAGCAGCTATCAATAAATGTACACCGAGTAGCAGCCATACAGGACTGTATGATGAGTAGCAGCTATCAATAAATGTACACCGAGTAGCAGCCATACAAGACCGTATGATGAGTAGCAGCTATCAATAAATGTACACCGAGTAGCAGCCATACAGGACCGTATGATAAATAGCAGCTATCAATAAATGTACACCGAGTAGCAGCCATACAGGACTGTATGATGAGTAGCAGCTATCAATAAATGTACACCGAGTAGCAGCCATACAGGACCGTATGATAAGTATCAGCTATCAATAAATGTACACCGAGTAGCAGCCATACATGACTGTATGATGAGTAGCAGCTATCATTAAATGTACACCGAGTAGCAGCCATACAGGACCGTATGATGAGTAGCAGCTATCAATAAATGTACACCGAGTAGCAGCCATACAGGACCGTATGATGAGTAGCAACTATCAATAAATGTACACCGAGTAGCATCCATACAGGACTGTATGATGAGTAGCAGCTATCAAAAAATGTACACCGAGTAGCAGCCATACAGGACCGTATGATGAGTAGCAGCTATCAATAAATGTACACCGAGTAGCAGCCATACAGGACTGTATGATGAGTAGCAGCTATCAATAAATGTACACCGAGTAGCAGCCATACAGGACCGTATGATGAGTAGCAGCTATCAATAAATGTACACCGAGTAGCAGCCATACAGGACCGTATGATGAGTAGCAGCTATCAATAAATGTACACCGAGTAGCAGCCATACAGGACTGTACGATGAGTATCAGCTATCAATAAATGTACACCGAGTAGCAGCCATACATGACCGTATGATGAGTAGCAGCTAGCAATAAATGTACACCGAGTAGCAGCCATACAGGACTGTACGATGAGTAGCAGCTATCAATAAATGTACACCGAGTAGCAGCCATACAGGACTGTACGATGAGTATCAGCTATCAATAAATGTACACCGAGTAGAAGCCATACAGGACTGTACGATGAATAGCAGCTATCAATAAATGTACACCGAGTAGCAGCCATACAGGACTGTATGATGAGTAACAGCTATCAATAAATGTACACCGAGTAGAAGCCATACAGGACTGTACGATGAGTAGCAGCTATCAATAAATGTACACCGAGTAGCAGCCATACAGGACTGTACGATGAGTAGCAGCTATCAATAAATGTACACCGAGTAGCAGCCATACAGGACTGTACGATGAGTAGCAGCTATCAATAAATGTACACCGAGTAGCAGCCATACAGGACCGTATGATAAGTAGCAGCTATCAATAAATGTACACCGAGTAGAAGCCATACAGGACTGTACGATGAGTAGCAGCTTTCAATAAATGTACACCGAGTAGCAGCCATACAGGACTGTATGATGAGTAGCAGCTATCAATAAATGTACACCGAGTAGCAGCCATACAGGACCGTATGATGAGTAGCAGCTATCAATAAATGTACACCGAGTAGCATCCATACAGGACTGTATGATGAGTAGCAGCTATCAATAAATGTACACCGAGTAGCAGCCATACAGGACTGTACGATGAGTAGCAGCTATCAATAAACGTACACTGAGTAGAAGCCATACAGGACTGTGCGGTGAGTATCAACTATAAATGAATATATGCTGAGTAGCAGCCATACAGGACTGTATGATGAGTAGCAACTATAAATAATTGTATGACGACTAGCAGCTCTAAATGAATATATGCTGTGTAGAAGTCATACAGGACTGTACGATGAGTAGCAACTATAAATAAATGTACACTGAGTAGAAGCCATACAGGACTGTACGATGAGTAACCGATATAAATGAATGTATGCTGAGTAGAAGCCAAACAGGACTGTGCGGTGAGTAGCAGCTATAAATGCATGTATGCTGAGTAGAAGCCTTACATGACTGTACGATGAGTAACCGATATAAATAAATGTATGATGAGAAACAGCTATAAATAATTGTATGATGACTAGCAGCTCTAAATGAATGTATGCTGTGTAGCAGCCATACAGGACTGTATGATGAGTAGCAGCTATCAATAAATGTACACTGAGTAGAAGCCATACAGGACTGTACGATGAGTAACCGATATAAATGAATGTATGCTGAGAAGAAGCCAAACAGGACTGTGCGGTGAGTAGCAGCTATAAATGCATGTATGCTGAGTAGAAGCCTTACATGACTATACGATGAGTAGCAGCTATAAATGAATGTATGCTGAATAGAAGCCATACAGGACTATATGATGAGTAACCGATATAAATGAATGTACACTGAGTAGAAGCCATACATGACTGTACGACAAGTAGCAGCTATAAATGAATGTATGCTGAGTAGAAGCTATACAAGATTGTACGACGAGTATCAGCTGTAAATAATTGTATAATGAGTAGCAGCTATAAATAAGTGTATGATGAGTAGCAGCTGTAAATATTGTATGTTGAGTAGCAGCTATAAATAAGTGTATGATGAGTAGCAGCTGTTAATATTGTATGTTGAGTAGCAGCTATAAATATTGTATGATGAGGAGCAGCTGTAAATATTGTATGATTAGTAGCAGCTGTAAATATTGCATGATGAGTAACAGCTGTAATTGTTGTATGTTGAGTAGCAGCTTTAAATAATTGTATGATTAGTAGCAGCTGTAAATACTGTATGATGAGTAGCAGCTGTAAAAAAATGTATGATGAGTAGCCGCTTTAAATATTTGTATGTTGAGTAGCAGCTATAAATAATTGTATGATGGGTAGCAGCTGTAAATACTGTATGATGGGTAACAGCTGTAAATATTGTATCATAAGAAACAGCTGTAAATATTGTATGATGAAAAGCAGTGTAAATATTGTATGATGATTAGCAGCTGTAAATACTGTATGATGAGTAGCAGCTGTAAATACTGTATGATGAGTAGCAGCTGTAAATATTGTATCATAGGAAACAGCTGTAAATATTGTATGATGAAAAGCAGTGTAAATATTGTATGATGAGTAGCAGCTGTATATTGTATGATGAGTAGCAGCTGTAAATATTGTATGATGAGTAACAGCTGTAAATATTGTATGATGATTAGCAGCTGTAAATACTGTATGATGATTAGCAGCTGTAAATATAGTATGATGAGTAGCAGCTGTAAATATTGTATGATGAGAAGTAGTTATGAATGATTGTATTATTTTTAAATCGGGACAAAACTTACCGGCAATTTGTTCTTCCGTCAACCCAATATCCTGTAACAAGAGAATATGCCAGTTAGATTTAAACTGCCACTATTACATACATATACAGAGAGTTATTAAAACCATTACAGACTGTATTATAAGGACAATGTGGATTTTGTCAATC
Source organism: Panopea generosa (assembly GCA_029582155.1). Classification (NCBI taxonomy): domain Eukaryota; kingdom Metazoa; phylum Mollusca; class Bivalvia; order Adapedonta; family Hiatellidae; genus Panopea; species Panopea generosa. Next base: position 30,059,906 of record CM055897.1, on the reverse strand, counting down.
TTGGTGGCAACCTTGGATTTCGCCATGGTAAACGTATTGCAGTTAATTTTGGTCTTAAACTATTCGGCTGGCCTTGTTCTATGTTTGTGACAAGTGATTTTCTAAAAAAAATACATATTTTGTTCCCTAAATTATTCCTTAATATACATGCAAGAAATAAAACTTGCCAAGTCATCTTCTAGTGAAAACATGAAAAAATACCTTTATGTGTAAAGAATGCATATTTGTCGTAAATATTTTTATAATAATATATGTATCGCACTGCCATTGACTAACATTTGACCAATGACCGGCTAACATTATAATGGATAAAATTCTAAAACATTAAATATATTAAATGTGTTTGACAAATTATAATGCTAATAATATCCATTTATTCATTTTTTTTCAATAAAAAATGATTTAAGATCATCCAACAAAATCTTGAGTAATTAATGAACAGAATGCTGCTATCCTGTTTTGCTGTTGCTTGTGTGTTTGTATCAATATCCTTATTTCAGGGAATGCTATACCTGTCACGTAAATTATAGAAATTGAACGCTTACTAAAATGTGACGTCATTCATTTTTTTTAAGCTTCAATCAACGTGCTCAAGTTTGACTTTCCCACGATTGCTATTTAACGGATTTAATCGGGAGGGCTGGGTCCGTTCTACAGACTAATATTGAAAATGGCACTAACCTCTAGCCAAACCTGCCTCCGATATTGAAGAGGCACGCATTTAAATAATCGAAATTCAAAAACCGAACATTAAGCTAACTCGTTACTGAAATGATCGCATAGATTTAATATAGCTTTAAACACGTTTAAGTTACTTACCATTTCTCAGTTGTGTATCTCAACAACGAATAAAATATTTATATCTCAGTTTTGTCACCTCCTAGATGTTCTCGAAATGATATCACTCTACAAATTTGTCCCCAGCACCTATTTAACTGACACCCGTCTAATGAAGCTCTCGTTATCTCTGTACGGGTACCTGACAGGACGTCGCAATGCGACAAACAAATCTGCATGTTTTAAACATTTTTAGGAAAGGTAATGTAGAGCAAAAGAATAAAATTAGCATATATAAACAGCATAAAACTCAAACTGGTTATCATCCCATGTTTTAGTTTGTCCGGACAGAGTAAAGATTGCAGCGGATATATTGTTGTCCGTTCACGCCAAAGGTCGCAGGTTCAATCCCAGTAGTCTCTCAATAGCAACACTCAGTATTGGCTCTACTTAGGAAACAGAATCGAGAGCAATTATTTAGTTTACTTCGCAATTAATCTAAAATAAATTTATATTAAGAATTGTGAGTTGTGCGAGTGTATTTTCTGGTTTGGTTTTCGTACTTATACATTTCTTTTACCAATTAACTGTGCATTGCTCTATTTAGAGACATACACATGTTTTGGAATATCCTATCATATCCTATCTGCTCCTATCCTATCCTATCATTTTCTATCCTGCTGGCCCTGCCCTGCCCTGTCCCATCTTATACCATCACATCCCATCCCACACAACCGTTCCTTTACTGTCCTATTATTTACTATACATTCTATTCTATCATAAAGATGCCAACACCCATTTGGTCCTCCGAACATGGCATTATTTAAAGCAAGTCACTTTAAGCATTGTAGTTTAACATAGACTTATCTCTCTCACAGTTATTTTATTATGTTATCAAACGTCTACAGTGAACAAACACGTCGTTCAGATGACTTTTGTTACCAAACTTTTGCTATACTTTCTATATAAACGAATATATTGAACTTTTAATTGTCACTGAACACAGACTAGAAACATGGTAAATGTAAATTATCTTTGAAAAAAGAAAACGGCAGAAAACTCAACGGCAGATTTAAATTAGTTCGATATTCGTGTTTCGTTTTTCGATATCCTACATAAAACTAACTTTGTAGCCTCCAATATTGAAGAGTTGCATACTTAAATATCGAAAGAAGAAAAAGGAATAGAAACCAACGTCTAACGGGGTTTTCTTTTACGCAAGAATCCGTCACTAAGGGTAGGTAATCGTTGGGTGAGACCTTATGTTCTTCTGCATACAACCTATATTTTTGTTGTCGTAAACTATTTTGTTTGGATTGTATTCAAATTTATTTTACTTCGATTGTGAAACAAGTCATTACAACTTAGACAAATCACGCTCGAAGTTTTTAGGGTAGCACCACAACTAACCATATATATGTGGATAAAGTGTCTTGCACAAGGACGCCACGCATGGCCGCGGACGAGGATTCGTCCGGTCCTGGGTTCGATGCTCTGCCCCTTGAACACGCACGGCAAAAATATTTGATATAAAAGAAATCACTATCAATTATAAAATTAGAATACAACATCAGTATAAGTAAAGTGCCCAATACAGATAACCAGCAATACCAATTGGTATATAATAAGTATATTAACATTATTAACTTTGCTGACACCCTATCCATTACTGGCAGAGTAAAATGATAAATATGAGTTGGACGGATACGAGTACATTTTTGTCCCAAGAGTCAAAAGTAAGTCAAATAAAAGAAGGAGTCGATGAGGACATGGAGGAGTATGTTTATTTATAGCTGAAACTGTGTTGAAGGGTGTACATATATTAGAAACTGATACCGATGGTTATATGTGGGTTACAGTGGACAAAACATTTTTTAAATTAACTGAAGATATCATTTTTTATTTTGTGTACGTACTACCTGTGAAATCGATGTATTTTAAATCTAATGATATAGATTTTTTTTTAAAAATTATAAAAAGTATATTTTAACTATAGATAATGATGTTGTTTATGAATGTAATGGAAATATGAGCAAAAAGATTAGTATGGATAAAGTATGCAACTTCTTTGGCTTGAAATTATTAGATATTTGTAAAAGTACAGACTTGAAAATTGTTAATGGGTGTATTGGTAATGATGGAAATATCGGTAACTTTATTTATGTTTCAAACTCAGGTAAAAGTGTTATAGACTATATATTGATGTCACATGAATTATTTCCACTTAAAGCAAACACATGCTCATCTCACGCTCCAATACAGGTTGATATAAAAATACAAGTTAAATCTTATCAAAAAGATGCAGAATATACGGAAATAAATGAAATGGAATGGGACAACAAACGAAGTAATCAGTACGTTGAAATGTTAAGTAAAACAGCAGCTGTCGATTTAAATAATATTGTTGAAAGCATTGTTAATTCAAATATTGATATTAATAATGGTATAGATACTTTTGCAAACACACTGTACAATTGTACGTTTAGCGTAAAACGGGTTTGTAAAAATATTAATTTTGCGCCAAAGCGTAAACATATAAGTCCGTGATTCATGGTGGAATGTGTGCGAGGTCGCCGTGACCTAAAATCGGCTAGCAATATTTATCAAAACTGTAGGACACCACAATGTATGGATTTGGTTATATGTAAACGGAGAATATATCGAAAGGTAAAACGTCAAAAGTTCAATACAAAACAAAAGGAAAAAAAATGTTGAATGACGCAGCGAATAAACAGCCAAAAATACTGGGACTATATTCATCAATTAAATAAAAATAAAAACAATATAATACTAGTATCTCTTCTGATGTCTTTTTTGAGCACCCAATGCTATGTAATATATTCAATTTTATTAACAATAATGGATTATATCCAGATTCATGAACAAAGGGCATATTGGCACCTATTCCAAAAAAGCGATGAAAACGATGTTAACAATTATAGAGGAATCATGCCTACTAGTATTTTTAAAAAAAAAATTTTCTCAAATTTTGGACAGTTGACTTCGTAATTGGACAGAGGAAAAGCATTTGTTATCAGACCATCAATTTGGATTTAGACAAGGTAAAGGTTGCGTATTTGTTTTGCACTCTATTATAAATAGAATTTTTAATAGTAAAAAAAGATGTTTTGCGCCTTTAAAAAAAAAAGCATTTGATTTTGATTATAGAAATGGAATTTGGTTCATATTGCTTAACGACATGAAAGTGAAACGCGTTTAATAGCTGCACTGATATTGTATATTTATTATATTCTTCTCGATATTGAAATGTTTCGTGTTAACTATGTATAACCTGTATAAACCACCTGAATGTAAAGGGCGATGTACATTGTAAATGTTTATGCCTAATAAAGATTTGCATCGAATTGAACTAACGACCTTTTCTGTCCTTGTAATGGGGTGCTATTTTGATCCTCTGACATATAACCAGGACGCACTTTAATGAATCGCTTTCATGTCCGTTTTCTATGTTAAACAAAACTGGACGTTGTTTTATAGAGGCCATCGGCTGGCGCTTGGGATTGAATCTACGACCTCTGATGTGAATTCTACATTCCAAAGCAAAATAAAATCACCAATTTAATACCCTGGATTGGAAAACAGCTTACAGCGAGATGTTTAAGCCTTAAACTGTACTGTTTTACTATCCTCTTGAAAATATTGAAACAGATTTAAATGTTAGTTTTTAATTCCGTAGTATCTAGTCATACCGTCTCAGTTTGAAATATACCGGCGTCATTGCCGAGTGGCCTTAGAGTCATATTATCAAAATATTATCAACAATTTACTCTTGTTCTGGTTTCCGATTTACCACAGATTTTTCTCCTAGAGTCAGTGCGTGGTACAAGTAATAGTCTTAATCCTCTTCGACGCTTGCATTTTTTTGAAAGATAGCCAATTTCACTGCTGAGAACATTTCCTCTAGTGTCCGGTTTACCAGAGGTATAAAATGAAAGTCTGACCTTTTTGTCTTCAATTTCAGTGCTGAGTTAGATCCGGTGCTGGGTACAAGCAATAGCTTAATATTGACAATCTTCGACGATTGCTTCTCCAAAAGACAAGCTTCATGACATTTCTTTTTTTTGCATTTGGGATTCTAATAAAGTTTCTGATTGGTTAAGACCTTTACCTGCATACATTTGATATTACCTTTACCTGCATGCATTAGATATTTCATTACAGATACAGATATTTTATTTGACTTTAGCATACATTACAGCTAATCATCAACATATCAAAACAAATAAACAAATCATGCGCTGAAAAACATATATATGAAATTACAGAGTAAACGTACGTAAATACACATATATTTATATACTTTTCATACATTGTATGGCTAGACTGAGAGTGTAAACAAGACTTTAATGGATTTTAATCAAATGTAGAAGGAACTTAAGGCATATATATTTACAATTAAACATTAATCTCTATTTTGATTAAACAGTGCTTGTCTCTTTTAACATATGTTGCTAGTTTCCTGAGTAACTTTGTGTTTCGTGTATTTAACAATTCCACAAACTTAAACATACTTATATTTCTTGTGTAGTATGTTGGTATGTATAGTAGTCTTATTTCTCTATAAACCTCGCATTTTAAAACGAAATGAAACTCGTCTTCAATATCTCTGCATGTACAAAACATACAAACACGTTCATTCCTTGGAATCACTGGCGTACAATGTCTACCCTGTTCAATTCTTAAATTATTTGAATTTAGTCTCAATTTTGTTAAAGCTTGTCTATTCTTCACTTTCAGTATTTTATCCAAGTAAGGCTCAGATTCAAAGTTTGTCTTTATGTTTCTATATAATGACAATGACGAAAACATTTGCCTACCCTCTCTCCGGTTTGATATATAGGTGTCTTTAAGTCGCAATTTAAATTTGATATAACCTTTACCTGCATGCATTAGATATTTCATTTACCTGCGTGCATTAGATATTACCTTTACCTGTATGCGCGTGCATTAGATATTACCTTTACCTGCATGCATTAGATATTACCTTTACCTGCGTACATTAGATATTACCTTTACCTGCGTACATTAGATATTACCTTTACCTGCGTGCATTAGATATTACCTTTACCTGCATGCATTAGATTTTACCTTTACCTGTGTGTTTTAGATATGCCCATTCCCTGCGTGTATTAAAAAGCATGAAATCCAACACGTTAACGGAAATCTTTGCCTGAAAATATATATGTCAGGTTGCGTGTTTCTAGGTATAAAACATCTTCATCGCTTACAAAAAAAATTCTTCGTTTACAAAAACATCTTCATCTTAGACAGAAATAGTTTTCACCGGAATGACTTCGATTCACTAAATATGAAAGAGACGCAGGGCAATCTTAAAATCGAAGCCCAAAGAAAAGCATCTAGTGATTTAGCTGCCTTTACGACACAATGTCCGGTCTTTGGCATTTTTTGTTTTGATGATACTAACATTTTTCTCGTAAATAAATCATTATATCATCTAGAAATTACCCCCAGAACGCAGTAAATGCATCCTAAAAATCAAAACATTTCTGGAAGGACTTGCCCCAAACATCACCTAGAAACTGGTGGACTAGGACATTATTTTAGGGTCATCTACGCCACGATAATCTGAAGCTTCATATTATTTCAAGTTTACAAAACTAATGAATAAATCAGTCAAAAATCTTCAAAACCGCAGATTGACCTTTGATTGAAAACAGTTGGCGTATTGATGACTAAAAACAATGAAACACCTTTTAATGATGATGATGATGATGATGATAATAATAATAATAATAATAATAATAATAATAATAATAATAATAATAATAATAATAATAGTAATGATGATAATGATAATGATAATAATGACGATGACGATGACTATGACGATGATAATGACAATGACAATGATAATGATAGTAATAGTAAGAGTAATAATAATAATAATGACTGTATTTACGTTTAAACTCTAAAAGACAATATAATTGTTTAATCAAATCAGGGATAGAATACAAAATTACAGCTCCTGAATATGGCAAAAGTTTTCTAACTAATTCACAGCTCGGTTTTGGGATAGTATACAACACATTTTCTGAAGCGGATCTTACGTTTCGGGAATGTATGTATGAATCTTGAAGATAAGGTGGTGAAATTCCATTTAGTAGCTTGTACATTATTATTGCTTTTTGTTATTAGGAATTTTTATCCATTTCAATTCTGAAAATAGTTCACTGAACGATGTGTTCCAATCTTTGTCCAAGATATTTCTAGCAGATCTCTTTTGAAATTTGATTATAGAATTCGCGAGATCAGACGGTAAAACGTAAGCATTACAATATAACATGCGCACTCGAATTGATAAATATGGTTTAATTTTGTTTAATAAAACAACAATGAATTGATTTGTTTGCATTTTCTACTATAGATTCCATGATTTTCATGTATTAGTCGTATTTTAACCTAAATCGCTCTACCTCATATTGTTCAGAGTTATTTCCCTTCAAAAGTTGTTAGCGGTGATTAAAAATCAGGTTGTATTTCAAAGTTAACTTTATCATATAATTTACGGTGCAGGAGTGTGATAAACCCATGACAAAACGTTTGATATTAACTTAGTGTAATATCACTTCTTTCTCAGCGTTCGTCGTAGCTCCAGCCCAGAGTCAATCAAATGACGTCAAACTGTCAGTCAACTGACGTTTAACACTAAGGCAGTTAGTGTTCATTAAGTGAAAATTTGAAAATTAAAAAAAACCAGTTGCCCCCTTTGGGTTTCTTAATTGTTACATTTTTACTCAATGAACTCTTACAGGTGATCTGTTAAATAAATGGTTAATGTAAAATTTTCCAGAGTTATGTGATAAAACGAATCTTACATGCGTGCTTATTATAGGATTATTTTTTTCCCCTGTTTTTATGCATGTGTAAAGAATGTCGAATCACGCACATATCAAATAAAGTCGAAAGGACTTTATGTCAGATTTTGTGCGTTATTCGACATTCTTTACACGTGCATAAAAAAAAACAGAAAAAAAATGATTTTAATTCTTATAATTCCAATCCTGATGATTATATTTAATTTGAGACTCCTCGAGTGAATGTAAAAACAAAACAAAAATAACTATACGCTGCGAATTAAACGCATAAGAATACACCACCTCTGTCCTGGTTGACATCAAATTCTCTAGATCTAATATCCAATAATATCGTAACGGCTATTGTTTCCATTATCAGATGAACTCTGTAACATTAGTTGGTTTATTGTAAAATGACGAAATATTTAGCGGTGAAAAAATTAAACACCCGCCTTTTATCTCTCGATTTAGACAAATAAAAAATCAATAATTCAAGGAAATACCCACACAGTGTAGACGCTGACGTTATTTTTAGTTTTTGTCGACACGCTTGTTTTTAAAAAATGTGTCAATATTTACGAAGGTCACATAAATCCACGCTCATTGATAGAGAATCTGAATTTGGAACGTTTTAAACGACTTTTACGTGCAAGGTTTGTGTATTTACATTGTCTCACGATCGTCTGCTTCTGAACTTCAACTACATGTACATGTTTTTATTTCATTTTTCCTGAAAAATAAATTGGTCTATGGAAATTTTTGTCAACGACTAGTATTCACGTTCGGTAAACCAGGGTTGTGTTCATTGGTTTTCTATACATCTCAAATGTGAACATTTTATGATCTACTTCATTGTTTCTCAAAACAACTTATGTTCTGATCGTGGCATCCGGTTAAATCGCTGAACCAAAGAAACCTATAAAACAATAAACCGATGAAACAGCTAGGACTAGATATAACATTTGTTTTTGTTGTATTTTATTATTTAAATAAGCATGGAACCGTTGTGAACGTCATTTAAGTTCGTATATTGTTAAACCGACCATCAAAATGTCGATGCTTCTTTGTTTACGCGAGAAACGTAAAAGTAGTCCGGTTCCAGGGTTTTATCGAAAAATAAAAGTCTTTAAAATATTGACGTTGTCCAATGAAAATGCTTTAAATACGTATATGATGAGATTATTGAATTCATCAAACTCGTTGGGAAAAATAATATAACACTCGGCAGAGTCTCGCATAGGCCTAATCTACCCGTTTAATAAATTCAATTATGAATAAGGACTCATGTAAGATCCTCTATTAACATCATGTTAACATTGTTTTGCATAATCGTTTAACAATAGCGCCGCGTGCCGCTTTTATATAGTGTGTAATTGTACACGCTGCTTTGTTAAAAGATGCCATGCCGAAGCTTCTTTTACGTAATCGATTTCAAACCAGAACAGCGTTCTTCAGAATAGGGGCTAGCAAGCATTTAAAACAAAAGTACTGGAGACGATTGCGTTCTTAGTTTCGTCCTGGGAGTGCTAAGTATAAGAACTTAGCGGAATTGCCATATACACGTATATTACTCTCTTTATATTTTTCTAGCGAAAAGTCGACAAATGAAAAGCATTCGCTATGTATACTAATATAATAGATGAGAAATAAACAGCGAAATGTTGCCTTATACTGTTTTAAAAATTTTCTATTTCTGGTCCTCAGCTCAGGAAGAAAATATTGCAAAAAATAATATACATGTAATTGCAATCGGATTTCATACAAAACCGTTGTATGGATATTTCCGTATCTGAAAGTAAAGTTCACGATGTGTCAGTGTTTTGGTGTGTTATTCGCATGGCTGGTACCCCACAGTAACTATATGCACGTGAAATGTGCACAAACCCTCTTTGCTGGCGAGAATAGCAGCTCTGCCAAACAGGTTTTTACGTGTGAAACATAGTCTATCACTGAATACTTGCTCTCAGATGTTGTGATAGTGTTATATGCTAACGATATGTCATAATGGAATAGAATCGAACGTTTTTGTCTCGCCGCGACGAAGGAGAGACGATATTAAGGTGTTGCTTTTGGTGTCAAACATTTAAAATATTTAAGTTTTCGTTTTTACACTTGTTCTCAACAAGTACAAGTGCTAAGACACTCATACTTGGATCATAGTTACAACTAACACCTTGCATCACATTAAATACTGCAGATGCTGAGTGTGACCTACATTTCATGGTCCATTGACATTGTTTGATGCTGAATTTTGCATTTACCTCCAACGTTAAGTTTTCGTTTCACACTATTTCTCAACAAGTACAAGTGCTAGGACACTCATACTTGGATCATAGTTACAACTAACACTCTGCATTACATTATATACTGCAGATGCTGAGTGTGACCTACATTGCATGGTCCATTGACATTGTTTGATGCTGAATTTTGCATTTACCTCCAACGTTAAGTTTTCATTTTTACACTATTTCTCAATAAGTACTAGTGCTAGGACACTCATTCTTGGATCATAGTTACAACTAACACCCTGCATTATATAATGCAGAGGCTGGGTACTTTTCTATTTTTGTTAATTTATTTTAAAACAAATTTATTCTATTTTATTTTATTTTTTTATTTTTTAATTTTAATTTTTTTTTTTTAGAAGTTTTACTTAGAAATATATATATATATATATTTTTTTTTATTTTTTTTTTTATTATTTTTTTTTTATATATAAATATATTTTACTTAGAAATACTGGTAATTTTTTTTTTTTTTTTTTTAAATATGTTTTACTTAGAAATACTGGTCAAAGTTTTGTGTGCAACTACCATCAAGTTTATATCTAAAATATCTCAATATCTCAATGTATTTGATCGAAACGTCACACATTCAGTTCGTGCAATAGTTCTTTTACTGGCGCTGTGGGTTCTAACCTCTACCGTCAGACCAAAGGCTTTAAAAAAGTATTAACAGCAACCCAGCTTTTAACCCGGCATTCTAGATTTGGTCGGATTGATGTCGGTGTAGTGCGATTTGGTAAGTTATTATACTAAGTCATATCCCACCATTATACTATCTCACGCATGTAAAATTAATGAAAAAAAAAATATATATTTGGATAACTTGGAACCTGCTCGCTAAATGTAAGTATACTGTGACTGAGTATGGTACCATACCACGTGTGCCACAATAATCCAGGTTGGTGGCGCTTAAAAAACTGTCTCGAGCAGACACAGTTATGATATAACTGAACAAATGTCAACGCTAAACAGCATAAACGTTCCTGTTACCGTATAGCTTCACCTTTACTAGAAAAGGAAGACCCCCAACATGAATCTGAGTAACCTTCCCATCCTTCAGCATGGGACTGGCAAACCTTCTCACCCTTCAATATGGAACTGGCAAACCTTCTCACCCTTCAGCATGGGACTGGCAAACCTTCTCATCCTTCAACATGGGACTGGCGGCAAACCTTCTCATCCTTCAGCATGGGACTGGCAAACCTTCTCATCCTTCAACATGGAACTGGCAAACCTTCTCATCATTCAGCATGGGACTTGCAAACCTTCCCATCCTTCGGCACGGGACTGGCAAATCTTCTCATCCTTCAACATGGAACTGGCAAACCTTCTCATCCTTCAGCATGGGACTGGCAAACCTTCTCATCATTCAGCATGGGACTGGCAAACCTTCCTATCATTCAGCATAAGACTGGCAAACCTTCTCATCCTTCAGCATGGGACTGGCAAACCTTCTCATCCTTTAGCATGGGACTGGCAAACCTTCTCATCCTTCAATATGGAACTGGCAAACCTTCTCATCCTTCAGCATGGGACTGGCACACCTACTCATCCTTCAGCATGGGACTGGCAAACCTTCTCATCCTTCAGCATGGGACTGGCAAACCTTCTCATCCTTCAGCATGGGACTGGCAAACCTTCTCATCCTTCAGCATGGGACTTGCAAACCTTCACATCCTTCAGTATGGGACTGGCGAAACCTTCTCATCCTTCATCATGGAACTGGCAAACCATCTCATCCTTCAGCATGGGACTGGCAAACCTTCTCATCCTTCAACATGGGACTGGCAAACCTTCTCATCCTTCAGCATGGGACTAGCAAACCTTCTCATCCTTCAATATGGAACTGGCAAACCTTCTCATCCTTCAACATGGGACTGGTAAACCATCTCACCCTTCAGTATGTGACTGGCAAACCTTCTACTCGTTCAGCATGGAACTGGCAAACCTTCTCATCCTTCAACATGGGACTGGCAAACTTTCTCATCCTTCAGCATGGGACTGGCAAACCTTCTCATCCTTCAACATGGAACTGGCAAACCTTCTCATACATAAGCATGGGACTGGCAAACCTTCCCATCCTTCGGCACGGGACTGGCAAATCTTCTCATCCTTCAACATGGAACTGGCAAACCTTCTCATCCTTCAACATGGGACTGGCAAACCTTCTCATCATTCAGCATGGGACTGGCAAACCTTCCTATCATTCAGCATGGGACTGGCAAACCTTCTCATCCTTCAGCATGGGACTGGCAAATCTTCTCATCCTTTAGCATGGGACTGGCAAACCTTCTCATCCTTCAATATGGAACTGGCAAACCTTCTCATCCTTCAGCATGGGACTTGCACACCTTCTCATCCGTCAGCATGGGACTGGCAAACCTTCTCATCCTTCAGCATGGGACTGGCAAACCTTCTCATCCTTCAGCATGGGACTGGCAAACCTTCTCATCCTTCAGCATGGGACTTGCAAACCTTCACATCCTTCAGTATGGGACTGGCGAACCTTCTCATCCTTCATCATGGAACTGGCAAACCATCTCATCCTTCAGCATGGGACTGGCAAACCTTCTCATCCTTCAACATGGGACTGGCAAACCTTCTCATCCTTCAGCATGGGACTAGCAAACTTTCTCATCCTTCAATATGGAACTGGCAAACCTTCTCATCCTTCAGCATGGGACTGGCAAATCTTCTCATCCTTCAGCATGGGACTGGCAAACCTTCTCACCCTTCAGTATGTGACTGGCAAACCTTCTACTCGTTCAGCATGGAACTGGCAAACCTTCTCATCCTTCAGCATGGGACTGGCAAACCTTCTCATCATTCAGCATGGGACTTGCAAACCTTCCCATCCTTCGGCACGGGACTGGCAAATCTTCTCATCCTTCAACATGGAACTGGCAAACCTTCTCATCCTTCAGCATGGGACTGGCAAACCTTCTCATCATTCAGCATGGGACTGGCAAACCTTCCTATCATTCAGCATAAGACTGGCAAACCTTCTCATCCTTCAGCATGGGACTGGCAAACCTTCTCATCCTTTAGCATGGGACTGGCAAACCTTCTCATCCTTCAATATGGAACTGGCAAACCTTCTCATCCTTCAGCATGGGACTGGCACACCTACTCATCCTTCAGCATGGGACTGGCAAACCTTCTCATCCTTCAGCATGGGACTGGCAAACCTTCTCATCCTTCAGCATGGGACTGGCAAACCTTCTCATCCTTCAGCATGGGACTTGCAAACCTTCACATCCTTCAGTATGGGACTGGCGAAACCTTCTCATCCTTCATCATGGAACTGGCAAACCATCTCATCCTTCAGCATGGGACTGGCAAACCTTCTCATCCTTCAACATGGGACTGGGAAACCTTCTCATCCTTCAGCATGGGACTAGCAAACCTTCTCATCCTTCAATATGGAACTGGCAAACCTTCTCATCCTTCAGCATGGGACTGGTAAACCATCTCACCCTTCAGTATGTGACTGGCAAACCTTCTATTCGTTCAGCATGGAACTGGCAAACCTTCTCATCCTTCAACATGGGACTGGCAAACTTTCTCATCCTTCAGCATGGGACTGGCAAACCTTCTCATCCTTCAACATGGAACTGGCAAACCTTCTCATACATAAGCATGGGACTGGCAAACCTTCCCATCCTTCGGCACGGGACTGGCAAATCTTCTCATCCTTCAACATGGAACTGGCAAACCTTCTCATCCTTCAACATGGGACTGGCAAACCTTCTCATCATTCAGCATGGGACTGGCAAACCTTCCTATCATTCAGCATGGGACTGGCAAACCTTCTCATCCTTCAGCATGGGACTGGCAAATCTTCTCATCCTTTAGCATGGGACTGGCAAACCTTCTCATCCTTCAATATGGAACTGGCAAACCTTCTCATCCTTCAGCATGGGACTGGCACACCTTCTCATCCGTCAGCATGGGACTGGCAAACCTTCTCATCCTTCAGCATGGGACTGGCAAACCTTCTCATCCTTCAGCATGGGACTGGCAAACCTTCTCATCCTTCAGCATGGGACTTGCAAACCTTCACATCCTTCAGTATGGGACTGGCGAACCTTCTCATCCTTCATCATGGAACTGGCAAACCATCTCATCCTTCAGCATGGGACTGGCAAACCTTCTCATCCTTCAACATGGGACTGGCAAACCTTCTCATCCTTCAGCATGGGACTAGCAAACTTTCTCATCCTTCAATATGGAACTGGCAAACCTTCTCATCCTTCAGCATGGGACTGGCAAATCTTCTCATCCTTCAGCATGGGACTGGCAAACCTTCTCACCCTTCAGTATGTGACTGGCAAACCTTCTACTCGTTCAGCATGGAACTGGCAAACCTTCTCATCCTTCAGCATGGGACTGGCAAACCTTCTCATCATTCAGCATGGGACTTGCAAACCTTCCCATCCTTCGGCACGGGACTGGCAAATCTTCTCATCCTTCAACATGGAACTGGCAAACCTTCTCATCCTTCAGCATGGGACTGGCAAACCTTCTCATCATTCAGCATGGGACTGGCAAACCTTCCTATCATTCAGCATAAGACTGGCAAACCTTCTCATCCTTCAGCATGGGACTGGCAAACCTTCTCATCCTTTAGCATGGGACTGGCAAACCTTCTCATCCTTCAATATGGAACTGGCAAACCTTCTCATCCTTCAGCATGGGACTGGCACACCTACTCATCCTTCAGCATGGGACTGGCAAACCTTCTCATCCTTCAGCATGGGACTGGCAAACCTTCTCATCCTTCAGCATGGGACTGGCAAACCTTCTCATCCTTCAGCATGGGACTTGCAAACCTTCACATCCTTCAGTATGGGACTGGCGAAACCTTCTCATCCTTCATCATGGAACTGGCAAACCATCTCATCCTTCAGCATGGGACTGGCTAACCTTCTCATCCTTCAACATGGGACTGGGAAACCTTCTCATCCTTCAGCATGGGACTAGCAAACCTTCTCATCCTTCAATATGGAACTGGCAAACCTTCTCATCCTTCAGCATGGGACTGGTAAACCATCTCACCCTTCAGTATGTGACTGGCAAACCTTCTACTCGTTCAGCATGGAACTGGCAAACCTTCTCATCCTTCAACATGGGACTGGCAAACTTTCTCATCCTTCAGCATGGGACTGGCAAACCTTCTCATCCTTCAACATGGAACTGGCAAACCTTCTCATACATAAGCATGGGACTGGCAAACCTTCCCATCCTTCGGCACGGGACTGGCAAATCTTCTCATCCTTCAACATGGAACTGGCAAACCTTCTCATCCTTCAACATGGGACTGGCAAACCTTCTCATCATTCAGCATGGGACTGGCAAACCTTCCTATCATTCAGCATGGGACTGGCAAACCTTCTCATCCTTCAGCATGGGACTGGCAAATCTTCTCATCCTTTAGCATGGGACTGGCAAACCTTCTCATCCTTCAATATGGAACTGGCAAACCTTCTCATCCTTCAGCATGGGACTGGCACACCTTCTCATCCGTCAGCATGGGACTGGCAAACCTTCTCATCCTTCAGCATGGGACTGGCAAACCTTCTCATCCTTCAGCATGGGACTGGCAAACCTTCTCATCCTTCAGCATGGGACTTGCAAACCTTCACATCCTTCAGTATGGGACTGGCGAACCTTCTCATCCTTCATTATGGAACTGGCAAACCATCTCATCCTTCAGCATGGGACTGGCAAACCTTCTCATCCTTCAACATGGGACTGGCAAACCTTCTCATCCTTCAGCATGGGACTAGCAAACTTTCTCATCCTTCAATATGGAACTGGCAAACCTTCTCATCCTTCAGCATGGGACTGGCAAATCTTCTCATCCTTCAGCATGGGACTGGCAAACCTTCTCACCCTTCAGTATGTGACTGGCAAACCTTCTACTCGTTCAGCATGGAACTGGCAAACCTTCTCATCCTTCAGCATGGGACTGGCAAACTTTCTCATCCTTCAGCATGGAACTGGCAAACCTTCTCATCCTTCAACATGGAACTGGTAAACCTTCTCATACATAAGCATGGGACAGGCAATCATTCTCATCCTTCAGCATTGAACTTGCTAACCTTCTCATATAAACTTTATGGCCGAGCTGGGCTCGAACGTACGACCTCAGCGGTTAGAGACACGGGTTCTGTAGACGACAGCGCTTCTTTAACATTTCATTCGTTCCGCAGTGTTACAGCTCGAACCTAGCTCGGTTAAAAAAACTTTACATTCTAAGTCGGATCCGAAAACAACACTCAGCACTGAGTTAAAATACCAAGAGGACGGACTTCAAAGTTCTGAGCGTATTTCCCGTGTGTAGATATTCATAACCGCGAGTTACACATATCACACATAGAGGTTGACACGTGTGCTGACATTCGTGATCGTGAGTTACATATATATCAAACATATAGGTTGACACGTGTGTAGATATTTAGGAAAATTAGTTACACATATCACACATAGAGGTTGACGCGTGTGTAAATATTCAGGACAATGAGTTGCACATATCACACATAGAGGTTGACACTTGTGTTGATATTCGTGACCGTGAGTTACATATATCACACATAGAGGTTGACACGTGTGTAGATATTCAGGCCAATGTGTAACACATATCACTCATAGAGGTTGACGCATGTGTAGATATTCAAGACAATGAGTTACACATATCACACATAGAGGTCGAAGAGTGTGTAGATAGTCATGACCATGAGTTACACATATCACACATAGAAGTTGACACGTGTGTAGATGTTCATGACCGTTAGTTACACGTATCACACATAGAGGTTGACACGTGTGTATATATTCATGACCGTGAGTTACACATATCACACATAGAGGTCGACACGTGTGTAGATATTCATGACCGTGAGTAACACATATCACACATAGAGGTCGACGCGTGTGTAGATATTCATGTCCGTGAGTAACACATATCACACATAGAGGTCGACACGTGTGTAGATATTTATGACCGTGAGTTACACATATCACACATAGAGGTCGACGAGTGTGTAGATATTCATGACCATGAGTTACAACGCGTATCACACATACAGGTCGACACGTGTGTAGATATTCATGACCGTGAGTAACACATATCACACATAGAGGTCGACGCGTGTGTAGATATTCATGTCCGTGAGTAACACATATCACACATAGAGGTCGACACGTGTCTATATATGCATGATCGTGAGTTACGCATATCACACATAGAGGTCGACACGTGTGTAGATATTCATGACTATGAGTTACACGTATCACACATAGAGTTCGACACGTGTTTATATATTCATGACCGTGAGTAACACATATCACTTATAGAGGTCGACATGTGTGTATGTATTCATGACTGTGATTACACATATCACACGTAGAGGTCGACACGTGTTTATATATTCATTGAGGTCGACACGTATGTAGATATTCATGACCATGAGTTACACGTATCACACATAGAATTCGACACGTGTTTATATATTCATGACCATGAGTAACACATATCATACATAGAGGTCGACATGTGTGTATTTATTCATGACCGTGAGTTACACATATCACAGGTAGAGGTCGACACGTGTTTATATATTCATAGAGGTCGACACGTGTGTAGATATTCATGACCGTGAGTAACACATATCACACATAGAGGTCGACACGTGTGTATATATTCATGACCGTGAGTTACACATATCACACGTAAAGGTCGACACGTGTTTATATGTTCATGACCATAAGTTACACATATCACACATAGAGGTCGACACGTGTTTATATATTCATGACCGTGAGTTACACATATCACACATAGAGGTCGACACGTTACACGTGTGTAGACGTGCCTCTATCCCCCGTGCGTCCGTCCGTCAGTCTGCCTTTTCTTAATGGCCATCTGTCGGCCAGATTGTGTTAATTTTAACATATTTTATTCATGACATTTCATGCATGTATATACAATAACATAAGAGTGGAACGATATTAAGCTCCTTTTTTATCTGTGTTTGTCTCTTTGTCAATAGTTATTTATTCTGTGTTATTAAAGCACAGCAGATGGTGCACGAGGCTCTCCATGAACCACGAAGTGGACCGATATAATATTTGTTTTACGCTATCCTAATGACGAATAAAGTACACGCAACGAAACAAGCGTCTGGAGTTAAGCGCATACTCGAGTATAGCCGATAATAGTGTTGTGAGACGTTATCCACACCAGTCGAGACACTGCAACCTCTCGTTGCTGCAGTGATTCACTAAGTTTGTACGTGTGCGATAGATGTGTTCAGATTTTATCTAAAACAAACACTGATAACGAAATAGGCAAGATTACGGAAAATATTTCAGTTTGAAAAAATAATTTTGACCGTTAAGGATAAAGAATTTTGACCACGTAAGTACATATTTTGTTCATCTGTTCATAATGGAAGGATATCCTTCATATTGGGTATATGTCTGGATTTGTCAGACGACAAAATTCATCACTGAAACGACATATTTCTATCAAGTGACAAGCTTCCGCCCACATAGTTTATTGTTTACGATTATAGGCATTCTCTTATGTTAAGACCGCGGCGTGGTCTAGTGGTAGAGCGTCCGCCTCGCATGCGGAAGGTCGTGGGTTCAATCCCCGGCCGGGTCATACCAAAGACTTTAAAAATGGTACTAGATGCTTCCTCGCTTGACGCTCAGCATTTAGAGGAGAGTTCTAGGTCTGGTCGGCCCGGTGTCAGTAAAATGTGATGTGACTTGGTGGGGGTATCATACCATGTGTCTGCGGCATGATAGATACTCCACTGTGACAGCGCTTACAATACTGTCTCAAGTAGACACCGTCGCGATATGACTGAAAAATTGTTGAAAGCGACGCTAAACACCATACAACTCTTATGTTAATGGAAGTGTTAATTGTTTATTAGTAATTAAACTTGATAAAACTAAAACTTGATAATAAGCAGTTTGATTAAGTGATTCATTATTGATCAACTTTTCATAGTAAGCAGTTAGACACAAATGGTGTATTAATAATGAACCATTTAAAACTTGATAGTCAGTTTGGTAAAGTGATTCATTATTGATCAACCTTTCATAGTAAGCAGTTAGACACAAATGGTGTATTAATAATGAACCATTTAAAACTTGATAGTCAGTTTGGTAAAGTGATTCATTATTGATCAACCTTTCATAGTAAGCAGTTAGACACAAATGGTGTATTAATAATGAACCATCAGTTAGACACAAATGGTGTATTAATAATGAACCATCTAAAACTTGATAAGCAGTTTTGTAAAGTGATTCATTACTGATTAACCTTTCAAAGTAAGCAGTTAGACACAAATGGTATATTAAAAATGAACCATCAGTTAGACACAAATGGTGTATTAATAATGAACCATCTAAAACTTGATAGTCAGTTTTGTAAAGTGATTTATTACTGATTAACCTTTCAAAGTAAGCAGTTAGACACAAATGGTGTATTAATAATGAACCATCAGTTAGACACAAATGGTGTATTAATAATGAACCATCTAAAACTTGATAAGCAGTTTTGTAAAGTGATTCATTACTGATTAACCTTTCAAAGTAAGCAGTTAGACACAAATGGTGTATTAATAATGAACCATCAGTTAGACACAAATGGTGTATTAATAATGAACCATCTAAAACTTGATAAGCAGTTTTGTAAAGTGATTTATTATTGATTAACCTTTCAAAGTAAGCAGTTAGACACAAATGGTGTATTAATAATGAACCATCAGTTAGACACTAATGGTGTATTAATAATGAACCATCTAAAACTTGATAAGCAGTTTTGTAAAGTGATTTATTATTGATTAACCTTTCAAAGTAAGCAGTTAGACACAAATGGTGTATTAATAATGAACCATCAGTTAGACACAAATGGTGTATTAATAATGAACCATCAGTTAGACACAAATGGTGTATTAATAATGAACCATCTAAAACTTGATAAGCAGTTTTGTAAAGTGATTGATTACTGATCAACCTTTCATAGTAAGCAGTTAGACACTAATGGTGTATTAATAATGAACCATCTAAAACTTGATAAGCAGTTTTGTAAAGTGATTTATTATTGATTAACCTTTCAAAGTAAGCAGTTAGACACAAATGGTGTATTAATAATGAACCATCAGTTAGACACAAATGGTGTATTAAAAATGAACCATCTAAAACTTGATAAGCAGTTTGGTAAAGTGATTCATTATTGATTAACCTTTCAAAGTAAGCAGTTAGACACAAATGGTGTATTAAAAATGAACCATCAGTTAGACACAAATGGTGTATTAATAATGAACCATCTAACACTTGATAAGCAATTTGGTACAAGTGATGTATTATTGGTTAACCTTTTAAAACTTAATTAACAATCTAAAGCTTAATAATAAGTAGTTAATAAATTAACCTTGTAAACGATTGATAATATTGATAATAAGTAGTTTGAAATGAATGGTTAATTATTGATTCGTTTTATAATGATGATCATCATTAGTGATGTGTTTGTACTTTATATGTATCTCATGGGACATTTTAATGTCGAATTTGAGCCCTTCAAATTATACGTTAGTAGTCATGAAAGGCTAAATGATTACAATCATTATGATATATTCTGACTAGATCTTTCTGTTGGTGGGTGTTGGCGATTCCTCTCAAGAGCTCGTGCACCTTATGAGCTTCCATACGACTAAATAGGGGACACGGGGTGGGCGTGACACCCGTGCTACTCTGTGACACGGGATGGGCGTGACACCCGTGCTACTCTGTGACACGGGATGGGCGTGACACCCGTACTGCTCTGTGACACGGGATGGGCGGGACACTCGTGCTACTCTGTGACACGGGATGGGCGGGGCACTCGTGCTACTCTGTGTTTGGTTCGTATTGGTGCACTGATTTCCATTAAAACCTTTGACATTTATTTATACATTGTCTTGATTTAACACTATTTATGGATATTTTTAACTTTTAATTTTTTTTAACTTGAAAAAATTTGCTAGAATTGGACATTTTAACAGGTTTCAATGTTTCGCTGTTCATTCTACGTATTCATTTGTTGACGTTTGATTCCATTTTGTACGTTATTTTGTACATGGGTTTTTTTCCTCTTGGTAAACGTTAATTCATTCATTAATTATTCATTCATACTCACTTTCCCAATCACTCACTCACTCACTCGCTCACTCACTAACCTACTGATCCTCTAACCTACTCACTCTCTTAACTCACTCATTCATTCACTCGTTTGTTTATTCGTTCATTCATTTATTCTCACTCACTCACCCACCTACCGAACCACCCACCCAGCCAGCCACTCACTCACTCACCCACCCACCCACCCACCCACACCAAACACCCACCCACCCACACCCACACCCCCACCCTCCCACCCACCCACCCACCCTACCGCCCACTCACTCACTCACTCACTCACTAACCTACTGATCCTCTAACCTACTCACTCACTTAACTCACTCATTCATTCACTCGTTTGTTTATTCGTTCATTCATTTATTCTCACTCACTCACCCACCTACCGAACCACCCACCCAGCCAGCCACTCACTCACTCACCCACCCACCCACCCACACCAAACACCCACCCACCCACACCCCCACCCACCCACCCACTCACTCACTCACTCACTCACTCACTCACTCACTCACTCACTCACTCACTCACTCACTCACTCACTCACTCACTCATTCATTCATTCATTCATTCATTCATTCATTCATTCATTCTCACTCACTATATGTCTTGCGTCTTACATGATGAGCAGGGATGTTGTACATAGCTGTTTATGCAGTCTCGCGCATGATGTCTTATGTTAGCTTTTAATTTTTATCTTGCACATGATCATAATAAAGTCTTCATTTCTGAATACTCATGTTTACATCCCGATCTTAATTGAGTGCATATTTGCAACATGTGCACTTTTTTCTCCTTCACGTTTGAATTACTTATATCGTGCTCGTTTTTATTAGTTTAACATTTTCTGTTCAAGTTTCTTTCTCAGGACTTGAGTTAAATAGACATTATATAACAGGGGGTAACTTTTATAGGCGGCCCATTATGTATCCTTTGTCACACTTTATTTTGATACGGCCCCTTGGTACATGCCTAAAGATTCCGTGTTTGAACACATCCCCTGCCTCGTCTGCTTCGTTGTTGTATCGCCGCGACGAAGGAGCGAACGCGAGGTTAAGATTTTGCTTTTCCGTCGACGGCGACGGCGCCGGCGGCGGTGGTGGCGTCAAACATTTATATTTAGCTCCAACGTTAAGTTTTCGTTTTTACACTACTTCTCAACAAGTACAAGTGCTAGGACACTCATACTTGGATCATAGTTACAACTAACACTCTGCATCACATTTTACACTGCAGATGCTGAGTATGACCTACATTGCATGGTCCATTGACTTTGTTTGATGCTGAATTTTGCATTTACCTCCAACGTTTAGTTTTCGTTTTTATACTATTTCTCAACAAGTACAAGTGCTAGGACACTCATTACAATTAACACCCTGCACCATATTATATACTGCAGATGCTGAGTGTGATCTACATTTATGGTCCATTGATATTATTTGATGCTGAAATTTGCATTTACCTCCAACGTAAAGTTTTCATTTTTACACTATTTCTCGATTAGTAATGCGGCCATTTTTGTCATTGTATTTTAATTTTTTCTCTCCCATGTGTGTATTAACGGTCAAAGCGGACACGGCGAGACATATCATTCCGCGGAATTCTTGTTGATATCACATTTGGTGAACTTTTGGTAATTAAATGTCGGTTGACTCTTGTGCTATTGGCCTATTTCCATATACTTCTGTTTCTGACACATCTGGGGTTTACATGCCCCAATGGCACTTCTGTTTCTGACACATCTGGGGTTTACATGCCCTAATGGCACTTCTGTTTCTGACACATCTGGGGTTTACATGCCCAAATGGCACTTCAGTTTCTGACAAAACTGGGGTTTACATGCCCCTATGACACTTCTTGTTTGACACATCTGGGGTTTACATGCCCCTATGACACTTCTTGTTTCGACACATCTGGGGTTTACATGCCCCTATGACACTTCTGGTTATGTCACATCTGGGGTTTACATGCCCCTATGACACTTCTTGTTTCGACACATCTGGGGTTTACATGTCCCTATGACACTTCTTGTTTTGACACATCTGGGGTTTACATGCCCCTATGACACTTCTTGTTTCGACACATATGGGGTTTACATGCCCCTATGACACTTCTGGTTATGTCACATCTGGGGTTTACATGTCCCTATGACACTTCTTGTTTTGACACATCTGGGGTTTACATGCCCCTATGACACTTCTTGTTTCGACACATCTGGGGTTTACATGCCCCTATGACACTTCTGGTTTTGACACAACTGGGGTTTACATGCCCCAATGACACTTCTGGTTTTGACACATCAGGGGTTTACATGCCCCTGTGATACTTCTGGTTATGTCACAACTGGGGTTTACATGCCCCTATGACACTTCTTGTTTCGACACATCAGGAATTTACATGCCCCTATGGCACTTCTGCTTTTGACACATCAGGGGTTTACATGCCCCTATGACACTTCTGGTTTTGACACAACTGGAGTTTACATGCCCCAATGACACTTCTGGTTTTGACACATCATGGGTTTACATGCTCCTATGACACTTCTGGTTTTGACATATCCCCCGAAACTTTGGTTTTGACCATTCTCTGTCACATAGTCTATGGGACATTATGGCCCGTATAGTTCTGACCATTCACATGGCTAGTCTTAGTCCAGGCATACCCGCTTACGCTTCTTGTTCTGACCATTCACATGGATAGTCTTAGTCCGGACATACCCAAATACGCTCCTGGAGCGCACATGGATAGTCAGGGTGTAGCTTGACTGAAAACGACGGGTAGGCACAGTTGTAGGGGGTCCCGGGGGACATGCTACCCCGATTTCTTTTCAGCTAGTCTGTCGTTGGTGTGTTTTTAGGGGCCTGGTTATTATTAATATTTACCTTGAATTCACTATCTGGATCATATTTTTTTTTTTGCGATTTTTTTTGTTGCGACCATAGGGTCCTGATTTTATAAAATTTTTGGCAGTTAAATTTTTAAGATTTCTAAAATAAGTAAGCACGTGCTACGCCACTGGTAGTCTTAGTCCAGGCATACCCACTTACGCTCCTGGTTTTGACCATTAATATGGCTAATCTTAGTCTGGCATACCCACTTACGCTCCTGGTTTTGACCATTAATAGGGCTAGTCTTAGTCTGGCATACCCACTTACGCTCCTGGTTTTGACCATTAATAGGGCTAGTCTTAGTCTGGCATACCCAATTACGCTCCTGGTTTTGACCATTAATATGGCTAGTCTTAGTCTGGCATACCCACTTACGCTCCTGGTTTTGACCATATACATGGCTAGTCTTAGTCCAGGCATACCCACTTACGCTCCTGGTTTTGACCATTAATAGTGCTAGTCTTAGTCTGGCATACCCACTTACGCTCCTGGTTTTGACCATTAACATGGCTAGTCTTAATCTGGCATACCAACTTACGCTCCTGGTTTTGACCATTAACAGTGCTAGTCTTAGTCTGGCATACCCACTTACGCTCCTGGTTTTGACCATTAACATGGCTAGTCTTAATCTGGCATACCCACTTACGCTCCTGGTTTTGACCATTAACATGGCTAGTCTTAGTCCAGGCATACCCACTTACGCTCCTGGTTTTGACCATTAATATGGCTAGTCTTAGTCTGGCATACCCACTTACGCTCCTGGTTTTGACCATTAACATAGCTAGTCTTAATCTGGAATACCCACTTACGCTCATGGTTTTGACCATATACATGGCTAGTCTTAGTCCAGGCATACCCACTTACGTACTTGGTTTTGACCATTAACATGGCTAGACTTATTCTGGCATACCCACTTACGCTCCTGGTTTTGACCATTAACATGGCTAATCTTAGTCTGGCATACCAACTTACGCTCCTGGTTTTGACCATTAACATAGCTAGTCTTAGTCTGGCATACAGACTGACGCTCCTGGTTTTGACCATTCACATGACTAGTCTTAGTCCCGGTATACCCACTTACGCTCCTGGTTTTGACCATTAACATAGCAAGTCGTAGTCCAGGGTGACCCATTTACGCTCCTGGTTTTGACCATTCATATGGCTTGTCTTAGTCTGGCATACCCACTTACGCTCCTGGTTTTGACCATTCACATAGCTAGTCGTAGTCCAAGCATACCCACTTACGCTCCTGGTTTTGACCATTCACGTGCAATATCTTAGTCTGGCATACCCATTTACGCTCCTGTGTTTGACCATTCACATAGCTAGTCGTAATCCAGGCATACCCACTTACGCTCCTGGTTTTGACCATTCACGTGCAAAGTCTTAGTCTGGCTACCCATTTACGCATGCGGTTTTGACCATTCATATGGCTTGTCTTAGTCTGGCATACCCACTTACGCTCCTGGTTTTGACCATTCATATGGCTTGTCTTAGTCTGGCATACCCACTTACGCTCCTGGTTTTGACCATTCACATTGCTAGTCTTAGTCTGGCATACCCACTTACGCTCCAGGTTTTGACCATTCATACGGCTTGTCTTAGTTTGGCATACCCACTTACGCTCCAGGTTTTGACCATTCACATGGCTTGTCTTAGTATGGCATACCCACTTACGCTCCTGGTTTTGACCATTCACGTGCAAAGTCTTAGTCTGGCATACCCTTTTACGCTCCTGGTTTTGACCATTCACGTGCATAGTCTTAGTCTGGCATAACCACTTACGCTTCTGGTTTTGACCATTCACATGGCTTGTCTTAATCTGGCATACCCACTTACGCTCCTGGTTTTGACCATTTACGTGCATAGTCTTAGTCCGGCATACCCGTTTACGCTCCTGGTTTTGACCATTCACATGGCTAGTCTTAGTCCGGCATAGCCGCTTACTCTCCTGGTTTTGACCATTCACATGGCTAGTCTTAGTCTGGCATACCCGCTTACGCTCCTGGTTTTGACCATTCACATAGCTAGTCTTAATCTGGCATACCCACTTACGCTCCTGGTTTTGACCATTCATATGGCTAGTCTTAGTCTGGCATACCCGCTTAAGCTCCTGGTTTTGATCATTCACATGGCTAGTCTTAGTCTGGCATACCCACTTACGCTCCTGGTTTTGACCATTCACATGGCTAGTCTTAGTCTGGCAAACGTGCGTACGCTCCTGGTTTTGACCACTCACATAGCTAGTCTTAGTCTAGCATACCCACTTACTCTCGTGGTTTTGACCATTCACATGGCTAGTCTTAGTCTGGCATACCCGCGTACGCTCCTGGTTTTGACCATTCACATGGCTAGTCTTGGTCCAGGCATACCCACTTACGCTCCTGGTTTTGACCGCTCACATGGCTAGTCTTAGTATGGCATACCCACTTACGCTCCTGGTTTTGACCATTCACATGGCTAGTCTTAATCTGGCATACCAACTTACGCTCCAGGTTTTGACCATTCACATGGCTAGTCTTTGTCTGGCATACCCACTTACGCACCAGTTTTTGACCATTCACATGGCTAGTCTTAGTCTGGCATACCCAATTACGCTCCTGGTTTTGACCATTCACATTACTAGTCTAAGTCTGGCATACCCGCGTACGCTCCTGGTTTTGACCATTCACATGGCTAGTCTTAGTCTGGCATACCCGCGTACGCTCCTGGTTTTGACCATTCACATGGCTAGTCTTAGTCTGGCATACCCGCGTACGCTCCTGGTTTTGACCATTCACATGGCTAGTCTTGGTCCAGGCATACCCACTTACGCTCCTGGTTTTGACCGTTCACATGGCTAGTCTTAGTCTGGCATACCCACTTACGCTCCTGGTTTTGACCATTCACATGGCTAGTCGTAGTCAAGGCAAACCTACTTACGCTCCTGGTTTTTGACCATTCACATGGCTAGTCTTAGTCTGGCATACCCGCGTTCGCTCCTGGTTTTGACCATTCACATGGCTAGTCGTAGTCCAGGCAAACTCACTTACGCTCCTGGTTTTTGACCATTCACATTGCTAGTCTTAGTCTGGCATACCCACTTACGCTTCTGGTTTTGACCATTCACATGGCTAGTCTTAGTCCAGGCATACTCACTTACGCTCCTGGTTTTTGACTATTCACATGGCTAGTCTTAGTCTGGCATACCCACTTACGCTCCTGGGTTTGACCATTCACATGGATAGTCATTGTCCAGGCATACCCACTTACGCTCCTGGTTTTGACCACAACACTTCTCGTTTGACACAGTCCTGTACTGACAAATCTGGTTTTGACATATCCTTTGACACTTCTAATTTGACACAGTCCTTTACAAATGTGGTTTTGGCATGTCCTTCCGTGACACTTCTTGTTTGACACATTTCTTTGTTGCATATCCCAGGACACCTCACGATATTCGGTGAAGCGTGTTTAATGTGATATGCAAGGAAGGTTCCGACCTTCGGCATCTGCATCCCCATCCCTGCCCCCAATCCCACGACTTTTAACCGGGTATTGTAGGCACTGCGTGCATAAATGTGTATCATGTTTGTGTGTAATGAGAAACATTATATATTTAAGTAACAAATAAAGATATATTTAGAACAACGGCAAGGGTTTATCCTACGTCTTGGATTTCAAAAGTATTTAATATTTATTCACCTATCCTACTTTTATCTCTTGTTTCTTTCACGGCTTATCTACACACACTTGTGTGAGCTCTGGTACAAAAATAGCTCTGGTACATTGATCTTCTTCGGAGAAACTTTATTTTCCACGCTTAACAACTCCGAAGTCGATCAACAGATTCTGGAAAAGTCATTTTGTAATACTGGGCTGCACGTCAGCCATCCATATACATGTGCAAACACTTCATATACACAACGATGTTGAAACTGTAGCTCACTTTTAAATAGCTTCTGGCAGTGGAAAGTTTTGGTTTAAATGTGTAAACACTTCCTTCAAACTTATATACAGTTCTTTTTTTTAATTATTATGCTTTAACACATGTGAGCGGTTTTATTAAATAGACTTGCTACCAGATCGTAATCTCTTCACACGCATCTAGTCAGTATATCAAATACAGATAAACCTGCGATAAGCTGTCAGTCGTAAGAAAATAAAACTTGTATTTATTAAATACCGGTGGCTGCTGAGTACAGGTTAAATACTCTTAATACATTAATATTTTGCGGTTTCAGACAGGTGATTTCTTTGTAAAAGTGGTCCTTCGCCAGCGGGTTCTATAAGGCCCTGACGTATAATGACCATTAAGCTCTCACCGCTGAGGTCGTGGGTTCGAGCCCAGCCCGGTATAAAATGTTTATGTAAAAAAGTTTGCCAGTTACTTGCTAAATGACGGTGATTCTACTCAGATTCAGCCTGAGGTCTTCCTCTATCAATAAGATAAATAAAACTAGATGCCATACGTGATTCTGAGCTGCAATGTGTTGACTATGGTGTTTATTCTTAACATATTTACTAACATTTACAAAAAATGTAAGTGTATGTCTAATGATTACCATTATGCTGATCTTTCTCGTGGAAGACAGTAACTAGTTATATACATATATATGATATATATATACTATTTTCAAAGCATATTCTTTTACAGGGTTGCGAGAGACATTATTGATATAATGAATAAACTGGTCATCAGATCAAATTATTTAAACATTTTAATCTAAGAAAAGCTTCCAGGTGATCATGATTCTAAACTGGTTCCAGTAGATTAAACAACTAATATATAACCAGTCAAAACTCTGTTCAGTTTTAAGAAAATGGTGGTAAAACAAAAGCATGATATTTTCTGACTAATCTAATCCAATTGACATGTGTTGGACTTATCTATGTTATGGAATCAGACATTGTAATATGCATATATGCGTTATTGAACCATCTGTTTGATTTGGAAATTTACAAGCATGAAGCTGTTGTACCTATGACAGCTGTGTTAAGATCTATGCTTTACTTTGCCTTTCCATGTGTGAAAAGAAATAACAAGAAATGGAAGGGAGTACCAAGTTTATTAAAAAAATCAAGACGAGCACACTAATGGTCCCCGTGCCGAATGCAATTACCATCTTTCCGTGTCATTGTGTACTATCAGCTATTGAATAGGATTTTGTTGGCTCACTGATCAAACATCGAGTTTCCGTTGTACATGACCACACTTAGTCTAAATGTTGTTGAGTTAAAGGAAAGTGTTTATGGCAGTTTTCAGTGTTTCCCTTTCAGTTTCTATAAGTGTATGGACACTTCACCCTTTTTAGTGGTTATGGCCAATGTTTGTCGAGTCAGTGAATATTTTTCTTGAATATCGCATGTCACAGGAAGCCGCACCCATGTAAGACAGTCGATGCGTTTTGGTGACATAGCAATGCGCGGAGCACGAGAGAGGAATAATTGAAAGGTCAGACTTGTCAAAACGCCGTTCAGCCAATTGGATACAGAGAAACAATAGTCACACATAACGTTCTATTTTTCCAGCGAAACGGTATTGTGCTTGTGTATACTAGATTTATATTGATAATTCAGTTTTTGCATTCCTGAAATTGTAAGACTGTTCTATAAACATGGCGTCGGAGCGGCTACTTTACAATGGTAGCTTGTAGCACGTTTGCGAGAGGCCACGCCCTTATCGACCTTATATTCACTCAAGATCGTATCACTTGGAGCATCAGATTGGCAGACATGTCATAGCTGAAAAGTGATAGTCATGGTGGTCGCTTACTAATTTATACCGATACCAATACGAACACTACAATAACGAACGGTACATGTAGTTTATAATTGATTTTCACCGTCATGAACTGTCATTACTGTTTTGTCGTCATGAATCGATTATTGAAGGTGGCCATGTAATAGCTGAACGGACTCGTGAATCAAAACTTGAACATGTAGTGATTAGAGTATTGATTTCCATTATTGCTGTACTCTTGTGTTAGTCACTGTTATTACGTGTAGTGTTCGACAGTCTCGTATTGTTGTCGGTAGGTAACCAGTTGTTCAATACGGCCGCATCCAAGATGGCGGAACTTCCGGTTTGTAATTGTATGCAAACGGTATATTTTCATTATTTATCAATTATTTCGAGTTTTGTTTAATGACTAATAATGTTATATATTTGGTTACTTTGCTGTTATCATTTATTCAGTAAATGGCACAATTTCGATCACTAACCGCCATACTTATGTTTATTTTTGTCATTTAAATATTTCCATCGATAAAGGTTCAGTTCCAGTAAAAACTGCCATGTATCGAACAGGGACTTTGAGCACATGCGATGTAATTTGGTTGCAATTTCATAAGCTCATTGGATAAGAGAAGATTGCTAAAAAGCTGGGTTTGTTAATTAAGGCCTATCTATGTTGGATGATCATTCATTAGCCATCTCATCTCGTCTGCAGTCTGCACGCCCGTCCGTATAATGTGACTGGGTGGGGTACAGTGCCATTCTACGTCATACTGGCAGCTAATTGTGTCGTCTCGCATATAGCCAGCGTTTTTATATCTAAGTAAAACTGTTGTTGAAAACAAAACCGCAGCGTGATCTAGTGGTAGAGTGCTTCCCTCGCATGAGGAAGATCGTGAGTTCGATCCCCGGCCGAGTCGCACCAAAACTTGAAAAAATGGTATAAGAAGCTTTCTCACATTTAGAGGATACTGAGTTCTGGGTCTGGTCGACCCGGTACCATTTTAAAATGGTTATTCTCTCTACTGAATATATACATATATGATTCTCCCTATCATATATATATATATATATATATACATTCAAGGAAGTGGTTGCGCTGTGCGACATGCACCCACCGCATACAAAGGAGAAGGAAGTACGACATTTATTTTTCAACATTCACCACTGAAAAGTCACATGAGTAAACAACTTGGCGATCAATTTATTTTTGAATGTTTATCTCCCGGCATACACGTATACGTATGTAAATGTTAGATAAACATGCGGATGGATAATTAGTTAATTTACACAGTTTTGTCCAAGGCCATTGTAACATATACAGGGACATTGTCAATGTTCCTGCATTTTCCTTTTTTATTTTCCTAATAGCTTAATTTATGAATACAAAATTTGTTATATTTTTGTATATATTTGTTATATTTTTGTATTATATACGTTTAAGGAGCTCATTTAAAATTGAAATGACTGAGTATTGTTATTTCGTTGATAAAAGTGTGTGTTTTTTTAACTTTTATTACAATTTTAATTATGTTTGAACGTACATAAGACTTCAAAATTACAATGATAACCAGAACAAAAGTTATTGAACTCGATTGAAGTGCGATTGATATTTTGTTTTATATTCTTATTTTTGCAAAAGAAGTAATATGTATGCCATCTAGGATTGTCCCTTATGATTGGCTTAATAAGTGGATACAGTGGCGTTTGTTTTGTTCTGTATTGATAAAGTTCAAGGCTAAGTCAATTGATACCACTGTTAATAACATACCCGGCTGGCCGGGATTGTATGTGTAATACTATCATATGTGTACATTGTTCAATCCAGTATAAACGTGTGATTATAGACCGGCTACACTGAGCCGACCATATCGGAGGACAGCGGGAATAGAGTGCAGAACTCTTGCCTCAACGTAGTCCCTGCAGTGCCGTGGAAGTGCGGGAGTTCGACTTTGCGCAAAAAAAACAGCCGTGATTATAGCTCTGCTTCCTTTCACTGTCCGAGTAGTTACCTGCCCTTTAAGTCCAAATTTCCTTATTGGGTATTGTGTATGCGATAGCACTCCTTTTTTCAATGGATCTTTACCAAATTTACTATAGTACACAGTAATGTAGACACTGTACTTATACATGTATAATCATAAGAATTACTGGGGATGGGGTGTGCAAAAGGCTTTTAGCAAGGAATTGACCTCTAAAGAGTCCCTGGAGGACAGGGACTTTACCTAGGTTCTGCGAAGAGAAAAGTCAAAGTTCCTGCAATGTCCCGATCAGGGAAGGGTAGAGGTTTCAAATTACTGGTACATTACAAACAACCGTTGAATACAAGAACATAAAGCTGAAATGGGAAACCAGCAACACGGAAAATATCTAATCGCACATACATAGCTAATGAATAGGCAATCATTGTAAACCATGCAGACACTTTGATAGAAATACGTAAAGTAAATATTATAATTACGTTTACAATCGATGTAAAGATTAGATAGCCGATTATGATATCTTTAAATACCACTGCAGCATTATCAAGTATAGAGGTCTTACAACTTAGACAAATCACGCTGAAAGTCGTCCTGGGCAGAACCTGGGCAACACTAAACGTGTATAGATGAAATTCTTTTCTCAGTAATATCTCACAGGGCAGTGGCGGGGACAGAAAAAATCCGAACCCATGGCACTCCTATCCAAGGTCCGATTCCCTATAACGCCATCGGAGCTTTTTCACATAGAGGTTATATTATGCACTCCATATTGCTTTACATATAGGAAGATAGTTTTTTTATAGTTGTAAAAACATCTCGCAGTTTTTCCAGGCTCCGTGATCGACCTCATATGGATTCAAGTATAATTACGTCTAGTGCACAACGAGCTTCTGGTGGTTAGAGAGGGGCATTAAGATAAAACATATACAACATATCTGCACGTTAACCAGTTTAAATGTTTTGAATGCGTTTCAGAATATAAACATCTATGTTATCTCGTGTTACCTCGTGTTATATTGGGCCTGTGAGGAAACAAGTAGCATTTTAGGAAAAGTATATGAGATTAGAGCCACGGTGATTAATGTCCGAATATCGACCAACCTCCAATTTGTGTAATATAACGCTCGTGTGATTCGCACGACAAACAATTCCATCAGTCTGGTTTTAGTGCAATGTCGTGCATGTTTCGTAGCCTGTGTCTGTGGCACGATACTTCAGTGTGGCATTGCTTATGATACTAAAGCAATATCTGAAACGGACACCTTTGTGATATTAGTGAAAGATTGTGGTAAACTACGCTATATACCGTACAATGCAATGCGGTGCGCTGCGGTGAGGTGCAATAAGGTGAGGTCGGAAGTACAAGCACAGAACAGCACACAATGGGGCAGTTTGGCAAGAACTTCATGTTTCTGCCCCCACAACCACCCCACCCCTCTCTTCCAACGCCATCCCTCATACACAGACGCTAGATGAAAATAATGTCTAGATTCCAGACACAGCGCCAGAGAGTAAATGAAAAACAATCGAGATTGCTATTTTTCAAGTTCGTAACAACACTAATATTAATATCTGGCAACCAAATACTACAGTTTTTAAACCACCATTGAACGAGTTTTTCAGCACTAAATTTTGCAATCTTTCCATCTATGCTATTCCTACATTCCGACGTGTAGATAAAATTGCGATTACTACAAGAATGTAAAAAGAATGCTCTATTTTGCGATGATGAAGCAAAAAATACTGTGCGGAATTGTTAAAGCGGCATTAGATAAATAATGAAACCCGGTTGTCATAGCAATAATATTGAAATTCAGAAAATGAAACATATCCTTTATAGTTATATACGTTATTTTGTTTATGAACTATGATGTTTTATACTAAATGATAATATGTGTTAGATGATAACAGCTGTGGTTTAATATTTCTACATATTATGACTTAATCATTTTATAAATAAGTTTGAAATACGAAGCTACTGTAGGCCCTATATGGCTTGAAGACGCTGTCACAGTATAACAGCATTCATATGATGTAATTCAAAGGCATTAACGTGATGTTTGTGAAGAGAATGAGAATTTGTTTCAGTCAATGTACTCTGTAATCAAGCTTCAGGGGTGTATCAACGATAGGCGGAGTCAGTTGGCAGAACTTTAGGTCCCATGTTTTTTTTTTTGGGGGGGGGGGGGGATTGAATTTATTTCACTTCAATAGTTAACACATGTTTATTGAATTAAGTAATCAGAGTGAATACGTGCAGCGGTTAAGCTGACAGACTGTTGGCCGCTCACACCAGAGGTCGTGAGTTACATCTCTTAAAAATAACAATAATTCCTAGTTCTACCCAAAGCACGGTCTCGAAAGCAATTCACAGAAAATACTATGCATGGTTGATGCGATGATCTCTTAAAACACACATTCAGAAAAAAATCAGAATACTCAAGAAATGGGCCCAGAAAACGACCCATATACGCACTGAGCTTACAACGCATGATATGAGAAAAGAGAGTTAAAAACACATTGCGGAATCTCGATAATTTGTATTCACAAACCTTTATTAAAAAGCAATAGGAATATAATTATAGTATATGAGACACCTAAGTTCTCGTCAGGCCATGGTAAATGCGTATTATATTTTTTAAACAAAAATTAGTTAGCTGTCCCATTACTAATCTATATATCTAAGAGGGTGGTAGTGTAGTAGATATAGCGTTGGCAGCCCATGCTAGAGTTTGCATGTTCGATCCCCAGCTCGCTCGATGCCTCTCAAATAACACCACTTAGTACTGCTTGAGATCGGTCCATATATGCTTTGAGCTTTCTTTGCAATCGAACTAAAAAAAAATTGTATAAACTAACTGACTGACTGAAGTTAAATTGATATTCGTCTTTCGTTTTTCGTTATCCAGCATGCATCTTATGCTAACCCTTACACTTTTGTTCGTTGTTGTATGATGTTTAGCATTGCTTTCAACAATTTTTCAGTCATATCGCGACGGTGTCTACTTGAGACAGTTTTTTAAGCGTTGTCACACTGGAATATCATGCCGCAGACACATAGTATGATACCCCACCCAGTCACGTTATACTGACACCGGGCCGACCAGACCTGGAACTCTTCTCTAAATGCTGAGCGTCAAGTGAGGAAGCTTCTAGTACCATTTTTAAAGTCTTTGGTATGACCCGGCCGGGTATTGAACCCACGACCATCCGCATGCGACAAATAAACTAAATGCCTTCGTCAGACAACAAACTAGATGCTTTTATCCGACAATTAAACTAAATGCATTTATCTGGCAATAAAACTAAACGCTTTCGACCAACAACACAATTGGATGCCATGTTAGTAGTATGTGTCAAAAATGGAGTTAACCCCCATTTAATATACTACAAGGATGTTATACACTCTTGACACGTGAACCCGTAACACCCTATTTACGCTCAAACAACCGTGAACGTTTCACAGTCTCACAGCTTCACAAAAAATCTATATCTCTCGCTATTGATACATATAACAAATGACTTAGGGTCATGGCTTTTCAATTTCCTTATCAGCAAATATATCAGCGGCTTTATTTTTCTGAATGCTGTTAATGGGAACCAGTATTGTATCGTAAAAACAACAGCTTTCACTCAGACAAAACTAATGCCATGTGGTATAGAAACGGGAATTAAACTCTTAATCTGCCCTTACAATCATACATTTAGGCGTCGAATACTTCGTCCCTCAATGTACATAATGGTTTAGACGGATGCATGTTATCGCGTTTGCACGCTACAAATACTTTAATATTATTGGGCAAAAAACGAAAAATTATATACATGTAGAATCAGAAAAAAAATATTGCAAATATAAACGAACGTATCCATAGAAACAAAACAGTATTTAGTGGACAGTGGGAAATATTATCTAGATTATGCGGGCGATAAAGTATGCGAGAGAAAAAAATCACCAATTTTAATATCAAATATGAAGACTTCGATGTGGTACGGTCACGTTAAAAACTGAGATGTTATATCCCGCCCACAGGCCGATCCCGAAATAAGCTACATAATTGGCAGATATATAATTATAGTCGATATACGAATCAATTCCATTTGTAAATATGAAGAGTTCGATGTGGTACGAACACTTAAACAGACGAAGTATCACTACGATGCGAATACGTATTAATGTTGGTCCTTTGCACAGTATATCTTGTTGTTGCAAATCAATCTTCATTGAAGCCCTCAAATACTTATAACAGATCAATATTACTGTTTTGATAAATTTTGGGGTGGGTGGGGGTTGAGAACACGTTAACTATGAATTGCTGTTAAATATATTTCAAGAAAATTGTTTTTAGAAGAAGCAAAATAAGGATTGGCGACTTGATATTTATAGATAAATTAAAAAAAATAATGCTTCTTTAGATACACCATTAGTGAATGGCGACTTATTCAATTCAGGTAAATATTCAATGAAGATATGGCTAGAAGATAAATGTAATGAAGATAGAGCAGCCATTTTGACTCGGACATACTTTATTTTGTTATTCGTAGTGTTGTTTGTCTCAATTAGGCCAAAAACGAGGAATGTTAATTAATTACGTCTGACCCTGAACTCCGTAGGAATGACTGTTACAAGTGTTTGTAAACAATATGTAAACAGTATGACAAAAATATGAATATGCGGCGTTTATAGTAATTTTCGTAGTGTCGTCTGCTCGCAGAAAAAACGTTGTTTTTTTTTTCTTTGCAAACAAAACAACAATATTTATCAAGCACCTACGCTGACCAGCAACTTCTAGTGAGAATGATGGTGATTTTATTAAGATTAATTCTAACACCGTAGCGTGGTCTAGTGGTAGAGCGTCCACCTCTCATGCGGAATATGGTGGGTTCGATTCCCAGCCTGGTCATACCAAAAACTTAATATTAGAAAGACAGGTACTAGAAACTTCCTCGTTTTGGCGCTCATCATTTAGAGAATAGTTCGAGATCTGTTTGACCCGGTGTCAATGTAATGCGACTTGGTTGGATATTATACCATGTCTGTCTTATGGCATGATACGCCAGTTTGGCAGCGCTTAAAATACTCTCAAGTACAGACACCGCGATATTACTAAAACGTCGATTGTTTAGATCTTCCCCCACCAACCAAACTGGATGCCGTATATAACTTGTAATGTGTTGAAGGTGGTGTTAAATGCTATTAATACAACGAGTGTTACGCATTAAGAAGCATATAAAGCGTCTGTGAACACATTATGGGTATTTAGAGAAAATATGTTGGTATTTTTTCAACAGGAATGTCCTTAAAGTAACAGATACTCTATCAATACGACATGACCGAAGTTCACATAATCTATTCAGTGAAAAACTTATTTATGCCAATACACGTATAACCTAACTGAGTAGAAAAGATAAAATCTCAAACGATGTAAATGCTTGTTTTAAATTCAATATTTGGCGATAGTTCTCAGATATTAATTAACCATTTATCGATACATCAATATATGCATAGATCGATACAGCGGCATATACATACTTCGACATATGCGTGTACTCATCGATATGTCGACATATCCTTACATCGATACATCGTCATATTCATACATCTATATATCCATACGTCGACATATCCATACATCGACATATATATACATCGACACATCCATACATCAATATATCCATACATTGATATATCCATACATCGACATATCCATACATCGATATATCCATGCATACATTGACATATCCATACACAGATACATCGACATATCCATGCATCGATATATCCATACATCGATATATCCATACATCGATATGTCGACAAACCACTCGTGTTTTAATTTAATTCCAAATATGTTGATACATTTATAGATTTGATTTCTTTATGTCTGAACTTAACGAGTCACTGAACCTGTATTGTTGTCCTTATTGCCGAATAACGAACGTAGTATTCTGCAGTATTTGATGGAGAACAATTGACGCCTAAACAGTCGAACTTTATAAATAAACGGAAAACGACACTTTGGCCATTATGGGCAGATGGACGGAAACTGATACTTAACAACATCATGTGAACTCTCGTTAAACTGTACGTTATAACAGTCACACGGATTCCCCTTCATCATCTATGTGACGACGGTTTTTTGTCCGAACAGCTGGCTTTGTCCGTATATCGGTATTTGTCCGCAAAACTATATCAGTTTGTATTGCTTTAAATAGGATGTATTTCAATTGGCATTTTATGAATTTAAATAGTGGTATATTTTCTGTGGGGAATATGAATGTTAGTGATTCTATTGTTATCCGCAAGAACCACGAAACTGTTCAATTCGAAAGTATTGGTAACAAAATTACTTATATATTACTTACTATATTATATGCAACGGAACGTCTTGTCATTATTTGAATGGAAAGAAAGGTTGATAACTAAGATAACAGTCCAGACTTTCCAAATGTGTACACAAAACATTGTAGATGATTAGTATCTAGAACAGGATCGTGTACGTACACGTGTGATTATATTAATTATGAAATGTTTTAATATTTTAAAAGATTCATAAAAAAGCTGAACTTATATCTCTCGACTGTTTAAATGACATTAATTGTGCGTGAATGTTTATCATGGCACACTCAGAACAGTTTTGTTTATCATGACACTCAATCCAGTTTTGTTTATAATGACACTCAGAACAGTTTTGTTCATCATGACACTCGGAACAGTTTTGTTTATCATGACACTCAGACCAGTTTTGTTTATCATGGCACACTCAGAACAGTTTTGTTTATCATGACACTCAGAACAGTTTTGTTCATCATGACACTAAGGCCAGTTTTGTTTATAATGACACTCAGAACAGTTTTGTTTATCATGACACTCAGAACAGTTTTGTTCATCATGACACTCGGAACAGTTTTGTTTATCATGACACTCGGACCAGTTTTGTTTATCATGGCACACTCAGAACAGTTTTGTTTATCATGACACTCATACTAGTTTTGTTCATCATGACACTCAGAACAGTTTTGTTTATCATGACACTCGGAACAGTTTTGTTTATCATGGCACACTCAGACCAGTTTTGTTTATCATGACACTCAGGCCAGTTTTGTTGATCATGACACTCAGAAAAGTTATGTATATCATGACACTCAGGCCAGTTTTGTTTATCATGACACTCATACTAGTTTTGTTCATCATGGCACACTTAGAACAGTTTTGTTTATCATGACACTTAGAACAGCTTTGTTTATCATGACACTCATATTAGTTTTGTTCATCATGACACTCAGAACAGTTTTGTTTATCATGACACTCAGACCAGTTTTGTTTAACATGACACTCAGAACAGTTTTGTTTATCATGACACTCACGCCAGTTTTGTTTATCATGATACTCAGAACAGTTTTGTTTATCGTGACACTCAGGCCTGTTTTGTTTATCATGACACTCAGAACAGTTTTGTTTATCATGACACTCAGGCCAGTTTTGTTTATCAAGAAACAATCAGAACAGTTTTGTTTATCATGACACTCACGCCAGTTTTGTTTATCATGACACTCAGGCCAGTTTTGTTTATCAAGACACAATCAGAACAGTTTTGTTTATCATGACACTCACGCCAGTTTTGTTTATCAAGACACTCAGAACAGTTTTGTTTATCATGCCACTCAGCCCAGTTTTGTTTATCATGACACTCAGAACAGCTTTGTTTATCTGACACTCAGACCAGTTTTGTTTAACATGACACTCAGAACAGTTTTGTTTATCATGACACTCACGCCAGTTTTGTTTATCATGATACTCAGAACAGTTTTGTTTATCGTGACACTCAGGCCTGTTTTATTTATCGTGACACTCAGAACAGTTTTGTTTATCATGACACTCAGGCCAGTTTTGTTTATCAAGAAACAATCAGAACAGTTTTGTTTATCATGACACGCACGCCAGTTTTGTTTATCATGACACTCAGAACAGTTTTGTTTATCATGACACTCAGAACAGTTTTGTTCATCATGACACTCAGGCCAGTTTTGTTTATCATGACACTCAGAACAGTTTTGTTTATCATGACACTCAGGCCAGTTTTGTTTATCAAGACACAATCAGAACAGTTTTGTTTATCATGACACTCACGCCAGTTTTGTTTATCAAGACACTCAGAACAGTTTTGTTTATCATGCCACTCAGCCCAGTTTTGTTTATCATGAAACTCAGAACAGCTTTGTTTATCTGACACTCGGGCCAGTTTTGTTTATCGTGACACACAGGCCAGTTTTGTTTATCATGCCACTCAGGCCAGTTTTGTCCATCATGACACTCAGACTAGTTTTGTTTATCAAGACACTCGGAATAGTTTTGTTTATCTGACACTCAGGCCAGTTTTGTCCATCATGACACTCAGACTAGTTTTGTTTATCAAGACACTCGGAACAGTTTTGTTTATCATGCCACTCAGGCCAGTTTTGTCCATCATGACACTCAGACTAGTTTTGTTTATCAAGACACTCGGAACAGTTTTGTTTATCATGCCACTCAGGCCAGTTTTGTCCATCATGACACTCAGACTAGTTTTGTTTATCAAGACACTCGGAACAGTTTTGTTTATCTGACACTCAGGCAAGTTTTGTTTATCATGACACTCATGCCAGTTTTGTTTATCGTGACACTCAGGCCAATTTTGTTTATCAAGGCACTCAGGCCAGTTTTGTTCATCATGACACTCAGACTAGTTTTGTTTGTCAAGACACTCAGAATAGTTTTGTTTATCTGACACTCAGGCCAGTTTTGTTTATCGTACACTTACCCCAGTTTTGTTTATCATGACACTCAGGCCAGTTTTGTTTATCATGACACTCATAACAGTTTTGTTTATCATGACACTCGGAACGGTTTGATAAGGTACACGATTTAAAACTGTTTTATCAAGTGTGCGTAAATGTTATTAATGACATTGTGCTATTGTTAATTCATACATCTGTGTCTTCTTTTTTACACTATGAAATGCGTTACTGCTTTACGTACACCATTGTGTAGACGGCACTTAATAATCAGTTGACAAAATAGGAAATAAATATATCATGTAATTCAGTTAAGATATTATTTTCCAAATTAAGAGAACAAAGCTTCATCTATCGATTCGCAGTTACAAAACTGCAGCCGAACACACACTCACATCACGTCAAGGTCATCACCATCGGTGGTTTGCATTCCATTATTGCTTTGAATATTCCTGTAATGTCGCAACAAATCAAGGTTGTTTGTGCTGTATGTGTATATCAAACTGACACTGACAAGCATCCACATTTAGATTTCACCAATAACTTACTCAAATACTTAAAAATGCTTAATTTTGACTGGTTATTTATCTAGTCAATAATCTATATCGATGACACCATGTGCTGTTTCACTGGAACCAGTCTAAAATCGTTATCACCTGGCTGCTTTTCTTAGAGATAAGTTTTTAAATATTTTAATTATATGTTAGTGAAACTTATTTTTTTAATTAACTGAAATAATATTTTATTTTACATCAGAACATACTCACCAAACTCGCCATCCGCGTATCCTACCGGGTAGATGAAGGGTTAACGACATAGCCTCAAGATCAGATGGTTTCTTAACAATAAAACTTCTAAACTATAATATGATGAAATACAGTCAGGCACACAAGCAATTACGCAACAAAACAGCTGGATATGTACGATAAACCTTTGTCAATATCGTGCACAGGTTATTCAATTAATTTGAAATACGAAGCACACAATTCGTGTATCAGGAAGTTGGCCTTGTCAGCTCGGGGACGTAAACAGCGACATATACCTACCATACCTGTCATTATGCAGGTCTACACATGTGACAAACTAAATATCATGTTTCCGGGGCATCGTGGTCCACTCAGCAGCGGACTAGTTATGTTGCTATATTGATCAGCTGCCCGGATCTAATACGATGCTGGTAAAACGTTTAACATTCAATGGCACATGACTCACCCAATTTAATTTAGACATGCTCTAACTGACTTCTGCTTATTTTGCATATTTAGCACAATGTGACATGTGTCCGTATTAATATTTCTCTCCGCTGAAAAGTAGAAAAGCAAGGTTAGCCTGTTTTGTTAAGTTAGTTGATTTGTTGGTTGTGTGGTGTTTAGCGGCGCTTTCAACAATTTTTAGTTATATCGCGACGGAGTATCATGCCGCAAACACATGGTATAATACCCTCCCAGTCACATACTGACACCGGGTCTACCAGGACTAGAACTACTAGTATCCTCTAAATGCTGGCACCAAGCGAGGACAATTATGGTACCATTTTAAAATCTTTGGTATGACCGGGTCGGGGATCGTACACACAACCTTTCGCATGCGAGGCGGACGCTGTAACCCTAGACCACCACTGTGGTTTTGATAAGTCAGACATGTTAGTGTGACTATGTGGATGCAAACATAACAATTACGGTATTCCTCTGCTCGCCTACTCGACAGTCGTATACTGTGTATAGGTCTATATGTAAAATATAAAAATGTATATATTCTAACTGACAAAATATTGTTTAAATGTGCTTGCTAGTTGTGCAAACTATATGCCTACATATTAACATCCGTGTTGTATTAACATGGCATTCTGCTTGCATAGTCAACTTTTATATTCAATAGTTTGGCGAGATGGCGAGATGTAAACAGACGCAGTGTTGTACTATCGTTAATTATCCGCGGGTAACCGCAAAAATTGGGCTTAACTGCTGGTCGTAGTATAACACATTTTTTAGAAGAAAATGAATTATTTTTATAGTGAAATAAAATATGTGACCTTTGGTAATGGATACCGCAAACATTCCTTCGGATAACTGAGGCAAACAAATATAATAGGACAATAGAGTTCTTTACACGAGGTGACCTCTTTCCTTCACCTTAGCCCCGCAAGGATTGGTTCGTCACCATGGTTAAACTACAACTTGGACAGAATAGTATCGAGGATAGTCCGTCGTTACGGTTAAAAGGACTCCATATAAAATTGTAAATGGTCGCCATTTGTTACATATCGATACATTCTGGTTTAGTTACATTATCGTCACTGTAAATACATTATCTCTTCTGTTGTTTCTACACCATTGTCTGTTGTATTAACGTCATCGTCTTAATTTATCTATGCCGTCGCCTGGTGCATCTGTACCGTCGTATGGTACATCTACACCATCTTCAGATGTATCTAAACTATCATCCGGTGCATCTACGCCATTTTCCGATGTATTTTCACCATCATCCGGTGCATCTACATCATCTTCTGGTGTATCTTTACCAACATCCGTATCTACACCATTGTCTGTTGCATCTTTACTATCATCCGGTGTATCTACACCATTGTCCGGTGCATGTACACCATCATGCGGTATACATATGTACCATCGCCCGGTGTATCTGCAGCATAATCTTGTGGATCTATACCTTCGTCCGGTGCATGTACACCATCATCCGGTACATATATAACATCGCCCGTTGTATCTACAACATCAGCTGATGCATCAATACATTCGTCCCGTGCATGTACACCATCATCCGGTACATATATACCATCGCCTGGTGTATATACAGCATCAGCTGGTGCATCAATACATTCGTCCCGTGCATGTACACCATCATCCGGTACATATATAACATCGCCCGTTGTATCTACAGCATCATCTGGTGCATTTAAACCTTC
Organism: Panopea generosa; assembly: GCA_029582155.1. NCBI lineage: Eukaryota > Metazoa > Mollusca > Bivalvia > Adapedonta > Hiatellidae > Panopea > Panopea generosa. The sequence goes on along the minus strand of CM055897.1, from coordinate 30,016,531 downwards.
GTCCGGTGCATGTTCACCATCATTCGGTACATATATAACATTGCCCGGTGTATCTACAGCATCAGCTGGTGCATCTATACCTTTATCCGGTGCATGTACACCATCATCCAGTACATATATAACATCGCCCGGTGTATCTACAGCATCAGCTGGTAAATCTATATCTTTATCCGGTGCATATACACCATCATCCGATACATATATAACACCGCCCGGTGTATCTACAGCATCAGCTGGTGCATATATACCTTTATCCGATGCATGTATAACATCATCCTGTACATATATACCATTACCCGGTGTATCTACAGCATCAGCTGGTGCATCTATACCTTTATCCGGTGCATGTACACCATCATCCGGTATATATATATATATACCATCACCCGGTGTATTTACAGCATCAGCTGGTGCATCTATACCTTCGTCTGGTACATGTACACCCTCATCAGGTACATATATAACATCGCCCGGTGTATCTACAGCATCATCTGGTGCATCTATACCTTCGTCCGGTGCGTGTACACCATCATCCGGTTCATTCATATCGTCTGGTGTATATCCACTATCGTAAGAGGAATATATGCCATTCTCCAGGCTTGGTCCGGTTAGCTCAGCCGAAAGCACATCTGACTTTCAATCAAGGGATCGTGAGCCAAATTGGCAGCCCGGCCACAGTATCCGTGATGATTGATAAATATATACGACAGTATCTCTCATTGTAATTCGTCTCTCACCGCTGATTGAAGTCTGAAAGTTATCAGTGACTTGCGATCCCAGGACTGCGTGATTTAGTTAACCTCTCGTCTGTTAGCGGTCGATGGCATGAATAAATAATCAAACAAAACACACAAACTATCATCCAATGCATCTACACCATTATCAGAGGCCGTGTCAAACCCGATCGAGTACGTAAAACAACGTTACGTACTCTTTGCGCTGTTACGTTGACTCACCTAAGTAACATATTCTTACCTGCAACATGTACTCCTTGGCGTTACGGTGTTCATGCACAGACGATCATAAACCGTTCGAGACAAAATTCCAATTTGTGCTCGACGGCGATACACTGGTCACTGAGATTCCACGAGCGCACCACAGAGCTTCCAGACTGTCATAGGCACGACGTCATTTGCAATACACGCGAAATCAATGACCTTACCTCTGTATTCCTGAGCCTGAACTCAAAGAACACGTATGGCATGATTTGGGTCGGATGGTCAGGTCTAATCATCAAATTGATACCATAAACGACCTCCGAAATGCACTTCTGTTGGAATGGGACGTATTCCAAACACGCTCATTGAACGTTACCTAAGTTCATAGAGATTACGTATTCAGGAATACATTCGTAAAAACGGAGCTCACACTGATTACCGACGTTTTAAAAAAAGTGCACTTGGTCAGCACGTTATGCCTTTTTCAAATGTTAATTGGTCATTTTATTCTCTAGAATTTTCATTTTGATCCTTCTTTACTTTATTGTTCAGAAGAAAAAAATGCGATGTGTGATTTTTTCTGTTAATAACACAAAAACATAAATATGGCCATAAAGATTCGATGAAAACTTTAATAATCCTGAATATACATTTATCAGCAAAAGAGATACTTTTGAAGTTGATATAAAGTTTTCATTTTGGGTCAGTGAAGTAAGATCTGTTATCAGCTGTCCCATGGGGATTTGATATGCTTTTTTACGTGATGCATAATAATGTATTACTAAGTTGAATGAAACGCTATAAGATGTTTATCAATCAATTGCAAATAATTGCAAATTGTCTCTTCCGTGTGTTTTCGTTATTTTATTGGGTCGGTAGCGAAACCGAATCGGAAACAATCTCTTACACAAACTGATATGTGCTGTATCTTTTTCAGATTTGTATTTACTGGGGAAGTTACTAAAGTGAAATATGGGGAACAAATCTGGAAAAATGAAAATGAAAGAGAAGACGGAGGAGGGAGACAAGACAACAAATAATGAGGCAGGTGACGCTAAACCTGAGGCGAATGCAGAAAACAATGAAGCCGCTGCAAAGACAGAAACTGGCAGTGAAGCGAAGGCAGAATCATCTGGCGAAGCTACAGAAACAAAACCGGAAGCTACCGATGATAAACCAGCTGAAACTGCAACTGAAGCCAAAGAAGCAAGTGGAGAGAAAACAGAGGCAAGTTTAGAACACCATTATATGTTAATTTTTAATGTTTAATCTAACTGAAATTTTAAAAATATAGAAACTGAAACGGCTGTTATACTACTTGAATTATAATGTAAATACCGCCAAAAGATAGTAGTTTTAATATCCTTAATCGAATCCGTGTGCATTTTAATTACAAGATTCTACATGCATGAAATCACGTAGCATAATATGATTTCTGTTCATTTGCGCAAAGTTGTTGTTAAGATATATTTTCCACAACAGGATGGTTCATTTTCGTCAGTCCGTCCATTCGTTTGCCCGTCTGTGTGAATAGTGAGGTTTCCTCTTAACTTGAATATATACAATTTAAATCCAACCTTTACCAAACTTAGTCGGGATGTTTATTGGAAGATTATCTAGGTCGAGTTCGATAACAAGCTCAAAAGACCCTAGAACTCCTGAGTTGTGGCCTTTTGATTGTTCAGATTTTGTAAAATTTGCAATGTCCTCGTAAAATTCTGTCACGATGATGTTTGTCTCGAACGAGTTCTATGATTAGCCATATAACCTTAGTTAGTCTGGAGATAGGGTCACTGGACAGTTAGAAATTGTTCAGAAAATAATGGATGCCACTGCGTATCCAGGACTGACAATAATTTTAGACAGAGGATTTTAACATCCCAGCCAATTGATCAGCTATGGTATCATACTTTTTTTCATTTTACATTCGAAACAAAAATGAATAAGTAGAAAAATAACAAAAATAGAATAAAAAAAACAACAAACAAAAAATAACCAACTCTTCAATACCTGTCAGACTGGATTGCTTATTTGATATTGTTTTTTAACTTTAAGAGACTGGTGACTTGTGTTGCACTGCACGTCTATTCATTATTTATTATTATATCGCTAGCATACAGTGTTCGAATAGCAGCGTTTCTTTTAATTTAAGTATAAGGCTGTAGCGTTTTATATCATACATGCAGTCACAGCAATGTAAATTCGGGTATATAAATTAAAACCTTCAGTATTTGACAAATCCTTTGTTCTTTCTATATAAAAAAAGTAAGTCATATAAATAACAAACAAAAAGCGAATTTAATACGACATTTTCTGTGTATTTTTGTAATTTTACGTTATCATTGATTTGATATTTAGCGTCGAGGGCTAACAGACGATATATTAACATAATCAGTCTTTCCTGGTATCCTGTAAGATTAACCAGTACTTGAGTGCACCTCATCTCCAGGAGTAATTGATTTTCTCACTTGAATCAGCGATGAGAGATGAATCATGATGAGACGCAATGTCGTTTATCAGTTTTAACGGATACTGTGGCCGGGCGGGGATTAAGTTGATGTATAATATTAATAAAATAAATACAATACGAACTACTAGTACTTAACAATAAAGATACATGTAATTTTGTCAGTACATTTATGTACATTTTTATTTAGAAAATGTTGTCAAAGGACGTGATTTTTTATGTAACTACTCAATGCTATTTAACGCCGTCTTCAACATAAAGGACAGGGTATTAGTGGCAGGGTATTGTGACAGGGTATATGTGGAAGGGTATATGTGACAGGGTATATGTGGCAGGGTATATGTGACAGGGTATATGTGACAGGGTATATGTGGCAGGGTATATGTGGCAGGGTATATGTGGCAGGGTATATGTGGCAGGGTATATGTGGCAGGGTATATGTGACAGGGTATATGTGGCAGGGTATATGTGGCAGGGTATATGTGGCAGGGGGTATATGTGGCAGGGTATATGTGACTGGGTATATGTGGCAGGGTATATGTGACTGGGTATATGTGACAGGGTATATGTGGCAGGGTATATGTGACAGGGTATATGTGACAGGGTATATGTGGCAGTGGCAGGGTATATGTGACAGGATATATGTGGCAGGGTATATGTGACTGGGTATATGTGGCAGGGTATATGTGGCAGGGGGTATATGTGGCAGGGTATATGTGACAGGGTATATGTGACAGGGTATATGTGACAGGGTATATGTGGCAGGGTATATGTGACAGGGTATATGTGACAGGGTATATGTGGCAGGGTATATGTGGCAGGGTATATGTGGCAGGGTATATGTGACAGGGTATATGTGACAGGGTATATGTGGCAGGGTATATGTGGCAGGTTATATGTGGCAGGGTATATGTGGCAGGGTATATGTGGCAGTGGCAGGGTATATGTGACAGGGTATATGTGGCAGTGGCAGGGTATATGTGACAGGGTATATGTGGCAGGGTATATGTGACAGGGTATATGTGGCAGGGTATATGTGACATGGTATATGTGGCAGGGTATATGTGGCAGGGTATATGTGGCAGGGTATATGTGGCAGGGTATATGTGACAGGGTATATGTGGCAGGGTATATGTGGCAGGGTATATGTGGCAGGGTATATGTGGCAGGGGGTATATGTGGCAGGGTATATGTGGCAGGGTATATGTGACTGGGTATATGTGACAGGGTATATGTGGCAGGGTATATGTGGCAGGGTATATGTGACAGGGTATATGTGGCAGGGTATATGTGACAGGGTATATGTGGCAGGGTATATGTGACAGGGTATATGTGGCATGTTCCAGTCTTATCGATAAAGGATTGAAGACCTCAGCATAAGTGTCGAGTAGAATCACGATCCTTCTGGAAGTACTTACATAAAGTTTTTGGACCAATCAGGGGTTAGATTTATGTTGAAATATTGATAAACGTTATTAAGGTAATCTAAATTTTCAAGATATTGCCTCCCATGCTTTTCTGCAGGAGAGATATCAAAACATGAGATATCTGTGATTCAGCCATGTCTAGAACAGCGAGAAATAAATGTCAGTCACGAAAGCTGCCTAAACTTGGCAGTTCTGCGTGAACAATGTACCAGATTCATTAAACAAATTTATTATTTAACTTACATATTAGTTGCTTTCCTTTCAAATTCAGCATGAGCACAGAGTGTTCCTTCGTATATTTTGTTGGTACACCGTTACATCTTTGTATTTGTTCGTTCGCTCGTTCTTTCATTTATTTAAAATTAGGGTCTCATGCAGCACAGAGGTCTAAAACGTTATCTGTAGTACAAAAGTGAGGTCTTCCTCTACCAATAAAAACTGAGTTCCATACATAACGTATACAATGATCAAACACACGCTGCATACATTGAAGATACATATTCCCAGAACAGACTCACTGGTCTTTGCATTATTATTATTTCGTTCCCAGCACATTTGGTTTTATTTCCGCAAGACAATGATAAGCCTTTAACCAGTAGTAAAGTACCATTTTCGTAATTAATTACTTTGATAAAACACCCGTACACTTCGGAACTACTTATTTAGCTTTCTAGTTAGCATGTCAACGTTTTTAGTATAACTTGTATGCATTGCATTGTATGGCCAATAGTAAAAAAATGAGAAAACCAATGCTGCCAATGACATGTGATGATGCGATGAGTAAAATATCATACAAGCATGATCACTAATCATTACTAACATTTTTATATCAGGAAGCTGGTGATAATTATAATGATAAAGATATCCAAGAAGCGCTAGATAAACCAAATACGGATGCAGGTAAAGATGAAACAACAAGTGATTCAAAAGAAGAGAAGAAAGAAAGTAATGACGATGTTAAGGAACCAGAACAATCTACAACAAATGAAACAGCAGGTGCTATTGAAGAACCTAAGGTGGTTGAAGATGTAAAATCAGACGACGATAGTGCTCAGAAATCCGCACCTGTAGAAACATCCGATAATGATAAAACGGAAAATAAAACTGATGTTGTAGAATCAACTAAAACAGTAGATACTGAGGAAGCAGAATCAGCTAAACCAGAAGATACTAAGGAAGTACAATCGGCTCAGTCGGAAACTGTACAATCAACACCAACTGTTACAGACGATAAGGTTGAACAACATGTTGAAGAAAGCAAACCAGATGAAAATGTAAACACTGAAAGTAGTGATGATAAACAGGAAATAAATAATGAAAATAAAGATACAAATCAGAAAGAAGAAACTAAGGAGGAAGAAACGACAAAACCAGCTGCAGATGAAGAACCAGAAAAAAGCACTGAGAAGGAAGAACCAAAAAGCGAAGAAGTGAAGCAAGAGGCAGAAGAAATAAAAACAGAACCTGCTGTTGATGAAACTACAGATGCATCAGCAAACAAAACTGAAGAAGTGCCTGTGTCAAATGGTGAACCCAGTGGTGGTGAGGTTTGTGTATTTGTTTTTTTTATATATATATATATATCCCACATGGTCAATATTACAATGATAATGATAAAAAGAAACATAAATGTTTATGCGTGTGCTTTTTGTGTTTAGGCTATAATATACATTGCCATGCATGTATATAACCGCACTTTTCAACACTATTATTGCAATTTGCATTTTAGATAAAAATATGTATATATGTAGTTATATAAAAATATACTCGTACTTGCATACTAGTTGCATTAGGCACCGCAGTAACCATACATCATAAATCAAAATATAGGTGTTAACTATGTAACGTGGAATCTGACCTGGGACATTGTTGAAATTATGCTTTAATTACAACTGTCAACCCGAACGTTTTGACAGGACACTGGCAATGCATCATTTCACCTGTAGCAGAAATGAACCACTTGCCTGCAGTTATTTATTTGACTAGGCATATGATGTTTTAAAAAAAGGACAAAAAAAAAACGCATTTAAAAAAATACACTTTTTTAATGAAATGGCATGTGATTATACATGTATGTGTTGCATGGCAAAGTACCTGTAGATGCATACTATTATTATTAAACCCAATGTCGCATGACCAGTACATGTATATGCATGTTTTGCCAGTTAGATTTTCATTTTTCGTGTTGGTTTTTCTCAGGAAAAGGTAGCAACAGAATTTAAGTGGGAAGGTGAAGGTGAGAGTGTTCAAGTTTCTGGATCGTTCAACAATTGGGACGAGAAAGTTCAACTGGAAAAGAAGTAAGTGAATGACAACTTCTATAACAGTAAATATCACACAACTGAATGACATCTGTTAAAACAGTTAACACCACACACGTGAATGACAATTATTATAACAGTAAATATCACACAAGTGAATGACAACTGTTATAACAGTTAATAGTATACACGTGAATGACAACTGTTATAACAGTTAATAGTATACAAGTGAATGACAACTGTTATAACAGTTAATAGTATACACGTGAATGACAACTGTTATAACAGTTTATATAACACAAGTGAATGACACCTTTTATAACAGTTAATACCACACACGTGAATGACAATTATTATAACAGTAAATATCACACACGTGAACGACAACTGTTATAATAGTTAATATCATACACGTGAATGACAACTGTTATAACAGTTAATATCACACAAGTGAATGACACCTGTTATAACAGTAAATGTCACACAGGTGAATGACACCTGTTATAAAAGTTAATATCACACAAGTGAATGACACCTGTTGTAAAAGTTAATATCACACAGGTGAATGACAACTGTTATAACAGTTAATATCACACAGGTGAATGACAACTGTTATAAAAGTTAATATCACACAAGTAAATGACAACTGTTATAACAGTTGATATCACACAAGTGAACGACAACTGTTATTACAGTATATATCACACAAGTGAATGACACCTGTTATAACAGTTAATATCAAACAATACCAGCCTGTTGAGAACGTGAACAATATAATCAAAATTCAAATACATGTACAAGGTTCCATCAGAGAATCAAGTATTACCGGTATCTCGAGACAAAATGTGAACGTGATTCTCTTGATATCTTTCTTTGCTCGCGTTGCATGCAATTCTACGTAAACTGTAAAGGACTTTATGTAAGATTTGTTCGTGATTCGACATTCTTTACACATGCATAAAGCCCAGAGAAAGTAATATAATCCTTATAATTTCAGTCCTGACGATAGAAAAGATGTCGAAGTAAATAACGAATACAATTGTAGTTTTAAACTATCCAATGCATAGTAAACGCGTACGAATACACAACAACTAGGAACGTAAAAATAGTCTGGCTCAAGGGTTTTTATCGAAAAATAAAAGTTAAAAAAATGACGTTATCTGGTGAAAATGCTTAAAATACATATATGAGCGAGTGAATGGGGTTTAACGCAATTTTCAACACATTTCAGGTTTTATATGGCATATCCGGTTGTATTGGTGGAGGAAGACCTCAGAATGAATAGAACCACCGTCCGTTCGCAAGTAACTGGAAACTTTCTCACATAAAGTTTTTTTGGAGCGAGCGGGACTCGAACTTACGACCTTAGCGGTGAGAGGTAAGTGATCTTGAGAATGCGCCTATGGAGGACCCTTGTACATATACGACAGAGATTTAAACTGTATGTACATGCAAGTCTGCTTCTAGTGACAAACCTTTATATCACACTTTGATTGTACCGACAACTCGTCAATATTATTAATTGCGGTTCTCTCTCTTAGTTTGCTTGTTAGCTGTATGGTTTCTTTTACTAAAGCCTGGTTGTGTATCATACTTACAGGGACGATGCTTTCATTGTAACCATCGATTTGTCACCAGGCGAATATATGTATAAATATTTTGTTGATGGCGAATGGGCTCTGAGCGATAAACAGGTAAGTTATCAACACTTATCGAGTTATGCACGTGAATTTTATCTCGTGCAGTTTAACTAATTGTTCTGCCCTTCTCTACTAACCATACATCAGTTTTAACTACGTATATATTGTAAATGTACGATACCTATTAAACGCATGGTTTAGTGCTGTGAAGTAGTTTTCATTTTAAATTTATTTTACTTTTTATTAGTCAAAATTACAACTCCGCTTCAGGAGCATAACTCCAAAACCCTTCAAGATAAATTAAAGACAAGTTGTACACATGTTAACATAGTGATCTAAAAGTGCCTTTTGTTATGAGGAAGTTCTTTAACTTTCTGTAAGTTCTGTTACCATGGAATCAGTTGACAAAAGATACGAAATTCTCCCTTTTTTGTGCACAACTCCAAAATTTAGCGGTCTAGTTGTGACTTTTATTGCGAAGTAGTTTTATTTTCAAGTTTCAGAACATCTAAGTAAACTACCCTATGGTGGTGCCCATGGCGGTGGATACTGACGAAGACTATGTCTTCTTTTATGAATTTATTTCACAGTCCATATTCATCAAATTAGTTTAAACTAAGGTTTAAAAGTGCCATTTGATGATTCTTGACGGTGTTTTTTATCATCTTTAAGGCGAAAAACAATCCGCCATGGTGTAAGAAACATAAAACTGCATTATCTAAAACTCCTGGTTGAGCACCAAGAGCAATACTAATTCTGACTTGTTCTGCTTTGCTACAAAATATTCCTTGGTCAAAGACATGAAGAAGAAAAAACACTAGCAGCGCCCTCACTTAGTAGCGCCTTAAATTAGCACTTCCGTCTTTTGAAGACAGCTCCAGACATGGTTGATGTATAAGTTTACAATTTGTTTGTGTAGTATTAGTATACCACGTGTCCCCGGTAGGATACATAAATTCAACAACATTTAAACACCGTTTAGAGAAAAATGTCCCCATTTAAGGTTAATGCAACGAGGCAGTTAATACCAAACACCTACAACACATCTAGTTGTATTTGATTTAATGACGTAGGCCCAACCAAGTTTCAAACATATACGTTTCTTGCGTGTTGTATTTCAGCAAACGAAGAAAGATGACGAAGGGGCTGAGAATAATTGTGTTACCGTTACAAAGGCGTGAGAAGTTATCTACAATGTATGTATTCGGTTTGAATGATCTTATCTGGGACTGGATAATTCCAAACAAATCTGTTCTTGCGTTTTGTGAATCGTCGTCACGTGATATTTTGTTAATCACAGTTAAACCAGTCATGTCAGTGCAGACGTTTATTGGATGTATATGTACACGTGAAGTCTTGTGTGTGTTTTGTGTGTATTTGAGATTCCTTATTGCAATTGGAAGTTAATAATTAATACAGAATCGACCCTATCGGTTCAATATACATCAAGTTGTATACTGATGATCTGGCCACTTCATTTTTTATTCACTATGCCATCGTATTCTGTACCACTTCTGTCTAGACGTTCCATTATTTTATCACATATATCTTGATCTCTCAATCCGGAATCAAGTAACACACGGACACACCGATCAATGGAATGGTGGGATCGATATGTATCTATAAATGGACATGCAGAGATGCTATGTGGTGGTATCATGTGTTTAACAATAGGGGCACCAGTTGTAATGAGTTGGTAGGCAGAATCATTAAAAAAATAAGTTTGTCTTTATAAGAAAAGTTATCCTAATCCAGAAAGTATGATCAATCTATAAAATTCAGAACCAGTAATAAAAGTAAGTTTGTATTTATAAGGAAAGTAATACTGATCCCGAAAGTATGATCAATCTGTAAAACTCAGCACCAGTAATAAAAGTAAGTTTGTATTTATAGGGAAAGTAATACTGATCCCGAAAGTATGATCAATCTATAAAACTCAGCACCAGTAATAAAAGTAAGTTTGTATTTATAAGGAAAGTAATACTGATCCCGAAAGTATGATCAATCTATAAAATTCAGAACCAGTAATAAAAGTAAGTTTGTATTTATAAGGAAAGTAATACTGATCCCGAAAGTATGATCAATCTGTAAAACTCAGCACCAGTAATAAAAGTAAGTTTGTATTTAACTGATCCAGAAAGTATGATCAATCTATAAAACTCAGCACCAGTAATAAAAGTAAGTTTGTATTTAACTGATCCAGAAAGTATGATCAATCTGTAAAACTCAGCACCAGTAATAAAAGTAAGTTTGTATTTATAGGGAAAGTAATACTGATCCCGAAAGTATGATCAATCTATAAAACTCAGCACCAGTAATAAAAGTAAGTTTGTATTTATAAGGAAAGTAATACTGATCCCGAAAGTATGATCAATCTATAAAATTCAGAACCAGTAATAAAAGTAAGTTTGTATTTATAAGGAAAGTAATACTGATCCCGAAAGTATGATCAATCTGTAAAACTCAGCACCAGTAATAAAAGTAAGTTTGTATTTAACTGATCCAGAAAGTATGATCAATCTATAAAACTCAGCACCAGTAATAAAAGTAAGTTTGTATTTATAGGGAAAGTAATACTGATCCAGAAAGTATTATTAATCTATAAAGTAATAAAATGGATTCATACGGGAAATAAATGATATAATATTGATATCATAAATAGTACTTTATATTGATGTAAGAAAAAGTTATATTAACCTTAAAGACAGTGATATAGTTCTATTTCACACGGCCACTTTTTTCATGTAACAGATTTACATACCTATAAAAATAGTCCTAGCTATTCTCTTTATAAAAAAGACAATGCCTCCACTCAAGCCTGTATGTAAAACAGAAAATTTCATATTAAATATTCACAGTATTCATAAGACGCAGCGATAACATTTCTGCTAGGCCAGTCGTTCGTGCTGATGCTTAACACGCCAGGACGAACAGATGAACACAACTTATATCCCTTTGCTTGCATAAACAGTACACTCATGCATCAGCCCAACACATAAATACATTTTTTTTTAAATCCACGCACTTGTCATTACATTCTCATTATCAAAGCAAAAAAAAGTGTTCTCAAATTAAAAAAAAATTGCTTAACTTTTTTCTTTTTTTTTTATTTATCGTTTTTACGATCATAATTATATATCTGTGTAACACAACATGAAAAACGCATAAACTAACGTAGCAACATTAAAACAATAGCATAACATTCTGTCCGAAGCATTTGACATGATTACTAGTATAGTTACAAACACACGGAGTAGCAAATGACTGTATTTACACCGTACTTTTCTTATCTGAAATTCAATTTAGCTTCTTTTCTTTTTACTTCAGATTGTTTAAGTTGTTGTAAACCCGTTATAAATGTTAAATATGTTTTCTAAATGTTCTAATTTAATATAATTATACCATGTATATTATTAACTATGTTCATCATGTCTTATTTTGTCATAACGAAATTGACATTAAAAACAAATCGACGGTTCTCGAATATTTGTTTAATATTTTGTTGCCTAATATAGCTTTGAAAATTATCTTTCGGACTCTTCTATTCAACCTAAATATTCCTTTTGTGTATAGTACTATACAAATAAAACACGGAAATAAATGTATTGTTGTTTTTCTTTGTTCTACCAAGACTATAATCAATTCAAAGTAAGTTGTTAAGTTGGCAAGTTCATCAATGCATGGTATATGTAAAGCAGGTAATTACTGTTTCTTGTGCAACCAATTCGTAATTGAGTACCTATATACCCGTCTTACCTGTATCGGTAAAATCTTTGCAATCGTTCTCAAGAAAACAAACACGACCTGTAGACACGATATGATTTTAATGCCTTTTTTCAACAGACGGCAGGTTATTTATGGCATATCATGCTTTTTATTAGTTTATACTAATTTATTTTAGCTCGACTGCGATGAAAGCTAAGAGCTTATATGAAACGCTCTCGAGTCCGTTTCCTGGGTAGAACCAGTACTGAATGTTGTTTTATGAGGGGCATCGGGTCCACCGGGGAATCGAACCCGCAACCTCTGTCGTGAGCGGCCAACACTATCCATTACACTACCGCCCCATCATGTTTTATTGAAGGTGGAAGACCCCTGAATCAATCTAAATAGAACTACCGTCACTCAGCAAATAATTTGCAAATTTAACAAGTTTTTTTTTGTTGGACAGATTGAACTCGAACCCACTATCACAGCGTTGAGAGAAAATACAATATTATACGACACGTTAGATAACATGTATGTCGGCACGCAAGGCATGTCATATCTTTTCAGCAAAAGTATGTATCACGTACCAAACATTATGATACGAGGTTCGACGCATGGGGACATATTTGAACGCAACTAACTACCAAGTCCATCTTGCTTGCGGTGCCTAAATAGGGTCAACAGTCAAACAATGCCATATGTTGTAAAGTCACGCCTGTGATTTAAACAGTAGAGATGTAACGATTCGTCAATGCATCGATGGATCGCGATTCACCTTTTCGCCTTTTCAGGCCTACGATACATTGATACGATTGTCAGATATCGTGCATCGCAATTTCATTCTTGATGAAACATAAAAAAAACTCGCTAATAAAAACTAACAAACAAAAAAGAACGTTTTTTTAAAAAAGCAAAACGAATTTTCGGATTTAAACTGGGCAGACACGTGACAGATATTTTACGGACAGAATCTCCTTCCCATCAGGACTATCCCACTATGTTTATTTCACCACTCTCACAGTTATTCAGTGTAATAAGTTCTATTGTTCTGTTAATAACGATACTTTTAGGTTACATACGAGCATAGTTATACATAATCCTTATTAAACAATCATAGTGATTGCATAAGATACAGTTTAAAAATCAATATCGTGATGTGCATTGCATCGCGATTTAAATATTGCAATACGCATTACCTTTTATTTGCATAGGCAATATGAATCGTGATACGTATCGTTCTGAAAATGAAGTATCGCGATACGCATCGCAGATGAAAAAATGTCAATGCACAGCCCTTATAACGAGGGCAAGATTTCGGGAACGTTGCTCCTCTAGCCTACCGTCGAGACATCGCAACCTCTCATCACAACTTCAAACTTAGTGTAGCAAATCTGGCCTAAATTTGCCACCGTAGTCATATGATCAACCATGTGCTAGCTCTTGGACGCATACATTTAATTGAGCGGCCTTGAGCAATTCTGACATTGTACTGCGACAAGGGAATATAGTAGAGACGACGATGGTGATCTTTAACGTACGCATCTGCTCTCCGTATATTTGAGGATAATAAAGTATATATGAATTGCACTCAACGATAAAAAAAGAGACGAACAGTCAATTGCCTTGTTCCGATGTACATATTGTAGAAATGTCACAAACCATAACAAAACATGTGCCATTTGTAATTAAATATACAGCATATACATACATACATATATATATATATATATTTCCATTGCTCTGGGTGTCAATATCTATCAAGAGAATCGTATTTAGATCTATTACCAGACTGGTCTTAATCCTATACGACAATACAAACGTCTTGACAAGTTCGACCGAGAATATAAGCAAAATCTTCTTAATGATAATCGGTTAACGTTTTTGATTGGTTGATTCAAACAATCGGACTACCTCGAAGTTTTCCATAGTATTTCAAAATAGTATAAGATATTTTCTATGACAACGATAACTGCAATGACTTCCATCCGAATAATCATTTTAAAGTTTTATTATAACATAACCATTGCAGAGGTGTGTTTATTTCAGCCAATCAGATCTTACTTCCAGATCTTCTGCACAACTTGTCAAGACGTTTGTCTTTCAGAAAAGCAAGTGTCGCATATGATCAAGACAAAATGTCCGCTTAAAGGCTCATTAAACTTCCCAAACGGTCGTTTTTACTTTTAATTTAAATCAGTTTAACTCTTCAAGATGATAGAATACATGTTTATTTGATCACTGAGAGAATGTGCAAACGAAAAAATAAATATAAAGCAAATTATTAGTACATAATTAAGAACGGGGTTTGTTTACAAATTAATGTTCGTTCCTTTCCGATAAACACCTTCGACAGAAAACGGGGAGATACGAAGCGTGTTCGGAAACGCGTCGGTCGGTAACACTTCAGAGGGGAACTGTAAGGGATGCAGTTAAAATTGAACAACCGCTTACGGTTAGATAGTTTTTAAGACCGTTCCCTTTATTCCCCTCAGTAATGAACTGTAGCCCACGAGCCAATTTATTGCACGTAAGAGACGAATCGTTTATATAAAATTAAAAATAAAATTACTTTTTTAACAACTGTACTTAACAAACCACCCTTGATAGCTACCACCCTTGGTAGCCTTTCAATATTGATTGCAATAAAGTGATTGGTGACGTAAAAGCGTGTGCGATTGTATAACGCGTATATGCAAGGGAGGATCCTGAGCAAAAGTAACTAGATCAAACTAGTATCCGTACTCATTGTTTTTCAGTGCGTATAAATAATACAATGCGTACTACGTTCGATAGTTTTATTGCAGACATCAATATATTTTTTTTAAAAAAAAGAAAGAAAACCCAATAAAGATACATAATATTAGCTAATCTATAACTTTTCTAATCTTGTTAATGAACTCCATTATATAACTGTCTTAATCTGCACGTTACCACTGCAGTATCCATTTGTGTACTTCCGAACACTGGCGGAGGTACTGTCCGAAAGCAACCGAGTCATTACGGAATTACAAAATTGTAAACAAAAGTTAAAAGCTCGGTCCGCTCGTCTAAGAAATACGTTTCTTTCAAAGTTATTTATTTTCTCACGTTTTTAAAAACAGTCACTAAGGGGTCTACATAAAAAAGGTTTTAGCAATACTATAAACACATTTAATTACAATCATTTTTGTTATTATCAATTTGTGTGCATTTCGGAAGTTTAATGAGGCTTTAACAAAACAGTATATTCCAACTTCCGTTCCATTTTATGAATGATAATTACTAAAAATAGCAAATGATGCTTCAGATATATAAGGGTTGACATAAGTTTCTAGTGCATTTTCCTCACAAGTACACATAAAATAAAGCATTTTGCTCAGGAAGCACTTGACGTCACGTCTTAAGTGTATAACAGCTTATCAACGTTGTGCTTTGTTCATTGCAATCTTATGAACAGTCTAAAAATCTGGATAGGCACTGTAAGTAACCAGTTAAAAGGGAATGAAATACTCCCAAGTTAAATACAAACTATGAAACTTCATACATAAACATTTTGAGTAATACATATTCATTCATCAAAACCAGAGTTTGAAATACTGATATGGATTTCACTCGTGCTAGTACATCTAAACACAAAGGAAACGTAACAGCATTCCGCGTCAACATTTTTGTACATAGGGCCATGTTTAAACTGTTTTCTGTAAATGTCAGTGGACAATATTCTCTCACACACTTTATATATAATTGCCCGTTGAAGCAATTCTGTCAATGTTGCACAATGACGCCCACAGTGTGTCAGGGTCGTATTCAAACTGAGGCAAACGGAGGCACTTGCCTCCTGTAGAATTTGTGGAGGTTCACATATTTATTAGTGTTTTTGTAAAAAGCATAAAGTTATTCCCAAAATATGTAATACTCTTGCAATTTGAAAATAAGACGTATCCTTCACATATAATATTTCAGTATGAATGTATGATAATACCCAGCAAATATTTGTCTTACAGTGTATTACTAAGAGTTGATGTCAGGACTAAAAAGCTACAAACGTGTATTCAAGATAGATCTAATAGTGTAAAAATGGGTAATTGTATAAAATGCAGTTTGTGTTATAGATTTTAACGTTTTAAAATATCAGAAAAACGCAAAAAAATGCATGCCAAGAGAAAACTATTTTTTTGCGAGAACATGCCCCCGGACACCCCTGGCGAAGTTAAGATTTTGCCTCCTGTAAAATCAAACTTTGGCTACGGCCCTATGTGAGAACATTTTATATCTCTTGTAAAAATACTTCCATATAACAGTTACGTTTCTTTTGCGTTCAAGAATCTATGAAGGTATATGACAAATGGAGAGATTAGTCTCAGATGCTCACTATCTGAAAAGTCATATCCACGCTTTTATCAAAAGTATTTTTGCATGTATGTGTAAAGGTAATTTTCCTTGATTTTTTTCCAATTACACCAATAACAACTGACGAAAATATTTTGCACTATTTCGCCTAAGACGACTGTATATATAATATGCCAGCAGAGTTGTGTCCCTTTCCAAAAAATATGGGGAAATACTTATTGCGTATTCTCTTTTTATGAAATATGCTATTCAATAACGACGTACACAGAAGTGATAAGATGGATGGCATAAACTAGACTGATGCAAATTACTGATAAATACTACATTATGGTGTTGCATAGCGTACAACCCTTCCTGGTGTTACACGACATTAGCAGCAGGAGTAAGATCCCCTTATCAGCAGACGATTACATCACTTCCTCATCAGATAGGTAGCACGTGGTCCAGTGGTAGATCATCGGACCCATGATCGGAGGGTCGTGGGTTCGATTCTGCGGCTATATGGTCTCATTGAGCAAGGCGCTTTATCCGCATATGCTTAGTACTGGTTCTACCTAGGAAGACACCGAGCATGATTTGTTGTAAGAACTTGTTTTACAATCGAGGTAAAATAAATAAGTTTAAAACGATGATAAAATGTTAGTCACGATCCAGAGGATGATAAAACGTTACTTTCCACATGATAGTAAAATCTAACCTCCCTATTGTTCAGTCTGCACACTTTCGTTAAAAGAACAAACACACGCGTTTATTAAATACTATCCAAAAAATCCGAGGAGCTTTTAACGTTATGTGATATATTTCTAGATTCCGGTGACCTTCGAAATCGAACAACGGCTTCTCTTTGAGACGGACATGACTTACAGTTGTTACTTGCAGGGATATCTGTCACGTGATCACCTGTTGCATCTACCACGTGCACTTCCCGTAGTTTGTCTTTACGGTCGTGTGTCAAAGACGAGACCGGAAGGGGAGTCCGTGGCAGTTGTGTTCGGTGTTGCCTTGTTGATTTTCGCGGTCTGGATGTCGGAGTTCCAAAACTGTTTCGATGAACAATGGCTGACATTGGTGTCGTGGGAACCACTTGCTCTTTAGGACTCGGAACTGCACATATAATAATAAAAAAACGTTTGAATGAATTCACTTGTATTGCAAATATGAAATATGTGACCTTGAGTGTTGCACAAATTTACGTTTCTTTTACAGTATCTTCAAACGTCCGTTTATAGCTATATGCATAACATATCTGTCTGATTATACATAACTTATATGTCTTATTATGTATAATGTATCTGTCTGATTCAGTATGCATAACGTATCTGTCTGATTCGGTATGCATAACGTATCTGTCTGAGTATGCATAAAGTATGTCTGATTATGCATAACGTATCTGTCTGGTTATACATAACTTATGTCTGATTATGCATTACATATATGTCTCATTATGCATAACGTATCTGTCTGGTTATGCATAACGTTTATCTGATTATACATAACATATAGGTCTGATTATGCATAACGTATCTATCTTATTATGCATAACGTATCTGTCTAATTATGCATAACGTATGTATGATTATGCATAACGTATGTCTGTTTATGCATAACATATCTGTCTTATTATGCATAACGTATCGGTCTGATTATGCACCACGTATCTGTCTGAGTATGCATAACGTATCTATCTGTTTATGCATAACGTTTTCTGTCTGGTTATGCATAACGTATATGTCTGATTATGCATAACGTATCTGTCTTTTATGCAAAGCATATCTGTCTGATTATGCATAACGTATCTGTCTTATTATGCATAACGTATCTGTCTGATTATGCATAACGTATGTCTTATTATGCATAACGTATCTTTTTGATTATGCATAACGTATCTTTTTGATTATGCATAACGTATATATCTGATTATGCATAACGTATCCGTCTTATTATACATAACGTATCTGTCTGAAAATGCATTTTTGGACGGAACTCATTTTAAAGATGAATGTGAGAAAAGTAATGACGAACCATATTTGTTGGATAATATAATATCTAATTGGTCGCAGGGACACACCCTTTCATTGCTGCATATGTTTCCAAGTTGTGTTATAACAGATTGAAAAAGCTTGACAGCATGATTTCATATTTTATTAAAGTCAATGTAAACAGTGAGAATTTTCGAACTGAAGGTGATGCTCTTTGCAATGATGTATTTTTTTCATTTATTACGTCATTGTTATGAATTGTTCATACAATAATAGTATTGAATATTTGTGCACGATCTACTTCTAGTTATGTCCGCTATTTCCATTTTTGAGAAATGCTCACAAGATGTGGGTAACCAATCTCAGTGTATATTTAATCGTTTGCTGTGTGTTTACAAGATTTCTGGTAACGTAAAATATCAATAAATGATATCAGAAATTGACCAGTGACTTCGCAATATCGATGGACATTAAATTTTGAAGGTAAATAATTAACATAATACAGGTAAATGATTAACGTGTTACTAAATAATGACCATACCATATGGAGATCCTTGGACAAGCGGTGTTGGCCTATAACTGTGACGTCTAGTTGGTGTAAGCCTTGACGCTGGTTCCCATGGTGATGACAGATGGCGGGTAACTACAGAGGTGCCTGGAACACTGTGTGTAACCTCTGTATGCGATACATATAACGTCAATTTAGACAGACGTATTTTAGTTTATACATACAATGCATTTAAAATGTTCTTGTAAAACTATCATTTACGAATTATAATATGTGTTCGTAAAATAAGTATCGTTGTCTTATACAAATTACAACTTTTGAAATAATTTATGGAGGGAAGCCAAATATTAACGGAACATGTCGGACATTCAATACCCGACAGTTTATTGCACGACTATTTTTTAACATTACCGGATTTCATCAAACTGATTTTGGTTTAATATCAGTTATATTTTACGGAATGTAGAAAAAAAATGTAAGAAACATTTTTATATGATTATTAGTTTTGAAGAGTATAGACACGTAAAGATAAATGTTCATTGCGGGAATTAATATTAATCTACCACAGTTATTGTTCCTTACAGTCATTATGATTCTCTATTATTAATTGGAAATACAAGAATCAAGTTTGTAAAACCAACAAAACCAGATTGAATGGTTGCGACCGAGACTTTTTATGTATATTTGCATGTCGGACAAGTAAGTTTAAAACAGTACAGTCGATTTTTTTTAATACGCCAGTATATTTGAATTATTTCACAGTTTTATATCCACTTTTCACATGTTAAATTCACCAAGTTCCGTATTTGTTCGCGATATTCATATTTACCTTGACTTGGATCGATGAATTCATCAGGTACTATGGCATCTTGGGAAGGATTGTAAACACGAACTCCACTTCTGATCGTCGGTGTACCAGGAACTTCCTGCGCTGGTGAATACATGCTCTGAAATCACCAACTTCCTGCCTGAAATTTGAAGGGATAGCAAGTCGAACTGTGTATGAAGGTACTTACTGAGGTCCGTTTGTATATTGTATGTATTGTAAGATTCGATATGTTAGCTTTATACCACTCCTATAAGTGATTGCGTGTACCAAAACAAAGAGGCATTCGATTCGATTCGATTCCCTTTGGTATTACGTCCTTGGGTTTCATACACACACCCATTCGCACAAGCCTTCATATGCAGTGAGAGCAATATACTTTGTGCGTTTAAAATATCCTAATTAAGTTCTATGATTAATTTGATAATTAGCGATAACCCCGTCCAACGTATACGTTATATAAACGGCTACTACGCCGCATTTACGGTGATAGACTACACACGATAAACCTGTACTTCCTGTTATTTTTGCGCATGCGGCCGAACAGTGAGGTAAGAAAAACCCTTTATTTTCATATTACTATTTCGTTTTTAAATCAAAGATATAGCCCATACGAGCGGCATTCTATTTAAGTTTCAAGCGTACATGTGTTTTTGATGGGAGCATGACCGTTTCCCCAAACATTCGGGGAAAATGACGGATTGAACCATTTTCGGATTGAAAACAGCTCATTGAATTCATTACTTCGGAACCATTTATGGGACTACTTTATGTGTATTATATTTGTTTTATGTATCAATATACCAAATTATATCAGCAAAATTACAAATTGACGTTATAAGGCTGCTAAACTCTAAAATTTGCTTAGTACGTAGCATAAGTAGGTGCGTAAGTCGGCGTACTGTGTTATTTAGCGGTATTCTTATAATATGAAATAATACTACTATCTAACTTTTTCAGAATTGTTTTTAAGTTGTATCGTTGTTTACACTTCACAAATAACCTAAGTATTTTTCCGCTTTAAAACATTACCGTCCATCTCACTATTTTGTTGCTTGTATTGCAGTGATTTATTTTTTCCTACCATGTGAAAATTTGATGCAGATACCAGATTTCAAGGCAAGTATGTGTCATTTTAGAATTGTTGGTTCGAACCGCTTCGTGGGCGAATATCTTGAACCAGTCAAAGAAATTGGGCCCAGACACATGCTGCAAAATTTAATTTTTTTCGCTGTGTTTTGGACATAAATGTTACAATTGAGCCCTATGGACAATGTCACAGTAATAGTGGTGTGAGACGTTAATGTTGCAAACCCATCTGCCGCCAAATGTCGCACGTTTGACACGCTACATGGCATAGCACCACATTGGGAACATGGTGCGCTTCCGTGGGGTAGTCGCATAATGGCGTTAATAAATAATTAAAAACTGAATAACAACTCTCAATAGTTGGGTAGAAGTAGTATTTAATGTTATTAAAATACCGCTGAATGACACAATGCCTCAACTTATGTAACGTACAATATACGAAGCACCTACTTATGCTACGTACTAGGCAAATTTTGGCGTTTGGCAGCCGTATAACCTCAACTTGTATTTTTCAACGATATAACTTGGTGTATTCAGTGATAGATAAAACAAATATTAAACACAGAAAGTTGTCCCAGAATTGCTTCCGAAGTGATAAATGGATCTGTAAATTACGTGTTTTCAATCTGAAAGTGATTCATTCCGTCACTTTTCTCGAATGTTTGAGGAAACGGTCATGTTCCCATTCAAAAACACACGCTCGCTTGAAACATAGATACAATGTTGCTCGTATCGGCTATATCTTTGATTTAAAAACGAAATGATAATACGAAAATAACGGGATTTTCACACCTCGCTGCCCAACCCCGTGCACAAAAACAGGAAGTACCGGTTTATCGTGTGTAGTTTTCACCGAAAATTCGGCGTAGTAGCCGCTTGTGTAATGTATACGTTGGACGGGGTGTTGATGCAAGAGACCAAACCAAACTCAATTTCTCGGCTGCTCATGAAACACGAGGGATTAACAGAACTATAAATACACTGTAGATAGATTAATCAGAAAAATTATAAATACACTGTAGATCGATTAATCAGAAGAACCATAAATACGTTGTAGATAGATTAATCAGAAGAACCATAAATACACTGTATTTAGATTAATCAGAAGAATTATAAATACACTGTAGATAGATAAATCAAAAGAACCATAAATACACTGTATATAGATTAATCAGAAGAATTATAAATACACTGTAGATAGATAAATCAAAAAAACCATAAATACACTGTATATAGATTAATCAGAAAGTAAAACATATATGTGCTGATATATATACACATATTAACAATTATAAATTATTTGTTTGGAGAAATGGTGCAACCATATTGTATCGCCAATAAGCAAATGTATAAACAACAAACGGTAAACAATCCAGGGCTGCGTTCAGCACCGTTAAACAGCAAACATGTTTAAAGCCTCATTAAATTTCCGAAATACACACTTTTTGATAATAACAAAAATAATTGTAATTAAATTGTTTATAGTATTGCGAAAATCATTTATGTAGAACACTAAGTGGCTGTTTTTAAACAAGCGAGAAAATAAGTAACTTCGATCGAAATGTGTGTTTCTTAGACGAGCGGGCCGAACTTTTAACTTTCGTTTACATTTTTGTAATTCCGTAATGACTCGTTTGTTTTCCGACTGTCCGGAAGTACACAAATGAATACTGCAGTTTGCGGATTAAAACCGTTAGATAAGGGGTTCATTAACAAGATTAGAAAAGTTATGGCTTCACTAATATTATGTATCGTTATTGGGTTTTCTTTGTTTGAAATATATAATATTGATGTCTGCAATAAAACTGTATCGATAGTAATACGCATTATATTATTTATACGCACTGAAAAACAATGAGTACGGAACATAGTTTGGTTTAGTAACTCTTGCTCAGGATTCTCCCTTGCATATATGCGTGATACTATCGCATGCGCCATAACGTCACAAATCACTTTATTGCAGTTAATATTGAGAGGCTACCAATGGTGGTTTGTTATGTACAGTTATTAAAAAAAGTAATTTTATTTTTGATTTTATATGAACGATTCGTTGCTTACGTGTTCGTGGGTTCCAGTTCATTAATACACTGAGGGGAACAAAGGGAACGTTCTTAAAAACCATTTAACCGCAAGCGGTTATTTAATTTTTAACCGCATCCCCTACAGTTCCCCATACTATGTTTCTCTCAGAAGCGAACTGATCATATATTACCGACCGACGCGTTTCCGAACAAGCTTCGTAACTCCCCGTTTTCTGCCGAAGGTGTTTATCGGAAAGAAACGAACATTAATTTGTAAACAAAACCCGTTCTTAATTATGTACTAATAATGTGCTTTATATTTATTTTTTCGTTTGCAAAATCTCTCAGTGATCAAATAAACATGTATTCTATCATTTGGAAGAGTAAAACTCACTTAATTTAAAACTAAAAACGACCGTTTCGGAAGATTAATGACCCTTTATTGGCTGGTTTCCTAAAATCAACGTGTACTGTGTGCTAATATGAGGTTGAACCAGTATCCAAGCTAGCGTTATCAACTGAACGCAGGCCTGGATTGACACTTGGAATAATACGTGCCGCTATGTCGTAATCAACAGGTGTGGCGACAAAGCTGCAGTGATTCAGGCGAAAGAAGCTCAACACCTGGTGCTATATAAAAAATATATATAAGCTGTCACGATTGCTTTCCGCATCCAGTGATCTTCAGTTTGAAGTCACATGCAATTTCAGTAAGGTATATAGCACTAATGCAATCGAAAAATCATTATATAGTTATTTAACATATGCGTAAGCCGGGGGGAGAGGGGGTCAAGGGGGGGGGGGGGGGGGCGCCACCTCACCAATATTCAGGTTCAGTATATACTTTGGGGCCTGGAAGTACATCCTCATACACTCTCTCCTCAGGTTGCTCCCCACACCCCAATAATTGAAACGCTCCTACACCCATGTTTAAAGCACCAATGGTCCGATTGAGTAATTCCTATAGGAAAGTTGCCAGGTTTGTTGTAGAATTAGCCTGACATAATTATATATGTTATCAGTTTAGCACATACACTGAAAACCAAAAGTTTAGTCAGTTAAAATACATGGGAAATCCCATAGAGTACATTTAAATCCGGATGTGTGCTTTAATATGGAAATGATATTTCGAAGACGCAGTCTGAAATGGAATTTAGGTTTGTAACAAACAGAATCGGTGATTAAATAAAGTATACACTCGTATTGTACTTATTTCAATGTTAAGGGAGGTAATTTACCGACTTAACTTTCAAGAGGGAACGCATGTAGATCTACAGTGATGACTTGTTATGATTTTTTTACAAGTTTTAAATTATGCGGTGTAATATATCATCATTTGCACAGTTTCAGTTGTTTCAATAGACAAACAGTGCTCTTATTTGACAAAATGCTGTTTTAGATAAAGAGGCAATAACTTTCAGGCAGACAATAAAATAAATCCAAAAAGCTGTTTATGTTGCTGTACATGCTTCAAAAAATATAGTTCAATTGAAAAAAAAATCGAAAACTTTTTTTGTAGTATAGTTCAGCTTGCATGGAAGTACGGACGTAACCTTTGGATCTCTGTATAATTAGTATTACCATATACATTGATACACTCACAGAAAACATTCGTTTGCCAAAACTGCCAACAGGCATGATTTAACAGTACCAATGAAAAACTGGGGAGCACCGATGTATTGTGGCAACACAATTTATAGAGTACAGCGCAAAGGTTGTGTAAAGATAAACGAAAGTAGAATGTAATGAAACGGCTGTGCAAAAGAGATTGGTCGACTTTGACTGATGGTTTGTTCTGCATGACCTACTATTATTCCATGTCAGTGATCGCCGTGGAAGTAAAAAGTTATTCACTAAACCGTACTGTAACTTAACTGGAAGGATACAGTAATGAACGTTATCTAAGGATACTCAGTATGCGCGTATCACATGGATTCCATCAGCAGACTGTGTACATTTATATCAAGATATAGTTACAAAAACACATCAAAACGGATCAACGTTATTATTACCGAAGATTCGGATGACAAATTTTCGGCAAACAAGAACATTTTAAAATCAATTACCAATAATCTAGTGCGGGCGGCAAAGCATTGCACTAAGAGCTCATAAAGATGCCGATAAGACCACTGCCAATGAGACTTCTGACAACAAAAGTATGAAAATTGGCAATTTCAAGGAGCTTCAATTCATGTTTGCCGATCCCAAAATGAAGGACGGAACAGGAAATATGTCCATAAGTGACTTAGATGCTGGTTTAGCCGAAAAGTTTCTAAGAGATATTTGCCAATATTGCCATTGCCATGGTTTAAACCGTGTTCTCTGTAAAGGTTGTAAAGTAATAGAACTTCCAATTATGCTCGATGCTATGAAACAACTTTTTCTCTCCAAATATTCAACTGAAATAAGTCGTCGACTGGAGTAGGCCATTTTAGAATATAACAAGAATAAAACTCACGGTGAATGTATATTAAAAGACAAAATTTGGATTATTTTGTGAAACAAAGTGGGCTGTACGTTTTTTATGGAGAGGTATGTGGCTCTTTGTATGTGCTTAGAGAAAAAATATGGGTTATAAAACATACGTGTTTGGATGACTTTGAGGAGATACTTAAAAAAAGTCGGCGACTGGAGGAGCCCATTTCAGAATATAACAAGAGCAAAAGCTCATGGTGATGTATATATTAAAAGACAAAATTTAAAATTATTTTGTGAAACGAGATGGGTTATAAGTTTTTTATGGATAAGTATGAGGCTCTTTGTATGTGCTTGGAGACTATTGCGTCGTAGTCCCTGAGCAAGATTTTGATACAAATGCGGTAAGTGTTACCAACAGGTTATTAGAATATATTATATTCAGTCCTGCTTTTATTTTAGGTTCACTACAGTACACTATTTTAGGTTACTTCAGTAGCGTTTACAGAAAACTGAAAGAAACCGCTTCGGACATTGTTGCAGCATATGATAGGATTGAGAGTGTCGAGACAATTGTATTGGCTGCAAGACAGAATCTAACCGAATACGTGAGCGCGAGTGTGAGATGGTGAAACTTGCAAATCTACCTACAACAGAATCATCAAGGCCATGTAATGTTCCAGCATCCACTGTTAGTTAATAATCCAAACGTGCTGTTCGCATTCCATTTCTTGATTTTTTTCTGTAGTTATTTCAAGATTTAGAAACTAAGCAAGACAGGTTATACGAGTATTGTATTTGATACTTAGGCAATAATAATAATAATAATAATAATAATAATAATAATAATAATAATAATAATAACAATAATAATAATAATGATGATGATAATAATGATTATAATAAAGACTGCAGAACATGTAGATCTGGTTGATGTATCCAAAGTTTGAAACATGTACACTATTCTGAGCTTGATGGCGTTTATAAATGTCGGTGACGTCAAGCAATGCCGAGAGAGCAAATTTTTTAATTCATCAATGAAACCAATGAATTTCTTCTAAAATTCCTTGATGAAACCAAATACCTTTAGAAGTTCTCTAATTCCTTGATGGATTTCATAAAATGAATGAATGGTGTTTTTACGGCAAGTCGACACATAAATAGGTCATTTTGTGCGCGTAAAATTCATAAGAAAAACAAATGCGCGAAGTGATATCGATCATATAAAAGACTTGTTATTTTTTTTAATCTACTGACAAGCTGTCGTGTTTAGTTCTGTGTTTATTTATTCTCCACGTATACTAGTCGCTGTGTCTGCCCCTAGATCAGCCGTTGTAGATCAATGCACAGGAGCTTGTCTCTTTATATGCGCCAGAGGACCCACAAATGTGTGTATGTCCTCGCCAAATATAATTAGATTCCACTGTTATTCACCACTAAAAAGCGTATACTGTTCAACTTTTATATCTAAATGCTCCAAATAATTTGCTAACACAAATCTTTACCCCATTTGAAGCAGAGTCATGCCTAAATCTGAAAAACAACACTTTGCCGTGATTGGAACATGCACATGTCAAAGTATTTTCCATCGACACCCTAATATAAACTTGAACTAGACATTGTTGAATAAAGTGTCTCACCTACTGTTGTTGAAATTTGTATTTGGTGCAGTGCAAACCTACTGTATTAGTAGTTTCTTTTACCTAATCGTGAATGTTTTATAAAAATCGCAAACGCCTGTGCACGCACGAAAAACAATCAATAGAGTTATCTTCCTTGGACTACAAGCACTCTTCTCAAAGAAGGTAAGCACCTTTGTGAAGAAGCAGGCGAAAAAAATTCTTTCATCAGGTATATTTATGTTCCACTAGCCTAAAAAGTATGTCCATCCGAATTATGTCGCCTTTTTTCTTTGATTTCTGGTTAAAAACGACTCTGCCAATATGAGCGGTGAATATTTCTCTCTAAATTATAGTCGAAAAACCAGTGTCGAGTTTTTTTGGCGGTTTATTCAAACTTATTCCAAAAGTGTCAAATATGTATAAACGGGTATAAAGATTTTATAGGTTATTTTGCTTAACATATCAATTTAAACTCATCTTTCTTTCCAGATTAAATCAATTAACACAATATTATTGCAAAACATTTACAAATCGTTGTGTAGTTGAATGTACATAAGTCACTTACAACAGCCTCAGGCCTCGCTGTTAAGTTAGCTTTTATAGCGCAATATTTCGTTTTTAATTATCTTAACTTCCATTCACCTCAGGAATACAAGTCAAAATTCTTACACTGTAGAATGAGATTGTCATCAAAACAAAACCATTCCCAAAAAAAGGTGTGTTTAAAATTGTTGATGTACTGGTGATTACAAAAGTTGTATACTGCAGCTAAAATAAATTACGATAAAATTTCCTTCAAACATCAATATCTTTAATTAAAGAGCATTTTGCTTGATCGAAACATGTTTAAACATCTAAGGTTACATACAACTTATAGTTTATGTACAAGAAATCAGTTGCCTATGAATTATGAATGATTATTTTGCAAACTATGAATCCTTTGTGTGCTGTTTCATCAACATTTAGTCAGGAGATGGAAGTTTCCTATCCTTCTATATACGTCCATGTTGTAGTGTACCAGTAGTATTGGAAGTTAAGCAATGAAGTACAGGGTTAGTACTTGCATGGGTGACTGCTGTCACATTAATGGCGAAGAAGAGTATTAACTTTTTTTTGATGGGGCGGGATATGGCCAGGAACTGCGCGATGCAACAGGCAGTGCAGTTTTGTGGTTGAGCCCTAAAGGTGAAAGAGGGGAGGAGTGTAGTGAATGTCCATAGGTCACTTACAACAGCCTCGCTGTTAAGCTAGCTTTTATAGAGACATGGTTGAAATGTACTGATAGCATTGGAAGTTAAGCAACGAAGTACGGGTTAGAACTTGGATTGGTAACCTCTGTAACATTAATTGTGTATTAGGTAAATAAATATATGTGGTCCATGTTAACCAACCCAAACTGTTTCATGCCAACCATAACTTTTTTGGGTTAAATCTAGTAACAAATTAAATAAAATTATTTTTTCCAAAATTATGTTTCAGTTGCTTCTCCAAACCAATTGCATGCATAAGATGAACTCAGTAAAGTAATTCTTAATAACGCAACAGCTAATGTTCTTCTTCTTCAGGTGAACTTGGAGAAATGTTGACACAGTAGTGAAAAAGCTGTTATTTAACTGAATTTATAACTTTCCAGTCTTGTCAGCACACAGCATTTCGTCATTAAAATCACATCTTTTTGTAAAAATTTTTAAAATCAATTTTTTTTTAAAAGTGTAACATTTTTATTTACCACTAGAAAAGTATTGATATTAAGATGCATGATACATAACAATTCCAAACCACTAAAATTGTATGAAGAAAAGCTAGAAAAAACATTGCTCCAAGAACAATAAAGAAATCTGCATTATATTTCTATTTCATTTCCTGACAGGTAATATGAGAAAATTGCTATCTGAGCATTGTCAAGATGGAAACTGCTGTGTTTGGAAAACCATTACTAAGGACTTATTCAAGAGAATGCAAGACAAGACAAATGAATGATGTTCTGTTCACTGAAAAGGCTTTCAAGTCTAACAGATCGTACTCTCCATTTGCATGTGGTAAGTTTATTTAGCATCAATGTTCATATCACCTAGCAATTTTGTCTACCTACTTACATAGCAACCTCCCTCTCTGAGGATTTTCTGTATATATCAGTTTACTGATTATATGTGTATCATCTTAAAAGTGCACTAGAGTTGCAGTGGTCTGTCTTTTTTCAAATTTGTGACAGGACCTAAATGCTTCTGGTTCCTAGTTTTGTATGTCCAAGGTTTTCAAATGCTATTCCACAGTACTTTATTTGGGCAAATGCTGCATGAAAATATGTCATCATTTGAAGGGGATGTAAAGTTACTAGTCCTTTGTGCAAGGAGAACCATACCATGCAAATGCTCTATCCCACATAACTGTCAGACTGCACAAGAAACTGTTAAGGGAAATAATCAGGGTTTAAAACACTACAAAACATATTCTTGTGATCTCCCATATTTCTAAGGAGACCATTGAATACCTGACTTTGAACTCAATGAACTTATGTCAGTAATAAATATTGTAGACATTTTTTTATGCCCCAAAAATTTTGGGGTAGCATATAGTAATCACAGCGTCCCTCCTTCTGTCCATCCGGGCAAACAAATGGGTAGTTAAGTGTCTAGGGTTTAGCGTTAGTAATTTTTATGGACAGTTGAAAAGCAGTTGAAAAATAATTACCTGGCTGTTTTTTTCTCTTACGTGGCTAAAATTATCTAAAATTTAGCCACACAAGTAATAAGATTGACGCAAAGAAGCCACTTAAATACCCATTTGTGAAACGTCCATGTGTCCTTCCATCCATCTGTCCAATATTTCGTGTCTGGCCTGTAACTTTGTCATGCATAGATGGATTTTATTGATACTTGCTACAAATAATCAACATAACATGATGACGTGTCACGAGTAAGACCCACACATGTACCTCAAAGGTCAAGGTCACAATTTGAGTTTGTTTGACAACACTTCAATCTGTGTGAGATTTTGTGTCCGACCTATAACTTTGTCATGCATAGATGGATTTTATAAATACTTGCTACAAATGATCAACATAACATGACGACGTGTCACGAGTAAGACCCATCAATACCTCAAAGGTCAAGGTCACACTTTGAGTTTGTTTGACAACACCTTTAGTCTGTTTGAGATTTCGTAATTTTGTCATGCATAAATGGATTTTGTTAATACAAGCTACAAATTATCAACATAACATGATGATGTGTCGCGCATTACACCCAGAATCCCACTTCAACAATCAAGGTCACAATTTAAGTTTGTTTGATGACACTTTCAATCTGATTGAGATTTCGTGTCCGGTCTGTAACTTTGTCACCTATGGATAAATTTCAAAAACATTTGGCTCAATTCATCAGCATGACATGACAACGTGTCATGTGTAAGTCCCATATGCATACCTCAAAGACTAAGGTCACACTTCAAGTTTGTTTGACAACACTTTCAGTCTGTGTGAGATTTTATGTCCAGCCAGTAACTTTGTCGTGCATAGATGGATTTTATAAGTACTTGCTGCAATTGATCAACATAACATGACGACATGTTGCACTTAATACCAAGACTCCCTTTTCAAAGGTCAAGGTCACAATTTATGTTTGTTTGATGACACCTTTAGTCATATTGAGATTTCGTGATGGTCACTAACTTTGTCACCTATGGATAAATTTTAAAAACAATTGGCTCAATTCATCAGCATGACATGAAGTGTCACACGTAGGACCCACATGTGTACGTCAAAGGCTAAGGTTACACTTTGAGTTTGTTTGACAACACTTTGAGTCTGTGAGATTTCATGTCCGGCCAGTAACTTTGTCATCCATAGATGGATTTTATAAATACTTGCTACAAATGATCAACATAACATGACAACGTGTTGCACTTAATACCCAGACTCCCACTTCAAAGGTCAAGGTCACAATTTAAATTTTCAGTCATTTTGTGATTTCTTGTCAAGTCTGTAACTTTGCCATCTATGGATAAATTTTAAAAACACTTGACTTAGTTGATCAACATGACATGATTAAGTGTCGCATGTAAGACCCAGAACCTTTCCTCAAAGGTTAAGGTCACACTTTGAATTTGTTTGATATTGCGTGTCTGGTCTGTGACTTTGTCTTTAACTTGGCTCAATTTATCGACGTGTTATAAGTAAGACCTAGACCCTTACCTCAAAGGTCAAGGTCACACTTTTAGTATGTATGACATAACTTTGAATCTGTTTGAGATTTCAAGTCAGTCCTTTAACTTTATCATAAATGGATGGATTTCAAAAACACTTGGCTCAATTTATAAAGCAATTGATCTGTAACTTCGTCGTACATTTGGGGTTTTAAAATAGCTTGACACACGTAATCAGCATGTCATGATGATGTTTTACCTGCATTTAACTTTTAAAATACCCAGACCATTACATCAGATGTCAAGGTTACACAAAGGTCAACATCATGTTTTAATGTAAAAAAAACCCCATGAAATTGCATGTCTAGTCTGAAACATCAGTCCATTACTCTTGATATCATGGATACATCACTACCTATTATAACATATATTGTTATTTTTCACAGACCATTTGGAGGGCATGCAACACTTACCAGTGACATTTCTTGTTATATATTTATTGTAACATTTAATAATGAAACAATGTACACATAACCTGTTCAGAAGTCTGGCTAGCTCAGTAGGAGTATTTACCCTGTCAGCAAAAGTTTCTGGGTTTGAGTCTTAGACTGGTGGCATATTTTCCCCACATTTTATAAAACACCCAATATGATTGTGACAGATATGTCTTCTATAATTTTCAGAGTTAAAGGATGTATGTATTTTTCATAAATAACTGAAACAATCAATATGTGTTTATCCAAAATTTGTTGTCTATAGATTAGTGTTTGTCCCAATTTAATACAAGTTATGAATTACTTAAATTTTAACAATCCTTTCAGTTTGTTTTATATTAAACTTATTCATAAAAAGTTTGATAAATCTTATAATTAATGAGACTGAGTTCAAGATGTGTTCACCACAGCTAACAAAGGATATCATGTGATAAATCATGTGATATCATGTGATAAATATTTATCTTGTAGGCTCTCAAATGTGATCATTTCTTAATATATAGAACTATTGTGCATCCCTTGATGTTGGCATTGGATTCTTATTAACAGCAATTTCTTTCCATACTCATAATAAACTCAAATATGAATACTATTGACTTATTTATTATCATGGCTCTAAGATAAATATCATATGTATATAGTTAAAACTTATTTATTTTACTTTGATTGTGAAACAAGTTCTTACAACTAGACAAATCACGCTCAAAGTCTTCCTGGGTAGAACCAGTACAAAGCATATGCGGAAGAAAGTGTCTTGCTCAAGGACACCACACATAGCTGTGGCAGATGATTGAACCCACGACCCTCCGATCATGGGTTCGGTGCTCTACCACTAGACCACGTGCTCCATATGTATATATACATAAGAGGTGTTGCTTCGTGTGTATAGGTTTTAAAAAGAGCACTTTACATACACAGTAGAACTTAGTTGGCTCAAACATGGATAGCTGAAACACCACATATAGCTCAAACCACTTATTAGGTCTCAGCAAATTCCTATTTTGATGTATTGTACATGTATGGTAAGATGTTGAACAACATACCTGGTTCGAACAACCTTTAACTCAAACTATTTTGTCCAGTCCTGTCAGACTCGAGCCATTGTAGTTCTACTGTACTTTATAACATACTAGATTTATCAGTTTAAATTTTTTAAGATACATATATGTACATGTTTTTTGCTGCAGAAAGAGCTGTAACGTCAAATCATTAATTTAACTTAGGCTATATTGATATCTTCAATAGAAACAATTGATGACAATTTGGGAAGTACCTCAGTTACTAAATCTAGAGCTGCACCCAGGAAAAGGTAAGGATTTTAATTCTCAGACACTGATTAAATATAATATCTGGTAATGTTTAGACAAGATACTCTGGTAATTAATACAATCATCCACCATAGTTTACAGCACTGAAATAATTATAACACACCTTGTTTATATTGTATTCAAAAACAAATAAAAAAATGAGGGTGGTAGGGGAGAGAATCATCTGGCAAATTCCTGCCTTCCAGTTTTGTTTGTTATTGCTTTTGTAGTGGGATATTTTTATGTCCAAGATAAAATAATTGGGGTTTAACACCATTTTCAACACATGACAGGTTGTATATGACATAAACAGTTTTATTGGTATATATGAAGACCTTAGAAAAAAATCTGAGTATTCAGAACTATGGCTCAAACCCATGACATAAGCGGTGAGAGGTAAATGCCTTAGATCACTCAGACACAAAGGACACTTGTCCCAAATAAAAAAAAATACATACAATTAGAAAGTTAAATAAATGAAATCTCAGTCAAGATATTGTGGTAACAGCACATTATTAATCTTAATCCTTAGCAGGGGTTGGGAAAAACTTTTAAAAGCACTCGTCCATCGGGCAAGTGGACTGGTAAAAAGTACTCATTCGGATGAAAAATTCACTTTTCCAAAACATTTATACTAAAATGTCTGTTTTGAAGCACATTGTGATTACCTTATTTTACCTTAAGTAATTGTATTACTTCATTTACAGTAAGTCCACCACTAGCTTTAAATTTTATGATCATGCAATAAACATTGATTTTGTTGATGTTTATATGTCACTTCTGTTCCGAATACAAACAGTTTTCAGATTGTATATTTTTCAATCTCGGCCAAAAAGTTTACTTATCCAACGGACTAGTTACTGGTAAAAATCACTCTTCAGGACGAGCGGACTAGTGCTTTTGCCTGCCCCTGCTTAGTTTGCTGTTCTCGTCATTGACACCATTTACCTCTCGGTCTGATCTGGGTATGCCTTGTTGCCTCTCAGTCAGAAAATTCTAACTAATATCTCTTGAAAAATGAATAATCTTCACATGTATCACGTTTATAATTTAAACTTAAAAAGTATATATTTATGTGTAGATGATCCATCCATCCATCCCTCCCTCCGTCCGTCCGTACGTCCGTACGTGTGTAGCAGCACTTGTGGGTTGAGTTGCCAGTACAGAATGGACTTGTGGGGTTTTTTGGTACTTGTGAGGTGAAATGTTCACCCTGCTACTTGTGGGGTGAAATGTTCACCCCACAAGTGCGAATACCCGTGCAAATGGCATTGTGGGGTTAATTTAATTTTCTTCACATTGTTCTTTTACATTTTTTTCACCTTTTTTCATTCTTTTTTAGTGTCATTAGGGTTGGATCTCAAGGTTTGTGATATTAGGGTTAGAAAGAAAATAGTTTTTGTTTTGTTTTCTGAAGAAAATCCATCCATCCATCCATCCATCCATCCATCCATCCATCCATCCATCCATCCATCCATCCATCCATCCATCCATCCATCCATCCATCCATCCATCCATCCATCCATCCATCCATCCATCCATCCATCCATCCATCCATCCATCCATCCATCCATCCATCCATCCATCCATCCATCCATCCATCCATCCATCCATCCATCCATCCATCCATCCATCCATCCATCCATCCATCCATCCATCCATCCATCCATCCATCCATCCATCCATCCATCCATCCATCCATCCATCCATCCATCCATCCATCCATCCATCCATCCATCCATCCATCCATCCATCCATCCATCCATCCATCCATCCATCCATCCATCCATCCATCCATCCATCCATCCATCCATCCATCCATCCATCCATCCATCCATCCATCCATCCATCCATCCATCCATCCATCCATCCATCCATCCATCCATCCACCCACCCATCCATCCACCCATCCATTCATTCATTTCTGTCTTTAGGTCATGTCTGGAGTGAGTGGGTGGGTGGGAGTGAGTTTGCCAAA
The DNA here is from genome assembly GCA_029582155.1 of Panopea generosa. Lineage (NCBI taxonomy): Eukaryota > Metazoa > Mollusca > Bivalvia > Adapedonta > Hiatellidae > Panopea > Panopea generosa. The sequence continues at coordinate 29,981,379 of CM055897.1, read as the reverse complement.
TATTGCCTTCTCATCAATAAGTTTTCCATTTCTGGAAGGCATTTTAACACCAAAATTAATCCCATGTAAAGGGGATTAACTGTTTTACAAAACCCTTGTGACAAATTTTGGTATGCACAAATATCAGTGTATTAAATTATTATTCACACATGTATATACACACTCAGTGTACTTATTATTTTCACACATATTTATAAGAACTTGTTAAAACTAACTGCTCTTGTCTGTGTCTCAGGTGGTTAGTTGTACTTGTCATTCTATGTTATTTATTCATGTTAATTAAAGGAAAAATAGTGATGAAGTAACAAGCTGTGGGACACTTAAGAAGACTAAGCAAAGTAGGTCCAAGAAATCCCAACTACAGGTATTTATGTTTTATATGTTTTCTTATTTTTTTGTTAATTATCAAATACTGCAGTGCATGCATTTGTACCTCTCTTGTTTTTTTTCTTCCATTACTTTCAGTATAATATATATATATAGTAATCAATTTCTGATTATTACTGGAAGCTTCATTTCAGAGGTACTGGTACAGGCATTTGAATCACTGATTAACATAGAAGTTCAGTGATATCTTTTATGTGCACTGGGTATGACTCTCCCTGAACACAATCCAACTGCTTTATTTCCCCTCCAAAGGATTGCATGCTTTCACAGTACATTGCCTGACTAAGGTACTATGGGAGTGCGTTTGAAAACCCCAGAGGCAACCCCACCAAGAATCGAACTGGGGATCTATCTCTGTGGCTTGGAGAAATCATGGTATCCAATGCAATATTCACTCGACCATAGCCTCCTTAGTGATGCTTTATTCACAGAATGACAGTTGTTTAGATTACAAAACATATACCGTATAAAAGATGAATGCTAATATCAATCACTATTACGAAAGTTAAAAAGAAAATAATGATTTAATTTTTTGAAAAAGCAGAGCCATTTTTTGGCCATTTGTGAACCTAGTCCTTTATCTTCTAATCCATATACCGCATTTTTATGCCATCTGCATGTTGCATCACACACATACTTATTCTGTCAGATATTTATCTAACAATCTAGATAAAACATTTGAAATTGGAACAAAAGCTTTAAAAATTCTTGATTCATGATAAATATATTTCATTTTTTGTATAAATAAGGGCTAGTTAACCCAGATGTGATGAAGCTGAAGTATTCTGCGACATGTATACTTTCAGAGAAGGAAACCTTCAAGACAAAAGAAAAATTTGCCCCATGCGCAAGACTTGTACAAATCCCTTCTTAGTGACACACTGTTTGGTGATGATATGACTGCCAGCAGAAAGATAAAACATAAACCATCAGAGACTAAGCAGAGAAAAAAGGAGACAAGAAAAGGAGTGGAAGATCCAGGTGCGAAAGATAGTACTGGGGTTAATAGAGGTATATGATTGCAACTGGAATTAGAACATGAAATAATTACATTTTAAAATAAAAATATAAAATAATGAAGTGAAAATAACATAATGTGTATAAATTATATCTTTGAATGATAAAACTAATATTATCAAGTTGTGTTATCGGCCATTATTAACTGTTGTAAATCATTTGCTTCTATGTCATCTGCAAAGCCATCATTATGCATCTTTGCTGTTGGTCATCATTATGCATCTTTGCTGTCAGTCATCATCATGCATCTTTGCTGTCGGCCATCATTATGCATCTTTGCTGTCGGTCATCATCATGCATCTTTGCTGTCAGTCATCATCATGCATCTTTGCTGTTGGCCATCATCATGCATCTTTGCTGTTGGTCATCATCATGCATCTTTGCTGTTGGCCATCATCATGCATCTTTGCTGTCAGTCATCATCATGCATCTTTGCTGTCGGTCATCATCATGCATCTTTGCTGTCAGTCATCATCATGCATCTTTGCTGTCGGTCATCATCATGCATCTTTGCTGTCAGTCATCATCATGCATCTTTGCTGTTGGCCATCATCATGCATCTTTGCTGTCAGTCATCATCATGCATCTTTGCTGTCGGCCATCATCATGCATCTTTGCTGTCGGCCATCATCATGCATCTTTGCTGTCGGTCATCACACTTTGTTTCACATATTTGGAAAAGTTCCTTACACAAAAAGGAGGCTTGAATTTGAAATTAATCTAAATTTAGTTACTGTCATGGTCACCATTACGTTAAATAGAAAAACGTTTTTCACTCAACTTAAATTTTAATTTTGAAATAGATATTTTGATAAAATGTGAAAAGGTTCCTAACCTTAACAGAAAGCTTGGATAACTACGTGTGTAATAATGGATACTTTTCCATCACTTAGCAAAAACTTAAGCCAAAATAATGGTAAACAGAGTAAATGAAAGCCTGGTTCAGAATTTGTTTTAATAGAATAGATATCACCTTGCTGGCATCTGATCATTGATAAAGGAATTAAAAATAATCTACCAAAAAGGTACATGCTTATATTATATTGCTTTATAATACCATAGAAGGGTGTCTTTGATTTTTTGGTGAAAGTTTTAAGGCATGCTCAAATCTCTCAGTAACTTCTCTCCATATATCAGTAAATGTGTGATCACTACCATAAAGCCAGGCCAAGTTAGCTCAGGTGGTAGCATGCCTGACTAACAATCAAGCCAGTTTTGAATCCCCACATGACCACAGTGTCCGTGGTGATTGATATACAACATTGCATCTCATTGTCATTCACTGTTGAGCCGGACACGATTAGCTCAGTCTGTTATGCGTCTGACTATCAATCCAGGGGTTGTGAGTTCGAATTCCCGCCTGGCAACAGTCTCCGTGATGATTGATATACGACATTGTGTCTCATTATCATTCGTCTCTCACCGCTGATTCAAGTGGGAAAGTTATCAGTTACTTACGGAGATGAGGTGTGCTCGAGTACTGGTTAATCACAGGAAACAGTGGTTAAGTTAACTGATTGTCTGTTAGCCCTCGATGGCATAAAAATGACGCTGAGTCAAATAGGGAAATTTATCAATCACTGGTTTAAATCTTCTAGGATCGAGGAAAGAATGGTTTGATCATCTGTTTGCCCTCAATGGCATAAAATTGTTGCTAAATATTTAAACAAACACAGTTGGTGGAAATTTCATGTTATTAACATTGCTTGAAGATATTTTCCACGATCTTAGTTCAATTTATGACTGTTTTATGATACACAACTGGCAAAAAATATACGGACAGATGTTTATTTAAAAGATAAAAAAATCTGTCCACCAGAACAGAAATCAGTCTGGAAGCAAGAAAACTTGTTATTTAAAAAGCCCACCTAAACACCATGTTCTTGCAGTATTCTTCACAGAAGTTATAATGAACACCTCAGTTATTAAATGGTCCATTTCATGTCATAACAAAACATTCCATATGACATATCTTTGATAAATAATTTACCCGGTTTGCAGATCCATTACAAGATATGAAGATGGCAGTGCATGACAAAGTTACTGCTTGGTTTGCTCGCTCTGTAAGTTGTTCTCCAAGTTTGTCAGACGAAGAGAGATCTATAGAACAGTTGAGAGGGGAGGAACAAATATCAGGTAAGTTATCATTGTTTTTTAATAGAACAGAAATTACCAGCAATGTATTTGAAGTAAGTATTGTAGTTATTAAAGGAAGACATTTTTTATTCTTTTATGCATACCTCTTTCATTTATATTGATATACAGTTTTGCATTAAATAGTTTTACACTTGTATTGAAGTATACCATTTTGTTATAGTATGTGGCATTATATCTCTGACAGTATATCAGAGTCTGGAAATGAATTTCTCTTGTTTTTAGACCATGTTTGCTTTTTATGCATCATTTTATGTATGATATTTAATTAAATGGCATGAAAAAGAAATGTGTTCTGACACTTATCCTGTGACATTTTCACATGTTAAACGGAACTGTTGATGTCTATGTGTTTGTTTCTTTCATTCCAGGTCATGAGAGAAGGAACAAACTTTTTCCAGATGAATTCTTTAATAATCTTCACACTATTGTTACTCCTGGATATAAGCACAAGGTCCCCCTTGATAAGGATAAGATTAAAGGTAAGCAATAGAACTATCTGACTAGCTATAAAATACACTGCAGTCAAGATATTATCCAGTTCCAGGGAGCTAAATACCTGAACCACAGACCAAACTGTATTATAAATATCGCAGCTATAGAAAATGAGACATTACCTTGGAACCTTGTGCAAACGTCTTTCTTTCTGTTTCTTTCAACATACATGTATATTGTAATCTATTGTGAAATGATTAATTATATTGTTTCTATTCTGTTATAATGTTTTTCTATGGTATATATTGATCATTTGGACAAAAATACCTTTGTTATCCCCCTGCCAAATATGGTAATGGTCACAGTTCATTCGTCTGTCCGAGAGGACATTGAGAGGAAATGCAGCATACAAGAACAGTTACTCTACCTTGCTTACTTTTTGAATTATTTCCCTTTATTAAGTTTACTTGCTGGAGCATAACTCCAAAACTATTCATAGGATTTTGTTTTTGAATTCACACAATGACTGAGGACATTGAGAGGAAGTACAGTGTACACGAACCATAACTCTACCTTACTATTTGAATTATCCCCTTTCTTAATTTACACTTTTGTCCGGAGCAAGCGCTGAATGGAATTTATTCAAACTGTATACAAATACAGAGGACATTAAGGGAAAGTGCAGTGTCTAAGAACCATAACTCTACCTTACCTCATTTTTCAATTATCCCCATTTATGTCTTTTAGTATACCTGTCATAAAGGTTACTCAAGAACTATTCAAGGGATATGATTCTTATTTCACACATTGATAGAGGACATTGAGAGGAAGTTCAATGTCCAAGAACTATAGCTCTACCTTGCCCATTTTTAGCTCGCCAGGACAAATGTCCAGAAAGATATTGCCATGACCTTGGCGTCGGCGGCGTCTGTAGACACCCAGGTTAAACTTTTGCGTTTAGTTGCATTTAAGTTTTGGTGTTTGCCTCTCAATCTTTGCATGGGTGGTGAGTTTTAACCCATAGGGGAGCTTTGTTGTCTTCTGACAACTCTTGATGAATGATCTCTCTTTAGACTGAAACTTCATACACACTTTTACAGTTCTAAGACCTACTCAATTTGGTTAGACAACTTTTGTTTACTTAGATTGATCATCAGTCTCAATCAAAGTTTGTACTTTTGTGACAAATGATTCAAATTTGAGATCGCTGTCTGGACTGCCTTTCTGCCAAATTGTTTTAAATGTATAAATATGTTTCAATGTTCCATTTCCAATATCAAGTCAACATATCATCAGAGTCCGCGAATACTGACTACTCATATTCATAACAAGTATGACATCACTCAAAAGTCTGGTGAAAATTTCAAAGATGAGTGATATAATCTGTGCTAAAATTTGTTTAAGTATTTAACTATTAATTATGCTCCTGGTGTTGAAGACCTGGAGGCATATAGTGTTGACCTGTCTGTCCGTCCATCCTACTGGTCATATGTAGCTTGTGATTTCAACTTTTACAGTTTACATTCTATTTATTTGAAACTTGGTATACATCAGCATTATCTAATGGACATGCGCATATTGTTTGTTGGAATATTTCAATTTAATTGGGGGGTTTTCATGACTTATGTCTCGTTTTTGATGTAACAATATTGCATTATAGTACTTACTCTATACCTTGTGGTTTCTCCTATAGTTTATATGCTATCAATTGAAACTAGGTTTACATCAGTAACTTGTCCGCCTCACATGTGGAAGGTCATGGGTTCCATCCCCGGCTGAGTCATACCAAAGACTTTAAAAATGGTATTAGAAGCTTCCTTGCTTGACGCTCAGCATTTAAAGGAGAGTTCTAAGTCTGGTCAGTCTGGTGTCAGTATAATGTAGCTGGATGGGGTATCATACCATGTGTCTGCATCATGAAACTCCAGTGTGGCAGCATTTGGAATACTGTCTCAAGTAGACACTGTCGCGATATGATTGAAAAATTGTTGAAAGCGACGCTAAACATCATACAACAACACCATCATCATTAACTTCAAGTGGACATGAATATATTGTCGGAAAGCTCTAGTCTAATTGATTTTGTTTTTTCACGAATTATGTCCTTTGTAGAACTTTACAATATTACAAAAACTCATTTAATTTAAATTATACACAGTATTTTTCATAGCATGTGTACGTTGACATCATTCTTGTTTGTTGGTCTTTAAACAGACAAATATGAATGGTTGTTGGAGGAAGGAATTTGACTGTTACTTTGTCCATTCCAGTTTGACTCTAAGTCTATATTTTGTCACTGCTAATATTCTTTATTATCAATGAAAATTTACATTACAGAAAAGCAGAATTCCTTTTTTGCTCAGTTACGGTTACGTGGCTCCGGTTTTACCACAACATCAGCTCGGAGAAGCATTCCTAATCTGTCACCTGTCTTACAGACCACTGCAGGGTATACTTCTGATTTTGAGATTGGTACCAATACAGACACATGCACAGCTGATACAATGACTAGTACATTTGTAACTCAGCAAGCTAGCAAAACTGGTAAAACAGCAACCAGTTGTGCAACTGATCATCAAACTGATACCAGTCACTATACTACTGATGTTCCAACTGGTACCAGCCACTTTACTACTGATGTTCCAACTGGTACCAGCCACTATACAACTGATGTTCAAACTGGTACCAGTCATTATACTACTGATGTTCCAACTGAAACCAGCCACTATACTACTGATGTTCCAACTGGTACCAGTCACTATACTACTGATGTTCCAAATGGTAACAGCCACTATACTACTGAAGTTCCAGCTGAAACCAGCCACTATACTACTGATGTTCCAACTGGTACCAGCCACTATACTTCTAGAAAAGGAACCAGACAGCATGCTACTACTAGCAGTAAATCCAGAGATGAACAAAAAGAAGATTTTTTTTCTGGTAGATTAAGCGATAATGGTGAGCAAGATTATAATCTGTTAAACTTGGAACACATGGTACAGTTCTGGGCTGCATTCATTAACCTTATATATGTTTAATATATACAATAGCACAAGTGCTCCTGACAATTGAACAACATTTTATGGTAATAAGACTACTTAAGTTAGCTGTCCTTCCATTTCACTTTTAAGTCACGTGATTAAACAAGTCAGTCACTCTCAAATGTGTTTTCTAATATAAGAAATCATTTACTACAAGTGAGCTCATCATCTAACAGCAGGCTTATTTTTTTCAAACATTTACTGTCAGATGCATTAAATGTTTAATGATAGTGAATGCAGCCCTGATTTATCAAATGTATTTCTATATCATTATTTATCAGTAAAATTTATGATAATGTACTAGTGTACAGTGTGCACTCTCACATTTCTTTTAAGAAAGATAACAATTAAACAAAAAATTGAAAAACATTTAAAGGCTTTGAATTAACACAACTTCACCAAGAATATCCTTAAACTTGAACATATTTTCCCTGAATGATATATGTACATTACCTTTATTATCAAACAGTGATACCAAGAATGCATATACTTCCATGATTGAGATTTATTGTCTAAGTTGTACATCAAGATTACCTGGCTTCTGTTTCACCAACATTTAACTTAAATACTTAAAAACTTAACTAAGTTTTGACTGGTTATTTATCTATTATATAATCAATATCAATGACACAATATGCAGTTTTACTGGAACCAGTCTAAAATCATGATCATATGGCTGCTTTTCTTATATTTAAGTTTTTAAGTATTTAAGTATGTGTTGGTGAAACAGGAGCCAGGTAAAACATCTTGAGTTTTCCATTATCTTACACTTCCAAATTATCCAAATTTAGAGTTAGATGTCATAACCAGTGTTTGGTAAAAATATTGATAAATAGTAAAAACATGGCAAATTATGAATATGAACGAAAGTTTGAAGTATGTTTATTTAATAAATAATATAGCATTTTGTTACTAGTTTGGAGTTTTTTTTTATTATATTTTGTTTACATCTGATTCATTTAATGGTTATTTTATATAGTTGAGCCAGTTACAATGAAGTACTTGAGTTCGACGTTAAAGAAAGGTGTGATGACAGATCAGCTGGAGTTTTCCACAGAGATATCTGCCATAACACAAACAGGTGATTTCGTGATATAGCCATTATTATAAAACAAGGGGTATAATTTACTTATAAATAAATAATAAAGGCACAGCTTTTAGCGCTACTGACCAAAGGCCAGCAGGACTTGTGTCATGGTAAAATGGTCGTCGTCGTCCTACTGTTAACCCTTTTCTTGTTGATGCGATAGCACCTTCATTTTTCATTGAATCTTAACCAAACTTGCACAGCAGTTATATAACCATGAGGTCTGGGACAAGTACTAGAACCAGCATGATTTGACCACAAATGCCTCCGCCACAGGGCTTATATATAAACACATTTTAAGCGAAACTTTAAAAACATTTTCTCTGAAATCTAAAGCCTATACCGTATATATATTACATGTAGCATTGCATGGGGGTCCCCTAAAATATTTACTGATGTTGGGTCCCTGGGGTCAAATTTGGGGCTGCCACAGAGGTCACTGTTTTACATAGAGTTATATAGAGAAAATGTTGTAGATGCAATAGCACCTCCATTTTTCATTGAATCTTAACCAAACATGCACAGCAGTTATATAACTACAAGATCTCGTACAAATTTCTGAACCAGCATCATTTGACTACAACTTCCCTGCCACAGGGCTTATAAGCACATTTTAAGCAATATTCTAAAAAACATTTTCTCTGAAAGTTAAGGCCTAGACCTTAGATATTTTACATGTAGCATTGCGTGGGGGTCACCTAAAATATTTGATGATGTCTGGACAATGGGGTCAAATTTGGGGCCTCCACAGGGGTCACTGTTTTACATAGAGTTGTACAGGTAGAATGTTGTAGACGTGGTAGTACCTTCATTTTTTATTGACACTTAACCAAACTGGCACAGCAGTTATATAACCACAATATCTCGGACAAGTTCTTAAACCAGCGTCGTTTGACCACAAATGCACCTGCCACAGGGCTTATAAGCACATTTAAGTAAAATTTTAAAAAAACATTTTCTCTGAAAGTTTGAATTTCAGGTCCTCTTGGGCCTTTTATTGTTAAATTGTACAATGAACAATTCAACATGAGGTCTCTAGTCAGAAAAATATTATTTGCATATTTTCATAATGTAACTGTATAGATAAAAAATACTAAATCATCAGAATTGAAGTTCTACGTAGAATATCAGTATAAATGTGTGTGTGCATGCGTGTATGCATGACTGAATCTGCTTTTTATATTGATGTATTGCCAGTACACCGTGAATTTTTTTTTTTTTTTTTTTTTTAAACGAACTTCCAAAACCTTTACAAATAAAATGAAAATGACCAATCTATTTTTAAATTCCAGATTCTGTTAAGAAGAAAAGGCAACAGGAGCAAACTCCCAAAAGAATGCCAGTTTTTAAAATTCCTGGGTAAATATTTAAACTATTTGTGATACAGGTTTGCTTAATATACAGATACATGTAATCTGAATATTCATAGTATAAGAAGACTACAGTCAAACCTGTCTTTAAGTTTCGTCACCTGTAGCGTTTTGTTCAGTAAATAATTGAAAGTTTATTGAATCGCAAAGAGGAAGGTCACATTCAAAGATAATTGAGTACAAATTTTTATGTGAAATTTGTGTGCTTAATCAACTCCTCATAAGCTACTTATCTAGAATCATTTTATTAGTTAGTACAAAGTTAATGTGATACTTGATATCTTTAACTAACCGATAAGGAATCTCTGTGATCTAAGATTGGTCTAAGCACTGTCCCAACATCACTTCTCACTTAAAGGTTCTACTAAAATTCATTTGAGGTTTTTCTTCACCAATAAAGCTGGGTATGCCATATATATGTTTGAATTTTGAGCAATAAAAAACAAACAAAAAAACAAACAACATGTATACTTTCACACAAGTTGTACAGTTGGACTGGCAGGTTTTGACTTCTGCTCAGTAACTTGATCAATTTTGTCTATTTCTTTTCAAATTATTACAAGACCTTGAATGGAATTAGATTTCAGTTTTACATGATTTATGTCCCCTATTTCGACATTAAAATCTTGTTTTATTTGATGTTCACTCAACAATTTGAAAAAAATTTAGTTTGTACACAAAGCTGCTTATCACCAGAACTTGAATGGGATTGAAATCAATCTCCACAACTGATATTAATTTACATGAGCTATGCACCTTTAGTTAAATGGAAATTTTAATTTTTATTCAACATTCTCTTGATTCTGCACAAGTTTCCTTTCAGAAAATCTGATTTCATTTTGTCTATAGGTTCCTAATATGAAATAAAAGCTTGGTGAGATTGACTGTTTTACACTTTAACCAAGATAATGCCATTTCCAACATATTACTGGCTTTAAATGGCAACCACTTTTATTGAAAATCTTGAGTAGAAGGCAAACTTTTTCACATTAAGTTTTTGGACGGAGCTGGTTGGAGTAGAATTGATCTTGAGACAGTATTTTTGACCACTCGACCAGCAAAAACTAATGTTATACTGTAGAATCTGGTAAATAAACGCATACTTGAATATAAGCGTATGCCAAAATTAAGTGTCAACCTGTATGTGATAATAAGCGCATTTTAAACTCTTACCGTCACTTTGTGTTAGAAGTAGGTGCATGTCCCAATACAGGTATACAAACAAATTAGTGGCTAAATTTTGCTAACGGTCGTGATCAGTACCATGACAATTGGTTACTTGTAATGTGACAACATCTTACCTGTTGACATCTATTGAAGTGTAATTGTTTTCCAATAATCATGTTGTTTGAATAGTTTTTCGCGACTATAAACACAAACAAGATGCTTATATATTGCTTGAGTTGTTATAGCTAGCAGTGTGTTTGTGGCCATTCTGTGTACATTAATTGTGGATAAAGCTCCTTTTAAAAGAAAATCGTACTCTCAAGAGAAAAAAGTGAAGATTATTGAGTGTTATACAAACTGTAGAAACAAACTGTAGAAACCAAAATAAATCTTGTAAATAATTTAATTTGAACACTAAAACTTTAATGAGATTGGTGAAATTGGAGAATAGAATTCTTGAGTCAATAAAAGGAGCTTAGAAAATAGGTTCTGTTTGAGCAGGTGAATTACCTAACATTTTCAAGTGCCCCGACGTCATTTAGTTTCAATCAAAGTGGCATACCGTAACATCATAATATTGACGTCATTTTGAGATGCACATAATATGTGCCATTTCTTTAAACGATGTAAACAAGCATTCGATACAGCACACATTGATATTTTCTATTTAAAAATAAAATCTGTTCTGACAACACTATGCTTGTTTGAATAGTAAAAGTAGAAAAAAAGCAAAAACTGCCCCGACTATGTTAATTGATGTTTCTTTAGTTATTATAGAATATAAACTTATGATGAAAAATTATCAAATGTTTGCAAAATTAATGCATATATATAACGACACAGGCTCCCTAACAATTATTAGAATACAACAATAAATAAAAAAAGTTATGGCAAAAGTCTACAAACTTTCTGATCCCCCCACGTACATATAATTCGAAGACTGTATTTCATTGTTATGATTTATCAAGTATGTTTTTAGATCTCCATCAAAATCTCAAGGCAACAAAGGGCAGAGAAAGGGAAGTTTAGAGCCAAAAAATTCTACCAAGTTATTTACCACAGGATTTGTAGAGATAGTCGATGCTATACCAGAACTGTCTTCAATTAGGTTTGATCTGGGTAAGGTTAATATACCTATCACTAAACTATCTATGCTTTATTTCAATTTTAGCATTTAACTTTATTTCTTAAATAATGTGTTTTTTGTCAGATTTTAATGTTTTGAATGAAAGAATCCATGTGTATTAAATAATTTTTATACCCCCATCATTTATGGTCAGGGTGTGGTGAAGCATATAGAGTTGCCCTTGCCCTATGTCCCACTGTCTTGTACGCTCTAATCCTCCTAAACTTCTTAACTGATTTTCACTAAACTTGTTAGAGGTATCAGTATGAAGTCCAGTTATGCATGTCATTGTGTTGCTGTCCATCAATTTTTGACAGATTTATGACCCTTTATGTATTTTTATTGGTAAATTGTTGTTTGGCTGTGGGGTTGAGCTTACTTTAGCATAGTTTAAAACTTAATAATTTTACTTCAATTGTAAGACAAGTTACAACTTATAAAAGTGTTTATCACACTTTAATTTTTTCTGGGTAGAACAAGTACTAAGCATATGCGGAAAAGTGTCTTGCTCAAGGACACCAAACATTGCCGTGGACAAGGATTGAATGCATGACCCTCTGATCTTGGATCTGATTCTCTACCACTCGACCATGCGTACCACTTTACTAAATTTATATAGCGAAAAAGACAAAAACTGTTCATGTCTGAAATAACTTATTTGAATGTTTTTTTTTGGTGTGCTTTGTTACTGACATGAAGGTTAGACTCCATTTTTTATTGAGTGCCACCACCCCTCTGTGGCCTTGGGAATAGGGAGCTAAAAAGGATCAAATTCAAGGAAACTTTCAATATCTTCTTAAGAATCACTGGGAAGCAAATGGTAAGCATGACTATTGAGGCCTATGGGTCCTTTATAATATAAAAGTTGTGAATTGCATGTCCCTCAGTCTCAGCCCTGGGGTGGGGCCTACCGTATAAGAGAAAATGACAATACTGTTATTTCCCATGACTGAATAGACTCCTTTGAATGTTTTTTATGCTCCCCCAAAGGGGGGAAGCATATAGTCACCCCTTCATCTGTCCGTGCGTCCCCAAGTTCTTGTCCAGGCTATTTCTCTACAACCTCTGGTTGATATTTTATGAAACTTGCTAGGATGCATCATTATTAAATGCAGATGCGCATATTGTCTTTGTGCTCCAGTTTGATGATTTTTCATGGAGTTATGGCCCTTTGATTCTGTTTGTGACCAAATTCTTGTCCGTGCTATTTCTCTACAACCCCATGTTCGAATTTTATGAAACTTGCTAGGATGCATCATTACCAAGCACAGATGCGCATATTGTCTTTGTGTTCCGGTTCGGTAATTTTTCACGGTGTTATGGCCCTTTCATTCTGTCTGACCAAATTCTTGTCCGTGCTATTTCTCTACAACCCCATGTTGGAATTTTGTGAAACATGCTAGGATGCATCATGACCAAGTGCAGATGCGCATATTGTCTTTGTATTAAGGTTCAATGTTTTTTCACGGAGTAATGGCCCTTTTATTGAGTCTGTGACCAAATTATTGTCCGCGCTATTTCTACACTAACCCATGTTGGAATTTTGTGAAACTTGCTAGAATGCATCATTGCCAAGTGCAGAGGTGCATATTATCTTTGTGTTTCAGCTTGATGATTTTTCATGGAGTTATGGCCCTTTGATTCTGTCTGTGACCAAATTCTTGTCCGCGCTATTTCTCTACAACCCCATGTTGGAATTTTATGAAACTTGCTAAGATGCATCATTGCCAAGTATAGATGTGCATATTGTCTAAGTGTTCCGGTTCGATGATTTTTCATGGAGTTATGGCCCTTTGATTCAGTCTTCGACCAAGTTCTTCTCAGCTCTATTTCTCTACAATCTATGGTTGGAATTTTATGAAACTTGCTAGGATGCATCATTACCAAGTGGAGATGTGCATATTGTCGTCATGATGCTATTTCGCTACAACCTCCGGTTTTAATTCTGTAAAACTAGCTAGGATCTGCGCATATTGTCATTTTGTTCCAGTTCAATGATTTGCCAATGAGTTCTGTGAAGTGCAGAGCCACATATTGTTCCTGCTATGCAGTTTGGTATTTTTCAACCAAGTAGCCGGTACAGTCAAACCCTCACTTGGGGAGCATCCATCGGTTCCACCGATATTTTCTTGTTTTCGTATGATTTCTTGTTGCTTATATGATGGTCAAAATCCATGCTTGAATATGTGCCTGGGACAAAAACATAATCTGCTTGATGCGGGGCAGTTTATTTGTGTTACAAAAACCCAACCTTTTCTGATTTCATGTATGTGTTACATGTATGTATGGTTCAGTGTTAACATTCATTGGAATTTATTTGACAACTTTTAAATGAAAATTAGATCCAAAAATATCTTAGTTGAATGTTTCTTTTTAGCAAAACTTAGAAATATTTTCATGTAGATTTTATCCTTACTTCAACTGAACTCAACAATGGCAGATTCTCAGATTGATGTGTCCTCCTAGCTTTATGTCATTGCAATGATACTCAGGTGACCACTAGGTCCATGGGCTTCTTGTTAACTGCTACAAGTGCTCTCCATATCAAGACAATGCGTAGACTGCATCCATCTGTCCGTCATAAAATGTGTCTCCATAAGAAACCTTTGGGCAATGACTGCAAGAACGAGAAAGGGGACACATAATGTTTTTGTGGCCAAAATAACTATTTAGCTTTAAATTGCAATTCTTCTTGTCAGCACTACTCCTAAATTTTTTTACTGTTTATGGTCAAACATGCTAGGAAGTATTAGTATGAGTATATTGTCGTCTATAGTTGAACTACTGTTACTTGTTGAAACTCAATAGTCAAATGGCATTGCTACAATAAATTTCAGGCACAGTAGGGGTATCATGTTGACAGACACGTTTCTAGTTGTTATTTTTGCTCGGAATGCTATGTACAGTTATGTAAAATTGTTTTTGATACTTTAAACTCATGAATAGTATGTACATTTTATTTTATTTAACAGTTGTTTTCTTTTGTTTCTATTGTTTACTTCTGTGTTATTTTTCAGATTCAGATTCCATAAAACGGGTAAGAATTTTTGGTTTTTCATATTATAGGTTACCATTGATAATCACCTGCTGTGCATTGATTCATAAATACATACAGCTGCCTCCTTCTATGTTTGTGGCTTTGATTCACTTGCATGACATTTTTGAGATTTCTGAGTTTTGTCAATTAATCCTTTAAGTTTCATTTAGGTTAATGTTTAAATAACTTAACATGTGATGAAGCCATACATCTATCTATGGTTTCATTATTTTGAATAGTATTTATTTTTCAAATGAATCGAGACTCATTTTATGAATTTTTCCCCATATAGTTTGATTGAATATTTAGCTTTATTTTTTTGCCACCGAAACCCGTAAACAATACCACTGTTCCTTGGATCCTGGGAGGTTATCCAGTACTCAATCATACCCATCTCAGCAAGTAACTGATAACTTTCCCATGCGATACAGCTGTGACAGACTGATGATAATAAGAGGCATTGTCATTTATCAGTCGTCATGGTGACTGCAGGGGATTCACTCACAAACCCTGGATTAATATTCAGAGGCGCTACTGACTGAAATAGCAGGGCCTGACTTTTCTCCTTGTAGGCTATTTTTGCTACTAAATGATGAGGGAACTAAATGTTAACTAATTTATACCATCTGTTAGTCTCTGTGTTTCATACGTATGACATTAAGTAATTATCTTCATTTGGGATATTACTCTATCATTGAACCTATATAATCATTTGTTATTCATTTCCAGTGATTGCATAACTTAGCTCTTATAAAACTCCACAATTGTAACATTTCAGTTAAGTGAACACTCGCTGAAATATTTACACTTTAAAAGATAATAACCCCCGTTCACTATTCAAGATAATGCATGTTTTTGTAGTGAAATAATCCAATAAAGTTTTGTCAGATACTCCAGCATGGTTATGAATGTGATAAACTGTTGTTTAAATTTGCTCGGAAATACCTTGTTTGTGTGAATTAATTATTAAAACAAAATGAAATATAAGAAATGAAACTAACAAAATGTCATTTGTTCACCAAACTGTTAAATTAAACCAAAAGCAAATAAACAGTCACCAGATGAATATTCCTGTTATTTTGTATATATAGATAGAGCAGATGTGCATCTCATAAGATTTCCCGATTTCTTTTTTCAATTGAGTGAAGTATGAGAAAAAAAGCAACAGATTTTCTTACATTAATTGCTGTTTTGTTGTTGTTTGGCTATAGCCCATACAGGCTATGGCTACAGAGGGTATTGCTGACGTAACTAAATGTTACGATTGTGGAGATTTACAGGCATGACCTAATAAAATTAATGAAAAGTCAATTTGTTTTTAGCTATTTATATGAACATAACATCAACAATTTATTGAATACTTTCATATCAGGCTAAAGTAGAAGAAATAACAAGTCCAATCACAAGTCCTACTATCACAGCCATTGCTGATGGAAACATCCCACAAGTACATGTGCCTATCAAAACAAGCACACCAAACAAACTGGCACAAAATGGAGAATTGGAATTTGAAGTAAGATTCATCAGTTTTTAATTGATATAAGATATCAGATTATATAAAGAATAAGAAATGTTTTTAATGATTTGTACGTATCAGTTGAGCAGTGCAGTGAGTGGAGTGTTGGCTGCTGCTGCCAGAGGTTGCAAGTTTAATAGTTGGAAGTCTTTTAACGCTCATGGTAGATATTGCAAAATTGAAGGTTTACATGACTGTGTCCCCAACCTCAACTAATTTTGAAGTAAATTGTTTGAAGCAGTGTACTGGTATTTGAATACCAGTTATCAAATTGCTATAACCACACCTATAAACCCCTTAGTGACTGCTATTTACAAATGTAAAAAAATAAATAACATTGATCGAAAAAATATTTCTTAAACGAACAGATTGCTCATTTAAAATGTATTTGTTTACAAATATCTCTGATTGTTTTCCAACAATCTCCACCAATGTTCGACAGTACACAAATTTAATGCGCACATTATCCAGATTCTCAGATTCAGCAAAGAAAATATAGAAAAACAGAAGGAGACATCACTTATGAGCATCATAACATTACAATGGTAGAAAATAAGATTTTTTATCACACAGTTGATGCATATATTTAGGTGACATACTAGTTTATTTTTAGAATAAGTGAAATGAAGTGGTAGTGTGCAGATTAAGACCATTAGATAAGGTGTCCATTAACAAAACTAGAAAAGTGACATTTTGCATCGTTTTGAGTTCTCTTTTCTTTTTTTTAAAAAATGAATATTGATGTCTGCAACAAAAGTTTTCACAAGTGTAGTCAGCATTACATTTATACACAATGAGTACCATATACAATTCACTAGCTTGGTCCGGTAACTATTGCTTAGGATCCGCCTTTGCATATACACTTGATACTGCTGCAAGCGCCGTTGCATCAGAACTCAATTTCTCATTATCAATATTGAGAGGCTACCAAGGTTTTTTTGTTTAGTGCAGTTATTAAAAAAGTAATTTTATTTTTTATTGTATATGAACAATTCATCACTTCCGAAATTAGCTATATATATCTCTGAGTGAAGTGATAGATTACAAACTGATTAGTTTCCGAACAAGCTTCATGACTCCCCGTTTTCTGCAAAAGGTGTTACGAAAAGAGACAAACATTAATTTGTAAACAAAACCCGTTCTTTATTATGTACCTTATATGGCACTCTTTGAAACTAAGAAAATATGTTTAAAGTTTTCCTACCAATGTATTACTACTGGGTGGTGGGGTGTGGGGGGACATATTTCATATAAGGGGCAGATCTTTAGCTGTCTATTTTTGGATGATTAGAAGGGGGAGGTAATGTCATTATTCTGTTTACCCAGTTTCACCGCCAGCATGACATATCTCTAAATGGTGACAGTTTTATAGGTTAAAGATTGATGTGATGTGTGATTCCGTGTGAACATCAGTTTTATATGGGGCAATTTACCTTTTTTTCAACAGTACTTTTTACCTGCAGTCAGCGAATTTAATTATTGTTCCAGTGATCTGCTATGCGGTTAACCAATTTATGAGCACACCAAAAAATATCTCTGGGAGACTTGTAAAGCAAACCTGATGACCAGTCAGTATAGAGCTGAACATAGGTAAAATCTATTTTAAGATTGCTGTGTGTACCTTTAACTTTTTTGGGTTTTAACTATATGTATCTTGATTATTTATAGATTGACATCTCCTCTGTGAATGTGGACTCGGATGATGACGGATGTTTAGTTTTTAACCAATCATCACGAGAAGTTAATTCTGAAGAAATCTTACATCTGTCCACAACTGTGATAGATCTGAGAGAGGTAAGAAAGTAAGCTGAAGTGGGGGGATACATGTATGACTAGATCAGGGGATAACAATTTGGCAACGTCCATCCATCTGTCTGTTTGTCACAAAATTTTGTTATAACAGCTCCTCCTACATGTTTTATTGGTATCTCTCAAAACCTGGGAAAATGTAGTAAACAGAACTAAATTTAAACACAACCTCATACACAAGCACACATATTTTTTGTAATGTAATAAACACAAAAAGCTGAGTTAACACAGCATCATTCATAAACACATATTTTTTGTAATGTAATAAACTAAAAATGCTGAGTTAACACAACAAAAAATTCATTCATAAACACACTTTTTTTTGTAATGTAATAAACTAAACATGCTGAGTTAACACAACATCATTCATAAACACACTTTTATTTTTGTAATGTAATAAACTAAAAATGCTGAGTCAGCGAACAACCTCAGACACTGACACATGCACTTAGTGTAATGTGATTAACACAGAACACCAAGTTAACACACAACCTCAGACACTGACACATGCACTTTGTGTAATGTGATTAACACAGAACACCAAGTTAACACACAACCTCAGACACTGACACATGCACTTTGTGTAATGTGATTAACACAGAACACCAAGTTAACACACAACCTCAGACACTGACACACCCAAAAGTTGTTCCAAAGACGTATGTCCAAGATAAGCGTAATTTTGATCTTTTTACCCATTAACCTTGTAATATTCACAAAAGACAGTCTAGACCATGTATCAGTATTATTTAATGAGAACCCTTGCAGTATGAAATTTTAGATGAATTGTGCTAATTTATAGGATCAAATTACAACAAAAAGCCAGGAAGACAAATCCACAGATGGAATGAGGATAACGAAGAAACCAGTGAAAAACACAATGTCTCCAGCTCCAATTAAGAATATAAATATGCAGTTTGTAAATCCTCCAGAAGGACAGAAAAGTGATGAGAAGAATTCTGGTAATAAAAACAAAACTAAAACAAGCACAGTAATAAATAAAAAAAGTAACATTGATAAAGTGCATGATAAAAGACAAGGCGAAGTGTATGACGCTGATGAATCTGTAGTTGGTACTGTAGGTAAAAACCAAAGAAAATCGAAACTTATACACAAGACGGCAAGAGGCAAATTAAAAAATTACAGGGATGCAGCCAAAAGGAAGACAACAAGCAAAATACCGAAGCTGAAACAAAGTATATCAAACATAAGTGAAAAGTCAACATTTTCAAATGATCCTAAGAAATTACTTCTTTTTAGCAAAACTAAAGAAACAAATGCAGAAAGATCATTATCGAAACTGTTTCATACCACAAAAGAAGGATCTATGTTTCAAAAGTCTAACATTGACAAAAGTGCTGTCATTAAGCAAACTAAAACAGTGGCTATTGGAAAACACAAACAGGATAGAAACAAATCTGCTGTAAATACCAGCATTAAAGAAGCTGGCCATGAGGATTCTGCTCTAACTTCTAAGGTGTGTTCACTTATGAATGAACACTTTGTGTGTCCAAGATTAGAAGTGTGCTTGATGAAGTTTGTGACTAAGGACAGTCGTAGTTATAAGGAAGTTATCGATAGTGTCCCTTTTGGTGAGTACATGTTTTGTGTTTGACTTCTCTGTAAGTATGTACCCTGTACATCCAGTACAATTGCAACAGATGTTTTGTGATAAACGCTACTTTTTTTGCTGTAAAGATCCTGACTGTCAATGTTACAGGTTTTTCTGGTGATGCCACTGTAACATATTTTAATCCCCCTGCCGAAGGTGAAGGGGGATATGGTAATGATCTCCATCCGTCCTTCCGTCCATAACATTTTTGTCCAGAGCATAACAACAAAACTATTCAAGTGATTTTGTTGAATCTCCACACAATGACAGAGGACATTGAAAGGAAGTGCAGTGTACAAAAAACATAACTCTACCTTTTTAAACAATCTCCCTTTATTAATTTGCATGTGTGCGTCCATCTGGAACACTTTTGTCCAGAGCATAACAACAAAACTATTCAAGTGATTTTTTTGACTCTTCACAAAATGACAGAGGACATTGAAAGGAAGTGCAGTGTATAAGAACCATAACTACCTTGCTTACTATTTAAATTACTGTTATCTCCCTTTAATAATTTGCATGTGTACGTCCATCTGTAACACTTTTGTCCATAGAATAACTACAAAACTATTCAAGCGATTTTTTTGAATCTTCACAGAATGACAGAGGACATTGAAAGGAAATGCAGTGTACAAGAATCATAATTTTACCTTGCTGATTTTTTTAATTATCTCCTGCTAGTCCAAAACATAACTTAAAAATTGCTCAAGGGATTAAGTTGATATTTCACACAATGATAGAGGACATTGGGAGGAAGTGCAGTGTGCAGGAAACATAGCTCTTTCTTTTGTCTTCACAGAATTATTCCCCTTTGTTATTTTCCCTTGCTTGGAGCATACCTTGAAAAGTTTTGAAGTGAATGCTTTGAAACTGCATAAAATGATAGAGAGCATTGACAGCAAGTGGACAGTACAAGAATTTGCTTTGGCGGGCAGATTGACCATGTTCATCATGGCTCTTGTTTATATTTGGTGTATAGCTATAAAATTATAAAATGCAGATCACATGTTTGACATTTGCCGGATTTTATGGGAGTTTTGGCAAAATTTACAAACATAGCAGAGCCATATATGTTCTACAGACACATTTTATGGATACCACACTAAAAGTACAAGAAGTCTACTATAAAACACAAATGCTAGAGAGAGTAATGTCTGAATTATATATTTTTTATTGTAGATGACTTGATGTAGATGGATACCACAGCATAGGCAGCTATACTTACATCAGCACTTTTGCTGTTCCTGAAGAAATAGGCAAGATTGTCTGTGCTTGCCCACTAGTGTCCATATTGACAAACCTGGGATATTAAATGTGCTCACATGACTTGTGGAATTAATCAACTAGATGGTTAATCAAGATGTTCTTCAAAGAAGACAGATGCAAGAAACTGTAGTTTGTATTGGATGATATAAACAGTAATCACCAGCTGTAGAAGTTAAGCTATTTACAGGCATGGATGATGTTTCTATAAATGTAAAGGAATACACTGTAATGTTGAAATCTATTTTCTGAGTCTTTTTTATTGAAATGTTGCAGAATTGTTAACCATGCAGAGCTCCAGATAATTTTTTAAGCCGATGAGTAATTACTCATCAGAATCAGAGTAGATGAGTATTCTTGAGTTTATCAGAATAGTAATGAGTAATGCACATATGATATACAACCAAATTGTAGCATACAGTGGGGATGTACTATAATGGGCCCTTAGAACATTTGGTTGTTGAATACAGACCAAGTTTGGCTGTTAATATAAAACTTATATATTTGGCTGTTTAACACAAAAGGCTGCGTAACAGAGGTTATTGCAAACTCCTGTTAAATTGTTAATATGATATTTTGTGTTTAGCTGTTCAAATGTACATCAAACTTTCCATTTTGCCTTTTATCTTGTATCAGTTATTTTACTGCTTAATGTTTGGATTTCTTACAGACCATTGCTGAATAGTTAAATGACAGTTTAGATATTAAAAAAAAAATCGTATACCAATGCTGTAGAAAAATAGGAACAAGACATTGTACTGTGGCATAATTATATTAACTTATTAGTACACAAAATTAGAAGTTTTCTGCTGCTTATTCGTTCTTGGAATGCATGTCATAACTGACCAAAATGAAATCAGAATAAGTACAAAAATATAGTTTTAGCATACACACTGCACAAGATGAAAGTCATTTAATGCAGTATGTGACATTAATTTTTTATGAACATGGCCACAGGGCCATGAACTTTTCAATTGTTAATTAAATTTCTCAAATTATGTAATCATTTTTTTTAGCATAATTTGCTTTCAAAATGAACATTATATTTTAAATGTTAATTTGTTTTTTCCATAACCTTTTAACATCTGTTAAAGAAAAATAAACGGCGCCGAAAAGACTGAAAAGAGCGCTGTAGAAACATGGACCGGCCGATGTTTAAACTGGTATTAGAAAGTCGGGCATGCGCGTATCGATACCTTACAAAACAAAATAGGACATTCAAAATAAAAAGTTTCTCAGAGTATTTTGTCTGAACATTCTAAACAATAAGATAACATGACTTTTTAAACAAAGTTTCATGATTTCCACATTTCATCTTAATATACCAACAACCTAAAATCGAGTATATATTAGTAATATTGTTGCAGCGTATGTTTTTTTTTCAAAAATGTTTTCTTTAAATTACAAAATAAAATTGTCATGGCGTGACAGTCATTTATGATTTAACCTGACGAGTGAGCGTATATTATATAAAAATAACCTCAATGTGTTGTTGAATAGGATTTTCAACCAGCGATATACATAAAATATTGAAACAGCTCTGGGAATTACAGGTATCCCGCCGGAACACTCAGCTTTCCAAAGTTGGTGTCCTGTCAAGAAAAAATTGAGCAAATTAACGACATTGTTTATTAATTGCACAGACTGGGTTACCATTATAACCGGTAAAATTTATCACTGAAGCGAGTTTAATTGAAATCATTCAGCTATTTATTTACGCTGATAAGTTAAAAAAATTAGTGTAATGAAGATCGATTTTCAGAGAATGTAAACCTATTTACGCATATAGAAATTGATTTAAGCGTAAAACATGTTGCTTATGCGTAATTGATACGCACGTAAAACAAATCTGGTGTGACCTTCCATCAAACCTACTATCTTTTGGATAGAGTGTATTGTTTGAAAGTGCAGAGTGAAAAAAAAAGCACCCATATGATTACTGGTCTGATAAAGGAGGTGGCAATTAGAATGAATGATTTAAGGTGTAAGTTAGTGTTTGTACAAAATATGCTTGTTTAATGCTGTAAGATGCAATATTTGAGTGAATGTAAGAAAGATAAAAACAATCGTGCACTGGGTAATAAATCGTGGGTGATACCAAAATCCGATCAGGTCCCAGCTCCCAGCTGACCTTGCCAAATTCTGGCTGCAGGAAAAAGACAAATGTGATGTGTTTAATAGTGATTATGATGTTTAAATCATTATGCATTTCCATTTGCATATTCAATAAGAAAATATCTGGGGAAAATGTCTTGAAACTTACCTTATATATAATTGACTGTAATGTTCTATAAAATTTATTATTGTGAAAATATATTTTTAAAACTAATTTGTGGATATATTAATTAAAAACAAATCAATTCAAATAAATGTATTTTTCGAAACTTGTGCAAGTTGGTCGGTATGTCTGATTCATATAACGTGCTGAACGCCACACGGATTAAACTGCTTTATTTTTAAAGAAAATATATCCTTTGTATCAAGCAAAAAAAACAATTGTAGCTACTTAATTATGTTACTGTTTTCATTGTTATGGGTTCAGTATATCATAATCTTTATAACAGTTGATTAAAAACAGTTATTTGAAAATGATTTACATAAACTCAGCAGGCATTTGTAAAAAAAAAAAAAAAAAAAAAATCATCAAAAAAGTTTTAAGACATAAATATTTTTTATTCTATTTTTGCAATATTTTCTTATTTAAAGCAACACATCCACGTTTGAACTTTTAAAAAAAAAAATTAATTGAGTTATGAGCACATTTCCCATACAAACATATGATCAATTAGCTGTATATGAGCATATAAACACAATCCGGAACAAAATGATGCCCAAATTATAATGTGTGACTAACACTTTATAAAACAAGCGTGTAACTCACCCGAGTAAAAAAAAATGACTTTCAAAGCAGGTAAAGTACACTACGCACTAAAATGTGAAGTTTTTTAATACGACTCCCATAATTCAATTTGAAGCAAAGTTGGAATCCTCGGCAATTTAAAAATAATTTATAAAGCGTTTGTCACGCTTTGTAATTTGAACATCTTTTTTTATAATTCTAAAGCGTTCTGGATAGTGTTTGTTAGCACATATACAGTTCACTGACCATATATTTATGTATGGGAAATGTGCTCACAACTCAATTGAAAATTTTTTTTTAATTGGACCAGGACCCTTGTTATGAGTGGGGAATTTTCACATTGTTTTTTTTTTGTGTGTCACATCATATCTGTGGTTATAAGGCAGAAAAACTTATAATATTCCTGGGCAGTTGGGAATGGAGCACTGACATTATAACTCTCTTAAATAATGACAAATTTGTCTCCCTGTTTTTTAACTTCATTAACTTGGTTTGTTCATGGGTGCCCAGTGTCAGTATCCACATCCCACCTGTATTAACGTTTTGGTTAAACTTGTTTATACATAAGCAAATTTTGCTTGTAGTTAATGTTTGGTAAAAAATTAGTGCACATGATTATATTTTGAGTCAGTATGTAACATATTGAGCTTCTAACTTTAATGTCAAGGTCACATGGTAAGTGAAAATGTCAAATTTGCTTTAAACTCAATGTGTGGAAGTGCAGAACGAACCATAACTCTTATGTTTAATAAAGACAGAATCATTATTTTTGCCTGTCAGGAGTATATCTTCCAAAATATGCAAGGGAATCAAACTCAACTTGAAGAGCGCAACGTGTGGAAGTGCAGAGAGAAAATTCTACCTTGAATAATAACATTTTAGTCCTCTACTAAGAATGACTGAATCAGATGTTTTGAAATTTTAATACAATGATTATAATGACAAGACACAGGCTAAATTCGATTTAAGGGATTGTGATATTTGATGTTCTACAGTTATGCCCCTTTAATTCATGAAAAAACGTATTTTGGGGGGTTTCCACGTAATTACTTAATTCAAATCTTTTAAAAAAAAAAGTGTGGGACATATATTCACTGAATTTGCTTGTAATTGTTATTTTTTTTTTTTTTTTCAATTTTGTACCTGCCCAAGTTTGATTGATAGAGATACACCTGTTTTGGTACCTTGGTACCTGCCCAAGTTTGATTGATAGAGATATACCTGTTTTGGTACCTTGGCACCTGCCCAAGTTTGATTGATAGAGATACACCTGTTTTCTGACAGTACATATAGATGTTAAATATTGTTCTGTGATAAAGCAAGAATGGTCAAGTTATGCTGTCCTCTGACAACTCTTGTTATACTGTTCTGTGATAAGGCAAAAATGGTCAAGTTATGCTCTCCTCTGACAGCTCTTGTTATGCTTTTCTGTGATAAGGCAAAAGTGGTCAAGTTATGCTCTCCTCTGACAGCTCTTTTTATGCTGTTCTGTGATAAGGCAAGAATGGTCAAGTTATGCTCTCCTCTGACAGCTCTTTTTATGCTGTTCTGTGATAAGGCAAGAATGGTCAAGTTATGCTGTCCTCTGACAGCTCTTGTTATGCTGTTCTGTGATAAGGCAAGAATGGTCAAGTTGTGCTGTCCTCTGACAGCTCTTGTTATGCTGTTCTGTGATAAGGCAAGAATGGTCAAGTTATATGTCCTCTGACAGCTCTTGTTATACTGTTCTGTGATAAGGCAAGAATGGTCAAGTTATGCTCTCCTCTGACAGCTCTTGTTATGCTGTTCTGTGATAAGGTAAGAATGGTCAAGTTATGCTGTCCTCCGACAGCTCTTGTTATGCTGTTCTGTGATAAGGCAAGAATGGTCAAGTTATGCTGTCCTCCGACAGCTCTTGTTATGCTGTTCTGTGATAAGGCAAGAATGGTCAAGTTATGCTGTCCTCCGACAGCTCTTGTTATGCTGTTCTGTGATAAGGCAAGAATGGTCAAGTTATGCTGTCCTCCGACAGCTCTTGTTATGCTGTTCTGTAATAAGGCAAGAATGGTCAAGTTATGCTGTCCTCTGACAGCTCTTGTTATACTGTTCTGTGATAAGGTAAAAATGGTCAAGTTATGCTCTCCTCCGACAGCTCTTGTTATGCTGTTCTGTGATAAGGCAAATGGTCAAGTTATGCTGTCCTCTGACAGCTCTTGTTATACTGTTCTGTGATAACGAAAAAATGGTCAAGTTATGCTCTCCTCTGACAGCTCTTGTTATGCTGTTCTGTGATAAGGCAAAAATGGTCAAGTTATGCTCTCCTCCGACAGCTCTTGTTATGCTGTTCTGTGATAAGGCAAGAATGGTCAAGTTATGCTGTCCTCTGACAGCTCTTGTTATGCTGTTCTGTGATAAGGCAAGAATGGTCAAGTTATGCTGTCCTCTGACAGCTCTTGTTATTCTGTTCTGAGATGAGGCAAGAATGGTCAAGTTATGCTGTCCTCTGACAACTCTTGTTATGCTGTTCTGTGATAAGGCAAAAATGGTCAAGTTATGCTGTCCTCTGACAGCTCTTGTTATGTTTTCTGTGATAAGGCAAGAATAGTCAAGTTATGCTGTCCTCAGACAACTCTTGTTATGCTGTTCTGTGATAAGGCAAGAATGGTCAAGTTATGCTGTCCTCTGACAGCTCTTGTTATGCTGTTCTGTGATAAGGCAAGAATGGTCAAGTTATGCTCTCCTCTGACAGCTCTTGTTATGCTTTTCTGTGATAAGGCAAGAATGGTCGAGTTATGCTGTCATCCGACAGCTCTTGTTATGCTGTTCTGTGATAAGGCAAGAATGGTCAAGTTATGCTCTCCTCCGACAACTCTTGTTATGCTGATCTGTGATAAGGCAAGAATGGTCAAGTTATGCTCTCCTCTGACAGCTCTTGTTATGCTGTTCTGTGATAAGGCAAGAATGGTTAAGTTATGCTGTCCTCTGACAGCTCTTGTTATGCTGTTCTGTGATAAGGCAAGAATGGTCAAGTTATGCTGTCCTCTGACAGCTCTTGTAATGCTGTTCTGTGATAAGGCAAGAATGGTCAAGTTATGCTCTCCTCTGACAGCTCTTGTTATGCTGTTCTGTGATAAGGCAAGAATGGTTAAGTTATGCTGTCCTCTGACAGCTCTTGTTATGCTGTTCTGTGATAAGGCAAGAATGGTCAAGTTATGCTCTCCTCTGACAGCTCTTGTTATGCTGTTCTGTGATAAGGCAAAAGTGGTCAAGTTATGCTGTCCTCTGACAGCTCTTGTTATACTGTTCTGTGATAAGACAAGAATGGTCAAGTTATGCTCTCCTCTGACAGCTCTTGTTATGCTGTTCTGTGATAAGGCAAAAATGGTCAAGTTATGCTCTCCTCCGACAGCTCTTATTATACTGTTCTGTGATAAGACAAGAATGGTCAAGTTATGCTGTCCTCTGACAACTCTTGTTATGCTGTTCTGTGATAAGGCAAAAATGGTCAAGTTATGCTCTCCTCCGACAGCTCTTGTTATGCTGTTCTGTGATAAGGCAAGAATGGTCAAGTTATGCTGTCCTCTGACAGCTCTTGTTATGCTGTTCTGTGATAAGGTAAGAATGGTCAAGTTATGCTCTCCTCTGACAGCTCTTGTTATGCTGTTCTGAGATAAGGCAAGAATGGTCAAGTTATGCTCTCCTCCGACAGCTCTTGTTATGCTGTTCTGTAATAAGGCAAGAATGGTCAAGTTATGCTGTCCTCTGACAGCTCTTGTTATGCTGTTCTGTGATAAGGCAAAAATGGTCAAGTTATGCTCTCCTCCGACAGCTCTTGTTATGCTGTTCTGTGATAAGGAAAGAATGGTCAAGTTATGCTGTCCTCTGACAGCTCTTGTTATGCTGTTCTGTGATAAGGTAAGAATGGTCAAGTTATGCTGTCCTCCGACAGCTCTTGTTATGCTGTTCTGTAGGCAAGAATGGTCAAGTTATGCTGTCATCAGACAGCTCTTGTTATGCTGTTCTGTGATAAGGCAAAAATAGTCAAGTTATGCTCTCCTCCGACAGCTCTTGTTATGCTGTTCTGTGATAAGGAAAGAATGGTCAAGTTATGCTGTCCTCTGACAACTCTTGTTATACTGTTCTGTAGGCAAGAATGGTCAAGTTATGCTGTCATCCGACAGCTCTTGTTATGCTGTTCTGTGATAAGGCCAGAATGGTCAAGTTATGCTCTCATCTGACAGCTCTTGTTATACTGTTCTGTGATAAGGCAAGAATGGTCAAGTTATGCTGTCCTCTGACAGCTCTTGTTATTATTATTATTACTGATAATTATTCAAATCATTACTATCATAATTAGTACAGACGATCATCTTCATTCCTATTATTGTTACTGTTGTTTACACCATTTTGTGTTTCTTGTAAAACTTGACAAAGATGCTTCAAGTTGGTACATGTACTGTATTGAAAAAAATTAGTGAAGAGTTTAAAAAGTATCACATAACATACACAACCATTTTTAATGTCTTAAAAGATAAAATTGTTGATTTTATTTCAAATAACCAGGGTAACACACTGACTGTTCAAACATTGTTTAATTGAATAATGAATAGATAATATGTAGAGTTCAATGGACAATTACTAGGAAGGACAGTTGTTTTGTTTCACTGACAGCTGTATAAAATGCAGGGCTTGAAATTGATTACAAATGTTACTTGTCCTACTTTTCTAAACTTCTGTTTTGAATGCATAAAATCTTAATCTTAAATGTTTACTCGTCATGTCGAGTGGACAAGTGGAATTTCCGAGTGGACAAGTGGAATTTCTGAGTGGACAAGTGGAATTTCCGAGTGGACAAGTGGAATTTCTGACCCTGAAATGTTGTTGTTTGGTTTAGTTTTTTATTGATGAATAATGAGATCATCATTACATTTACTAACTTTTCATTGGTAATTTTGAAATAACATCAATTTCGAAATGTGTTTAGGTTAAAATTTGGAACTTCTGATAAACCATCATGTGAATGGTGGCGAGTCATAGAAAAAAAATTGGGGAATTTTCTAGTTTCGTTTTAACTTTTGTGGTAAGATAATTAATTGTTCACACTATCATTACATTGTAAATAGGTTTTACCTTTTATCCATTAATTATTGAAAAAGTTGTAAAAAAATGTTGAGAGTGTGTTATAAAGCACAGTCATATCAAGGTTACTCATGCATAAGATTGTGGGACCGGGTATGAGAACTATTTCATACAAGAAAGTTTACCAGTTACATGCAGAAGGGCAGTGGGTTGAGTTGTTTTCTTATATATGAATCTGTGGTCTTTATCATGCTTAACCTGGAATGCTTTGAAAATGGGTGAACCGGGTCTCCCATGAAAAGAATGTTTGTCTCACCCTGTCCTAACATGCATAATATACCCAAGTACCGCTATCACCAAACGTGTCTGAAACAACCATACAAGAAAATTTAACAACATTGACATTTTTAAGGCAAATATTTACTTCATGCTAACAAGGTATTATATATAGAGAAGGAAAGGCAACTGATTGAGATTTTGTGAATGCTCGTGTATTCACGCAAAATCTCGCAGTATCTCATTTTCAATCATATTTACTTCCATTCATCTTAGGAACACAAATAAATCATTGCAGAATGAATTTCATCAAAACAATACCATTTCCAGCAGTTTGTGTTTAATACTGTTTAAGTACTTTTTATTACAAAATGCATACCGGTATACTGCAGCTAAAATAATGGCTAATTACAAGAAATTTACTTTAAACCTAAATATCTTGAATTCAAGATCATTTATACATCTAAAATTACATACAACATTTTATGTACAAGAAATCAGTTGACTGTGAATTATGAATGATCAATTGCCAAATAACGAATCCTTTGTGTGCTATTTTATCAACATTTAGTCAGGAGGTACAAGATTACTATCCTTTAATACAAGTCCTTGATGCAAACCAATTATTATCATTTTTTCACATGTTCATTATTGTGGTTAAATAATCAACCCATTTGTGGTTCCAGAGTGCTAAATAAATGATGGCAACATTTAATTGGAGATGACAGACTCAGTATTTGATTTTTTTTAATGAGCCTGGAATATTTCTTTCTTTTATCATCATATAACCTTTCTGTTTTGGTATGCCCACTGACACTGGTAAAAAAACAAATTGATTGATTCCTTCATTCATGCAGACTGCTTCACAGTAAGAATAGAATTAATTAATTGGGTTTTATGATCCATTAACGGGGTCCTCTGTGGCCTAGTAGTCTATGGGGTTGTCTCAAGAACACTTACTGCTCAATGCTGAGGTCTTATGTTCAAGTTCCTCTCGCTCCCAAAACTTTGTGAGAAAGTGAGAAGTTTGCCAGTAACTTCATAAGGACGATGGTTTTACTCATTCAAGATCTTCCTGCACCAACACTGGGCCCAATTAGCTCAGTCGGTTATGCCTCTGACTATCAACCCAGGGGTCGTGAGTTTGAATCCCCGCCCGGCAACAGCCTCAGTGTTGATTGATATACGACATTGTGTCTCATTATCATTCGTCTCTCACCACTGATTCAAGTGGGAAAGTTATCAGTTACTTACGGAAATGGGGTGTGCTCGAGTATTGGTTAATCCCAGGAAACAATGGTTAGGTTAACTGATCATCTGTTAGCCCACGATGGCATAAAAATGACTCTAAATATTCAATCAATCAGTCCTACGCCAATAGAACTGTATATGCCATGTGTTGAAAATGGTGTTAAACCCCATTAAAAAAAATTGTTTACCCATCAACAGCCTGGGTCATATTGAGTTGGGACTGGCAATGAAAAGAGAACAAATGACAATAGGGAAAATGAAGATGATATCAGACAAATATGAAAGTATTAAATTCAAATCCCAATCTAAAATTGAATCCAAGACCTCCTTGTCTTAATTAACATGGATGTGGTCACTTCAGGACAGACAGAAAAGAGGCATCTTAATACATATGACTGTCATGCAGAGGTATCTTCTCACGGTCGTTTGACTGTATTTAATGATTGATAGTGGAGTGCGTGGTCCATTGGTTGGTCTAGTGGTAGAGTATCTGGCCAATAATCATAGGGTCATGGGTTCGAACCTCCACCGCAGCTATGTGTGGTGTTCTTGAGCAAGACATTTTTTCAGCATATGCTTAGTACTGGTTCTACCCAGGAAGACTTCGAATGTGATATGTTTAAGTTGTAGAAACTTGTTTCATATCAAAATAAAATAGAATAAGTTTTAAACTAACGATTGAAAATTCTCGGTGCTATTCGTTTTCTAACTGTTATTATTGATATTAGTAATAAAAGCTAAACTTTATACTAGTATTCAACATGTGGATTATTGCAGCATGTATGCCATTATTACTATAATTATATGAAATAAGTCGCATCATTAATATAACATCAAAAAAATATTTAAGATGGATTGGGAAAAAAAAGTTATCTGAACTACATACTTTGGAAGAAGATTTGTCTACCCCATTTTCCCCTGAAGTAGTGTAATAGTGGATAGTGAATACCTGTATACAGATTCTTTTAGACAAAAAAAATGATTTTCATAATAATGGTGTAGGTTTAATTGGTATTCCTTTTTAACTGTCAGCTTTTGAAACTTTTAGTTTAAAAATAATGATATACAAAGTTGGCATGATGGCTTTATGATGGAACCTTTTGCCACGGCATCACCTTGCCACAAGGACGTTGAAACTCTTATTTCAAACATATTTCTGGAGAAGTTCAACTGTAGTTGATTGCTTCTGCAAATGAATTATCCTGTTTCCTAGGTATGTTGTTTTTTTTTAATTGGTGATATTATTATCTTGTATGCGGGGCGATAGTGTAATGGAAAACCCGATGCCTCTCATAAAACAACACTCACTATTGGTTCTACATCAGAACTGGGCTTCCATCACAATCAAGTTTAAATAAATTAGTATAAACTAAATTATTGAATTTTCAAATCTTATAACTTATTATGGAAAATTGTTACAATGGACTATTTACCAATAATAAACCTCAAAGCACATTTTTACAAATTTGTTACTTGTTTTCATCTATGGCACAAGTTTGCAAATTTTAACTTTCAATAATGTTGCTGTAATAAACATGTATGATTATTTATTTATTTTATCTGTTGAGTTTCAGTGAATATTGATGTACAGAAAATGTGCGTGCCACTGTGTGTATTTGTTTTTGGTATTTATTTGTTAGAATTGCATAAAACATGTCTGAAACGCTGAACTACAATTGTAACTGTATTTTGTGTTTATAATATATTTGTATTTATTAAGATGATGAATGTTTAACAAAATTGCTTATTTAAGTGTTACCTGTGTATAATCTGACAATTACATGTACAAAAACATTTAATATCTGATTTCGACTTTGCTCCTTTATTTGGTAACCAAAGTGTCAGTTAAGTGAACAACTCGTTTGAACCCAGCTTGGTCAAAAATCCAAAATGTGAGAATGGATACCCTATATTTGCTGCACCTGTCTGTCACTTTTGGTTCTGTTTTAAAATAACATACCTCCAACAATGACATTGTGGAACAAAGCCCAGTTTGGGATTAAAGTCTTCAGAAAGTTTGCTAGTTACTTGGAATGGATGGTATTAACTTTTTGTTCTGCATAATTTTTTCTGTCATCATGTCAACTTTTAAGACAAAAAAGCTTTTCAAATGAAGATGTGTTGTGCCGCGCAGAAGCAGCGGTGAAGGCGTCAATGATTGTAGATTTGGCATGTGGCAATATTTCATTATTTGGAGCTGCACCTCTGCGATGAATGATAAATACTTATTCTTATCTTAAAAATTAAACTGAACAAAAAAAGAAAGTTCTGCTATGTTTAAGCGCAGTTATATCCAAATATGAAAACAGAAT
Source organism: Panopea generosa (assembly GCA_029582155.1). Taxonomy (NCBI): domain Eukaryota; kingdom Metazoa; phylum Mollusca; class Bivalvia; order Adapedonta; family Hiatellidae; genus Panopea; species Panopea generosa. The sequence continues at coordinate 29,948,601 of CM055897.1, read as the reverse complement.
TTAAATTACTTTTAGCTCCCCTTCTTTTGGAAAAAAACAAAGAACTGCTGTTATGACCCTGGCGTTGACGCCGTCTTAAGTCATTTTCATTGTCGTCCATGAATTAATGTTTTATGTTAAGCTCAGCTTTTTCTCTTTTTCTGAAAAATTACCTATGTTATAGTGACTAAACTTCATAAACACATTCATATTGTTTTAATATAGTAACAATTTATATAGCTAACTTATCTAAATTTCCATACTCTAAAACCTTGGGTTAGAGTTTTTTGTTTAGCCCTGGTTTGAATTTTTTTTAAATCTATTTTATTTTTTCAGTCATAGTATTGATTTTGTAAACTAATAACCATCATGTTTAAAAAGTTTACATCCCTGACATCGACTTACTTAACAGATTTGGAAAAAAGATGAGCATCTGCACCCACTTGCAGTGCTCTTGTTAATATGTATCGCAAGAGTATTTATTCTAAGGTGCATTTGTACGGAAAAGATTATGGCTCTACTGTTACGGGAAAAAGTAGAAATTATTGATTAAATCTGGTAGGGGTTGAAAACAAAGATCACAGCTGCACTTGAACATAGTGGAAGTTTATTTTTTTGTTTGACAATTTTACGTTCATGTATACTTTGTGGAAATTTAGGTATATTAAAAATTAGTAAAACTGAACAAAATTCAATATTCTTATTGACAATAAAATCTATAAAATCGAGCTGGAATTTTTATTTGATATTTATACTGGTAGACGAATTTTATACTATTTTGTCTAGTGGGCATGTGTTAGTTACATTTGGTTTAATTTGACACTTAAATTGTTGAAAGCGATGCTAAACACCATACAACTACAACTGACACTTAAAATTTTCGGCCGTAAATACACATTTATTTCTTTTATACCACACCAACCCTCCACCCCTGCCAAAGGTGAAGGGTGTGGGGGATATTAATGGTCTCCACTCGTATGTGTGTGTGCGTGTGTCCATCCATCTGTCTGTAACACTTTTGTCCGGGAAAAAAATCCAAAACTATTCAAGCGATTTGCAAGAACCATAACTCTAACTTGTATACTTTTTGAATTATGAATTATGAAATTTACTTGTTGTGAGCATAACTCCAAAACTATTCATGGGATTTTGTTGAATGACAGAGGACATTGAGAGGAACTGCAGTGTACAAGAACCATAACTTTAACATACTTGCATTTTTATTTATCTCCTTCTATTAATGTGTGCGTCCGTCTGTATTACTCTGTAACACTTCTGTCCAGAGCATGACTACAAAACTATTCAAGCGATTTTGTTGAATCTTCACAAAATGACAGAGGACATTGAGAGAAATTGCAGTTTACAGGAACCATAAATCTACCTTGCTTACTTTTTTAATTATCTCCCTTTACTAATTTGTGTGTGCGTCTATATGAAACACAACCAAGAAATTGCTTCCCTGAAGAAAAATCACCCAGAGAGCATTTTTTGGTAGTGAGGGCATAGAATGTCATTCATGTTGGGTTCTACCAGTGACTTAATAAAATGGATATGCCAATGGTTCTTAGCTTCTACCATATACCAGAATGCACGATTTCACATAAAGAAAATCAAAATTTTCAGAGGGATGTCCCCAAACATCTATAAAATTCTATTTTTCAGATTCTGGTCTTAATTGATGTAATTTATACAATTCCAGTATAAAAAGGTAGGGCTGACCGCACCTGGAAACCAGTGGTACAGTTCATCAGAACAGAACAGAGGGTGCAGTTCAGGAGCAGATCATCGAATCCAGGATCGGAGGGCTGTGGGGTCAATTCTCTGCCGCGGCTATGTATGGTGTCGTTGAGTAAGACATTTTATGTTTAGTACATAGTGAGGCCTGAAGCGTGATTAGTCAAAGTTATAAGAACTTGTTTCACAATCACGGTAAAATTAATAAGTTTAAAACTAAAACCAAATTGTACGATTATGCACTTAGACAACTCTCGCTCTCTCTCTCTCTCCCTCCTTGTCGCTTACATTGCCCTGCCCCTTTACTAGTGGTTTGATTACTTGTTCATATGTCTCTACCTCTAACAAACTGTTTTGTCTGTTATGATTTCCTTTTTGACTACGTCCCTGCATAATGTAATGCTTTTTTAACCAGGTTTTTCAAAGTTGAAAACCTGGTTATAAGATTGGCGAAGTCGGCTGGCGGGCGGATGGGCGGCGTCAAGTTTTTCATTTCCGTTCAATAACTATTTTTCATCAGAGTTATGGCCCTTTAATTCACTCAATCCGCTCAATAACTACAGTATTCTTTATCAGAACTGAAGCAAACTTACACAAAGTGTGAATCTCAATAAATCTAGGCCAAGTTCAATAACCAGCCAATCCCGACTATTATCTTTAGAGTAAAGGCCCTTTAATTAGTCAAAAATGCTAAAATTTACCATTTCCGCTCACTAACTAGATTATTCTTTATCAGAACTGAAGCAAACTTACACAAAGTGTGCATCTCTATAAAATCTAAGCCAAGTTTGATAATCAGCTAAAACGGACCATTATTTTCAGAGTTATGGCCCTTTAATTAGTCAAAAATGCTAAAATTGCCCGTTTCCGCACAATTACTAGAGTATTCTTTATCAGAACTGAAGCAAACTTACACAAAGTGAGAATCTCTAGAAAATCTAGGCCAAGTTTAATAACCAGCCAATTCAAACTATTATTTTAAGAGTTATGGCCCACTAATTAGTCAAAAATGCTAAAATTTACCATTTCCGCTCAATAACTACAGTATTCTTTATCTGAACTGAAGCAAACTTACACAAAGTGTGCATCTCTTTAAATCTAGGCCAAGTTTAATAATTAGCCAATTCAGACCATTATTTTCAGAGTTATGGTCCTTTAATTAGTCAAAAATGCTTAAATTGCCCGTTTCCGCTCAATAACTAGAGTATTCTTTATCAGAACTGAAGCAAACTTACACAAAGTGTGCATCTCTTTAAATCTAGGCCAAGTTTAATAACTAGCCAATTCAGACTTTTATCTTTAGAGTAATGGCCTTTTAATTAGTCAAAAATGCTAAAATTTACCGTTTCCGCTCACTAACTAGATTATTCTTTATCAGAACTGAAGCAAACTTACATAAAGTGTGCATCTCTATAAAATCTAGGCCAAGTTTGATAACCAGCCAATACGGACCATTATTATCAGAGTTATAGCCTTTTAATTAGTCAAAAATGCTAAAATTGCCCGTTTCCGCTCAATAACTACAGTATTCTTTATCAGAACTGAAGTAAACTTACACAAAGTGTGAATCTCTATAAATCTATGCCAAGTTCAATAACCAGCCAATCCCGACTATTATCTTTAGAGTTAAGCCCTTTAATTAGTCAAAAATGCTAAAATTTACCATTTCCGCTCACTAACTAGATTATTCTTTTTCTTTTGTTATTTTGATGAAAATATTAAAAAAGTTTGGATTGATGTATTGATATATATAGACCGCGGCGTGGTCTAGTGGTAGAGTGTCAGCCTCGCATGCGGAAGGTCATGGGTTCAATCCCCGGCCGGGTCATACCAAAGACTTTAAAAATGGTACTAGTAGCTTCCTCGCTTGACGCTCAGCATTTAGAGGAGAGTTCTAGGTCTGGTCGGCCCGGTGTCAGTATAATGTGACTGGGTGGGGTATCATACCATGTGTGATGCTAAACACCATACAACAACAAGAATCAATATGAAACTCCATTAACATGCACATTTTTATCTTGAAAATGGTTTGCATTGCACTTGCTCAGTTGATAGCCATGAGGCAAAAAATATTATAAAAAATACAAATGATTAACTAGAGAAATGTACAGGTCCGTTTAATTTTTTTAACAACACAGCTGAATTACTCATAATGTTTGATGCATTTCGTAATATATTTGTAGAATCAAACATCGTGTTTAAGAAATTGTTGCTATCAGTTGATCATGTGTGACTGAAAAACATATTTTCGGGGAATTCCCACGTCTCTTGTTTATATCTAAAAGGGAAAGTATCAAGATTTAACAGTACAATCGTGCATGGTCGGTCAATCCCGTCATTCTCCGTTATGCAAATATTATTAAATTATACTCGCCCATTTCCGTATGCGTTCGGAAGAGACTTCTGGTACCTAATTCATTCTGGGACTGCTACAGGGAAAATATGGTACCAGTCTGGTATTCGGTATTTCCAAAATGACGTAAATTTCTATAAATACACCTAGAAAATTTCCCATTTGTTACTAAAAATAATACTAGGTTTTCCAAATTGGAAGGATAAGCAAGTAAGCGCCGCAAGTAAGTTAATTTTTCATCAGTTTACGATGCTAAGCTTGTATTCTCCTAAGATATCTGTTTATAAAATTCATTGGTTTATAATTGCTAGCATCTTATTATTTGTAAAATAGTTCAATGATCAGCACAGTGTGCAATGTTTCACCAAACTAGGGTGCACAGAACTATTGTCGGCCATTTTCTTCTTACCACAGTCGGGTTATGGCTCTAGAGACAAGTTGTGTTTAGGTATTGCTTTTTATTAATAATTTTTATTTTGATTTATGCTGATAATTTAGAAGCTACATTCTGAATTTCTGTTTTATTTATATCGATATGGTTCAACCTGGTTATGTGTCACCTGGTCACCGTGTTTACCAAAATTCCATTCTTGGACAGTGTGTATTGCCTCAGAAGATCTCTAGTGTTCATGAATAATATGTCGTGATTGACTTGGTTTTCAACAAAAATATGTTTTTACTTTTTCAAGTTCATTTAGTTATTCAATTCATTTTTTTAAATATTGATAAAATGTCTATCCGACTGCCCTGCTTTCAAGACTTAGGAATATGAAACAATTTCGAAGTATCTCAGATTGTTACTGTACTGCTAGAATCTTATTAGTGTCAAACGCTGACAAAAATATTTTTATAAATGTCGTATTTTATATTTACACATTTGTTTCTTTATCAGGTTTCAACATAATCCATATGGCATATTTAAACAAGTTTTCAGAGGTAAGATATATATGGTTTTTAAAAGTACATTATTACTGTGTATATGTTTTGTTTCTAGTACGGTACTGGTCATTTGGATGAATTTTGCAACACCCAAATAAATACAATGCCACATTGAGGTTCTTTATCTGACATCCATTTATAATATCAACAGCTGCATAGGTTTTACAATTCTCCCGTACTGGATTTTGAAAAGTCTGACACACCAATTTACTTTGCACTGATTTACATAATACAGTGTATATGCATGGATAGAGAAGTTGACTTCTGGATTACTGAACACAGTACCAATGGTTCTATAAGTGTCTTACCATAAACATGGGGTTGCCCAGATTGCTTTTTCACAATTTCGCTTGTTTGGTGATGCCCCTTCATTTTTGACAATTCTGTCCATTAGTTGCAGTTTTTCATATTGGAATACCTTCATCCAACAGCAGCCAAAGTCATTCAAACTCGACAGAATTCATGTTTTTTAAAGCCATTTTCAACACACAACCAGTTACACATGGCATAGTGAAGGAAGATCTCAGAATAAATCTGAGTCCTTCCACAAGTAACTGGCAAAGTTTCTGGCAAAGCTGGTCTTGAACCAACGACCTCAGCAGTGAGAGGTAAGCGGTCATTAGACAACAGTGTGGTAGACCTCTTGGCCATGCTCATCAGAAGAAGTATTTGTATCTATTACGTAGCACTTATATACTGGTCTTGTGATGCAATGAAAAATGAAATTATTATTAATACATGTATGCTTATTTGTAGAATGGGCAGGATGATAATTCAAGAAGCAGTGGCGATTCTTCTGACCCCCTGCCTAGTCATGGTATGTTCATTCCTTACAGCATTATAGACATTTATAGAAACTACTGGAATCAATTTACTTATACTGCTCCAGGCAACTGCCGTTTACAATTATCTAAATGAGAGAAATTGTAATTATTGCATAATGTTGTTTTGTTAACAAAGTCTGGCTAACTTGAGACCTAAAATATTGTTTCAGAAATAGTATGTTATACACTTTCAAGCTCAGTTATTCTCAATAATAACTTTGGGTGCATTGTTGATATACAAGGATGATCTTGCTGACTGTCAGTGCTGGAAGTGCTCACACTTTTGCTGAAGAATGCATATACATATACTGTTTGTGCAGTCAATGATAAAAAGTAAAACCCATCATTACTCAAACAAAAAATCAAGCCAGCAGTCTCTGGGTCTTGATATTTGGTCTTTGATAGCGGGTACCTTTAGTTTGAGTACCTTTACTACGTTGATGGTATTACACCATAGTACTTTCATGGTACTATACCGTAGTACTTCCATGGTATTATACCATAGCACTTTGATGGTATTATACCGTAGTACTTCCATGGTATTATACCATAGCACTTTGATGGTATTATGCCGTAGCACTTCGATGTCATTATACCGTAGCACTTTGATGGTATTATGCCGTAGCACTTCGATGTCATTATACCGTAGCACTTTGATGGTATTATGCCGTAGCACTTCGATGTCATTATACCGTAGCACTTTGATGGTATTGTGCTGTAGCACTTTGATGGTACCGTGCCATAGTACTTTGATGGTACTATGCTGTAGCACTTCGATGGTACCGTGCCATAGTACTTTGATGGTACTATACTGTAGCACTTCAATGAAACCATGCCGTAGCACTTTGATGGTATTATACCATAGTACTTCAGTGATACCATACCATAGTACTTTGGTGGTACCATTACATAGTACTACAGTACTTTGGTGGTACCATTACATAGTTCTTCGTTGGTACCATACCATAGTACTTTGGTGGTACCATTACATAGTTCTTCGGTGGTACCATACCATACTATATTTACAACATACTATATTGAAAGAACAATTTTGAGTTTTCAACAGGGGATTAAAAACATTAGTGGGAGGTCAAAGATTCGAATTCCGGTGGAAGCATTTTTAGCTCACCTGTGCACAGATCAAAGTGAGCTATTCTGATCGCCCTGTGTTCAACGTCCATTCAAACTACCTCTCTGAAACCACTCGACAGATTTTCACCAAATTTGGTATGAAACATTGTTATAAAAATTATGAAGCTCTCTCGAATTTTTCAAATCATGACCCTGGGGTCATATTTTTTTTTTTATTATTTCAAAAATCTTCTTCTCCAAAATAACAAGGCCTAGAGCTTTGATATTTTGGATGTAGTATCGCCTAATCAGTTTCTCTCAGATTTGTTCAAGCCATCACACTAGGGATAAAATTGGCCCCGCCCAAGGTACTTATCAGTTTAACATAGAGAAATTTACATTTAATTTTTTTTTTCTCAAATTTATGATATATTTGATAAAAATGATCTCTATGAGTAGGGGTTTCAATTTTGTCCAAATAAAGGGTCTAGGGTCCATTGGGAAACAGTAAGGGGACTTTGATTTTTACATTGGAATAGTAAGGGAAAACAGGAAATTATGTTTTTCTCATCTATTTTTGTATTATTCCAATAATATTGATGTCTGAAGCATTGCTAGTCAGAACAGTTGAGACTGGGTCCTTTAAAGGGGATATAATATCCATAGGAGCCAGAAGGGGCCCAATAAGGGATAAATTTGTGAAATTTAAAAAATTGTCTTCTCAAGAACTAATGAGCAAAATTCATTCATATTTACCATAAAAGATCCCTGTGAGTAGGAGTTTCAATTTTGTTCAAATGAAGGGGTAAGGATATATTGGGGCCCAGTAAGGGAACTTTGATTTATACATAGGAATACTATGAGAAAATAGTAAATTCTCTTTTTATCATCTATTTTACGAATTATTTCAATCATCTTGAGATTTGGACTATTGTTTAGTCATAACAGTTGAGATAAGGTCCTTAAAGGGGGGTTTAAAATCCATAAGGGGCCAGTAGGGGCCCAAAAAGGGATACCATTGTGAATATACAAAAGTCTTCTTCTCAAGAACTGACAAACCAAATTTGTTTATATTTGGTTTAAATGATCTCTATGAATAGGGGTTTCAAGTTTGTTCAAGTAAAGGGGCTAGGTTCAATTGGGGTCCATTTAGGGGATTTTGATTTTTACGTATAGGAATACTATGGGAAAACAGGAAATTATAGTTTTCTCATCTATTTTTGGTATTATTTCAAACATCTTGATGTCTGAAGTATTGTTTAGTCATTACAGTTGAGAGTGGAGATTTAATACAATTAAGGGTCAGCAGGGGCCCAAAAAAAGATATAAAATTGTGAAATTCTAAATATCTTTTTCTCAAAAAAACACAGCCAAATTTGTTCATATTTGGTATAAATGATTCCTATAAGTAGGGAAGTTTGTTCAAATAAAGGAGCTGGTGTTCAATGGGGCTAGTAGCCTAAGGGAACTTTAGTTTTTACATAGGAATACTATGTGAACACAGATAATTCTCAAAATTTGAAGAGAAGTGACAGGTGAAATAAGGTGAGCGACTTAGTTTTTTTGCAGCCAGTTGCTCACCCAGCATTTAGTTAAATTGAGGTGTACCGAATACACAACAGCCTGACACCTTGCAATGATAACTTTTGGGGTATAATCGTGTACATCATAAAGGCATCTCATAAGCCCATTGTGGCTGGCCTTTCAATAGGGGTGACAGTATAATAAACAAACACATTATTTTTGATAATAAGATTTAAAAGTGAAACTTAAGAAATGGTTCCAATAAATCCCAAATATAGAAAAACCATAGGAGGTTCCCCACTCCCACTTGCCCCTCTTCTAAATCAGCCAGCATCTACTCCCCCTCAATATTAATATATGTCACAGCCAAATGGTATTTTATATATTTTTGTTCAGTTCTATCAAGTTGTTGTTTTAGAAAATATCTTTCTCAGTCAGTTATTACACATTTAATCTTTCAGGTCTGAGTGAGTTAGTAGGCACTGCTGGTGCATGTTTTGACCTCCTTAAAAGAATCAAAGATGGAAAAGGTACATAATGTTTCTACTTTAAATATATAATCATTGTTCTGTATGATTTTTAAGATCACTTTAAAAGAACATTCAACATTGATGTAGTAGTGGATAGTGTTAGCTACAAGTACTCATGCTAGAGGATGCAAGTTCGATTCTAGGCTCGACCCAATGGTCTTTCAACAACAACAACAGCAACACTTTGTACTTTGTTCTGCCGAGAAATGAGGAAACAGAATCAAGAGCAATTCATATAAGCTCCAAGTGACTGAAATAAATAAGTATTTTATGTGAAATTTGTTTCTAAGGTTTATAACAATTTTGTCATTTTTTCCATAAAGACATTGCTTAAAGAACAGTGCTTCATGTATGCCATGGTACCACATTCAGTCGGATTATAATGACTCCAGGCTTAAAACTACAGTTTACTTAGGAATTATACAGAGGAGGAAAGGCTCGATTATTCATGCAAAATCTTGCAATATCTCATTTTTAATTATCTTAACTTCCATTGATCTCAGGGATATAAATCATAATTCTTACACTGCAGAATGAAATTGTCATCAAAACAATACCATTCCCAGAAATTTGTGTTTAAAATTGTTGAAGTACTTGTGATTACAAAATTTGTATACTGTAGCTAAAATAACGACAAATTACGATAAATTTTCCTTCAAACCTAAATATCTTTAATTCAAGACCATTTTGCATGATCGAAACATGTTAAAACATCTAAGATTATATACAGCTTACAGTTTATGTACATCAGTAGCCTATGAATTATGAATGATTAATTTGCAAATCATGAATCCTTCCTGTGCTGTTTCATCAACATTTAGTCAGGAGATGCAAGTTTCCTATCCTTCTATACAAGTTGTTGAGTTTACATAGAAACTCAGACCGATGCACAGTGAGAGAGCTATTAGTTCTTTGTTTGCTGTACATGGCAATTATATGATTTGCAAACAATTATCTACATTGGTTGATTCTAAGTCTGCTGATTCTTATTAAATACCTTTTAATGATAATGGACAAAAAAACAGGAGGTGGGAAGAAATTCTGTCAGTTACTGGTTAGTACTGTTTTAAATGTAACTATACTAATTTTGAAGTAGACCGCAGCGTGGTTTAGTGGTAGAGTATCCGCCTCACATGCGGAAGGTCGCGGGTTCGATCCCCGGCCGGGTCATACCAAAGACTCTAAAAATGGTACTAGAAGCTTCCTCGCTTGGCACTCAGCATTTAGAGGACAGTTCTAGGTCTGGTCGGCCCAGTGTCAGTATAATGTGACTGGATGGGGTATCATACCATGTGTCTGTGGCATGATACTCCAGTGTGACAGCGCTCAGAATACTGTCTCAAGTAAACAACGTCGCGATATGACTGAAAAATTGTTGAAAGCGACACTAAACACCATACAACATAATTTTCAAGTAACAGGAGAAAGTTATTTTTAATTTGTTCATTCACACCTTTATTGTTTTTCCTCTTTATTCAGGATTGGAACCCTCCAGCGAACTGCCTGGTCCAGCATTTTCATCTGCTTTGGTGAAAGGTGAAAATACTAATTATGACGATTTTAGTAGAAAAAAGAGCGCATCTACTGTTGCCATGGAAACAGGTAGTGAACCTACAGCTGGCACCTCAACACAAGGACAGTTTTGTAAGTTTGTCTAGATCTCTTATTTTCAGTAGTTTTCGCCCACGGCTTGACAATGTGCCGCTCATAAATCTTCCCTAGCTGTTGCCCATAGCTTGACAATGTTTCACTCACAAAATTTCCCCAATTGTTGCCCATGGCTAAAGAGTGTGTCATGAATTACTGAAAACAAATATTTCAATTGCTGTTGGTATTTGAATCTGCACAGAACTGCACATGTTGAATCAGTGGTCACCACTGAAGCAGGTTTCAAAAATTTGTTTCTATTAGGGCTGTGCATTGGCATTTATTCCATTGTCTGTGAAAATAAATGGTGATGCATATTGCAATATTTAAGTCGCGATGCAATGCACATCAAGATACTGATTTTTAAACTGTATCTTATGCAATCACCATGATTGTTTAATAAGGTGTATGTAATAACTATGCTCGTATGCAACTTAAAAGTATCTTTATTAACAAAGAACAACAGAACTTATTACACTGCATAACTGCGAGAGTGATGTAATAAACATAATGGGATAGTACCTGATGGGAAGGTGATGTCAACAATTATATGCTGTCCATAATATTCGTCACATGTTTAGCCAGTTTAAAACTGAAAGTTTATCTTCCTTTTTTAAAAACCTGTTCTGTTTTTAATTTTTAGTTTTTATTAGCTAGTTTTTCATTTTTCATCAAGAGTCGAATTGTGATGCACGATATCTGACACTCATATCGATGCATCACAGGTCTTAAGAATGCATTGCATCGCGATCTATTGGAAGTTTCATTTTACACCCGATACACACATCAGCGGAATGGTTAATCGATGAATCATTACACTTCTAGTTTCTATTACTTTTTAATAACCCTCATGTAAAATCTGCAACTTCACTGTAGGACTTTTTTTTAATACTTTTTTATATTAGCTCATTGCTAAATAAGATTAGAGTGTTTGTAAATTGCTCTTGATCAGTTTCCTGTGCAGGACTAGTATGGGGAGAGGTGATGAGATTGAATCAAAAACATAAAACATTCCAGCAGTATCAGTTTAAATAAACATACTAGCATACGTACATAAATTATATACAATATAAATTAGATTCCTCTCAGTGTGTAAAATGTGTACTTGTCTCAGTGATGTTATTCAGACAAAGTGCATTCAGTGGCCAAAGTCACTAATCTGCCATAACCTGATTATAGGCAACACACATAAGCTTGATTTATATTTCATAATTTTCTGATTACGTTAATCATCATTGATGTATCGTAGACTATGCATCTGTGTTCCATATTTGTCGCCAACGTAGATCTTTTTGTATGGTTGAAATTCGAGATCAAACTATTTACAAAAATTATATTCAGTTGATTTTTCTCTATGCTTAAAGGAGGTGTATATAGATTATAAATAAGAACTTGAAAGGCTTTCGTTTCAGTTAAAACAAATCTTTAGTTTATAACATATATACCAAAGCATCTACTGAATCAGATCAATGAGACCAATTTACCAAAATACGATGTAAAATGCGAATTTAATTTAAATACTGGCAGCTATACAGACAGATTCCCAAACTCACAGATAAGATTATTATAATGATGTTCATAATTAGGCCACCGAGTTTATTGTTTTCTGATATCTCTGATTAATATAATAATATGCTTTATCCTTTATTTAGGTGACATCTATTTCATATTATTTTCTGCAAAAACCTATAATTAATTAATTCTGATGTTTATAGATGCCCCATTTCAATTCCCAGCTGGAGGCACAGAGCCGTTGAATGGTTCCACTGTAGACGTGACACAACTAAGAATGCTTGTACAGAATGATGATGATGTGTTATATGAAGAACAAGAGATAACCTGTGAGATGATCGAACCAAAACTGAAAATAACCACTAGTGAATATACACGTTTTCGGTATTTGTCCGAAAAAAATAAAACAAACAAAAAGACTCGCCAATACGAAACAGATGAGGATAGAAGAACATTGGCAGAAATTTCTGTAAGACTTTTTTGTGTTTATACAATTCTATTTTCAATATCACTGCTGAGGTCTTTATTAATATGCAAGTTGTTGAGATAGGGCTTACATGTATGCAACTTTGCTGTATTTTGACAAGAATGAAAGTGGCAACACAAATTCAAATGAAGAACTGATATTGATGTTTCTTAAAATCTATTTGAGAAGATTTACAAGAAAGAAACCTTTCTCCTATAGCATCCATATCAGGCATGCATCAATTCTACCCATTGTCTTGTATTTTTTGTGTTTCTGGCTATTTCGACTACATTTCTGATACATGGCTCATAAAAATGCATTACTGTTCAAATAATGAAATAATGTCATTGCAGGATAGTAACTTTAACACAGTACTGTAAATGGAATCTTTTTCTGACTGATAAGAATCCACATGGTATTCTTTGGCTCAGATTTTCAATCAAGCAGCAGTTGTGTATTAATATTCAAACAGCAGTCATGTATTAATATTCAAACAGCAGTCATATATTAATATTCAAACAGCAGTCATGTATTAATATTCAAACAGCATTCGTGCATTAATATTCAAACAGCAGTCATGTATTAATAGTCAAACAGCAGTCTTGTATTACTATTCAAACAGCAGTCATGTATTAATATTCAAACAGCAGTCATGTATTACTATTTTAACAGCAGTCATGTATATATATTCAAACAGCAGTCATGTATTACTATTCAAACATCATTCATGTATTGATATTCAAACAGCAGTTGTATATTAATATTCAAACAGCAGTCATATATTAATATTCAAACAGCAGTCGTGTATTAATATTCAAACAGCAGTCATGTATTACATGTATTAATATTCAAACAGCAGTCATGTATAACTATTCAAACAGCAGTCATGTATTAATATTTAAACAACAGTCATGTATTAATATTCAAACAACAGTCATGTATTACTATTCAAACAGCAGTCCTGTATTAATATTCAAACAGCATTCATGTATTAATATTAGTATTCACTGCATTTATAGGTTGAGAATTATACAGGTCAGGCAAAGGTTATTGCGTATTGTACACACCAGAATGGAAACCTCCATCCCTACAGTTTGTATGGAGATGATTGTGAAGATGGCGTGTATGTGAAGCAAATAAACTTCGGACTTCTTTCTCCCAATCTAAAGTAAGTTATATTTTAAATTTGTCAAAGCTTTCTACCTTCCGATCCTCAGTCAATCTTATTTATGTACATCTTTGCTGTGAACACTATTACATCTGTTTCAATGGTAAATATAAAGAATGTTTTTAAAAATCAACTGAATACTTTTTGAAATATCAGAAAACTGATTTTGGTCAAACTTTTTAGGATGTATCAGTATGATGTCTCATTGTACATATTGTCATCATGTTCCAGACTTTTGGTTTAGTTTTAGCTCTTTAATTAATCTTGATGATAAATTTAAATGTATGTGTATATACATCACATTTTCTTGTCAGCTGGAATCCACCTAAACTTTGAACAGGTTTTTACCAAACTTGCTAGTGAGTATCAGTATGAAAAGTAGTTGAACATAATTGACTTTGTTATTTACGGAGTCATGGCTTTCCTTCTCTTTATTTGTAATAGTAAATTTTGTCAGCACTACTAAACATTTCAACTAATTTTGGTTAAACTTTCTAGGGAGTTTCAGCGTGAAGTCCACTTGTGCATATTGTCGTCATATTCTGGTCCATCAATTGTTGGCGTTGTTTTGACTCTTTGATAATTTTAATGGTAAACCTTGTCTGCACTACTCAACTGATTTTGACCAAAACTATCAGGGTTTTGGCCCTTTAATTATTTTTATAATATTTCTTGTCAGCACTACTCCTCCTAAACATCGCAAACCTGCTAGATGGTATCATCATGAAGTTCATTTGTGTATATTGTCATTTATGTTGGAGCTACCATCACTAGTCGAAACTCATTAACCCTTTACTCCATAGATACGCGTTTTCCCGCACCAATCACAGAAGGCCTTTGAAAACAGTGCAGGAAGAGTTCAGAATGCTTGTAACGAGCAATCTGAACACTTCCTGCACTGTTTTCCACTCTGTCAGTTAATATAAACATAATTCACCCAATAATTCAAAAGCCTTCTATATTAGGTGTCCAAAGGCATCTATATTAGAGGTTTCTACAATAAGGTTACAAGCACAGCAGGGGCATTCATATCAACATATTTCTATTTCAGTTTATCTTATTATATACACGGTTATACATCAAAGGCCATACATTTACTGTAGTAACTTTATATTTTAATCACAGTTGTTCACATATCTGTTTTCAAATAATATAATGAATCGTATTTATACATGCATTTAGTTCAAGTATATATATTGATTGTATATTGTATATTTATATTGGAATGTATGGTCTAGTGGTAGAGCACCGAACCCATGATCGGAGGGTTGTGGGTTCGATCCTCCGCCACGGCTATGTGTAGTGTCCTTGAGCAAGACACATAAATTATGCTTTGTACAGAAAGACTTTGAACGTGATTTGTCTAAGTTGTCGTAAACTTGTTTCACAATCGAAGAATAGATAATTTTAAACTATTTATATTGCATTTATATTTGTCACACAGGTTAAGCAAAGTGTCCATAACTACACCTGTTGCAAAAGAATATGAGCACAATGTTGCCAAACAAAGGAACTTCCTTGAGAAGACATTAGGTAGTGAGAAAATTGATGAGAAACTGCATACAGGTGGGTATAGTCATTGTCATCATTATTTTCAGGCCTATCTGAAATAATTTAGACTGATTGCATGTTACTGTCAGGAATCAGAGATGGATTAACAATCAATAAATACATATTCTAAAAACAGTCAGATTTTAATCTGTATGAAAATAAGTTATACTGTGCATTGTGATCAGATGTATAATTTTTTTTATATTCCACATGTTTGCTTTAATAATACCATTAAATTGATCCTTTTTCATATAATATTGATTTGCTTTTTTAATTCTTTTTTTTATATTTAGATGATTTTGATCTTGTTTTGTTATATTTATGAATAACATATATACATATCTTTAAAAGGCCTCAAGAGAGATTAATTTCCAGTTTTGGAACCAATCAAATTTCAATTGTAATAAATCATCAGAACGTCATTTATGGCTATTTAAACAATTTTTTTTTTCATTGCTTCTGGAAATTTTGTTGTAATGAACATTTTATCACATGTTCAGGGAAAGAAATGCTGCTGCAAAGAAGAAAAATAAGATTTGATTTCAAACATTTTTATTTTTGCATGATTGTAGAAATACATTTGCCATTAATCAGTCACTGTAAACATATCTCTTCCAATAAATAACATTCATATTTTAATTTTCATGTGTAGTAAACTGATATGGATTTAAATTATCGTTTCATATAGAGTCAGCTGTGTCTGACAAACAGGTGGTGAGGCTTATGTTCCAAGTTATTCTGAAAGATGGATCCAACATCACGTTGACACATTTGTCTGATACCATTCATAATAAAAGTAAGTACAATACTGGTAGTATGTGTTCAGTGGTAGAGCAGTAGACTCAGATTAGAGGGTCGTGGGTTTGATCCCTGCCACAGCTTTGTGTAATATCCTTGGTCAAGACACTTCATCTGCATGTGCTTAGTACTGGTTCTACCCAGGAATGCCTTGAGCATGATTTATCTAACTTGTAATACAATTGAGGTAAAATAAATAAGTTTAAATTCAAAAAGAATAAACAAATAGAGATATATATAAGGCCATATTAAATTAATTGCTAGATTACCATCCCTGCCCGCCCCCTAATTTTCATGCCGCTCTGACCCTTTTTATTTTCATTAAAAAAGAATTTAAAAAAATAAAAAATATTTTGTTAAAAAAACATCAAAAATTTTAAAAATAAAAATAAAAAATTAAATCCTCCCGCCCTCCATGTTTTAATGAAAAATTTGGATGATAATCTAGCAATTCATAAATAAACATACTTTGTGTATTCTGTTGTACGTTAATTCTATATTTTCATTATGAGAATGACAAGTAATTCAAAATTGCCTTGTGACGGTAAACAGTTCAAATGTATGATGATGCACTCTGTTGCGTTGGATTATTTTACCATGATTTATTATGCTCCCCAAAAGGGGGGAAGCATATAGTCCCTGCTTCGTCTGTCTGTGCGTGCGTCCCAAGTTCTTGTCTGGGCTATTTCTCTACAACCTGTTGTTGGAATTTTATGAAACTTGCTAGGATGTATCACTATCAAGTGAAGATGCGCATATTGTCTTTGTGTTCCGGTTTGATGATTTGTCACGGAGTTATGGCTCTTTGATTCTGTCGGTGACGAAATTCTTGTCCGCGCTTTTTCTCTACAACCTCGGGTTTGAATTTTATGAAACTTGCTAGGATGCATCATTACCAAGAGCAGATGCGCATATTGTTTTAGTGTTCCAGTTCGATGATTTTTCATGGAGTTATGGCCCTTTGATTCTGTCGGTGACCAAATTCTTGTCCGTGCTATTTCTCTATAACCCCATGTTGGAATTTTATGAAACTTGCTGGGATGCATCACTATTTTAGCTGGAAATGCGCATATTGTCTTCGTGTTCCGGTTCTATAATTTTTCATGGAGTTGCGGCCCTTTAATTGAGTCTTTGACCAAATTCTTGTTATCACTATTTCTCTACAACATCGGGTTGGAATTTTATGAAACTTGCTAGGATGCATCATTACCAAGTGCAGATGCGCATATTGTCTCTGTGTTTCGGTTCGATGATTTTTAACAGAGTTATGGCCCTTTCATTGAGTCAGTGACCAAATTATTGTCCACAGTATTTCTCTACAACATCTGGTTGGAATTTTATGAAACTTGTTTTACATGCTTGTCATACATAGCCGCGTCAGTCCATCCCCAATTCCTGTTCAGGCTATTTCTCTAAAACCATTGAGTGGAATTTTATGAAACTAGCTATGATGTATCATTACCAAGTGGAGATATGCATACTTCCTTAGTGTTTACGTTTGAAGATTTTTTACAGAGTTGAGGCCCTTAGATTGCATCTATAACCAAATTCTTGTCCTCTCCATTTCTCATTCTAGTAGCTGGAATTTTATGAAACTTGCCAGGAAGCATCACTACCAAGTGGAGAATGTGTGTATTGTCTTTGTGTTTTATTTCTATGATTTTTCACATAGTTTTGGCCTTTTGATTCTGTCCATTACCATGCATCATTGCTTTGATTTTCAAGAACATGGAAGTGTTATGAGACTTAGAACATGAAAAATGCAGTAGAGGTCAATGTGTGGCGGTGCAGAGTGAAGAACCAAACAACTCTTCCAAACATTATCTTCCCTTTACACCCCCTTTCCCTTTACAAAAAATGCAGCTACTATTCAATCAATCACTTGTTCATGGCATCCATCAGTTCCACTGATATCTTGTTCAAAATGTTGACATTTTTAATCAGTCTTCTTGAAAAACAGGAAAAGCTATTGTCATGACCCTGCCATTATCATAGTTGTTGTCATCCGGTTTCAGAACAAACTACATGTAGTTAGATTACAGTGACAAAAATTCTGAAACACATTCATATTATATTATACAAACAATGTATATAGCTAATTTACCATAAAGTCCATAATTTGGACTCTGAAACCAAATGTTAAAGTTTTATTTAGCTCAGGTTTGAATTGATTTTTTGTGGGGGGTTTTAAAATCTATTTTATTTTTCTGTAATACCATTCATAACATTATACATGTTTTCATTTTACACCTGTCAGGTTTGTTAGCCCAAAAGTGAATGGTTGCCAATGAATGAAATGTTGCCAATTAAATGAATGGTTGCCAATTAAATGTAGTAACACTGCTACTAACCTAATATTTTTACCTAAAGCCAACCATAAAAAAAAACAACAGCAATCCATCTGTGGCTTTCAAACTTGTATAAAAAGGCTAATTAAGACTCATATCTGTACTTTTTTATTTTAACCCCATTTGTGGAGGGGGCTATATATGAATCCCATCGTGTCCTGTCTTGTTTCTACTGATAACTTGTGTAAGGAATGAAATATTGCAGTGAAACTTGATGTGTGTGTGTGTGTAGTCTGGATGGAGAGGAAGGTTGGAATAGTATGGAATATTGGTCACTGTAGCTAAAAATAGAAAAAATGGTGATAAGTATTGAAACAATGTACCTTAATTAACAGACTGCTACAAGTACTGGTATGCATTATCAACTAGGCCTTGTTATGTCACTTTTTCTATTGCTTAAGTAACACAAAACTTGTAAGTAAATCATCCATAAAGTGACAATAGATTAGTTTATACCAATTTATTTTAGCTCGATTGCGATGAAAGCTCGGAGCTTATATGAACCGCTCTCGAGTCCACTTCCTGGGTAGAACCAGTACTAAGTGTTGTTTTATGAGAGGCATTGGGTCCAGCTTAGGATCAAACCCGCAACCTATGGCATGAGCGGCCAACACTCTATCCATTAGATTACCGCCCCACTTAAATAACAATAAATTCAAATGCAACCAATCATTAGGTGGGGATATGGCCTTCTGAAGTTTTTTTTTAATTTTCTTCTCCATATTCTTCATTAGTTAACCTGTGTTTAAAGGTCAGGATTGCTTTTTCTCTAGAGTAGGTACTTATTTTTATCTTAGCCTCTATTCACTTATGTAATACCTTTTGTAAACAATGTAGACCCATATCAATCTGTAAGTAATTTTAAGTATAGTAAGAGTCTATTTTATTTGATCCAAGTCAATTAATTTTTATAATTTATCCCTTTTCTGTTGTATGAACTGTTGCAGAAGAAGGTAAGGAGTTCCGTATTGATACAATTGAACCAGCAAGTGCTCCTGCTGCTGGATCACAGAGTACAAATGTGGACAAAAACAGAGTTCTTGTTGTTGTTACAGAGGACACAGCATTCCCAAAAGGTAAACAAGGCTTCATGACTTGCGAATGACTTGTTAACATACACCAGGGTGGTGTTAATTGTGTTTTGTGTACGTTGGAAATGCATAAAATTGATGGCTACTCCAAAACTAATTTTAATTTAATTTAAGTTTAAGAGAGCGACACTTCACGTATATTTATTGTGAGAACAAAAGTTTCTAATAATACTACCACAGATATATATCATAATTTTGTCGTCCAAAGTGACAGGTGTTGCTAACAGTAAGTTTAAAATTTCTGTTTCTAAAGTTGTTTTTGTCTTAGTCATATCGATTCTCATAGTAAAAATCTTAACCATTTGTCAGAAATCACCCTCATGAGGGGCATTGTGGGTTGGTGTTTTACACCATGTTCAACACAGCAGGTAGTCAGTTTTATTTGTGTGGTAATATCTGTGATACAAATACATTATATAAGTCTGAGTAGAACTGCCATCATTCTGTAAGTGACTGGTAAATGTTCTCACGTAAGTATTCAGATGTAGCTGGATTTGTAACAATGACTTCAGAAGTCAGAATTAAATGTTGTTGAGATGGTTTCTTAACCCTTTTCTTCATATAGACGCCTTTGGACACCTAATATATAGAAGGCTTTGAATTATTGGGTGAATTATGTTTATATTAACTGACAGAGTGGAAAACAGTGCAGGAAGTGTTCAGATTGCTCGTTATGAGCAATCTGAACTCTTCCTGCACTGTTTTCAAAGGCCTTCTGTGATTGGTGCGGGAAAACGCGTATCTATGGAGTAAAGGGTTAAAGCGCTTGTCCTCCGCGACCCCTCTCTGTTCTAAGACAATTTGCTTATTACTGTAAGGCCATTATAAATTAATTGCTAGTTTATCATCCAAATTTTTCTTAAAAACAGGGAGGGCGGTAGGATTTTATTTTTTATTTTTAAAATTTTTGATGTTTTTTTTTATAAAAAAATATATATAGTTTTTTTGTTTTTTTTATGAAAATAAAAAAGGTCAGGGCAGCATGAAAATTAGAGGGAGGGGCGGGAATGGTTATCTAGCAATTAATTTATTATGGCCTAATATAAGCATTTTCTATCACTTATCACTATAATGTAAGTATCCCTTTTATTGAAAGGAATGTTACATTTTTCTGGTTTCTATCTAATACAGATGTAGGGGTAGTCCTGAGAAAGGAATTTGGAAATGGCCAGCAGTGGGAAGAATGCCTCGAAAAAGACCAGATTTGTGTTATAAAAAAGGTATGTAAATAATTACGTAAATATGTGGTTTCATTTATTCATGAGTTGGCTATTGTTGTGTCTAAAAAACATTTTTTCCCATTTAATCACATTTATTATACACATTGAATTACATGTATATATGAATTGATTTTTTATACAAAGCAGTGAGCTGATTGTTAAAGAATCATGGATTATTTTGTTGGGTAAAATTTATTCTTTTAAAATTACATTAAATAAGCATCCCAATAATTCCTTATATACAAAAGGACCTCTATGACCAAATGGTCAAAGGCACTGGTGTGTAATGACCACATACCTCTCACTGCTAAGGTCATGGATTCAAGCCCAGTTTGATTAAAAGAAACTACTAGTATGTGAAAAAGTTTGCCAGTTAATTGCAGAAAGATTGTGTTTCTACTCGGATTCATTCTGAGGTCTTAATCCACCAGTAAAACTGGATATGACATATATACATTACCAAATGTTTCAATTGCTACATAATCTAGGTATACTGTTTTACAGGCTGTGGTCAAGTTTATACCACCACCTTACCTAGATAAACATGTAACAGAAGATGTTGAAGTAGAACTCCGTCTGTATGATGTCAAGACGAAAAAAGAAACAGAGCCAGTCCGGTTCTTATATACAGGCATAGGTAATAACTGTGGAGCACATGGCCCATTGGTAGAGCATCAGATCCTAGATCAGAGGGTCGTGGGTTTGATCCTTTGCCAGAGCTATGTGTGGTGTTGTGAGCAAGATAATATATTTGCATATAATTAGTATGGGTTCTACACAGGAAGACTTTGAGCGTTATTTGTCCAATTGTCCAACTTGTTTCACAATCAATGTTAATTAAATAAGTTTAACACAGGATATAACAATTATTTTTCTTATGTTTACGAGGGACAGTAAGTTGTTGCACAAACTTTACTTGCAAACATTTATGAATAATGTCAAATGTTGTTTTCATTATTTTTTTTTTTTTCTAAATGCCATTTTCAGAACATTACATGTTATAAATACAGTTAAATCTGTATAAACAGTCACCTCTTTTAAGTAGCCACCTGTCTTAAGCAACCTATTTTCTATTTCCCATTTCTATGCTTTCAGAGTTAATTAACCTGTATTAAGCAACAATCTATCTTAAAAGGCCACTTTTACTCATTCCCTTGACTGGTTTCTTAAGACAGGTTTTACTGTAGTATATGTTATTTTATTGGTGGAGAAATATCTCAAATCTGAATAGAACCATTGTCCTTTTGCAAGTGACCAGCAAACTTTCCATCATAAAGTATTTTAACTGGGCTGAGGCTCACAACCTCAGCAGGGTAACAGAAGTGTTGACATGACTCTTTAACCATTCAGCCATGGACAACCTTTTTCTTTTTTCTTTTTTTCTCACATTAACTACAGTCAAATGTATGTTAAGTTATGTTTCCGGTGTAATGTACTGAATTTTTTCTCTTTCTTTTTCATCCATTGAGGTCATGTGGAAATGTGAAAGGGAACATGGCATTATCCTTTATACTGATGTTTTAAACACTTCAGTATTAGATAGTACCACTTTAAATATATGACTATGTACATGTAGATGTTTCTTTGCTGAGATTTGTAGTTAAAATTAGATTTATTATTTTACAGAAGAACTGAGAAAGGGAACATAAGGGAAAACAGATTTGAGATTATTTCAGATACTCACCATTAGGTCACAGACTCTTTCATTTAAATGTCATGTATTAGTCACTATCAGAGATCTTTTTTTTTAAAACATACTCTTTCTTGTCTTTGTGATATACACATGTAGTAAGTAATAAATATAAATATATATATATATATATATATATATATATATATATATATATATCATCTAGTCACATAAAAACAAAGTTTGAGATTATAAAGAATACAGATTTTTTGTTGGAATGCTGTTTGTTAAATATCACACTATATAAAATAGATCTGTCTATGTGGAGGTAGAGGTATTTAAAACCATTTGCTTTATTATTTTATCAAATATTTAATCAAATTATTTACACAAGAATTGTTATGCGGTGTTACAATGTGGCAAACATGATTATGTAGATATTCTTAGTAATATAATCTGCAAATACATATATGAACAGATAATGTTTAAAAAAAAAGTACCTACATGTACCTACCATCCCTGTGTTTTTTTTACCATGCCACCAGAAACACTTTTTTTTTTGGATTAAGAAAATGTAGAATTTTGCTGTAAAATTCAATAGATGGATTGAAACATGTTGGTTAGTTATTTGACATTATCAATAAGATGTTTGATACAAATAAAGAAATGGTTAGTTTCTTTCATCAATGAACAAATAGATATGTATCAGTTCTGATATCTGAGGGTGTGGTCCAGTGGATTTTGGTCAAATGGTTGGTTTGATCCTCAGAAATCAGATTTCAATTTAACTGGTCAGGTTATTTTTCTTTATTACATTCCTAACAATGAATTACCCAGATATCTTTAAAAAGAACATTCACTGACTTTTACAAAGTATTTTGAACTACTGAAAGATATTTGAAAGTAGAATTTCCATTTTACTTAGAACATTATAACCGTCAGTAGATATTGACCTACTTTCTTAGCCAATGAAATTTCTGTTGAAATGAGAAATAGATCAACATCTAAGCTGGTTAGAAGTTACATAGATTTTCCTACTAAAATACCATATAACTTCTAACCTATACGACTTGAGCATGGGAAAGTGATAATTCCATAAAATTGAAATGGCAGTTTTGATATATGAAATGATATAATTAGTTATTCAACTGTTGTCTTTCATTCCAGAAAAATAACTCCCTCATTATCCAGGAATGGGAATAGACATTCATGAAATGAATTATCTCTATATTATACTAAAGTAGATAATACTACTCCTACAGAGGATGGATATGCTGTGTTTGTTTTGTTAACAAATAAGTACATATTTATTTAGTTTATACTAATTTATTTAAGCTCGATTGCGATGAAAGCTCAGAGTTTACATATGAACCGCTCTTGAGTCTGTTTCCTGGGTAGAACCAGTACTGAGTGTTGATTTATGAGAGGCATCAGGTTGACCGGGGAACGAACCCACAACCTCTGGCATGAGTGACCAACACTGTCCATTAGACTACTGCCCCGCTCTCACATATTTACTAGGTTTTTTAAGTTATTTAAGTTTTTCCTTGCTTATGCCTGACAGATGAATGTGTTTTTTCTTTGCTTATACTGAGAAGGTGCTTATGATTTTTGTTTTCAGATGAATATGGTGTAATGGTGAAGGGCAAGAAGAGAAAGCTTGATGAGAATCTAGCATATTTACAACATATTGGTAATTGTTACTTATAATTGACACTTCTCTGCCAAATCAATAACAGTAAACAATCTAGCTCCACATGTATTCCTTTTAATATCACCTGTTATTAATTCCTTTCTGTTGAACCAATAACAGTTTATAATCTAGCTCCACATGTATTCCTTTTAATATCACATGTTATTAATTTGTTTCTCTCAAATCAATAACAGTTTATAGTCTAGCTCCACATGTATTCCTTTTAATGTCACATGTTATTAACTTGTTCTGTCAAATCAATAACAGTTTATAGTCTACCTCCACAGGTGTTCCTGTTATTAACACTTGTTATTAATTCCTTTTTGCTAAATGTCCTGCTTGCTCTAAAAACTTTATGTGAGAAAGTTTCCAGTTACTTGCGGAAGGACAGTGATTCTACTCAGTCCGAGGTCTTCATCCACCAATACAACTGGATATGCCATATACAACCTGAAATGTGTTGAAAATGGCATTAAATCCCATTCAAAACTTTTTTGCTACATCATTAACAGTGTATAGTGTATTTTAACATGTGTTCCTGTTATTAATACTATTCTGCCGAACTTGAACTATTTATAGTCCAGTTTTACATGTTTTCTTATTAATATATGCAGTTATTGACACCTTTCTGCAAAATCTATATCAGTTTACATTCCATATATACTGCTGTTACTAGCACCTATTATCAGCACACGTTTTTAAGAAAGAAAAGAGAAATATGTGTTTCTTTTCTTGCAACATCAAGATTACAGTTTTTAGTTTATACAGATTTTAAGAAATCATTTAGCAAAGAGCAACACGGCATTTGTTGAATACTGTTGTTCTGGATCAACCATACTTGGTACATAGTTGTAAAATGAGGAGTAATACATGAAATCATGCACAATTATTTTGATGACCATGACCTTTTCATATGGATAAATAAAAATGCTATATACTATATTTAATTCTGTTTTTTAAATGCTATTAAATCATTTTTGATCTATAGTTGTGTAATGAGAAATACAACTCAACACCATGCACTATTATCACTATGCTTAATTAAATTTTCTCACATGTCTCTATCATTACTATTAACAAGGAATTATAAAGAGAAGAAAAGGCAACTGATTGACGCAAAATCTCACAATAGCTCATTTTTATTCATTTTCACTTCCATTCACCTCAGGAACACAAATCAAAATTCTTACACTGCAGAATGTAATTGTCATCAAAACAATACAATCCTCAGAAATTTGTGTTTAAAATTGTTGAAGTACTTGTGATTACAAAATGTGTATACTGCAGCTGAAATAATGACAAATTACGATAATTTTTTCTACAATCCTCATTATCTTTAATTCAAGAGCATTTTGCGTGATCGAAACATGTTTAACATCTAAGATTACATACAACTTACATTTTATGTAAAAGAAATCAGTTGCCTGTGAATTATGAATTATTAATTTGCAAATTATGAATCCTTCATGTGCTGTTTCATCAACATTTAGTCAGGAGATGCAAGTTTCCTATCCTTCTATACATTCATGTCCTTGCTATTAATTAATAGACTTGTGTCATGGTGTGGTATTGCATTTCTATACCGAACACCGGTGAATTTCACAGCCACATTATCAAAACTTTAGTAATTAATATTTACAATTCTAGAATATGTGGATGAAGGTATTTCATTAATGATTTTGTCCATGATAGTGGTCATGTTGACAGAATCATTAATGAAATACTTTAACATACATTCCAAAACTGTAAATATCGCTTAACCCTTTACTTCATATAGACGCCTTTGGACGCCTCTAATATTGACACCTTTGGACACCTTTAATAAAGAAGGCTTTTGAATTATTGGGTGAATTGTGTTTATATTAACTGACAGAGTGGAAAACAGTGCAGGAAGAGTTCAGATTGCTCGTTACGAGCAATCTGAACTCTTCCTGCACTGTTTTCAAGGACCTTCTGTGATTGGTGCGGGAAAACACTGATCTATGGAGTAAAGGGTTAAATAGTTTGATAATGTGGCTTTAAAATCCATCCCGCGTTTCTTTATTGTTACGGTATATTTGATGATGTGTGTACCTTCAGCAGTGGGTTGATTCAAAACAAAACGTTTGTAATACCAGAACTATGCCATGATGCACATGAAGTAGTGACATGTATATATATTTTTTATCAAAATACATTCAATAAATAATTTCTTAGTTTTCTAACAGGAATGGCATTCATAGAAAAAACATTGACTAAACTGCTTAAAAGTTTCTGACACTTAGTTATATATAGAAATGAGATATTTGATTTGTGGAAATCTCTTTTGTCATAATAAATTGTAATTCTTCTCTTGAGTCTTTTAAGTTCATTTGGAACAGTCTGATATGTCAACTGGCATATGGGGCTTTTATTTTAAAAAGATTATTTCGTAATAATTTTTTTTTTGCATCATGTATTATTTAACTTGTAGACCACCAAAATATTCACTATTAGAGTCCAAGTCTATTACTTTAAATTGGTCAAAAAACTGTAGTGATAAAAAATCATTTTCCTGGCATACTTGGTACTTATTTCATAAAGACATGTTTGTTACAGACAAACTAGTGCATTTTTAATAATTTTACATTACAGGAAGGAGCGCCAGCGCTGGAGGTAGTTCACAAGCCCAAAGAAAGACACTACAGGCCGTTCGAACGAAAACCCAAACTAGCTCAGGTATCTGCTCACTACAACATATCAATCTTCATGTGTATTTATACATCACATTTAAACAATGTCTCAACAGTCAATCAAAATGACAAAATTTGTATTGTGATTTAAATGGAGATCTGATAAGAATCTTAAATTAAATGAATAAAATCACCAGTATGCGTGTTGAAAAGTGGTCAGTTAGTATTTACTTTGTGTATTATATACAGTATTTACTTAACTGATATCTAGTTTTCCAACTTTGCATAGATTGGTGTAGAATTAATGTACTATGTCCTAACCCCAACATTATAGTTTGTATTACGTTGCATGTAACATAGGCCTTGTTTTAGGATTATTTAATTATGAGACAGTCTTTATACTTAAATGCCATTTTAATGCCTTTGAATTTCATAATAACTCTGCACATTTACTTATCACATGGAGACGATGTGCAGAACCTAACATATGTATCCGCATCTTCAAAACTTGAAGTAAACATATTTCAGTCTGATTTGAGTTATGCCCCTTTTTTTTTACTCTTTCAAACTCAATTTCTGGTAGTCTTGTTTCCTGGACTGATGTTAACAAAACTTATTAAGATAGAAGTGAGTGGAGATGCACAAGGAACAGACATATCCCCACAGTGATACCATCTGAATTTTAAAACACATTTCAGTTTATATATGGCATATCCAGTTTTATTTGTGGAGGAAAACCTCTGACTGAATCTGAGTAGAACTACCGTCTTTCCACGGCACCTTAGACCACTTGGCCATGTAGGACCCACTCTGAATTAAAGCAACCTTTCATACAACCTAACTCGATCAATGATTATAATATTTTATCTGAATTTCAGGGTCCTCTAGTGATAGTTCATCAGCAGAGAACTCCCTGACCATGAATCAGACTGGATATGCTGAAAACCGAGTGATAAGTTTAGAGCAGACAAGAGGATCATCCACAAGTTTACCATTTACCACCTACTCCCAGTTATCTCCTCAGCAGTCGTACGCTACACAGGGACAGCAAAATCAAGAATATAGCCTGGAAGAACAAGCTGTGTTTACTTTGGAAGGTCAGCAGGCTGCTCAGCAGTATCAGCCAGCAGTTTCACATAACGGACAAAACTTGGGAGCAATACAAAACATAGCTGTAGTAACATCTGCATCAAGTGTGTTCTCATCAGCACCTGTTACTGAACAATCTTCCAGTGAATACTCACCGATCACCACTTTCTCTTCAGGGTTGTCTATGTATGCTAGTCTTCAAGGTCAACAGCAGCAGTCACAACAGCAGCAACAACAAGATGACCAACAGCAGCAGCTAGTGCATGTCAAAAAAGAAGAACGGCAACAGCTACAAAAACAGTTGCTTCAACAGCTACAAAATCAGCAGCAGCTAGATGAACAAGCAAATATTCAAACACTTATGGAAGGGCTACAACAACAGCAATTTCAACAGCTACAACAACAGTACAGTACCCAGCCTATCAACCCAGCACAACAGGGTAGCCTCACTGAAGACACTTTGCGCCAGCTTTTGGAGAATTCTTCCAGCACAGAAAAAAGGAAGTTGTTAAAAAATTTAAAACAACAGTCAATTTTATCACAACAACCACCTGTGAGGCTTCCTAAACTAGAGGCTAACCAGCAACTGGCTATTATTGAAGGTCAGATTTGTATAATCAATGATGATCTTTCTACATCATCGCCATCACCAACTGTTCAAGATATTGCCGGTCAGCAAGTGATTGTTCAACCAATGATAACCACCCAGCCAAGTTCGGCAGGTGCCGAAGAGCAGCCAGCAGTAAACCCACTGCTACCATCTTTGCAACATTGGCAGAACCCTACTACAACTTCATATCCCTCCCAGCTTACACAAATTTTAACCACTGCTTATGGTCTACAGACTGTAGAAGCATCAAGTGGCATCAACCTAATGTCACACCAACAACAGACGCCACCACCAAGTGTAGCAGACGCAACAAGACAGACACAGCAGTCTCAGGCAGCTACATACCAAAGTCCGATGTACCAGCTTGCTCAACAACAGCTTGCAGCAACAGGACATCAACAGCAAACAATGAATGCAGCTAGGCAAGAACCAGTTTTCTGGAGAAGTATCATTCCATCAACACCATGTAACCTTGAGGATGACGACATCGAGATAGACGCAGGTTACACAGGAGCTGGGCAGGCAACAATGGGTAAGAAAATGAAGTCAAGTGATGATAACGATAAACTATATTTTGATGATGAGCTTCAAGTAGATATTGAAGTGGAAGTAGTTGGTGCAGGAACCTATGACAGAGGTATAGTTGACATTGATCAAACAGAGGATGATGTTATAGTTATCTTAGCAGAGGAAGAAAAAGAAAACAGTCATGGTTTCAATACATAGATTGTATTGAAGTTTGAGTTCTAGTTGTATGGTGTTTAGCATTGCTTTCAGTCTTATCGCGACAGTGTCTACTTGAAACAGTATTCTAAGCACTGTCACACTGGAGTATCATGCCGCAGACACATGGTATGATACCCCACCCAGTCATATACTGACACTGGGCCGAACAGACCTAGAACTCTCCTCTAAATGCTGAGCATCAAGCAAGGAAGCTTCTAGTACCATTTCCACCTTCCACATGCGAGGCGGACGCTCTACCACTAAACCACACTGCGGTACTTTGAGTTCTAGAAAATCTCGAGTTTATTATTTTTATTTTTTAAATGCACCTGGTAATTAAAGAGAAAGAACTGCTTTTCACAAAAGATCCTTAAAAGAAAAGCAGCTTGTATAATTATGTATATAGTCATCCTGAAAAACAAATCAGTTACCTGACAATCATGTTGTATATAGGAATACATTCTATAATAATTATTCCGGCAGCATGGTCTAGTGATAGAGCGTCCACCTCGCATGCAGAAGGTCGTGGGTTCAATCCCTGACCGGGTCATACCAAAGACTTTAAAAATGGTACTAGAAGCTTCTTCGATTGACGTTCGGCTGGGCGTAAATAAATAACATTATTTTTTACTTAATGATGACAAATCCCTCATGGATTCCCAGGATAGCAACAGTGTGCTTTTTATGCAGAGATTAGTATTGTCTGAAAAGAAATCCGTTCCTCTATCACATAACCAGGTATTGGGTCCTTGTATGGAATTCTTCTCAGTACTGTAAATAGGCATAGCATGTTTAGGAAATGATTAACAGGCCCTTGGTATGTTTTTCCAATAATATATGTCATATTGAAATAGCTTTATATTGGTGCGTTGTGAGTTACGCATGCTTTGAGTTTGCTGCATGTAAAATTTCATTTGAAGAGTTTATTGTTTACTTTTTGTATTATTATCTTGTATAACCACATTCAAACCAGTAAGTTAAAGCAGGGGTGGTAATCTAATGGATAGAGTGTTGGCCGCACACGACAGAGGTTGCGATGCCTCTCATAAAACAACACTCAGTACTGGTTCTACCCATGGAAATGGACTCGAGAGCGGTTAATATAAGCTCTGAGCTTTCATCACTAATGAGCTTAAATAAATTAGTATAAACTAAACCAGTTATGTAAAAAAAGAACAGTGAAGCATCTTGTATTGAATTGTTTGTTTTGTATAGATATTGTTTACCTGACAAGAGACAACACCAACTATACGCTTTATTTGATTGGTGTGTGGAGGGGTTGTGAATCTTGGCTGATGTATATAAACATGTAAAACCCCTGCATTCTGCAGCTGTCAAGGCTTCACATTTCCTGTTTCTGCATATCAGTTTGTTAATCTGTTTTGTTTTCTTATCAACCTGAAGGTTGATATTTTGTTTTTGTAGTTGGAGGTCTCGAATCTTCCGCCATTTTGATGTTGATTCTTTAAGGTTATGTTACAGCCATCTTAGAATTCAGACTTCTTAAAATTGCCTTATCTTGATTGTTTTGATATAAAAAATTAATAAACTTGGTAATCATGTATGATATATTGATGCAGTTCAAGTGTAGAAGTAACTATCAGCCTGCATTTTTTTCGTAAAAATACAAAAAAAAACACACACACTTTCAGCATGAATATCATTATTTTTATTGATGTAAATTGATTTCTGAAACCAGATAAAGTACCCTATACAGTCAAACCTGTCTTAAGCAGCCAGTCAAAGTGGCATTTTAAGACAGGTTTTTGGTAAATACAGGTTAGTTTACTTTAAAAGCATAGAAATGTGAATTAGAAAATATGGTTGCTTGAGACAAGTGGCTGCTTAATAGAGGTGACCACTTACACAGGTTTCACTGTACATGTTGGTTACTGCCAAGGAAGCTTACTATTTCATAAAAAATCAATTTGAAGTCATAAGATGGTCACGACATAACATTCACCTTTTATATATAAAATGAAAAATGTGATGCTATTGTTTAAGACGATGTGTTTGTTGTACATACCATGACACAGCTATTTGTGCTTTTATATATACATGTACTATATATTTTGACAGATATAAAAAGAAATTTAATTGTTTTGTAAAAGGTAATTTCTGAATATACATGTACAAATGATACACACATCTTAAAACAATGGTAGTACACAATCTGACAAAATGTTGGATGTCACAGGATTGTTCTGGAAATTTTTTTTTTAAATTATGCATCGTGACAAATTCTAAGAACAAGAGATTAAAAGTGTTTTTGTTTTTTTAGTGTACATTTGTTGTTGTATACAATACATTAGTCTGATTATTTGTTAATTATCAATGTTTGATGGTATCTAGCCAGACCTGATTATCTCGGTTGGTAGTGCATCTGACTATCAATTCAGGGTCTCTCGAGTTCAAATCTCTGCTCGGCCACAGTCTCTGTGATGATTGATATATGACATTGCATCTCATTATCATTCATCTCTCACCACTGATTCAAGCCGGAAAGTTATTAGTTACTTGTGGAAATGGAGTGTGCTCGAGTACTGGTTCCAGAATCCCAGGAAACTGTAGTTAGGTTAATTGATCATCTGTTAACCCTCGATGACATAAAAATGACGCTAAATATTCAATCAGTCAATCATTGATGGTATGTGCTTGTATGTGAATAATAGATACATTGATGATGATTTATTAATGTTTATTTGTATATACATTTTATTGATATGTAAGATAAAATATGTGTATATTTGTCAGATTATATGATACATTAATGTTCGAGACAGTACATTTTGTACATTATTTTATTGATATGTAGTTGTCTGATAAATTATATTGTTAGATTATACGATACATTACTGTTTGATGGTATATACAGTACATTGTGTACATTATTTAATTGATATGTACCGGTATGATAAATTTTATATGTCAGATTATATGATACATAAGATTTGTTGGAGTATATTATTGCTTTATGTCAGATTTAGAATATGTTGTATTTTTTTACTTTTACTAAATGTTTATGGATGTTTGATTGTACTGAACTAATGGACTTTTGTCATTCTTTAATTGCACTGCAGTAAATGAATAAGTGTGCATGTTTGTGCAAAAATGTACATAAAGTTGAAATATCTTGAAGGAAGTTACAAGCTAAATACTTTGACTTTCTCGTTCAATTTTAGCCCAACATTTAAATGTCTATAAAAGCCGTCCTATTGCTCATGTTCAAGCTTCGTGTTGGTTTAAGTTTTATGGCAAGTCAGCAATAAAGACCATGTATCATGCCAAGCATATTGAGAAACCTCACATGACAATAGGCTTTGCCAAGATCTATCAAGATACTTGCACAAGAAACCTCACATGACAATAGGCTTTGCCGAGATCTATCAAGATACTTGCACAAGAAACCTCACATGACAATAGGCTTTGCCAAGATCTATCAAGATACTTGCACAAGAAACCTCACATGACAATAGGCTTTGCCAAAATCTATCAAGATACTTGCATGAGAAACTTCACATGACAATAGGCTTTGCCGAGATCTATCAAAATACTCACATGGTCAAGTATAGGGCTGATCGATTTAAAAAATCCTATTTTTTTTATGACATATGTTTGGTATACCCGTTTTGCAATTCGCTGACTAAAAGAAATTTATTTTGCAGTGCTGCCTCTCACAGCTTAACAGTATTATGTTTCATACACAGAAAATGATGAAACAATTTGAAAAATTAATTGTTTCCAATAAAGCTTATTGGACAACTTCCAATTTGATCTCTGAACTGATATAGGGCTGACCCCCCCTGGGACGTGTGTATGCTGCTTAAATTGAATAAATGAATGAAAGTGAAAGTGAACTGTATTTGAATGGATTTAACCATAATTTGATATAATTGGGACAGATTCATGTTTTAATTACCAGGGTTAATTTGTATAACATTAAAATATTATTTTGTTTTAATTCAAATATTTTTGTAAAAAAATAGATGAAAAATTCATTTATCATTCGCATATTAAATTAAGACAATTATTTTTCTTATATCAAAGATATAATTACTGGCAGCTATAGTTTTAACATAAAATAATACATACTGGTTCTTCAAATAGAATTTTCCATTTACCAGTACTCAAACTTTGTATCTCTTTTCTTTGTATGCCCCTGCCATTCTTTTCCGATCAATTACTTTTGAAAGGGTCTTTGCATTAATATTTGCTGTGTAGATGTATCATTATACAATACAGGTCAAGTCCGATATTTGTCAATGTCAGTTAAACTTTACAGGAATTAGTCTTTTTTCAGCTAAATTTTTGGTAAATGGTTTCCAATGAATAACTTCCGAGACAGTTTATTTATTTAAATAATATTCATTGTGTTACTGTATAATTATAAAAATCAATGCAGGTCAAGCATGATATTTGTCATGGTCTGTTAAATTTTACAGGGGTTATGGCTCCTTTTTCATTTAATTTACTATGTATAGTGGGGGCATTTATAGTCAAACTTGTTATTAAAGAGATGGGATTGTTGTCTGAATATGAAAATATCACAAGTGGCAAGTGACTTTTGTTATATGGGTTAGAATTTCATTTGTCATTTCATCATTACTTCACTAGTTTTACACCTGTAAGACAATGAGTGAGTAAAAATGTTCACTGCAGCCGTATGCCTGCATGTTATACATTGTCTGTCCATATTAGAGTATGAGATTAGAACAAAATTGTTTATACACATTTAAAGTCTATCAAAAAAAAATTTAAAATCCCGTTTTCCTTGGGATAACCATACAACCTACATTAATTTACAATGTTGGCTGATTTTCTGTTGTTTTTCAAATAATTTTCTTTACAGTTTTCCATATTCAGTGCACAGTACAGACATAGTTTGGCCCAGAAATAATGAAGTTATACATTTCTTACGTTAATCACAGTGAGTTTTCTCAACTTTCTGGGAGGGAGAGTGTCAATGGCAGTTACATGATCGTTACCCATTGTTTTACTACATACACCTGTATATATATTACCAGTTTGTGATATTCAGTGTTTGATAGTTTTAGCATGATTGTATTATAGTGCTCTTGGCTTTTAGTGTTTGATACATGTACTAGTGCTCTATGCTTTTAGTGCCAAAACATTTTCATGTACAGAATAGTTATCATTTATTAACCAATTAGTGCTTCAAGCAGTGTGAATGTCATTTAATGTAAATCATATACATGTACGTTATAATTATCATATGTTAACCAAGTAGTGCTTCAAGCTTTTAGTGTGAAAACCATTTTCATATACATGAGATTATAATTATTATTTGTTTTTATTGTTTGAATTTCATATATTTAAACTTTTAATGTGAATGCTATTTAATTGTTAATCATTTTCATATACATACACAGTATGCTTATCACTTACTAATAAATTTCATATATTAATGATTTATGTTTTTAATGTTAAAGATTTGAAGAATGGTGAAGGAGCATTAATGGTCACCCCTGTCCGTCCATCCGTCCGTCTGTTCGTTCATTTATGAGTCTGGCAATTGGTTTTTGATCAGTAGCTTCTGATATTTTGTGTACATGTATAATTATGAAATACAGGTCAAGTTCAATACATGTATTTATTAAAAATTCGTTAAAATATTGATATCCTATTTATTGTTTGGGCATTCGTGTCAACAGATTTATTTCTTGTCATATTATAATCATCACTTGTTAACAAATTTCATATCACATGAACCTAATTTCATTGTTACAAATGATTTGCTTCAAGAACAGATATTAAAATGAACCATTGATTTTTATAAACGACAATAACCGTCTTGCTTCAGTCCAAGGTTTACGTTATTTATGCACACAACTTTGAGCATGCATAGCAAGGTGAAGTTTTTGGTTTGCACATTATTCAGTTAATCTTGTTGAGGGTGCTTGCTTCAGTCCAAGATTTACGTTATTTATGCACACAACTGTGAGCATGCATAGCAAGGTGAAGTTTTTTGTTTGCACATTATTCAGTTAATCTTGTTGAGGCTGCTTGCTTCAGTCCAAGGCTTACATCTTTTATACACACAACTTGAAGTACAGTAATTGAGTCACTGAGGGTAAGAAAGTGACAATACGATACAAATTATTATTCGAAATGTAACAAGTTTATTCACCTATTGTTTTCCACAAATGAAATATAATTTTCTGTTTATTCAGAAATGGAATTCTTGAATAACACTGGAACAAACATTTGTTCACTTCAACTATGTTCACAAAAACACATAATTTAAAGGGAATAAATCAGGATTTTTTTTCACTATATCACGCCTATATGTACTCACCGACCCCGTATTGCCAAAAGGATATCTATTTAGACCT
Organism: Panopea generosa; assembly: GCA_029582155.1. Taxonomy (NCBI): domain Eukaryota; kingdom Metazoa; phylum Mollusca; class Bivalvia; order Adapedonta; family Hiatellidae; genus Panopea; species Panopea generosa. The sequence continues at coordinate 29,913,094 of CM055897.1, read as the reverse complement.
GCCAAAATAATATAGTGAATAGGGGACTTCCTAACTATTCACCTAAGTTAGACAAATGGATTTCCTGCTTAAAATTGCAACATATTTTATGACATATTAAATGATTCATGTGACTTCATATTGATTTCCATTTTGTTCCGTTATACAGGTTTATACATAGTAAAAAAACGTTTGATGACATGCGAAGGTCGTCAAGCAGTATTTAAGCACTGTCTGTTTTTTAAAATGGGGAGTTTATCACTCCAACTGAAATATTGATTGTGTCGTGTTTTTGTAAATTTGACATACCAAACCATTCAAATTTTATTTATTAATGAGAATTCATTTTAATAATAAATTTAATTTTTAAGCCATTTATAGCGTATTTTACTGATATATTCCCTTTAAAGCAAACACCCAAAGCAATAAATATCTAGTCAAATATTTTATTCACTTTAGTTAGTAATAGTTAAATAATTTTTCAGTCACATTACGATGGTGTCTACTCCAGATAGTATTCTATGTGCTGCCACACTGGAGTATCATACCAGACACAAGGTATATCATACACCACCCAGTCACATATACTGACGCCAGGCCAACCAGACTAAGAGCTATCCTCTAAATGTGAGCGCCAAGAAAGGTAGCTTCTAGTACCATTTTAAGGCTGGGGATCGAACCCACGACCTTCCACATGTGAGGCAGACACCCTAACGTTAGACTATCGCTACAGTATAAAATTATGCTAATTAATACTATTTCTGTCCTTTGATTAATATGCTTCAATGTTTTTTTTAAATGTTCCTTTTGTATGTTTCTCTATTTCAAGAAAATATGTTCTTCTAAAATTCAAAATTACTTTTAATTAACCTACGACCCTTGAACTTCCAAGTGAAATAATACAAGTGTAAACTTATATTGCACATCTTAAAGTAGATCTGTCTGTAATGTAGGCTCTAAAATGACAAGTAAAAAATCTGCAAGAAAGTTTTTAAGTTTGTGCTTTGTTGTAAATGAAAGGCGAGACATGCTGTTGAAAGTTGTGTAGAAATATCGCTTTCTATCCACGTCATACACTTTGTAAATTGTTTTTAATGTTTTTCTTCCATATCTTTCTATTATTAACTGTTTTTTTCTTTCTTCATTTGGCATTCCCTTTTCTTTCTTTATTTTTTTTTTTGCAGACTTTTAATGATATAAAGAAATACATCCATTTTGTAAAGTTTAACTAAATAACTCATTTATTTAGTTAAACTTTACAAAATGGATATGACATAGTCCATAAAAGACTACAATTTTCCTGAAAAAGGCGAAGTCGAAAATTTGTGAAAAAAAGAGATTATTATACACATTGATATCATATTTTAAATTCTAAAATTTTGTTACAAAACAAAGCATGTACTGTTATCTGTTAACAGTACAATTCGAGTCCCTCTCGCTCCAAACACTTTATGTGAGAAAGTTTTAAGTTACTTGCCGAAGGACAGTGGTTCTATTCAGTCTGAGGTCTTCCTCTGCCAGTAAAACTGGATATGTCATATATAACCTGAAATGTGTTGAAAATAGTGTTAAACCCCATTCCAAAAAAAAAATAAATGAATAAATAAAACTGTTAACAGTATAAGAATGGCAAACACTCATTGCTTCTTGCCATTTTACTTCATTTGTACATGTACATTGTTATTGCTTGTATTAATCTTCAGAATTTCATTTGTAATAAATAAACAACTAAAACAACTGTTGGTTTGCATATTTTCTTTATTGACCTGTCAAAACTGACCTTCCAGTAAATATTTTAAATAAATAATTGACCTCACTATGAACAAGCACATATTCACAATATATGGACGGAAACTTGTCGTAAATAAATATATATATATATATATATTTAGCCAAAGGCAATACATTAAATACCAAAATATCACCTAAAATGTTAAAACTGTAAAATAGCAACAGTACAGCTGAAAATTTTGTAAAAAATTCCCTGCAACAAAATATGAACAGCATAGTTTTGTCATCCAAGTTTACAAATACATGTATGACTAAAGTCTAAACCCTCAAATTCAACACTCGTTCTTCTTAGTGTATCGGACGAGGAATGTAAAATTCTTGTTTATAACCAAGTCATTATAGATTTATATTTGGTACAAAAATGAAATGAGCTGAAAACCTTTGGCTAAGGTATACATACCCGACAAAGGATCAGATGTTGGAGAGATGAGACTCCGAACAATTGTAAACGATAAGATAAACAACTTTATTTACAGAGGGCAACAAATTTAGTTGAAAACTTATCCATGCAGCCCTCCACTGTACTGTAGCGTGTGAAACCTCACTTTTAACAGTCTGTCAGTCTTGTCACAATGGCATTTGCTCAAAACAAACTCCCATTAAATAAACATTGTATGATTATGAGAATCTTTCATGAGTATTAGGTCATGGTAAAGAGGTTCCAACCAGAGTTTAACATTTCTTATCGGAACTAAGGTTCACTGCCCATGAACCTATCAAAACAGTTTTACAATTTTAGTTGCTTAAAAACGTAGATATTTCTTAAATGATGTTTCAGATTGTAATACATAAAGGTTAATATATCAACATCGTTATATGCTCACATGTGTTAAGTATGATTTGAAGCTTGGACACGATTAATTTCAACAATACTGTGTGTCGCTTTACATGATTTAAAATCAAATGAAACATAATGCTGTCAATTCAATAGTTTTTTCTTTTGCTACTTCTTTATTGAGGCTGGAACTTCATTATCCCACTCACATGTTCTTGGTTAACTATTTCTTGCATATCATTAAAGATTTTATACATTTTTGCTAAACAAATACTTTGATTTAGCATCTAAGAATAGTGCGATGCTGACCTAGTGTGTGCATTTTATGAGCATATGAATTTTTATATTGAACCTCTGCTAAGGTGAGATAAAAACATTCTTGTATCAGTAAAACGACAGATATCCTTATCTAATATGCGAGAAAAATACAGTTGTATACCTGGGATGTTGGGATCAAATACAGGTTAATCTCTTTAATCAATTCCCAGAAATTGTAGTAATTTCTGCTTCAATTCACACAAAATGTTGAACAATTTCTACTTGTCTATGAATATTCATGTACAAGCATTATCTAAAGTATCAAATAGTCAGTATCACTGACAGTAACTGTCAATAAACCATATCTACATACAAGAAGTATCTATCCTTTGTCTTCACTGATATATACATTTCATTTAAATGAACATTGTCGTAGTTGGTTTATATAAATACACCACAGTTTATCATTATCACAGATCTATACAGTTATTTTTTTCTGTACTATACATAATATATACCACTATATACATTTTTTTCCTCAACTTAGTCTCTTACTTAACATTAGTCATTTATTCCTAGTCACATTTTCTCCACCAGTCATTTATTCTTCTATCTAGTCACTTTTTTCCTGAACTGGTCACATTTTCCTCAAACTAGTCACTTTTTTCTAATACTAGTTACCTTTTCATCGCAATGGTCATTTATAAACATACACCCTAAATGCATGTTATGTTTAATTTCTTCATTACTGGTACAATGTATATTTGTGTGAGATGTCATCCTCAACTACAACTTTGCCCTCAATCCTATGGATATAAACATTTATAAATCTGCTCACTCCTTCAATGTTCTGTGTGGTTTGACTATGTTTAGGTAATTTCAAATAACCAAAAATGCCGAGAACTTCCTTAACCCTCAACTGTCACCTGAAACACAAAAAATGGTTTATTCAACACAATACCAGTTAAAGTGACACATGGCAATCTTGGTAAATTTTCATCATTCTCTATTTCTGAAATTTATATATTTACATGATTCAAATATTGATTTAAAATACCCAGTAAGTGTGTCGACCTTAAATTGTGTTTATAGTTTGGGCATAACTCCTGTATGTCATCATGTCGCATAATCGTGGTCCTATATGGCAAGTAAGTGGGATGGTAGTCTGATAGATAGAGTGTTGGCCGCTCACGCCAGAGGTTGCAGGTTCGACCCCCAGCTTTACCCGATGCCTCTCATAAAACTCAGTACTGGTTCTACCCAGGAAGTGGACTCGAGAACGGTTCATATAAGCTCTGAGATTTCATTGCAATCGAGCTAAAATAAATAAGTATAAACTAAACTAAACAGTGTGAAAATAGTTTATTTCTATCACTTTTTATCTATTTATTAGATGCAATCACTAAAAAATGTCAATTTGTGTTTTTTAAGATTTTGTTTTCTTATCTTCAAAACTAGCACGACTTTACAGCCCACAGGTGTATAAATTATTTTGATGGATGAACACGAGTTAAAAATGATTTAAACATTGTTGATTATCACTTTAATATCGGTATCCATAAGTACACAAATGATAAAAACAAGAGTTGTCAAAAGGCAACAAAGCTCGCCTATGGGATAAACTCACCACCCATGCAAAGATTGAGATTGAAGGCAAACACCAAAACTTAAATGCAACTACACGCAAAAGTTTAACCTGGGTGTCTACAGACATTGCTGACGCTGATGACGCCGGTGTCAGGGCAATAGCTCTCCTGGACATTGTCCCGGCAAGCTAAAAATGGTAATCTAAACAGCATATAAAATAAAATACAAAATGCATGAATTGAGTTATTTCATTGGTAATAAAAATATATACCGAAAAAATTATCCCAACAGCAGTGAATGGGAACCAGGCCTGTATTTCTCCATTCATTATTCATCAACAACATTAAATAATATCTAATAAAATGCTCCCTTGGAAGAGCAGAATGGGAACCAGGCCTGTATTTCTCCATTCATTATTCATCAACAACATTAAATAATATCTGATAAAAGGCTCCCTTGGAAGAGCAGAATGGGAACCAGGCCTGTATTTCTCCATTCATTATTCATCAACAACATTAAATAATATCTAATAAAAGGCTCCCTTGGAAGAGCAGAATGCAACCAAGAAAAGCAGGGCGGTAGTCTAATGGATAGAGTGTTGGCCGCTCACGCCAGAGGGTGCGAGTTCAATCCCAAGCTCGACCCGATGCCTATTATAAAACAACACTCAGTACTGGTTCTACCCAGGAGGCGGACTCGAGAACGATTCATATAAGCTCTGAGCTTTCATCGCAATCAAGCTAAAACAAATTGGTATAAACTAACCAAGAAAAGAAAATAGCAAAACCAGTTTTATCAAGCGTGTTTATGTGGGGTGTTGGGTAATGAATATGCAGCACCTCTTGCGCCCACTAGCACAGACTTAAGCAGTATATTATTTTCTAGTTACCCTGAATGAGCTCCCTGGTTGTGAAGAACCAGAAATTATTAGAACATCGAGTCCACTTTATACATCTGCCACACAGAATGTCGTGAAAGTCCATATTATCTGATAAAATAATTTATTACACCACTTTCAAACAACATTCTAAGTCATAGATTTCAGTTTTTATATAGTAGAACTTCATTTCCTTGAAGATGAATGGCCGGAACACCACATATATCTCAAACTACTTATCTGGTCATGGCAGAATTCCCATTTCCATGTAAACACGTCATGTATGGTATGATGTTGAACAATACTTGGCTCAAACAACCCTTAACACAAACTATTTTGTCGGGTTCCATTGGGTTCGAGCCACCGAAGTTCTACTGTATACACAAAATGAGACCTGCCATTCGCAGCATTTGTAGGGATAAACTCGGGTTCCTGTGATAGCCCATATATTTATCAAGACTACACCAAACTGCAAATAATTTATTATCTTTTCCCTTAATGTATTGTGATAAACATACTACTTTGAACTGTCAAGGAAAACAATCTGATAATATTAACAAATGTTTACTGTTACTGAATATAGCTCTGTATCTAAAACATAACATATGCTCGGCTCACAACGGACTTACATCTGTAGGATGTTGGGATAGACAGTATGGTCCAGTCACATTGAATGACAACTCCTTCATGTCCACTGGTTTATGTGACATATCGCTGGACAATAAAAGTGCCAGGATGCCACGCTTAGCCAACTTCTGATGACGAAACCTGTCTATCTCTTCCTGTCTAGCCTAGAAATGCACAGAGAAAATCATCATTAACAAGTTCTAGTTAGAAACCATGGTAATCAAATTTCAAGTTGTACAAGATGTACTACTGAGTTTTTACCTTGTTTTAAAGCAGATGAAAACTGGAAAAAATAAATCACTGTACCATCAAATAAGGTTATAGGATGACAACAGGAAGGAAGGTTCTAGACCCATTCTCCAGGACGAAAATGAAACAATTTTGAAATCTTGAAACATTTAGAAGGGTTAGTTTGCACATTGTTTCTTCAGACACACAATTATTAACAATCCTGAAACATGCCTCATCGCAAGAATATTCTGGTTTATAAGTCAAAGGTGGCCAAGCTGAGCATACTCCAGTCCAGCTGCTCCAGTCTATTTCTATACCAATTCTTAAGGCCAATAATTAATTGCTAGATTATCATCCCGCCCGCCCCCTAATTTTCATGCTGCCCCGACCCTTTTTATTTTCTTAAAAAAACAAAATAAAAATAAAATTAAAATAAAAAAACATCAAAAAATTCAAAAATAAAAATAAGCAAGAAATGTCACTGGTAAGTGTCGCATGCCCCCAAGTGATCTGTGAAAATTAACAATATATGTTTTAATAGGTAGCGATGTATCCATGAATATCAAGAGTAATGAACTGATGGTTTTTTTTTACATTAAAGCATGATCTTGACCTTTGTGTAACCTTGACCTTGACATCTGATGTAATGGTCTGGGTATTTCAACAGTTAAATGCAGGTGAAACATCATAATGACATGCTGATCACTTGTGTCAAGCTAGTTTGAAATCCCTAAATGTAAGACAAGGTTACAGATCAATTGTTGATCAATTGATAAATTGAGCCAAATGTTTTTGAAATCCATCCATGAATAATAAAGTTGAAGGACGGACTTGAAATTTCAAACAGATTCAAAGTGTTGTCATACATACTAAAAGTGAGACCTTGACCTGTGAGGTACAGGTCTAGGTTTGACTTATGACACGTCGTCATGTCATCTTGATAAATTGAGCGAAGTTAAAGACAAAGTCACAGACCAGACACGCAATATCAAACAAATTGAAAGTGTGACTTTGACCTTTGAGGAAAGGTTCTGGGTCTTATATGGGACATTTAATTATGTCATGTTGATCAATTGAGCCAAGAGTTTTTAAAGTTTATTCATAGGTTACAAAGTTACAGACCGGACAAGAAATCTCAAAATGACAAAGTGTTAAACAAAGTTCAATTGTGACCTTGACCTTTGAAATGGGAGTCTGGGTAGTAAGTGCAACACGTCATGTTAAGTTGATCATTTGTAACAAGTATTTATGAAATCCATCTATGCATGACAAAATTACTGGACGGACATGAAATCTCACAGACTCAAAATGTTGTCAAACAAACTCAAAGTGAAACCTTGACCTTTGAGGTACACATGTGGGTCTTACATGTGACACGTTGTCATGTCATGCTGATGAATTGAGCCAAGTGTTTTTGAAATTTATCCATAGGTGACAAAGTTACAGACCGGACATCAAATCTCAATCAGACTGAAAGTGTCATCAAACAAAGTTAAATTGTGACCTTGACCTTTGAAGTAGGAAAGTGGGAATATGGGTTAACTGGCGACAAATCCTCATGTTATGTTGCTCATTTGTAGCTAGTATTAACAAAATCCATCTATGCATGACAAAGTTAAAGGCCAGACATGAAATCTCACACCGACTAAAAGTGTTGTCAAACAAACTCAAAGTGTGTCCTTGACCTTTGAGGTACACATGTGGGTCTTACATGTGACATGTTGTAATGTCATGCTGATGAATTGAGCCAAGTGTTTTTGAAATTTATCCATAGGTGACAAAGTTTCAGACCGGACAGGAAATCTCAATCAGACAGAAAGTGTCATCAAACAAAATTGTGACCTTGACCTTTGAAGTGGGATTCTGGGTGAAATGCGCGACACATAGTCACGTTATGTTGATCATTTGTAACTAGTAATAACAAAATCTATCTATGCATGACAAAGTTACAGGCCAGACATGAAATCTCAAACAGACTGAAAGTGTTGTCAAACAAACTCAAAGTGTGACCTTGACCTTTGAGGTACGGTTATGGGTCTTACCCATGACACATCATCATGTAATGTTAATCATTTATAGCAAGTATCATTAAAATTCATCTATACATGACAAAGTTACAGGCCGGACACGAAATCTCACACTGACTCAAAGTGTTGTCGAACAAACTCAAATTGTGACCTTGACCTTAAAGGTATGGGTGTGGGTCTTACTCGCAACATGTCGTCATGTTATGTTGATCACTTGTAACAAGTATCAACAAAATCCATCTATGCATGACAAAGTTACAGGCCGGACACGAAATACAGGATGGAAGGAAGGACGGACGTACGCTGCGATTACCATATGCCACACCAAAAATTTGGGGGTGGTGATCATAAAAATAAACCCCGCCCTCCCTGTTTTTAAGAAAAATTGGGATGATAATCTAGCAATTAATTGATAATGGCCTAATCTGTTTTATTTCAGAATAACCTATGTATATTACATAAAGAAACGATTCCTTGGAGTTCTTTGTTAATATATATAAATATGGATTCACATTAATTGCAAATCAAGAGCAATGATGTAAAAAAACAACACGAGGGTCTTTAGTGGCAATATGTGATAGGTAGGCAAAAAAACACTCGAAATGTGCTGACGCAAATGCCGCCGCCATTAATCGTTAAACAATTATTTTTACCTAAAACGGGCATTTACCATTCTAAAATTTACCAATGTTGACAAATAATGAACTCGACCTTATCTCGATCATACAAGTACATACAAAATATTAATCAAATGCACAGACCACTTCTGAAGGAACCGATTGGAAACCAACAATTTTTACATGATAGATGTATGGACAGCCAAACAGAACAGGGGGCAAACAAAAACAAAATGTTAATAAATAAAAAGAAAACTCGGAGTATAGTCGTATGCATATCGCAAAAAAGGTCTTCAATATATATTACTTATTGTCAGGTAATGTCAATAAAACATAAAATGAAATGTAAAATACCACAAATTGTAAGGATTATATATACAGTTAAACCTGTGATAGTGGTCACCTCTATTAAGCAACCACTTGTCTTAAACAGCCATATTTTCTATTTACCATTTTTTTAAATTTTAGTTATAATCAACCTGTATTAAGCAGCCACCTGCCTTAAGGAGTCAGTTTTGCTCATTCCCTTAAGTGGTTGCTTAAAACAGGTTTGACTGTTGATGGTAACTGATCATGGGATGTCCATGTTTATAAATTAAGTAAATCATTATTCAATAAAATTCCGTTGTAAAATGTCGAAAATCAAGAAATGGCTATAGTATAATGCTGATATATATGCTTAGATTATGGAGACACTGTCTGGAGAAATTGGGTGACAATATCAGTAGAATTGAAAAAATCCAAAAGAGAGCAGCTAGATTCATCCCTGAAATGCCATATGATTCTCCATCTAAACCATTGTTTTAAGAGCTTAAATGGTTAAATACTGCAGAATGGATACATTTTTATAAAGCAATACAAGTTTTATAAATTTGTCAATAAGCTTGCTCCAGATTATCTTACATATTTTTTTCAAGAGTTTAAATCATCTAAAAGATTAAGAGCTTATGCAAATGGATATACAGTTGTTCCTCAATATAGATTAACCCTTTACTTCATATAGACGCCTTTGGACACCTCTAATATAGACGCCTTTTGACACCTAATATAGAATGCTTTTTAATTATTGGGTGAATTATGTTTATATTAACTGACAGGGTGGAAAACAGTGCAGGAAGTGTTCAGATTGCTCGTTATGAGCAATCTGAACAGTTCCTGCACTTTTTTCAAAGGCCTTCAGTGATTGGTGCGGGAAAACCCTTACCTATGGGGTAAAGGATTAAACCAATACAAACAAAGTCTTCACTATTCTGGCAATCTCATATGGAACTCCATAACCACAAGTGTACGACAAGCAAAGAATATCAAAGAATTCAGAAAGAAATATCACACTCTTAAGTTGTTCGGACTGATACAACGGTACTTTAAACTTCTCAACATGCTATAAACCATATATCTATACTATATAATTGTCATGGCATTGTATATTCATGAATGCATTGACTCTAATTCATTGTTAGATTGTATGTTTATCTAGTACATGTATTTGAATATATTTGTTATAACTATGATTTGCTTTGTTGATGGCCTCAAGGGAGAGTTATTGCAATTGGTTAAGGCCATAATAAATTAATTGCTAGATTATCATCCCTGCCTGTCCCCTAATTTTCATGCCGCCCGGCCCATTTTATTTTCATAACAATAAATTGATTGATTGATTGATTGATTGCATATTTAGCGTCATTTTTATGCCATCAAGGGCTAACAGACGATCAGTTAACCTAAAGACGAATGATAATGAAACACAATGTCGTATATCAATCATCACGGAGACTGTTGCCTGGCGGGGGATTCGAACTCACGACCCCTGGACTGATAGTCAGATGCGTAACCGACTGAGCTTATCGGCCCGGCATAACAATAAGAAAAATAATAAAAAAAATAATAATAAAAATAAATAAAATCCTTCCACCCTCCCCGTTTTTAAGAAAATTTGGATGATAATCTAGCAATTAATTTATAATGGACTAAGTTAGCATTTCTAGATAAATAATTTATTATTATTACAAACAGATGGAACATTATTACCCTTTCATCATTATTAAAATGGTGGGGACATAAAATATAAACTGTGGGCAATTCTGATATCTGCGGATATTTGGAACATCGAACATGTCAGAAGTACTCATACCCTTTCATTGTCTATATCTCCACTCCTGTATGGAGGCAGCGTTGCTGAGTTGACTATCGGATACACGGACTCCATCATCACTTTCTTAAATGTATCCTTCATGTACTCTTCATCTCTCTGTAATAATAAAGTGTACAACCGTATTTGCCAGAATACAACATGCTTCTTAATTATAACATGTAACCTAATTTTTCAAACCAAAACCGTTACAGAAAAAATATCATGTAACACACCCACACATCTTTTCAACGTTACAGTAACGGTTGTATTTGAACAAAATTTGCTCACTCCTTTTTGAACATGCTGTAAAGTCACATGATTCTGACTGAACATCTATAACAGTTAATTACCTTGCAGAACCACCAATCAGTAAATAAAAAGAGTACCGAAAAAAAATGTGTCAACAAATCATTCCATTATGCCAGAGAAACTGCAGAATCAAGCACTTCAGTTTTCGGAAAATTATCTTTTCTTTAATTGTTGTTTGCAAGTGTGAATCAATATGTATAGGTTCCAGTTGTCATTCACAAAACAGTTGTCATTCACATAACTATTAAGGTTTTGTGTGAATCAATATGTATAGGTTCCAGTTATCATTCACATAACAGTTGCCATTCACATAACTATTAAGGTATTGTGTGAATCAATTTGTAAAGGTTCCAGTTGTCATTCACATAACAGTTGTCATTCACATAACTATTAAGGTATTATGTGAATCAATTTGTATAGGTTCAAGTTGTCATTCACAAAACAGTTGTCATTCACATAACTATTAAGGTATTGTGTGAATCAATTTGTAAAGGTTCCAGTTGTCATTCACATAACAGTTGTCATTCACATAACTATTAAGGTATTATGTGAATCAATTTGTAAAGGTTCCAGTTGTCATTCACATAACAGTTGTCATTCACATAACTATTAAGGTATTATGTGAATCAATTTGTATAGGTTCCAGTTGTCATTCACATAACAGTTGTCATTCACATAACTATTAAGGTATTATGTGAATCAATTTGTATAGGTTCCAGTTGTCATTCACAAAACAGTTGTCATTCACATAACTATTAAGGTATTATGTGAATCAATTTGTATAGGTTCCAGTTGTCATTCACATAACTATTAAGGTATTATGTGAATCAATTTGTATAGGTTCCAGTTGTCATTCACATAACAGTTGTCATTCACATAACTATTAAGGTATTATGTGAATCAATTTGTATAGGTTCAAGTTGTCATTCACAAAACTGTTAAGGTATTATGTGAATCAATATGTGAATCAATTTGTATAGATTCCAGTTGTCTTTCACATAAATGTTAAGGAGTTATGCAAATCAATTGGTATAGGTTCTAGTTGTCTGCCGTCATTCGTGTTGCTATTAAGATAGTATGTGAATCAATTTGTATAGGTTCCAGTTGTCATTCACATAACTGTTGAGGTATTATGTGAATCAATTTGTTTAGGTTCCAGTTGTCATTCACATAACTGTTGAGGTATTATGTGAATCAATTTGTTTAGGTTCAAGTTGTCATTCACGTAACTGTTAAGGTTTTATTTGTCTGACTGAGTCATTAATGTGATGCTCATTGAGAAACAATAAAGGAATATAAAATTTAAACATTACAATTGGAAAAAAAGTTGATTCTACTCACCATGTCATGTCAAGGGTGTGTTACATGTCAGAACATATTTAATGAAAACATGTGCAACAAAAGCTGACAAAGAATGCAATTTGACTTTTCTGTGAATTCAATATATTTGTACTATTCAAAGTTTTAATTATATTTGATCAAATTATACTTTGTACTTAACTGTATTTTTTAAATTTGAAATGTAATTTTGTGTTGATAATAATTATTTAACAAAATAAATGAAAACAAAACAAAACAATTTCATGCAATGGGATACTTATACGTGTATTAAACTAGTACATTGTATTTTAGAACAAAACTGAGTGAACATAATCATATTTAAAGGTAGTATATCAGAAAATAACTCTAAATATGTCTTAGAGTAAAATTATTTTCAAAATTATCATAAATAGATTACATCTGAATGTTTTGGTTTTTTAGTTTAAACTTATTTATTTTACTTCGATTGTGAAACAAGTTATTACAACTTAAACAAATCATACTCGAAGTCTTCCTGGACAGAACCAGTACTAAGCATATGTGGAAAAGGTGTCTTGCTCAAGGACACCACACATAGATGTGGCAGAGGATCGAACCCACAACCTTCCGATCGTGGGTTCGATGGTCTACCACTAGACCACGCGCTCAACACAATGGTTTGGTAAATCAAGTCAATCTAAACGTGACAAAAAGTATACTTTAATCAAAGTGCTTAACTTGAAATGAAATCCTTATTCTAAAAATTAACAGCAATTAAATAATGCTTAATGACCTTCACATCGTCTTAAGGACTCTTTCTAAGATAAAACAAATTATACAATAATTATGTAATCCAGTAGGGTGGATAAAATCAAAATCAAATTTAATATGACTCATTTGATAAGAAACAAACTATGCAATTTTAAGTGAGAAATCTATTTTTGTCTAATCTGGGTGTGTAGGCCAAGTTAGGATATCCCTTTTTAATATATCATTTTATTATGGTTAAATTGATAACCTTATGGCAATACAGGTTCAGTAAGTATACTATAGGCATATACTGGGAAAAAATATCTACAGCCAATTTCAAAATTTTGAAAAAATCCTGATATACTTCCTTCAAGGTGTGATTCTGTTAGCCTTAACGCACTGCCATTCGTTAAGTACAATACATCTTAATTAGCACAAGCAATACATTTTTTTATGCAAATAGTGCACTGTGATTGTTGGATTTTTTTTTTTTTTAAAAATGACAGCACAAATTCTTAAAATCTGAAAAAATATCAACATCTTCTCTACATATTTTAAGATGTTGAGAATATGTACAACATAATCTGGAGTGTTTTGTATTTTTATCTATTTTTGGTAACTTTACACTTAAAGAGACATACAGCAATTTTAATCAGTTTTCTCATCACACCGAATCTGAAAAGTAGATATTCACATGATGTTACTATGAAATTAAGGGCAACTTGATACGTAAAACTATGCAACCTTAATTTTTGTCCTATTTTGAGAAGGTAAAGTGGTTGGAAAGCATCCGATTTCGTCCATTATTGTCATCTATCACATATTTTGTAAAAAAAACCAACATTTTTACTTCAACAGTTTATCAAGATCTATGGAGAACAGTCTTGTCATCATTAATATATTGTATATGATTAATATAAGGATTTTTTGTTCTTTTGATAATACTCTACATGTTATTAATGATAAATAATATTACATGTACGTTTATTGTTTAAGATGCATACCCAATAACTTTCTGTTCAGTAAATGATGGAAAGTTTATTGAATCACAAAAAAAAAAGGTCACATTTGATGATTTATCTTATTTATGAGAAATTCGTCAATACACAGGTCATCATTTTCCATTTCATTCATCAGTGTTTTAGCATAACCCGATACTACCCAATGAGTGACTTTATTGCGGAACACGATTTTAGTATTTGGTCAACAAAATTAAACACTTTTTACATTACAGAGACAAAAAAATATAATTTGTTAAGCAGAATATCGATAATATATTTGAAATAAATGTGCAGTTTTTTTATTGCTAAGATTGAAAATAAATATCAGCAATATAGGCGAGGCCTCTTTAAATTTTGCAATTCTGAACAAGATATACTGTTGAAGCCAGGTGAAGAGATTGCATTATCAAACTGTCATTTTATATATAATACAAGCTGAAGTTCATACATGTATTTGAAACACGTCTAAAAGTTGTTATTAAACATGTGTTTATTGTTATTGAACATGTGTTTATTGTCATTGAACATGTGTTTGTTGTCATTGAACATGTGTAATTTGTCATTGAACATGTGTTTATTGTTATTGAACGTGTGTTTATTGTCATTGAACATATGTATATTGTTATTGAACATGTGTTTATTGGAATTGAACATATGTTTATTGTTATTGAACATATGTTTATTGTAAATGAACGTGTGTTTATCTTGAAACACAATGGTCATAGCAATATGTTGGTAAGTGTGTTTTTAGATAACATTGTAAACTTCAGTATAGATATATTATGTAGCCTTTTCATGTTACGCATGTAATGGCTTAACAGTTGTAGGATCAGCAGGATGTTAGACTGATGTCATCACATGGGCACTGCCATGCTACGGACATGTGGAAACCACACAATCTTTATTTGGCAACATATCAGTGTTCGCAGCATTGAGATTGTCATAGGGTATGGAGCAGACTTGCCTACCGGATTTTGCAAGAGAACATGAATTTCAAACTAGTGACGGAAGATGATAATTTGGCCGAGTTTCTATGTGAAGAGAGGTGTGTATATTTGTACAGTAGAGTCAGTAATTAAAAATACACATACAGAATTGCATCATCAAAGATGAGATATATGGTATCCTGTTTACTGAAGTTGAGATATATAGTATTGTGTGTTATCAAAGTTGAGATATAATGTATTGTGTTGATTTAAGTCAAGATATATAATATTGTGATATCAAAGCTGAGATATAATGTATTGTGTTGAGTGAAGTTGAGATATGTGGTATTGTGTTGACTGAAGTTGAAATATACAGCATTTTGTTGACTGAAGTTGAGATATAGTGTATTGTTGTGTTATCAAAGTTGAGATATAAAGTACTGTGTTGACTGAATTATTGTGTTATCAAAGTTGAGATATAGTGTATTGTTCTGTGTTGACTGAAGTATTGTGTTATCAAAGTTGAGATATAATGTATTGTACTGTGTTGACTGAAGTGTTGTGTTATCAAAGTTGAGATATAATGTATTGTGTTGACTGAAGTGTTATGTTATCAAAGTTGAGATATCATGTATTGTACTGTGTTGACTGAAGTGTTGTGTTATCAAAGTTGAGATATAATGTACTGTGTTGACTGAAGTTGTGATATATAGTATTGAGTTGACTGAAGTGTTATGTTATCAAAGTCAAGATATAATGTATTATACTGTGTTGACTGAAGTATTGTGTTATCAAAGTTGAGATATAACGTATTGTGTGTTATCAACTTGAGATATAATGTATTGTGCTGACTAAAGTTGATATATATATAGTATTGTGTTGACTTAAGTTGAGATATATAGTATTGTGTTATCAAAGTTGAGATATAATGTATTATACTGTGTTGACTGAAGTATTGTGTTATCAAAGTTGAGAAATATTGTATTGTACTGTGTTGACTGAATTATTGTGTTATCAAAGTTGAGATATAATGTATTTTACTGTGTTGACTGAAGTATTGTGTTATCAAAGTTGAGATATAATGTATTGTGTGTTATCAAAGTTGAGATATAAAGTATTGTGCTGACTAAAGTTGAGATATATATAGTATTGTGTTGACTTAAGTAGAGATATATAGTATTATGTTAACTAAAGTTGAGATGTATAGTAATATGTTATCAAAATTGAGATATAATGTATGAAGTTGAGATATATAGTATTGTGTTATCAAAGTTGAGATATAATGTATTGTGTTGATTTAAGTTGACCCACAAATAATATTGTGTTGGCTAAAGTTGAGATGCATAGTAATATGTTATCAAAATTGAGATATAATGTATGAAGTTGAGATATATAGTATTGTGTTATCAAAGTTGAGATATAATGTATTGTGATGTGTTGACTGAAGTATTGTGTTATTAAAGTTGAGATGTAATGTATTGTGTTGAATGAAATTGAGATATATATAGTATTGTGTTATCAAAGTTGAGATATGATGTATTGTGCTGTGTTGAACGAAGTTGAAATATATAGTATTGTGTTGACTAAAGTATTGTGTTGTCAAAGTTGAGATATACAATGTAATGTATTATGTTATCAAAGTTGATATATAATGTATTGTGTTAACTGA
Organism: Panopea generosa; assembly: GCA_029582155.1. Classification (NCBI taxonomy): domain Eukaryota; kingdom Metazoa; phylum Mollusca; class Bivalvia; order Adapedonta; family Hiatellidae; genus Panopea; species Panopea generosa. The sequence goes on along the minus strand of CM055897.1, from coordinate 29,896,240 downwards.
AGCTGAGATATAGAATGCCATGTTTGTTTCTGATAGTCTAAAAGTTATTAGGTAAGGTCGAGAAAGAAATTAAGCACAAAATCTTGGCGAGTGCTTTTTTTTTCAAGTTGAATCTTAATAAATTTTGTGTGTTGCTGACAACAGATAAAGGAAATGTTTATCTTATCCCCGATTTATTATGTAGAATAATACATAATGTTTTGATAAAAGAAGTATTGCATTAAAAGCAAGAAGCTTAAGATAGAGTATATTGCTGTTTTGGTTACCAAAGAGAAACATATAGTGATAGATAGTTACCTTATTAATCTGTTGGAAATAAAATGGCGTGCATTCACACATCAAGACATTAATATACATTTTAGTTTCAACAAACTCTTGGACAGTTTTAAGTTTCATTTGACATCAAGACTAACGTTATTTTGAGGGTAAGGAATGTTGCTTTATGCTGTTTTGAGGGTAAGGAATGTTACTTTATATTACTTTAAGGGTAAGGAATGTTGCTTTATACTACTTTAAGGGGTAAGGAATATTGTGATATACGACTTTGAAGGTGAGGAATGTTGCTTTATACTACTTTGAGGGGTAAGGAATGTTACTTTATATTACTTTAAGGGTAAGGAATGTTGCTTTATACTACTTTGAGGGGTAAGGAATATTGTGATATACTACTTTGAGGGTAAAGAATGTTGCATTATACTACTTTGAGGGTAAGGAATGTTACTTTATATTACTTTAAGGGTAAGGAATGTTACTTTATACTTCTTTGATGGGTAAGGAATATTGTGATATACGACTTTGAGGGTGAGGAATGTTGTTTTATACTACTTTGAGGGTAAGGAATGTTACTTTATATTACTTTAAGGGTAAGGAATGTTGCTTTATACTTCTTTGAGGGGTAAGGTATATTGTGATATACTACATTGAGGGTAAGGAATGTTGTTTTATACTACTTTGAGGGTAAGGAATGCTGCTTTATACTACTTGAAGGTAAATTATGTTGTATTATACTACTTTGAGGGTAGGGAATGTTCCTTTATACTACTTGAAGTAAGGGAATGTTGCTTTATACTACTTGAAGGTAGGGAATGTTGCATTATACTACTTTGAGGGTAAGGAATGTTGCAATATACTACTTTGAGGGTAAGGAATGTTGCTTCATGCTGTGTTGAGGGTAGGAACATCTAGTACAAAAAATACAATTTTTAGTTACAAATTGAAGATAAAAATAATACTTAACATACCTAATCTAAGTCACACAGATTTGACATGTAAAGATATAGTAAAGTTTATTCTGATCACCAAGCATAAATGATATGGTCATGTACCACAAGCCAATACATTTAAGATCATTTATATACACATACAATTATACTGGTATTATAAATCCACCCACAGCATACAATCCATTTTCCAGAATGCATTCTATAACATGGAGCATTCTATAACATGGGGCATTCCATAACACAGAGTATTCTATAACATGGATCATTCTATAAAACAGAGCATTCTATAACATGGAGCATTCTATAACACAGAGCATTCTATAACATGGAGCATTCTATAACATGGAGCATTCTTTAATATGGAGCATTCTATATCACAGAGCATTCTATAACATCGAACATTCTATAACATGGAATTGTTTATTAGATTTACTAATACAGCAACATTTAATTTTTTGTACGGTGAACAGAATAAACTTCAATAATGGAGGGGTCCATGTTCTCTCTATATCTGCTTGTACATACTCTGTACATACAAGTACCTTGATATCCATGTACCTATATGCACCTTGGTGCATGAATGTCTGTATCTACAGGTACCCAGGAGCATGAATGTATTAATGAATTGGTGTGCAATTCTTGCACATTACCCTGGTTTGTGTAGAGTAATGTTAAATGCATATAATATATTTATAAATATAAATGCTCCACAACTCAATTATCATTAAACAGAAAATCAGATTACACTGGCATCTCAATTTGAGTAACCCTAAAACACAGACCGGCTCTAGAATGTGTTTGCGAATTTTAGCAAATGTTTGCAGAAAAAAAACACATTGTTAACCTGACTTTTGTTTGTTAATACATTAAACAATTAACATTACTAAACATAACCCTGGCAAACAGAGTTCAAATGCAACATGGACCTATCCATATCCAGTAAACGGTCTAACATCCCATAACCAACATGTGCAACAGAAATGTGAAATAAAGTGTAAACAGCAAGCATTGTAAACAAAGACTTACCAGCTATAAAATCAAAAGAAGGACAAAACAAACATTATATTTAGTTATTAAAGTAGAACAACAACTGTGAAGGACAGTGGTTTAACATAGACTATGTGTTTCATTTAAGCACCATTTTCTCATGTTATTATCTGGCGTTTATTAATTTATATTATAATATTGGTCTATTTTATTAAAAAAGAAAGGTTAATAGTTTGATGTTGGAGAGCAACGTCATTTCCTACAATCCATAATCCCTGTAGTGAGGGATGATTACAGAAAGTATGTTAAGGATCTGGACAAGTTGCATATATATATATATAGTTTTAAACATTTATAGATGTGAGTCTATACTTTTGGGTTGAAAGTCGATTGTTGGGTCCAAAAGTCAAAGGTTAAAAATTAATCATTAGTACAGGGTGTAGACCCAAAAATAAAATGTAAAATGAATGTATCTTATATATGGGACCCAATATATTACCAAGTTTGAGGACCCACTTGCTATTTTTGGTGCACAAATTTGCCGTTTTGGGGGGAGAAATTCAACTCCGTTACTCTTGCCCTGGAACATACTGTTTTCACCCAATTTTACTGAAAAAAATCACCCTTGAATTCTTTTTTTAATTACTCTCGGGGAGAAATTTTCTGGTTAAGAAACTAACGAAACCGGCAACTTTAAGTCTAATGTCTTCCTTCTTTTCAACTTGTTATACATGTATCATAAGTTTTTCTGCATAACCATAAATAGGACACGAAGCAAAAACAACGCAAAAATTCCCCCCTTAGAGGGCCCTGGGTCCCATTTCCCCAAAGTAAAGGGAGAGCCCTGATATCACTAGTCCATACAGGTGGTGGTTTGAAGCGCACACCCTTAAATCTGTAAATATGGGGGGACAATACTGAAAGTTGGAGTAAAACTTACTTTTATTGTTTCATGTAAAGATACCAACACTTAATCATATGGGCAGGTCCATGGATTATCCTCCAGTTGTGTTCATAAATTTCAGAATAGATCTAAGACAGTAGTTTTTAAAAAAATTGGTCAAAAATGCTTTTTTTTAAACAAAATTTGGAATCCCTGAGGCTTGGGATGAAGCAGGGTGATCTGCACTCTACATACATCAATGATACTCGGAGCACCAAACCAGCAAGTCACTGGTACCAGTTTGAATATTTAGCATCATATTTATGCCATCAAGGGCTAACAGACAATCAGTTATCCAAACCACTTTTTCCTGAGATTTGGTAAGGTTAACCAGTAATCGATCACACCAATTTCCACAATTAACTGATGACTTTCCCACTTGAGGTGAGAATGTCAAATATCAATCAGCTGTATATTAAACTGACAGTCTTGCCTCTTTTTTTTGCAATACTTACAAAACAAACATGCAACATGGTGTACAATACAAGAAATATCTAGTTTAAGACAATATACATGAGCAATATAATAATCTAAACAACCATGCCTAGCATCATGTTTTCACCAAAGCAATGAAATAAATGGGCATATACATCTACTTTACAAAGCGTTAAAATCTACTTATTATTGTTAATTACCCTCCTAGAATAACTTGAAAACATGTGATTCTGAAACCATGGGTTATACATGATAAAGAAGCAATTTAAACAGAAGGAACTAAAGATTTTAATAAAGATTTTAAAAAAAAAAATGAAACAAGTAAACTAAAGGGAAAATCTTCAGAAACCTTTATGTCATTTCAGGTAGAAAAATGTTATTTGCCAATATAAAGTGCAGAAATCCCACTTTCCCATAACAGAGGTCAAATAACAGAAGAATCGGATAATTTAAATCAATTTCCTGATAATTTTTTATGTATTTGTTTTGTCTTGAGCAAAGGTTTAAGAAATTACAAAAATAGCAATTAAAAAATTCATATAAAATTTTTTGATTTCCATGTGGTTTACACTTATTTATTTTACTTCAATTGTGAAAAAACTACTTACAATTTAGACTTATCTCGCTCGAAGTCTTCCTGGGTAGAACCAGTAAAAAGCATATACGGACAAAGTGTCTTGCTCAAGGACACCAAACACAGCTGTGACAGAGGTTCAAACACACGACCCCCGATCATTGGTTTGGTGCTCTACCACTAAACCAAGCGCTCCATACTAAATATGTTACCAATTAAACATGATATTTGCATATCACCATAAGTAAATCAGACAATTATAACATTTTATTGTCTGAATCAACAGAAAATTCCTCAACCCTCTATCACAGAACAAAAATCTCAAATTCATCACATGATCATAATTATTTCGATCATGAGTAACGTTATCATCAATAGATACGAAAAATTCACATGACATTATGAACATGAACTTCACACAGCTAAAACTAAGGTCGGAACAAGATCCTAAGCTATTAAAAGTAGTGGTGAACAAACATTCAATTTTAACAAGGACTTGTAGAGAGAAGGATAGGAAAATTTGCATCTCCTGACTAAATATTGATTAAGTAGCACAAAAAGGATGAATTATTTGGCAAACTTTTTTAAGTAATCATATATAAATTTTGTTAATAATTTAACAATATAAAACACAAATTGCTGGGAATTGTCTGGTTTTGTGGGAAATTTAGTTCCACTGCAAAGTAATACATTTCCTTTGTATTTTGAGATGAATGGAAATTGAGATAATTGAAAATGATATTTTGTGAGATATAATACTTTTCCTTCTCTATATAAGACTCCTAAAATCCAACACCTGAGAATTAGTAGATGAGCTTTTTTTTTTTTAAGTTTTAAGTTTTTTATACCTTAATACATGTATTTCTTTAATGTAGTCATAAATATAATAATTAAAATGTTATAATTATTATTTTTTCAATTTGTCCCGACTTTAGTTAAAAACCTCTACAATGCTGTTTCTTTGTTTTTTTCTTTTTATGAATTAATATCAGGTTGTAATATATGACACAATGTAACAAAGTTTAGGCACTACTAATCCAAATGTATTTATGTTAACTATACAAAAACAGAATGTATTAGTCAGCCTAAAACATGAACACCCCACAGACAGACCACAACCTAAGTGCCCTATTACATTCACTACTACAGTACAGGAGTTGTCTACTCACCATGTCCGCCCTGCGTATCCCTCTAACTGTCTCTGTCCATGTATCCTGTAATATGTCAAAATGGTGGATATAACAACATATTATGGTTTATAATATAATGTCCAGATTCCAATGTAGTCATGTGAGCACGGTCTGTCATACTTCTTGAGATTGTTACAATGGGGTTTAGGGTCATTTTCATTAACACATTACAGGCTATATGTGGCAACCAGTCTGTTGTTGGAGAAAGGCCCCAGATGTGTATAGACAATTCGATTTCAGCATTTCCATAATTATGTCCCCTAAGACTTGCATAAAAATTTTGTATTCAATAAAATCTTAAAACATTAAAATTGGGGGAAGACAGAGAGTATTAAAGTCATCCAATCTAACAAAACAAGTGTTTTTTTCACTATATACCCAGGTATACTCTTTCTCCGAGATTTGAACCTCGGAGTTTCAGACACCAAATTATGAGTTCCAAGGTTTTGAGAGAGAAAACACATGGACATTTGCACAAGGTAGGGAAAATTTCTGCAGAAATTGGTATAAAAACTGCGGAAATTTTTGCAAACCTTGGAGTATTCTGACATTCAGTGTTGTTGTTTTTTTTTATTATCCTCAGAAATTATCATACAAACATTGGGTATGCCCGGTTCTCCGAATGCCTTGTAAATGCTATGTGATTTTTTTTTGTAATCAAGGCAAAGAAAATAAAAATTATATTCATGAATACAAAAGAAAAGAAATTATATATATATAAATAATAAAACTGTAACATGACATACCCGGAGTAATCGCATCAGGTCATGCTGATCTGAGATCACTGGGAACGTTACCAAAGCTGGACTATGGATCAACTCTGTAAAGAACAACAAAACACTTTGTACAACCATATCAAACAAATCATAGATATGTATCATAGTTGGCTTTATTCATGAATTAAAAATACTAGAGCCAAAAGTGATCGGTTATTGTTTAGCAAAAAATACCCAACATCATAATTATAATCAAATCCCATCAGCACCTTCATTCTGCCCATGGATGCTTCAGAGGTAAAATGATTACTGTACTACAATTGTCTTTTTATACATAAAAATGTATATTCATATTTGAATGCTAAATAGCTCACTTTCTGGCCATATATACACAATGTTCTACGGACAACTATTTAGTCCAAAAATAATCTTGAGTGCAGTGTGTGCAAAGTTGAAATGAATATAAAATATGTTCTTGCTATATGTAAGTAGATTTGATCAAAAATTAAGTAAAAAGGGGACTATAACTCATGTAAAATTTTACTGACATCAACAAAAATGGAATCCATAACTCAGGTAAAATTTGACTGACATAAACAAATATGGAACTCTGGTATTGTTTGCATTGTAATGTATATTTGGGTACACTATAACAGATACACTTAGATATGTATCAAATTAATAAAAAAAATAGAAAAAAGAAAAACATATTCGTGTTTTGGTAAAAGTATAATTGACAGCTTTTGATGCATAACCCGGATGTAAAAAACGGTGTCTATGTAAAAACTCTCTAATAACAAAGTTTGCAAATGGCTTCTGGGTTTGGCACAAGTCAGTATTTATTGGATCACTCAGATTATTAAACTGTTATTAATTAATGCCGGCAGGAATCAATGAATTAAACTATCCTTTAAACCACCATAACGTCAGGTTTATAATAGTTTATTCTAAACAAGGCTAATTATCAAGCAGAAGATGAGCGCTGAACAAATCAAAATTGAGCGATGATACATTGTTTGGTTGTCCCTATCATTATTTGATCATTCACACAGATTTTAAAGTTTTCACACTGTATCGGGACTGCAGTGTATCCATTGAAGGCATAGACCCTTTCAAAAGTTCATTATCAGAAACCAATTTGAATGGACGGACACCTGGAAATACACATGCACAAATAAACTGATAGGTGCATCACTTAATGCTATTTCACCATTCTTTGGATGGCAGCAGCATAAAAACATATTAAACAGTTTGCCTATTATAGGTAGGTGTGGCTGATTTTCACCTCAATCACTGTTTGCCTATTATAGGTAGGTGTGGCTGATTTTCACCTCAATCCCCGTTTGCCTATTATTGGTAGGTGTGGCTGATTTTCAACTCAATCCCCGTTTGCCTATTATAGGTAGTTGCGGTTGACTTTCACCTCAATCACCGTTTGCCTGCTGATTTTCACCTCAATCACTGTTTGCCTATTATAGGTAGGTGTGGCTGATTTTCACCTCAATCACTGTTTGCCTATTATAGGTAAGTGTGGCTAATTTTCACCTCAATCACCGTTTGCCTATTATAGGTAGGTGTGGCTGATTTTCACCTCAATCCCCGTTTGCCTATTATAGGTAGGTGTGGCTGATTTTCACCTCAATCACCGTTTGCCTATTATAGGAAGGTGTGGCTGATTTTCACCTCAATCACCGTTTGCCTATTATAGGTACGTGCGACTGACTTTCACCTCAATCACCGTTTGCCTATTATAGGTAGGTGCTACTGACTTTCACCTCAATCACCGTTTGCCTATTATAGGTAGGTTTGGCATTTTCACCTCAATCACCGTTTGCCTATTATAGGTAGGTGTGGCTGACTTTCATCTCAATCACCATTTGCCTATTATAGGTAGGTGCAGCTGACTTTCACCTCAATCACCGTTTGCCTATTATAGGTAGGTGCGACTGACTTTCACCTCAATCACCGTTTGCCTATTATAGGTACACTGTAGGTGTGACTGTTTTTCACCTCAATCACAGTTTGCCTATTATAGGTAGGTGTGACTGACTTTCACCTCAATCACCGTTTGCCTATTATAGGTAGGTGCGGCTGACTTTCACCTCAATCACCGTTTGCCTATTATAGGTAGGTGTGACTGATTTTCACCTCAATCACAGTTTGCCTATTATAGGTAGGTGTGACTGATTTTCACCTCAATCACCGTTTGCCTATTATAGGTAGGTGTGGCTGATTTTCACCTCAATCACCGTTTGCCTGTTATAGGTAAGTGTGGCTATACAAATAGGTGTTCCGAAAACAATACCTCAACCTGAAAGGAAATATCCTATCAAAAAAAAACAGGATATTCAATAATATTGAATATTATACATTTTTCTATTTCTGTATTAGGCAAAAACATAAAAACTGTCCCGCATTTAATAAATAAATACATAATAAAGGTAAACCTGAAAAAAATAAAAATTGCCGTCATAAACATCAACCACTTGGTTATCATGAATACTGTCAATATGTGTTTGTGGTACCTGTAGATTCTAGATCAAGTCTGTCACGTAATAATGTATCTGCCAATATCTGCCTGTAGAAACTGTACATCTGTAGTAAGGATGTGTTACCAATCAATGTGTCTGGCAGTGTGCTGAAACAAAACACAAACTTATACATTCACATACAATAATGTCTTCAGTTTCCATTTCCATCAATGGTAATTTTTAGCTTCCCATGAATGCATACCCATTCATGATCAATATTACCTTCCCATGAATGGATATCCATGAGTGGTCACTTTTAGCTTCCCATAAATGCATACCCATTAATGATCAGTTTTAACTTCCCATAAATGGTCATTATCAAGTTCCCATGAGGGGTCAATATTAACTTCCCATGAATGGTCAATATTAACTTCCTATGAATGCATATCCATAAATGGTCCGTATTAACTTCCCGTGAATAGTCAATATTAACTTCCAATGAATGCATATCCATGAATGGTCAATATTAACTTCCCATGAATGCATGTCCATGAATGGTCAATATCAACTTCCCATGGATGTATATCTATGAATGGCCAATATTAACTTCCCATGAATGCATATCCATTAATGGTCAATATTAACTTCCCATGAATGCATATCCATTAATGGTCAATATTAACTTCCCATGAATAGTCAATATTAACTTCCCATGAATGTATATCCATGAATGGTCAATATCAACTTTCCATGAATAGTCATTATAAACTTCCCATGAATGGTCAATATTAACTTCCCATGAATGCATATCCATGAATGGTCAATATTACCTTCCCATGAATGCATATCAATGAATGGTCAATATTAACTTCCCATGAATGCATACCCATGAATGGTCAATATTACCTTCCCATGAATGCATTCCTGTGAATGGTCAATATAAACTTCCCATGAATGGTTAATATTAACTTCCCATGAATGGTTAATATTAACTTCCCATGAATGCATATCCATTAATGGTCAATATTAACTTCCCATGAATAGTCAATATTAACTTTCCATGAATGCATATCCATGAATGGTCAATATCAACTTCCCATAAACGCATACCAATGAATGGTCATTTTCAGCATCCCATGAATGCATACCTTAAATAATTGGAGATCCTTGTTCATCAATAAAACTGGCGCCCGAGTTAAAGTGAGTTACAAAGAAATTGCCACATGATTTAGTCATTTTAAACCATCACTTACTCTAGTAATTCCTTTTGTTCCTTCTTTGGTATGGAAACTTTAACAGTGATTCTGGGTTGTTTGTTGCCGGAGATCAGGGACATAAATGCATTAGAATTGGCTGAAACAAGCAAAAAAATAAAACTATGTTACATTTTCACTTTTTTGAATAATTTTATATGATTAACGTGTTGAAAATTTTTTTTTTTTTCTTACAGACTTTTTTCAAGACTTTACCAAAATTAATATTACAGTAAAGTGACTGCATTTGTTATCTGTGAGTATTTTAATTTATCAGAGTAATTGCATTCATTTATATGAAAAATGGGAAAAAGTTACTTACAAGAGCTGTCGGAGGGACAGCAAGCTCGACTATCCGAATATTTGTCACAAAAGTACAAATTTGATTGAGAATGATGACAAATCCAAGCAAATAAGAGTTATTTATCTTACAAAATTTAGTAGATCTTATAACTGCAATACCTTGTATGAAGTTTCAATCAAATACATGCAGTGACTGTAGAGTTATAAGTCAAACAAAGACAATAATTTGCAAAAAAATCTGGAGTTATCCCACTTGTTTAATTTAGTTGATTTCATGACTGCAAAGTCATATGTAAAGTTTCAATCAAATACATTGAGTGGTTGGTGTGATATGGACTTGACAGTACTTGCACGCAAAACTTTAACCAAAAATTCTAAGTCAAAGAAGGCCAATCATTGGCATTATATCCATGCAAGAGTTATCTAACTTAGTTATTGTAGTAGGGTTGATGACTGGGAAGGCTTGTGTAAAGTTTCAATCAAATACATTGAGTGGTTGGTGAAATATGGAGGTGATGTTACTTGCAAACAAAATTTTAACCAGAATTTCTAAGGCAAACAAGGGCAATAACTTACATTATATTCATGCAAGTGTTATCTAACTTAGTAATTGTAGTAGGGTTGATGACTGGGAAGGCTTGTGTAAAGTTTCAATTAAATACATGTACATTGAGTGGTTGGTGGGATATGGACTTGATGGTACTTGCATGCAAAACTTTAACCAGAATTTCTAAGTCAAACAAGGGCAATAATTTGCATTATACTCATGCAAGAGTTATCTAACACAGTTATTGTAGTAGAGTAGATGACTGGAAAGGCTTGTGTAAAGTTTCAAGTCAATACATGCAATGGTAACTGAAATAGGGACTTGCATGCAAATATTTAACCAAGGTTTGACGCAGACGCCTGGGTGAGTAGAATAGCTCTCTTTATTCTCCGAGTAGTCGGGCTAAAAAAAAATTTTATCTTACAAAAATATATATTGAATTTTCATAGCAAAAACATATTTTGAAAGATATATATATATATATATGAAGCCTATAACGTAATAATATTTCAACATGTTTTCTATATAACCTATACAGACATTTTGGTCTGGTGTGTCCACTTATTTTAGTGGGATGGGGTAGTGGCTGAAAATGTTGGTATTCAGCTAATTTCAAAATTCCTATGAAGGGTTCGTTGATAGCTTGCTATGAAAAAAGTTGAGAAATAAATAGAAAAAAAACTGAAAAAAATATAATCACATCACTTCAAACATGAGTTGTGACTGGCATCGGTGTTTAGTATTTCTTACAGCCAAGTAAAACAATGAGTGGAAAATGTTGGGTTCTTTGCTTGTATCTTGTTCCTGAGGGTAGCATTTCCTTATACCGGTAGATTGAATTTCAAGCTTATGAAACTGTATCTTATCCCCATTTGATAAATCTAAACATTATATTAGATGTTAGCATATAATTTGATGGTCTTATGTCCATTTGAGACAGACCGGTATGAATACAATTTTCTTGCAAACCGGACAAGGATTTCCGCATGTTTTTACCAGGTTCGGAATTTTCATCCTACACCCCCTCCAAGGGCTTATCCTACCTTGCTGTGACGTTGGAACAATTTATGATGTGACGTGTTAAAACATATGATGTAATATATTTAATTTGAGGTCTCAAAAGTCATCGTGGTGAAATTTAATAATAATTTTAAATTAAAATAAGTATTCAATGGGTTTGGTATGCAAGAAATATAATCTGACATGTTTTTTTCAGTTCAGTTAGAAAATTCCGTCCCTTGAGTTAACTATGAGCCTCGTTCCCTCCAATAACATTTAAAAAAGTCATGTAAGATTCTTATAACCTCACTCGATACCCCACATGATCAGGATATTCCTGGTCAGCAGACAAGAAAAACATCTTAAATACATGTGTACTCTGTGTGTATAACTTTTCTAGTTAAACAAGTGTGTGCCAGTAACTTATAGGTGAAATATTAGTTTGCTTGTAGTTTTAATAGTTACAGATGGAACTTTAAACTGACCACAGTATCCATGTGCAGACTTAGTAAAAACCAGATTGCTGTCAGACAAAACACAAAGAAAGTAAGAAGATATTAGTTAATGGAAGGTTTTAAAACTAACATAAAACAAACAGATAAAAAAATTGTGAGGTCGGAAGAACCCGTCATTTTAGAAATCCATTGCAATCACAATAAACACGTCTTTATTTTTTAAAATCATTTTTTGTCAAAATTAAAAGTTATTGTGACTGAATGAATACTCTGAACTGGTTGAACACTTCAGGGCCCATAATTATGAAGCTTGAGAGTTAAATCTTAACTTAAGTCAAATTTTAACATATTTCCACATCAATTTCAATTGTTTAATTATAATGTTAATGGTTTCATTACAATTTCAATGGTTTCGTTATATTTTTAATGGTTTCATTACAATTTCAATGGTTTTGTTATAATTTTAATGGTTTCATTACAATTCTAATGGTTCCGTTACATTTTCTATAAAACAGGTATCAACTTACATGTTTGGTTCAATGTAAATATAAGCTAATAATTGAGATAGAAAATCTTACATTTTAAGTTAAATGGAAGTTTTTACTTAACCCTTTACTTCATATAGATGCCTTTGGACACCTTATATAGACGCCTTGGACACCACTAATATAGTTCTAAGGCTTTTGAATTATTTGGTGAATCATGTTTATATTAACTGACAGAGTGGAAAACAGTGCAGGAAGTGTTCAGATTGCTCGTTACGAGCAATCTGAACTCTTCCTGTACTGTTTTCAAAGGCCTTCTGTGATTGGTATCTATGGAGTAAAGGGTTAAGCTGCTTTATGACTATGGGCCCAGACCTCACTAAAATCTCGGGTGTTTAACACAAGTTACTTACCGCTACCTGCTGAAACAAGGGTAAATGTAAACTTTGAAACAAAAAAACTACTCTACAATACAAGCTAAAACACATACATGTATTTAGTAATGAAGAAAAAGTAGGCTAATGTACACAATAGTTATACTAGTAAAGACATATCCTTGTATTAGTAAGCCCCTGTTGTTAAATGTACTTGACAATTTTATGTTGCTAAACAATTTTGCAACATTTATTCCATTATAAACTGCTCAGGACAATTAATGTTCCTTAACAATTTTGCAACATTAATTCCATTATAAACTGCTCAGGACAATTAATGTTCCTAAACAATTTTGCAACATTTATTCCATTATGAACTGCTCAGGACAATTAATGTTCCTTAACAATTTTGCAACATTAATTCCATTATAAACTGCTCAGGGCAATTAATGTTCCTAAATGATTTTGCAACATTAACTCTAATGTTAAATGTTCTTGTGACCTGAATTTCCTGTTCTTAAATGATCTAATTACAATAATTCCCTGTTAGAATCTGCTCTCTCAGCAAACAGTCCGTATTCTTGAATCAAGTCAAGTTCTTTGCTACTCTTGCAATTGTAAAATCCCATCCTTAACTGCTCTTGCAACAACAAAAGCAAAACTATTCTAAAATGTACCAAATACATATCAAATAAGAAGATACTTGGCACATTTTTGCACTAACAAAAGTTCTCTGTTATTTACTGTTCTTCCAAGGAAAGTTTCCCATTTTAAATTCATCTTGCAGCAAGTGAGATATGTTCTTCAACTGCTACAAGCATACACATTTATCTATAATTCATATTCCCTTGGTTAGCATGTCTATCTCTCAATCTGGAGACCCTGCATTGTACTTTTGGTTTAGAAAGTTGTAAGTTTCATCTTCTCCAACCCAGGAAACACATGTGTTTTCTTAATTTCAATTTATCAAAAACAGCAAATTAAAATTGATTGTAAATTTTACCTTAAAATATGAAAGCATTCATTAGAGAATCTAAACACACATATTACAGATTATCAACAGATAGCAGAACTCGGGAAATTAAGCTTTATCTTCCTTATTTCTTTCGATAATTAATAGACTCTGTCATCACTATTTTTAGATATTTACTTATATACAGAGAGCCTTACAACGACCCTTATTGTGAGCCACTTGCAAGCTTTTCTGTGTCTCGATTGTTTGCAAATGGTATGACTGACATTTTAGAAGCAACAGTTAGCAACTATGAAACACACAGTAGATACATAATTAGATATATAAATCACTACATAGCAGCTCTACAAGGTTCTACTAAAGCTACATGAGCACCGTTAGACAACAGAGATATACGCACTTCTCCTGCTGATGCTGGGGTCAACCTCCACGCCCTTCTCATATGGGGTACCACCATTCACATTCAGGTCGTAGGATCTAAAAATGGACAAATTCTTTATTTTTGAAATTTGCTTAATTTGTGTGAAAGACTACTGGTAGTTAAAAACTTACCTACAATCTTAAGATCTCAAACACAATTATTTGACTGAAAATACGAGTTTGATTTTGTATGCTTTTGTTAGTTTTGCACCTTTATCAAAAGTATTTCAATTATTTAATGGGAGCTAGAGCACCTCATTTTTTGTTTTTTAACCTGGGATCCACCAATCGGTTAACCAGGACTGAGTTAGTAACTGACTGATTCCCACATATTCTGAGGTTGGAGACTCATCTCTGTAAAACAAAGTTCATGACCAATCATCACAGAGACTGTGGCTGTGAGATTAGAACTCATGAACCCTGGTTTGAAACACCAGTCAGATGGATTACCCACTAAACTAGCTAGGTGCAGCGACTTATTTGCAAGCTACAGCACAATAACACACACTTAAGTCAGAAATCAAATCTGATAGATGAATATAAGCTCTTGAGCATAAGATCATACTTAATTATTTTTTGTCAAGATACTGGGACCAGTGTTGATTTATTGTCTTTTTTTTTTTTTCATATTTTTCTTGTTTGCTTTCGTTTTTTTTATTGAGAAATTTTGTTTCAAGTGTATAATTTTTTGTTCTTTCATTTCATTTTGATGTTGTTGTTTTTTACAAATACAAGACAATTTGCCATGTTTGACAGGCTAACCATTTAAATAAGCTTCTATGTGAGCAGAAACAATTTTTTTTTGACATTTAACTGTTGTAAAATATTAATTTCTTTTTTCATTTCATCTATTTTCTTAAAAGAACATTACTTGACAATTTATAGAGAGTGGAAATACTTACTTGTTCTGTATCGGCAGACCTGTGTTGGAGTCTTCCAGTGGTAGATGGGTCCAACCACAACTGAACTCTCCCCTTTCTTTGGTACTCTGGAATAACAAATTTTATTTAAACATTCATAGTACAAATGGACAAGACCTACCTAGGTCAAAATATTATACTGGAAGCCACCTCACTTGGCAATCAGCATTAGAGGACAGTTTAAAGTCTGGTCAGCTCAGAGTCGGTGTAATGTGACTGGGTATGATACATGTATTATGTGTCTGCTGCAAGATTATAACTAATTATGTTATATCCTCATTGATTAAATATAAACCTCATAAAATATATGAAGTAAACAAAGAATTCAATACAAAAGACTACTTTCAACTTTAAAAGTTGGCCACTTATATAATAATAATAATAATGAAGGAGGTTGCTGGTTCAATCCCATGTTCGACCTTATGACCTCTCAAAAACAACAGTCAGGACTAGCTCTACCAAGGAAACAGACACAAAAGCGCTTCATACAAGCTCTGAGCTTTCTTCAAAATGAAGCTCAAATAAATTAGTATAATCAAACTGTTGTTCCGAAAAGAACTCCCCAGACACCCAATAGAAAAGGTTAACTTACAGTTCTATAGTAGGAGTTGCAAAGTTCAAACAGGATACCTGAAACAAAACAACTAAATTAGTTATATTCTTTTTTCAATAGGGGAAAATAACACCGGTGAGAGTTAAGATAGTATCGAAATGAAAGTATATTTTTTCTTGCTTGAATACAGTATTAAGACTAAAAACTCTCAATTTATCGAATACTTCATAGATAACTTTTCATTTAAATAGCAAAATTACCAGATATGGTCATGAACTTTGTTATTTGACCATGGGTCTCCCACCTCTGAGTATGTGGGGAAGCAGTTAGTGACTTTCAGAGATAAGGTGTGTCTAGAAGTGGATCCCATGGACGATGATAAGTTCCTATGACCATCATTAAATTAACGAAATACTGTTGATACTGTTAACTACCATACAAACAAACATATATTTGTTACTAAAGTTTTTAATAATAATCATTAAAACTTACCAAGGTTTGAGTTTGTGTTATTAGTTCGAATGAACACCTCTGCGTGCATATATGTATCCATCACATCGCTGATCTAAAGTCAAAAGTTTCAATTTATACACTTTCCATAATGGTTAATAAGGTGTATACATAAAATATTTACTTTTATGATCAATTTAAATATTTAGAATAAATATAAATACAGGTATGACACGATGAGACTTTAATAAATAATAAAACCTATGTAAGAAAATGTTGAAGTCATTTCAATTTAATTGATTTTTTACTACATCTGTGAATAACAAAGTTATGTGTGAAATACAATTCTAATATGTATCAATTAATGTAAATTGTTCTACAAAGAGTGTGTATGTGATAAGCATGTACATGTACTTACCCTGGTGGAGAAAGACCAAGTTCTTTGTTCCTTGTCTACTGATGCCACCTTCACAGTGTGGATGTTACTCAATATCTGTAAGTATCACAATCAATCATATCAATAACATCAACTCTTTACTTCATATAGACACCTTTGGACACCTCTAATATAGACACCTTTTAACACCTAATATAGAATGCTTTTAAATTATTGGGTGAATTATGTTTATATTTACTGACTGGTGCAGGAAAACGCGTATCTATGGAGTAAAGGGTTAATTGGCTAAATTTCTATAACCAGACAATTCCATCTTTGTTATTGGACCATTCCATTATCATACAGAAGGGGTATTACTAATGTCAGACTGACAGTCAAACAATACAAACACAATAAGACTGCAGTATCTGGGTCTTCATTATTTGCAATGGTGGCATTTACATGACTAGTAAGTTGAAAGTTAAAGCTTAATGAAAGACATTCAGCCTAGAGGTATTTTTCGTTTCAAATTCACCTGTATTACCTCACAACTTAATTCAAACATGTCTCTTTCCAAAGACTTTAAGGAAAATATTTGCTCAATACCTGTACAAGTACTGTGGTTCTAGTCAGAATAACTTCAAAAGGAACATAATTCATGCATCTGAGGTGTGTCTCTACCATTAACAATGAATGCCATTGACATATAACATGTGTTGAATTTCGGTGATAAAATCTCAGTCCGCAGTTAACAAATCTACTACTTACATTCTGTCCATCAAACAGGCACATTCTCACATGTCTCCCAGTCACTTCCAAGCCTAAAATTGAAGAAAATATAATATTTGCTGTGTTTTTTTTATGTTTTAAAACAGCAGACAACACCAACAATGATTTGATAAAGTTAATACATGTATGTGTATGTGTACGTGCGGAGCACAGCTTATATGATTCACTCTTGAAGCCATGGATGTAGATCCTTTCAAACCAAAGAAAATTCACTACCACTGTTCCCTAAAAGTCATATACAATGTCATGACAGATATTCAAACCCAGATTGCATTGATGGGAAGCCAGTGTACCAATTCCTGTCTATTAAGAAGACAGGACTGCCAGTAGTTATTCAAATTTCACTTTTACAGGACTGTCATTATTCCAAATCTGATTCATTATTCAATTATTTACTTTTTAATGTTATTTGATAAGAGGAAAATCCATCATATTTCAGATCCTCAATCATCACTGCACTATACAGAAATCAATTGTTTCAAACTTATATATTTTACATTGATTGTAAAACAAGTTCCTACAACTTAAACAAATCATGCTCAAAGTTTTCCTGGGTGGAACCAGTAAAGTATATATGCTCAAGAACACCACATATAGTCCCGGTGGAAGATCAAACCCACGACCGCCTGATCCTAGGGTCGATTCTCCACCACTAGACCACACTCTCCATAAATCACTTATCACTTACCTGCAGTAGGAACTGGAATCTGTCGACAGTTTGCCAAAGTGATGATTCTCTGTTCTTTTGCCAATCTGTTTCGAATCTAAACCAAACAACAGTTTAGATGTAAAATAAATGTTACATGTGGATGTATATACATTCCCAAAACCAGGGATTTTTATATGGTTCATTTTTTACTATTCATTTTATGCTCCGTCTTAGTTGGGCAAGTTACTTAGAACATGGGAAGTTACACATTGTATATTTGCATATTACTTTTTTTTATTTTTTATATGTTTTGTGTTTTGTACTCAGTGTGGTTCGTGATACTATGTATATAAGCTTTGTCCTCAAGGGTTAGATGGACTTCTGGACTTGAAATTTAAAAATCTACAACAAAATTGTAAAAGTGTATACACAATATGTCAAGAGTTTTATAGCTACAGTCTTTAATACACACAGATATTCATTAAACTTATGGCTTTTCTCTGAAAGAACTTCACTTTTCATATCTGTTTTAGAAAAAACAGTAATTGCCAATCAAATGATAAAATAAGGACAAGTAAATACTAGATATGGTGAAAATATAATCTTACCTTATTTGTACCAGGATCAAAGAAGAGGTCCTTGTAGGAGAAGTTGGAGATGCTCAGCTTGGTGGCCAGGTAGTTCTTCATCAGGTGATTGCTCTCTGGGGAAGATTTTGTATACATTTATAAAACTATAGACTCCTAGGCTGAATGAATTATTCGTTCACCAGCTGACTGTTGTATTTGTGTACTTTTAAAACCTTCATGAACTCAAGTGTAATAGAATAAGAATAATGAACAGAAATTTTTTTGACAATAATAGAACTGAGCATGTTATCTGGAAAAATGTAAATTCATAGTTTTTAACCTTGATCATTTGTCAGCTCTATTACTGATTGATCATGTTCTTTATCATTGACCAATCATTTGCACGAGTAGTAATTGATCCTTGTGTAGAATTAGAAAGTATTCACCATTCTTGAGCATTGATTAACATGTTCTTGAGCACTGCTATTTACAATCCTGAGCACTGATTTTGCCATGTTCTACTTGAGCATTGTTATCTTGTTTTGTGCATTGAATGTTCATGTTCCTGAGCACTGACTGGTCATGTTCCTGAGCACTGATTGGATATGTTCCTGAGCACTGATTGGCCATGTTCATGAGCACTGATCGGTCATGTTCCTGAGCACTGATTGGTCATGTTCCTGGACCATGTTCTTGAGCACTGTTGTTCAAGTTTATTATCATTGATTGGTCATGTTCTTTGAAATGTTCTACTTGAGCATTGTTATCTTGTTTTGAGCATTGATTGGTCATTTTCATGAGCACTGATTGGCCATATTTCTGGGCACTGATTGATCATGTTTTTGGGCCATATTCTTGAGCACTTTATTCAAGTTCATTATCATTGATGGCCATGTTCTTGAGCATTGATTGGTCATTTTCATGAGCACTGATTGGCCATATTTCTGGGCACTGATTGATCATGTTTTTGGGCCATATTCTTGAGCACTTTATTCAAGTTCACTATCATTGATGGCCATGTTCTTGAGCATTGATTGGTCATTTTCATGAGCACTGATTGGCCATATTTCTGGGCACTCATTGATCATGTTTCTGGGCAATATTCTTGAGCACTTTATTCAAGTTCATTATCATTGATGGCATGTTCTTGAGCATTGATTGGTCATTTTCTTCAGCACTGTTATTCACATTTATTATCATTGATCTGCCATGTTATTGAGCATGAAATGAATTCAAAATAGTGATACTAATGCCCAAAGTAAATGGCTTTTGTAATCATGTAAAAATAGTGATCAGATATGATTTAAACAAACAGAGAGTAACTGTTAATTCTTACTAATGACAACTCACCCATGTTGAACTTTTGACTGAGTGTGGACAATCTGAAGCCATATGGGACAGCGCCCATGGCATGGAGAACATCGGTAACACTTGTCTGCAATATCACAAACAATTTTTTTATTACAGTCTAAAATTGCCTAGTATTAAACACAGTTTAGTATTATAAAATACTAATTACTGTCCGAACTGCATATAAATAATCTTATAATAACAAAAACACATATCCAATCACAGTGAATTATCACATTTAACCAATCACAGTCAAGTATCACAAACTGCAATGTACCAATCAGTCAAAGTCTTACAAAATATCAATTTGTAATAAAAATATCTGTAAGTTTACATAAAATTTATATTTGATATTTGCAAATCATCTTTATTGATGTCATCATTTAAATATTGTGTTTTATTTTAGAAAAAATAATTAATTAAATTTACATAACAAAAGAGAAATAATACTTGACAACAACAAAAACAACTCATTCCCCTTGAATGTGATCACAGCAATCAGACAGACAGACAAACAAAATATCCATGACTATATCAACCTCCATTGTAACATAGCAACAAAGACAGCATCACATTACAATGTCCACGTGTATGTAACAGCTGTGTGCAACTTCACCGTGTATAGTTATGGTTATAGTGTTACACTGTATCCATAGCAACAAATCAATGTCTTAACAATAAAACAATTTAACCTAAATCTGCGAAATTCTCCCAGCCATCTAAAGAGAAAATAATTGGAATTTGCATGTCAGGAAATAAACATTGTAACAGTTGCTGGCCTTCCAAACAAACTATAAAAACTTCATATTTCATCTTAGTTAATGAGCGCTGTTTTTTTTTGTTATTTTTTTAAGCATAACTTAATACAATTTTCAGCATATTGTAATTAAAGTTATGATAATTTTAGCTGTATTATATTGTGGCAGATTTTATGGGCTGAGGAAAGATGTTGGTATATGATTTGTTTGTATATTTAGTCATTTTTATGTCATAGAGGGCTAACAGATAATCAGTTTTACTAACCTCTTCTCGGATCCATGAAGGTTAACCAGTACTCAAGCAAACCCATCTCTAATAATAACTGAAAACTTTCCCACTTGAATCATAGGTGAGTGGCGAATGACAATAAGATACAATGTCGTATATCAATCATCACAGGCACTGTGACTGGGTGGGGAATCTAACTCACGTCCCCTGGATTGAAAGTCAGATGCTAGTGGTAGGCAGATAATAGGATGACATCGAATAGCAGCGTGAAGAAGCTTACTGATTCCGATAATTGATACCATTTCACATAATCGATTATCGAGTATAGACGGTGATATGGCACGGAACCACAAAATACTCCGATGTTTAACCCGGGATTAGAAAGCCGCACATGCGCGTCTCGATACCGTACATAACAGAATGGCGTACATTCTGTGTTGAAAAGTTTCTTTGGAGATTGAACAAGAACTTGTTTATTTCAAAATTTATTGTTGATGAACATTCAATGTTAAATTTACAAATGATATAATGATACTTATGGCATTGAAATATACAAAGAATAAATACAAACACGATTTCATAAACGACTTTTGGTCATTTCTTTTTGACAGTTTTTCCAAGTGTCTAATTTTCTTTCGTGTTAGCTGTTGGAAATTCAACTTGCATTTTCAAAAATTGGCTCATTCGAATTTTGGAAACAGCAGATTTTAGTTTCGTTTTCAAAATAAAACTACACATTTGAAGATGAAGTTTGGCCATCATATGCACTGATTTTGAAAGTGCTTTCATCAATCTCTAACGAAGAGTACACATAGTTAGAAAGCATATTTTCCGAAAATAGACTGTTATCAGTTGTCCTCGGATCTTTTTTAAGATAAGAAATTTCCGTGTTAAGTCAGTTAAATTCAAAAATATTACTTGAGGGATTCACCCAATAACGTACACGATTGAAGAGTTTTGTGCGCTCAGTCCAGCAATGTGTGCAGACCTGTTTGTTTGTTGGCAGTATTTTGTACGGATTTTGATACAAAAATACGCACTACAGATCGATAATTGAAAAATATGGAAATCGTTAAAAAAACAGAGTGGATAGATTTTAATTCATGTTTGTTTGCGATAGATGTTTATTATTTTTCGAAGTTTTGACAGTTCGTTGATTAAAAATTACCTTGTATGTTAATTAAATAACTTTAAAATGTAAATTGAGAGGATTACAACACCTGTGCCCATATTTCAATTCAATATTTTATTCAGCATAACTCAACTGACAACTGGAAATCATACATGTTTATTGCCTTACACATTAATGAAAGAAGATGATTAACGGAGTGTTGACTTTAAATATAGTCTAGATTATTCATTAAATACATTTTTGCTACGAGATTGTGACCAAATGAATTTAAAACTGGAATAGTATTTATGGGAACTTGTGCAATTATTTTTAGGTATTCCGCAAATATGCGCAAGGTGTAACAAACGAGCATAATTGTCTTATGTTTACTTTTTTTATTTGTTAATAAATTAGTAGATTTATACAGCTTTCTGCACTTGGAACCCCAAAGTTATTTGATACTAAACTTTTAACAGTGTTTGGTTATTGGTTCACACAGACGCGTATCACACTACCACTCACCATAGTTAAATGTTACAAAGCCAACCACATAACAAGCAGTAAGCAGAGGGTGATGAAGAACTGTAAGGTTCATCTATAGAAAGCAAATACCAATGCCAGTCTACTACACTAATAATCATATATATAATAAAACATGGTAAGCAGTAAAACATCCATTAACATGCAGACTTAAGTAGATAAATCTTGAACTGATTATAATCGGTAAAATCGCATCAGAAGTACCAACCGATTCCAACCGAAAATCGATTATTATTTCCAACCGATGTCCCATCACTATCAGACGCATTAAAAAAATTATCTAACCAAGTTGGAATTGTCGATATAGGAAACTTTATTGAGAGTAACATTTTGATAAAGATAATTTTATGCTACTATATCTTTACAACAATATGCATCTCCACAAAATATAGATTCTGTATTGCTTCAGTGAAAAACTCATTTAAAGGATGACAACATGCACAATCTTGATAAAATACAACATAGAACATCATAGAAATAGTTGACTTCTTGAGGCGAGTTCCAAAGAAGACCAACAAGTTTCAACTTTATGGTGGAAATTGGGAAGACTGTTAGTATCCATTGTAAAAAATATCTTATCAGATATAAAAATGTATCATAGAACTACTCTGCACCTGTATTAAATTGGTTATTCAGGATGATTAATGTTTCAAGTACTGACTCCTAACTAAAGGATCTTCATGATTACAATCAACAAGGACTGGTGGAAATCACACAACTTTAACCCTTTACTTCATATAGAAGCCATCAGACACCTGTAATAGAGACGCCTTTTGACACCTCTAATATAGACACCTTTGGACACCTCAAATATAGACACCTTTAGACACCTCTAATATAGATGCCTTTAGACACCTCTAATATAGACGCCTTTAGACACCTCTAATATAGATACCTTTAGACACCTCTAATAAAGACGCCTTTAGACACTCTAATATAGACGCCTTTTGACACCTAATATAGACGCCTTTTGACACCTCTAATATACACGCCTTTTGACACCTGTAATAGAGACGCCTTTTGACACCTCTAATATAGATGCCTTTCGACACCTGTAATATAGATGCCTTTGGACACCTTTAACCCTTTACTTCATATAGACACCTTTGGACACCTTTAACCCTTTATTTCATATAGATGCCTTTGGACACCTTTAATATAGACACCTTTGGACACCTCTAATCTAATATAGACTCCTTTGGACACCTCTAATATAGACACCTTTGGATATCTTTAATATAGACGCCTTTATACACCTCAAATATAGACGCCTTTAGACACCTCTAATATAGATGCCTTTTGACACCTCTAATATAGACGCCTTTGGACACCTCTAATATAGACACCTTTGGACACCTTTAACCTTTTACTTCATAAAGATGCCTTTCAACACCTTTAACCCTTTACTTCATATAGACGCCTTTCGACACCTTTAATAAAGACACCTTTGGACACCTCTAATATAGACGCCTTTGGACACTTCTAATATAAACGCCTTTGGACACCTCTAATACAGACGCCTTTGGACACCTCTAATATAGACGCCTTTGGACACATCTAATATAGACGCCTTTTGACACCTCTAATACAGATGCCTTTGGACATCTCTAATATAGACGCCTTTGGACACCTCTAATATAGACGTCTCTGGACATCTCTAATATAGAGGCCTCTGGACACCTCTAATATAGACTCCTTTGGACACTTCTAATATAGACGCCTTTGGACACCTCTAATATAGATGCTTTTGGACACCTCTTATACAGATGCCTTTGGACACCTCTAATATATAAGCCTTTGGACACTTCTAATATAGACGCCTTTGGACACTTCTAATATAGACACCTTTGGACACCTCTAATATAGACACCTTTGGACACCTCTAATATAGACACCTTTGGACACCTCTAATATAGACACTTTTGGACACCTCTAATATAGACGCCTTTGGGCACCTTTAATATTGACGCCTTTGGACACCTCTAACATAGACGCCTTTGGACACCACTAATATAGACACCTTTGGACACCTCTAATACAGACGCCTTTAGACACCTCTAATATAGACGCCTTTCGACAACTAATAAAGACGCCTTTTGACACCTCTAATATACACGCCTTTTGACACTTGTAATAGAGACGCCTTTTGACACCTCTAATATAGATGCCTTTCAACACCTATAATATAGACGCCTTTGGACACCTTTAACCCTTTACTTTATATAGACACCTTTGGACACCTTTAACCCTTTATTTCATATAGATGCCTTTGGACACCTTTAATATAGACACCTTTGGACATCTCTAATCTAATATAGACGCCTTTGGACACCTCTAATATAGACACCTTTGGATATCTCTAGTATAGACGCCTTTATACACCTCAAATATAGACGTCTTTAGACACCTCTAATAAAGACGCCTTTTGACACCTCTAATATAGACGCCTTTGGACACCTCTAATATAGACAACTTTGGACACCTTTAACCTTTTACTTCATATAGACGCCTTTCAACACCTTTAACCCTTTACTTCATATAGACGCCTTTCGACACCTTTAATAAAGACACCTTTGGACACCTCTTATAGAGACGCCTTTGGACACTTCTAATATAGATGCCTTTGGACACCTCTAATACAGACGCCTTTGGACACCTCTAATATAGACGCCTTTGGACACCTCTAATATAGACGCCTTTTGACACCTCTAATATAGACGCCTTTGGACACCTCTAATATAGACGCCTCTGGACACTTCTAATATAGACGCCTCTGGACACCTCTAATATAGACTCCTTTGGACACCTCCAATATAGACGCCTTTGGACACCTCTAATATAGACACCTTTGGACACCTCTTATATAGATGCCTTTGGACACCTCTAATACAGAAGCCTTTGGACATTTCTAATATAGACGCCTTTGGACACTTCTAATATAGACACCTTTGGACACCTCTAATATAGACACCTTTGGACACCTGTAATATAGACGCCTTTGGGCACCTCTAATAAAGACGCCTTTGGGCACCTTTAATATTGACGCCTTTGGACACCTCTAATATAGACACCTTTGGACACCTCTAATATAGACACCTTTGGACACCTTTAATATAGACACCTCTTCCAGATTGACATTTATTTTGCAGTTAACAGTATTTTTGTGAAAATGTAAAAAAAAAATCATGGATCTACATTTTTACCTCATTTCTTGCACTTAAAAGATTTTAAATTAGCCAAGAAATAATAATGTGAAACATTTTTCTTACCAGAATCAAAGCTACATTTTAGAATGCTTATCAATAAAAATCACATAAATTCCGCATGTTATAAGGGTTTCACAGAATATGTGTTTGGGTTTGTGGAGACAGGTGTTAGTGTTTTACCTTTTTACTCTGTAAGGGGTGTAAATACATTAATACTACACATGAGTATCTAACAATACAATTATAAACAATACAATATAAGTCAACTATACAACTATACATAATACAGGATATATATGCTATTGGCTTTCAGCAGACTAGCTACCTTCTGTACTGGAAGAATGAGCATTCTTATATAATTGATTGATTGATTAAATATTTAGCAGCATTTTTATACAATCGAGGACTAACAGACAATCAGTTAACCTAACCACTGTTTCCTGGGATCCAGGTTAACCAGTACTCAAGCACACCCCAACTCAGCAAGTAACTGATAGCTTTCCCACTTGAATCAGCGGTGAAAGATGAATGATAATTAGACACAATGTCGTTTATCATGGAGACTGTTGCGGGATTTGAACTCACGACCCCTGGATTGATAGTCAAATTGTTACCGACTGAGCTAATCGGGCTTGGCTTCTTACATGATATAACAACATTATTGTATTATCTGACTTCAATTTTGCGTTACCAGACTAATATTCATAATATTTTGCTATATTTATTTTCTTCTTTTAAAAAAAACAAAACATTCTAACAGCAGAATATGTACCGCTATTATAATATTTTATTTTTCAAGTATTTATCAAGAGACAATCTAGCTGCAGTTGACTAGATTATTTATAGCTTTCTTTTACAAATAAAGCTGCCATAAGCCGTTATTCAATATTGCATCTTTTTTCCCCCATTTCAAATCAAAGGATTTATAAATACATTGTATAATTATTAATCAAATTAAGTAACTTAAGTAATATGAGTACTATTATATTAATGAGAGACAAACTGCATGCCATGCATATAGTATATATTATATAATATCAAGTAAATGTATGAAATTACTCTTTTCTAAGTATCTATTTTCATTCAGAAACTCCAATACAGACCCATATGGTCAGCTTTTTATCATTCTGTTACTGCTGTGTTTTCCACGACATATTAAACAAGAAGTTAATAAGATTGTGTTATTATTTTTCAAAATGTTGATATAAAAATGTGTTAATTAAACTACTAATCTATAGAAATCAATTATTGAAAAATAGAAATTCAACAACTTTTATGAAACCATTGATAAATACAAGTTTAAAAGGAAGTTAATTTCAGTACTTTGAAGAGCTAATGCCCAAACAAGAATTTGACATTTGACTTCAACTCTCGATTGGTCTATGTTTTTAATTTAACAACATCTTTATAAATCAAACATTTCTGGCGTTTAATTTAACATCAGCTTTACAGTACATGAGGTTTTTTTTTACCTTTGATTATATTGTGACTTTCGACTCTTTTTGGCAATAGCCATATATATGGGCTGAACATTTATATCAAACAATTTTGAAATCAGAGCATATAAAACAAAGTTACCACACTCATTTGTATAAAAAGGGAGATAACTCTACTTAAGTTTTGAGCGAGTGTTTTATTTTACTTTGTATTTCTTCTAAATGTCCTTTATCAATTTAACATTGATGCACTGGTCTTTTATTTGTGTTTCAGTCAATACTACAGGTAGACTTTAGGTCTGTATACAGAGTATAAAACAGGAATCTTTACTTCTTTACATCTTTACTCATTCTCGTTAAGGAATATATTTTGAAAAATAAATTCACAATAGTCATAAGTCCTTGGCTGATGTGGGTGGTTTTTGGCACATGGTTTACACAGTTCAAATATAACTAACATGCTACAAACAATATGTAGACGACAGATTCGTGTCTTATACAAGAAACTTTACCTCTTTCACTGCCTTCTTGATTCCTGCCCATAATTCTTTGCCACTGTTAGCAAGTATAAAATGTGACAAATCACTCAAAATTCTATAATGGCTAAACCATACTCCATCAACAGAGGACAAGCAGGTCGTTTTTAGGTTTACACATAATGGATGACCCAATACTAGGAATTTAAATGCTCAGACATTGTCTCATTTAATAACTTTATTAAAACCATAAGTTTTAATTTACATGTAATTCCATTGACCGCGTCAACAGTTACTATTCTGATCATAGGTAAACAAGTCAACTGAGTACTGAAATCACTGAGTAAACAGTTAATGTTCTGATCACAGAGTAAACAAGTCAACTGAGTACTGAAATCACTGAGTAAACAGTTAATGTTCTGAACACAGAGTAAACAAGTCAACTGAGTACTGCAATCACTGAGTAAACAGTTAATGTTCTGATCACAGAGTAAACAAGTCGACTGAGTACTGCAATCACTGAGTAAACAGTTAATATTCTGATCACACAGTAAACAGATCAACTGAGTACTTGATTCAATAAATTAACGTTTTACATTTCATTCAGAGCAAATAAACTGAGTATTTCAATCACTGAATGAACAGTATACATATTCTCTACTGTACAAACCAAAATGTCTATCTAGCGATTATTTATGTATTTAGATTTTCATTCAGTGAGTACAAGAGTTGACCTTGCTTCTCACTGCCAATGAAGAAGAGCAGCTGCATTTAAGTTCCCAGTATGTCTATTCCATCCTGCGACATGTTAAAAATATCGTGCTTCCACAGATCTAGAAAAATCTCAAGATATTTGCCAGATGGGTGGGAGGGGTACATGATATAAAGAAAGCATGCTTATTGCCGTCTGGTTACAGAATATATATATACACTGCGGTCCCATTATAATCTGCGAAAATGATCAAATGACAACCAAACAATAGATCGTCGCCATGTTTTGATTTGGTAAGCACTCATCTTCTACTCACCAATAAACCTTGATTATAACAAACTAGTTTGTATATGTGAAGTTAGTAATAGTACAGATACATAATGAGACATTATACCAACAAAACGTAAAATACTTCATATTCTCAGTCAACTACTTTAAATGCTTTTAATGTTTAATATTGTAACTCTGTTGAAGATAAATCCTCACGCTGGTAAATATCTTAGTGACAGATGCCCCTTGCAGTTCTAAAGCAATTGTCAATTTCTTTTTTATATTTCTATGGCAATTCTTTTATGAAAGGCTGACACTTTAAATTTTGTTACTATTGATTAATTGACTGAATATTTAGCGTCATTTTTATGCCATTGGGGGCTTACAGACGATCACTTAACATAACCACATTTCCTGAGATCCTGAAAGGTTATCAAGAACTCAAGCACAACCCATCTTCGCAAGTAAATGATAACTTTCCCACTTAAGTCAGTGGTGACAGTCGAATGATAATGTGACACAATGTCATATATCAATCATCACGGAGACTGTTGCCGGGTGGAGAATCAAACTCACAACCCCTAGATAATTTTGTGACTAACAAAATATTACCAGACATGGTCATGTTTGTCAAGTTTCATCAAAAATGATCTGCTGGTGTTGGATGTTGGCCTCTAAACAAAGACATATCTTAACAGCCAGCTATAACATACAAAGTTTGGTGAAATTACACCAAACAAGAGTATAAAATCAAATGACAAATAAATGACACACAAATCATTACTATATCATTCCCACCCATCCTTTCTCAGACTACCAGTACATGTAGTTGAAGCCTGAATTTGACAAGTACATGGAATTTGTTAGTATCAATGTCTCTGTACTCAGTAAAATATAATCATATTCTTTACGCTTCACCACACACACATATATATGTATATATTCTTGTTACCATGACAATAAAGAAATGTTAGTTAAGCTAAAGAAAGTCAGAGCAGCTCCACTATTCTCTTTGTAATGGACAACTTATACACCCAATACCCACACCAAGAAGAAAGCCATATATTTTCATACTTACAATGTTAACAAATACAGCAAACTGAAACCAGTTTTAGTAGCATTGACCTTGACCATGGCCCTAATCATTTCAAATCAAATCCCAAGCTTCCTTTTCATGTAAGGAACATATGAATCAAAAAGGAAACTAAATATTTTAAACAATCACTGCTCGGAAACCATTTTCCTATCTTAGCGACAGTGACCTTATCTTTTATCCAATTTACTTAAAAAACTCATTCCAAGCTTCCTTTTCTTATTAGCAACAGATGCAAAAGCTTTGATCAAATTTCTTTAAAAAAGATAAAGTTATCAAGCAAAACCCTTTCATTTCCAATCGCCTACCAGCAAATATAAAAACAAAACTGACCCTTTTTTTTTAAATGGACATATAAAAAATAAATACCGGTAAATGAAATTACAAAATTGTTTACCAACAATAAGAACAACCTAAAATTATGGTAACAGTGGGAATGAATGGAATATTACTTATAGAAACAGCTACCTTGACCCAAGAGTTTTAAATTTATAATAGTAATGGTGACCTTAACCTTACCATGTAAACAAAGACGTCTGAATGATTGCCTATGCCAGAGTGAGTACATCCAACAGATCTTGTGTTCTTTAAACAGAAGAGCTTATAGTAATAAAGTTAAAAAACAATAAATGAAAATGTGGTAGAAATTCACAGCTTTAAAACAATTTAAGCAGCTTAAAAACTTTACATTAAAAGTTAATATTAGCAGTTTGTCATTTTCCAAAACCAAACCAAACCTCAGCGCTTGCCACAACATAAGCAATAAAAAAACAACCATTTATACAGCAAAACTTTTGTTTCCAATATTATACACCGGTATGCCCCAACAAAAGCACAAAAGAAATAAAAAATGCAGTTTTATATATGCGATGAAACAGTTGCCCAAGATTGACACTGACACTTGGTTAGTTTGGGGAGAGGGGGTGAATGGATTGGCTGTGGGGGGCAGGGGGTCAACTCGGGTTCAACTTTGTTAGTACATATATGTGAAATTAGTCATTGTAAACATTTTTTATTTTTAATCTTAACATTAATTCAAAAGGAAAACTCTCAATGTCCAAGAAAACTTGGTAGTGTTGCCTATATCAACTAAAACAAAAAATAAAGCAAAATTTTAGTTTTGGAAAATGGATGAATATTCAAAAGAAAAAGGTACCAAATCCAATGTTTGTTTGTAATGAAATATCTCACCCACGAACAATCCAATCCAACAAAATATACTGTAGATACTTTTTCACCAACAAAATAAAAACAGTTGGTAGTTTTCGATGTAAGCTGTGGGTACTTTTCTACGGACAAAATAAACTGTGTGTTCTTGTCCATGTAAGCTGTGGGTATTATTCCACCAACAAAATAAGTTGTGGGTACTTTTCCATGTAAGCTGTGAGTACTTTTCCACCAAAAAATAAATTGTGGGTACTTTTCCATGTAAGCTGTGGGTACTTTTCCACCAACAAAATAAGCCATGGGTACTTTTCCATGTAAGATTTAGATTTTTTTCAACCAACAAAATAAATTGTGGGTACTTTTCCGACATTGGATAAAAAGTGTATTGAGAAGTGACCTGTTTTTGCCGAATCTGTACAATAACCACGGTGAAACAAACTTCTGAACATGGGGAAAACAACATAATTTATCAATCTGTGCTTACTGTTGGGGCATATGTATTAACATACCTGGGTTTGAAACACTTGTCTTAAAAAATGTGTACAAGTTTGAAAGAATAGAAAATAACATTTAGGCTATGCAGTAATATCTGAACGATGGTGGATCGAATTCACCTGAATGGTGAGTGGATATTCAATAACATACTGTTATATATATCCTTGTTTTGGATACACATAAAAGTGCAACCTTCAATTGAAATAAAATATACAGATATGTTATTTTATCATATTTTATAGTGTTTTTTGTTGCTCTATTAAATTTGATCACTACCAATTACTGATACGGATCAAAAAAGTATATTCAATTTTGTAAGACTTTGACTGATTGGTACATTGCAGTTTGTGATACTTGATTGTGATTGGTTAAATGTGATAATTCACTGTGATTGGATATGTGTGTTTGTTATTATAAGATTATTTATATGCAGTTCGGACTGCATTTAGTATTTTATGATACTAGACTATGTTTGATACTATGCAATTTTAGACTGTAATAAAAAAATTGTTTGTGATATTACAGACAAGTGTAACTGATGTTCTCCATGCCATGGGGGCTGTCCCATCTGGCTTCAGATTGTCCACACTCAGTCAAAAGTTCAACATGGGTGAGTTGTCATTAGTAAGAATTAACAGTTACTCTCTGTTTGTTTAAATCATATCTGATCAATCACTATTTTTACGATTCAGTTCATATTCAATAACATGGCAAATCGATGATAATAAACGTGAATAACAGTGCTGAAGAACATGACCAATCAATGCTCAAGAACATGACCAATCAATGCTCAAGAACATGGCCAATCAATGATAATGAACTTGAATAAAGTGCTCAAGAATATGGCTCAGAAACATGGCCAATCAGTGCTCATGAAAATGACCAATCAATGCTCAAAACAAGATAACAATGCTCAAGTAGAACATGGCAAAGAACATGACCAATCAATGCTCAAGAACATGGCCAATCAATGGCCAAGAACATGGTCAATCAATGATAATAAACTTGAAAAACAGTGCTTGAGAACATGACCAATCAATGCTTAAGAACATGACAAATCAATGATAATAGTCTTGAATAACAGTGCTAGAGAACATGACCAATTATTGCTCAAGAGCATGACCAATCAATACTCAAGAACATGGCCATCAATAATAATGAACTTGAATGAAGTGCTCAAGAATATTGCCCAGAAACATGATCAATCAGTGCTCAGAAACATGGCCAATCAGTGCTCATGAAAATGACTGATCAATGCTCAAAACAAGATAACAATGCTCAAGTAGAACATGGCAAAGAACATGACCAATCAATGCTCAAAAACATGGCCAATCAATGGTCAAGAACATGGTCAATTAATGATAATAAACTTGAAAAACAGTGCTTAAGAACATGACCAATCAATGCTCAAGAACATGACCAATCAATGATAATATACTTGAATAACAGTGCTAGAGAACATGACCAATTATTGCTCAAGAGCATGACCAATCAATGCTCAAGAACATGGCCATCATTGATAATGAACTTGAATAAAGTGCTCAAGAATATGGCCCAGAAACATGATCAATCAATGCTCAGAAACATGGCCAATCAGTGCTCATGAACATGACCAATCAATGCTCAAAACAAGATAACAATGCTCAAGTAGAACATGGCAAAGAACATGACCAATCAATACTCAAGAACATGGCCAATCAATGGCCAAGAACATGGTCAATCAATGATAATAAACTTGAAAAACAGTGCTTGAGAACATGACCAATCAATGCTCAAGAACATGACCAATCAATGATAATATACTTGAATAACAGTGCTAGAGAACATGACCAATTATTGCTCAAGAGCATGACCAATCAATACTCAAGAACATGGACATCAATGATAATGAACTTGAATAAAGTGCTCAAGAATATGGCCCAGAAATATGATCAATCAATGCTCAGAAACATGGCCAATCAGTGCTCATTAACATGACCAATCAATGCTCAAAAAAGAAAACAATGCTCAAATAGAACACGGTAAAGAACATGACCAATCAATGCTCAAGAACATGGCCAATCAATGATAATAAACTTGAACAACAGTGCTCAAGAACATGGTCCAGGAACATGACCAATCAGTGCTCAAGAACATGACCGATCAGTGCTCAGGAACATATCCAATCAGTGCTCAGGAACATATCCAATCAGTGCTCAGGAACATGACCAGTCAGTGCTCAGGAACATGAACATTCAATGCACAAAACAAGATAACAATGCTCAAGTAGAACATGGCAAAATCAGTGCTCAGGATTGTAAATAGCAGTGCTCAAGAACATATTAATCAATGCTCAAGAATGGTGAATACTTTCTAACTCTACACAACGATCAATTACTACTCGTGCAAATGATTGGTCAATGATAAAGAACATGATCAATCAGTAATAGAGATGACAAATGATCAAGGTTAAAAACTATGAATTTTATTACACTTGGGTTCATGAAGGTTTTTAAAGTACATAAATACAACAGTCAGCTGGTGAACCAATAATTCATTCAGCCTTGGAGTCCATAGTTTTATAAATGTATACAAAATCTTCCCCAGAGAGCAATCACCTGATGAAGAACTACCTGGCCACCAAGCTGAGCGTCTCCAACTTCTCCTACAAGGACCTCTTCTTTGATCCTGGTACAAATAAGGTAAGATTATATTTTCACCATATCTAGTATTTACTTGTCCTTATTTTATCATTTGATTGGCAATTACTGTTTTTCTAAAACAGATATGAATAGTGAAGTTCTTTCAGAGAAAAGCTATAAGTTTAAAGAATATTTGTGTGTATTAAAGACTGTAGCTATAAAAATCTTGACATATTGTGTATACACTTTTACAATTTTGTTGTAGATTTTTAAATTTCAAGTCCAGAAGTCCATCCGACCCTTGAGGACAAAGCTTATATACATAGAATCACAAACTATACTGAGTATAAAACACAAAATATGTATGAAATAAAAAAATGTCATATGCAAATATACAATGTGTAGCTTCTCATGTTCTAAGTAAAAAACATGTATGAAATAAAAAAAAGTCATATGCAAATATACAATGTGTAGCTTCCCATGTTCTAAGTAACTTGCCCAACTAAGACGAAGCATAAAATGAATAGTAAAAAATGAACCATATAAAAATCCCTGGTTTTGGGAATGTATATACATCCATACATCCACATGTAACATTTATTTTACATCTAAACTGTTGTTTGGTTTAGATTCGAAATAGATTGGCAAAAGAACAGAGAATCATCACTTTGGCAAACTGTCGACAGATACCAGTTCCGACTGCAGGTAAGTGATTTATGGAGAGTGTGGTCTAGTGGTGGAGAATCGACCCTAGGATCAGAGGGTCGTGGGTTCGATCTTCCACCATGACTATATGTGGTGTTCTTGAGCATATATACTTTACTGGTTCCACCCAGGAAAACTTTGAGCATGATTTGTTTAAGTTGTAGGAACTTGTTTTACAATCAATATAAAATATATAAGTTTGAAACAATTGATTTCTGTATAGTGCAGTGATGATTGAGGATCTGAAATATGATGGATATTCCTCTTATCAAATAACATTAAAAAGTAAATAATTGAATAATGAATCAGATTTGGAATAATGACAGTCCTGTAAAAGTGAAATTTGAATAACTACTGGCAGTCCTGTTTTATTAACAGACAGGAATTGGTACACTGGCTTCCCATCAATGCAATCTGGGTTTGAATATCTGTCATGACATTGTTTATGACTTTTAGGGTACAGTGGTAGTGAATTTTCTTTGATTTGAAAGGATTTACATCCATGGCATCAAGAGTGAATCATATAAGCTGTGCTCTGCACGTACACATACACATACATGTATTAACTTTATCCAATCATTGTTGGTGTTGTTTGCTGTTTTAAAACATAAAAAAAACACAGCAAATATTATATTTTCTTCAATTTTAGGCTTGGAAGTGACTGGGAGACATGTGAGAATGTGCCTGTTTGATGGACAGAATGTAAGTAGTAGATTTGTTAACTGCAGATTGAGATTTTATTACTGAAATTAAACACATGTTATATGTCAATGGCATTCATTGTTAATGGTAGAGGCGAACCTCAGATGCATGAATTATGTTCCTTTTGAAGTTATTCTGACTAGAACCACAGTACTTGTACAGGTATTGAGCAATATTTTTCCTTAAAGTCTTTGGAAAGAGACATGTTTGAATTAAGTTGTGAGGTAATGCAGGTGAATTTGAAAAAAAAATACCTCTATGCTGAATGTCTTTCAGTAAGATTTAACTTTCAACTTACTATTCATGTAAATGACACCATTGCAAATAATGAACACCCAGATACTGCAGTCTTATTGTGTTTGTATTGTTGGCGCTCAGTCTGACAGTAGTAATACCCCTTCTGTATGATAATTGAATGGTCCAATAACAAAGATGGATTTGTCTGGTTATAGAAATTTAGCCAATTAACCCTTTACTCCATATATACGCGTTTTCCCGCACCAATCACTGAAGGCCTTTGAAAACAGTGCAGGAAATTTGAACACTTCCTGCACTGTTTTCCACTCTGCCAGTTAATATAAACATAATTCACCCAATAATTCAAAAGGATTCTATATTAGGTGTTAAAAGGTGTCTATATTAGAGGTGTCCAAAGGTGTCTATATGAAGTAAAGAGTTGATGTTATTGATATGATTGATTGTGATACTTACAGATATTGAGTAACATCCACACTGTGAAGGTGGCATCAGTAGACAAGGAACAAAGAACTTGGTCTTTCTCCACCAGGGTAAGTACATGTACATGCTTATCACATACACACTCTTTGTAGAACAATTTACATTAATTGATACATATTAGAATTGTATTTCACACATAACTTTGTTATTCACAGATGTAGTAAAAAATCAATTAAATTGAAATGACTTCAACATTTTCTTACATAGGTTTTATTCTTTATTAAAGTCTCATCATGTCATACATATATTTATATTTGTTCTAAATATTTAAATTGATCATAATAGTTAATATTTTATGTATACACCTAACTAACCATTATGGAATTGTATAAATTGAAACTTTTGACTTCAGATCAGCGATGTGATGGATACATATATGCACGCAGAGGTGTTCATTAGAACTAATAACACAAACTCAAACCTTGGTAAGTTGTAATGATTATTATTAAAAACTTTAGTAACAAATATATGTTTGTTTGTATGGTAGTTAACAGTATCAACAGTATTTCAGTAATTTGAGGATATAACATAATTAGTTATAAAATATTGCAGCAGACACAGTACCCAATCACATTACACCGACTCTGAGCTGACCAGACTTTAAACTGTCCTGTAATGCTGATTGCCAAGTGAGGGAGCTTCTATTATAATATTTTGGCCTACATGTAAATGGGTCTTGTCCATTTGTACTATGAATGTTTAAAATAAAATTTGTCATTCCTGAGTACCAAAGAAAGGGGAGAGTTCAGTTGTGGTTGGACCCATCTACCACTGGAAGACTCCAACACAGGTCTGCCTATACAGAACAAGTTAGTATCTCCATTTTCGATAAATTGTCAAGTAATATTCTTTTAAGAAAACAGCTGAAATGAGAAAAGAAATTAATATTTTACAACAGTTAAATGTCAAAAAAAAAATTGTTTCTGCTCACATAGAAGCTTATTTAAATGGTTAGCTAGTTAAACATGGCAAATTGTCTTGTATTTTTTAAAAAAAACACCATCAAAATGAAATGAAAAAAAAAATTATACACTTTCAAACAAAAATTCTCCATAAAAAACAGAAGCAAACAAGAAAATTATGCAAAAAAAAAGATAATGAATAAACACTGGTCCCAGTATCTTGACAAAAAAATAATTAAGTATAATGTTAGGCTCAAGAGCTGATATTCAAATATCAGTCTTGATATCTGACTTAAGTGTGTGTTATTGTGCTGTAGCTTGCAAATAAGTCGCTGCACCCAGCTAGTTCAGTCGGTAATCCATCTGACTGGTGTTTCAAACCAGGGGTCATGAGTACTAATCTCACAGCCACAGTCTCTGTGATGATTGGTCATGAACTTTGTTTTACAGAGATGAGTCTCCAACCTCAGAATATGTGGGAATCAGTCAGTTACTCAGTCAGTCCTGGTTAACTGATTGGTGGATCCCAGGTTAAAAAACAAAAAATGAGGTGCTCTAGCTCCCATTAAATAATTGAAATCTTTTAATAAAGGTGCGAAACTAACAAAAACAAACAAAATCAAACTCGTATTTTCAGTCAAATAATTGTGTTTGAGATCTTTAGATTGTAGTTAAGTTTTTAACTACCAGTAGTCCTTCACACAAATTAAGCAAATTTCAAAAATAAAGAATTTGTCCATTTTTAGATCCTACGACCTGAATGTGAATGGTGGTACCCCATATGAGAAGGGCGTGGAGGTGGACCCCAGCATCAGCAGGAGAAGTGCGTATATCTCTGTTGTCTAATGGTGCTCATGTAGCTTTAGTAGAACCTTGTAGAGCTGCTATGTAGTGATTTATATAACTAATTATGTATCAACTGTGTGTTTCATAGTTGCTAACTGTTGGCTTCTAAAATGTCAGTCATACCATTTGCAAACAATCGAGACACAGAAAAGCTTGCAAGTGGCTTACAATAACGGTCGTTGTAAGGCTCTCTGTATATAAATAAATATCTAAAAATAGTGATGACAGAGTCAAAAAAGCTTAATTTCACGAGTTCTGCTATCTGTTGATAATCTGTAATATATGTGTTTAGATACTGTAATGAATGCTTTCATATTTTAAGGTAAAATTTACAATCAATTTTAATTTGCTGTTTTTGATAAATTGAAATTAAGAAAACACATGTGTTTCCTGGGTTGGAGAAAGATGAAACTTACAACTTTCTAAACCAAAAGTACAATGCAGGGTCTTCAGATTGAGAGATAGACATGCTAACCAATGGAATATGAGTTATAGATAAACATGTATGCTTGTAGCAGTTGAAGAACATATCTCACTTGCTGCAAGATGAATTTAAAATGGGAAACTTTCCTTGGCAGAACAATAAATAACAGAGAACTTTTGTTAGTGCAAAAATGTGCCAAGTATCTTCTTATTTGATATGTATTTGGTACATTTTAGAATAGTTTTGCTTTTGTTGTTGCAAGAGCAGTTAAGGATGGGATTTTACAATTGCAAGAGCAGCAAAGAACTTGACTTGATGCAAAAATACAGACTGTTTGCTGAGAGAGCAGATTCTAACAGGGAATTATTGTAATAAGATCATTTAAGAACAGGAAATTCAGGTCACAAGAGCATTTAACATTAGAATTAATGTTGCAATATCATTTAGGAACATTAATTGTCCTGAGCAGTTTATAATGGAATAAATGTTGCAAAATGGTTTAGGAACATTAATTGTCCTGAGCAGTTTATAATGGAATAAATGTTGCAAAATTGTTTAGCAACATAAAATTGTCAAGTACATTTAACAACAGAGGCCTACTAATACACGAATATGTCTTTACTAGTACATGTATAACTATTTTGTACATAAGCCTACTTTTTCTTCATTACTAAATACATGTATGTGTTTTAGCTTGTATTGTAGAGTAGTTTTTTTTGTTTCAAATTTTACATTTACCCTTGTTTCAGCAGCTGGCGGTAAGTAACTTGTGTTTAACACCCGAGATTTTGGTGAGGTCTGGGCCCATAGTCATAAAGCAGCTTAACCCTTTACTTCATAGATACCAATCACAGAAGGCCTTTAAAAACAGTGCAGGAAGCGTTCAGATTGCTCATAATGAGCAATCTGAACGCTTCCTGCACTGTTTTCCACTTTGTCAATTAGTATAAACATAATTCACCAAATAATTCAAAAGCCTTAGCACTATATTAGTGGTGTCAAAAGTCATCTATATTAGGTGTCCAAAGTCGTCTATATTAGGTGTCCAAAAGTGTCTATATTAGGTGTCCAAAGTCGTGTATATTAGGTGTCCAAAGTCGTGTATATTAGGTGTCCAAAGGCATCTATATTAGGAGTCCAAAGGCGTCTATATGAAGTAAAGGGTTAAGTAAAAACTTCCATTTAACTCAAAATGTAAGATTTTCTATCTCAATTATTAGCTTATATTTACATTGAAAAGAACATGTTAGTTATATCTGTTTATAGAAAATATGACGGAACCATTGGCATTGTAATGAAACCATTAAAATTATAACAAAACCATTGAAATTGTAATGAAACCAATAAAATTATAACGAAACCATTGAAATTGTAATGAAACCATTAACATTATAATTAAACCATTGAAATTGATGTGGAAATACGTTAACATTTGACTTAAGTTAAGATTTAACTCTCAAGCTTTATAATTATGGGCCCTGAAGTGCTCAACCAGTTCAGAGTATTCATTCAGTCACAATAACTTTTAATTTTGACAAAAAATGATTTTAAAAAATAAAGACGTGTTTATTGTGATTGAAATAGATTTCTAAAATGACGGGTTCTTCCGACCTCACAATTTTTTTATCTGTTTGTATAACAACTTATGTTGGTTTTAAAACCTTCCATTAACTAATATCTTCTTACTTTCTTTGTGTTTTGTCTGACAGCAATCTGGTTTTTACTAAGTCTGCACATGGATTCTGTGGTCAGTTTAAAGTTCCATCTGTAACTATTAAAACTACAAGCAAACTAATATATCACCTATAAGTTACTGGCACACACTTGTTTAACTGGAAAAGTTATGCACACAGAGTACACATGTATTTAAGATGTTTTTCTTGTCTGCTGACCAGAAATATCCTGATCATGTGGGGTATCGAGTGAGGTTATAAGAATCTTATATTTTTTCGGTTCGGATAGGAAATTCATTCTCGGGGGATAAATGTTATTGGAGGGAACGAGGCTCATAGTTAACTCATGGGACGGAATTTTCTAACTGAACTGAAAAAAACATGTCAGATTATTTTTCTTGCATACCAAACACATTGAATACTTATTTTAATTTAAAATTATTATTTAATTTCACCACGATGGCTTTTGAGACCTCAAATTAAATATATTACATCATATGTTTTAACACGTCACATCATAAATTGTTCCAACGTCATAGCAAGGTAGGATAAGCACTTGGAGGGGGTGTATGGATGAAAATTCCGAACCCGGTAAAAACATGCGGAAATCCTTGTCCGGTTTGCAAGAAAATTGTATTCATACCGGTCTGTCTCAAATGGATATAAAGACACCATCAAATTATATGCTAACATCTGATATAATGTTTAGATTTATCAAATGGGGATAAGATACAGTTTCATAAGCTTGAAATTCAATCTACCGGTATAAGGAAATGCTACCCTCAGGAACAAGATACAAGCAAAGAACCCAACATTTTCCACTCATTGTTTTACTTGGCTGTAAGAAATACTAAACACCGATACCAGTCACAATTAATGTTTGAAGTGGTGTGATTATATTGTTTTCATTTTTTTTTCTATTTATTTCTCAACTTTTTTCATAGCAAGCTATCAACGAATCCTTCATAGGAATTTTGAAATTAGCTGAATAACAACATTTTCAGCCACTACCCCATCCCACTAAAATAAGTGGACACATCAGACCAAAATGTCTGTATAGGTTATATAGAAAGCATGTTGAAATATTATTACGTTATAGGCTTCATATATATATATCTTTCAAAATATGTTTTTGTTATGAAAATTCAATATATTTTTGTAAGATAAAAAATTTTTTTAGCCCGACTATTCGGAGAATAAAGAGAGCTATTCTACTCATCCGGGCGTCTGCGTCAAACCTTGGTTAAATATTTGCATGCAAGTCCATATTTCAGTTACCATTGCATGTATTGACTTGAAACTTTACACAAGCCTTCCCAGTCATCTACTCTACTACAATAACTACGTTAGATAACTCTTGCATGAGTATAATGCAAATTATTGCCCTTGATTGACTTAGAAATTCTGGTTAAAGTTTTGCATGCAAGTACCATCAAGTCCATATCCCACCAACCACTCAATGTACATGTATTTAATTGAAACTTTACACAAGCCTTCCCAATCATCAACCCTACTACAATTACTAAGTTAGATAACACTTGCATGAATATAATGCAAGTTATTGCCCTTGTTTGCCTTAGAAATTCTGGTTAAAATTTTGTGTGCAAGTATCATCACCTCCATATTTCACCAACCACTCAATGTATTTGATTGAAACTTTACACAAGCCTTCCCAGTCATCAACCCTACTACAATAACTAAGTTAGATAACTCTTGCATGGATATAATGCCAATGATTGGCCTTCTTTGACTTAGAATTTTTGGTTAAAGTTTTGCGTGCAAGTACTGTCAAGTCCATATCACACCAACCACTCAATGTATTTGATTGAAACTTTACATATGACTTTGCAGTCATGAAATCAACTAAATTAATAAAGTGGGATAACTCCAGATTTTTTTGCAAATTATTGTCTTTGTTTGACTTATAACTCAACAGTCACTGCATGTATTTGATTGAAACTTCATACAAGGTATTGCAGTTATAAGATCTACTCAATTTTGTGAGATAAATAACTCTTATTTGCTTGGATTTGTCATCATTCTCAATCAAATTTGTACTTTTGTGACAAATATTCGAATAGTCAAGCTCGCTGTCCCTCCGACAGCTCTTGTTAGTAACTTTTTCCCATTTTTAATATAAATGAATGCCATTACTCTGAAAAATTAAAAAACATACAGATAACAAATGCAGTCACTTTACTGTAATATTAATTTTGGTAAAGTCTTGAAAAAAGTCTGTAAGAAAAAAAAGAAGATTTTCAACATATTAATCATATGAAATTTTCAAAAAAGTGAAAATGTTAAATAGTCTAAGTTTTATTTTTTTGCTTATTTCAGCCAATTCTAATGCATTTATGTCCCTGATCTCGGGCAACAAACAACCAAGAATCACTGTTAAAGTTTCCATACCAAAGAAGGAACAAAAAGAATTACTAGAGTAAGTGATGGTTTAAAATGACTAAATCATGTGGCAATTTCTTTGTAACTCACTTTAACTCGGGCACCAGTTTTATTGATGAACAAAGATCTCCAATTATTTAAGGTATGCTTTCATGGGATGCTGAAAATGACCATTCATGGGTATGCATTTATGGGAAGTTGATATTGACCATTCATGGATGTGCATTCATGGGAAGTTGATATTGACCATTCATGGGTGTGCATTCATGGGAAGTTGATATTGACCATTCATGGATATGCATTGATGGGAAGTTGATACTGACCATTCATGGATATGCATTCATGGGAAGTTGATATTGACCATTCATGGATATGCATTCATGGAAGTGTATAATGACTATTTGTGGGAAGTTGATATTGACCATTCATGAATATGCATTCATGGGAAGTTAATATTGACCATTCATGCATATGCATTCATGAGAAGTTAATATTGACCATTCATGGGGAGTTAATATTGACCATAAATGAATATGCATTCGTG
Source organism: Panopea generosa (assembly GCA_029582155.1). Classification (NCBI taxonomy): domain Eukaryota; kingdom Metazoa; phylum Mollusca; class Bivalvia; order Adapedonta; family Hiatellidae; genus Panopea; species Panopea generosa. The sequence goes on along the minus strand of CM055897.1, from coordinate 29,853,188 downwards.
AGAAGTAAACATTGACCATTCATGGATATGCATTCATGGGAAGTTAGTATTGACCATTTATGGATATGTATTTATGGGAAGTTAATATTGACCATTTAGGGATATGAATTCATGGGAATTTAATATAGACCATTCATGGATGTGCATTCATTGGAAGTTAATATTGACCATACATGGTAAGTTATTATTGACCATTCGTGGGAATGCATTGATGGGAAATTAATTATTGACCATTCATGGGAAGTTATTATTCACCATTCATGGATATGCATTCATGGGAAGTTAATATTGACCATTCATTGGAAGTTATTATTGACCATTCATGGATATGCATTTATGGGAAATTAATTATTGACCATTCATGGGAAGTTATTATTGACCATTCATGGATATGCATTCATGGGAAGTTAATATTGACCATTCATTGGAAGTTTATATTGACCATTCGTGGGAATGCATTCATGGGCAGTTAATATTGACCATTCATGGATATGCATTCATCGGAAGTTAATATTGACCATTAAATTAAATTAATGGATATGCATTCATGGGAAGTTGATATTGACCATTCATGGATATGCATGCATGGGAAGTTTATATTGACCATTCATGGATATGCTGTCATGGGAAGTTAATATTGACCATTCATGGGAAGTTAATATTGGCCATTCATAGATATGCATCCATGGGAAGTTGATATTGACCACCATTCATGGGAAGTTGATATTGACCATTCATGGACATGCATTCATGGAAAGGTAATAGTGACCATTCATGGATATGCATTCACGGGAAGTTAATATTGACTATTCATGGACAGTTAATATGGACCATTTATGGATATGCATTCATGGGAAGTTAATATTGAACATTCATGGGAAGTTAATATTGACTCTTCATGGGAACTTGATAATGACAATTAATGGGAAGTTAAAATTGATCATTAATGGGTATGCATTTACGGGAAGCTAAATTTGACTACTCATTGATATCCATTCATCGGAAGGTAATATTGATCATTAATGGGTATGCATTCATGGGAAGCTAAAAATGACCATTAACGGATATGGAATTTAAAGACATTATTCTATGTGAATGTATAAGTATGTGTTTTGTTTCAGCACACTGCCAGACACGTTGATTGGTAACACATCCTTACTACAGATGTATAGTTTCTACAGGCAGATACTGGCAGATACATTATTACGTGATAGACTTGATCTAGAATCTACAGGTACCACAAACATTTTTTTGCAAGGATATTTCCTTTCAGGTTGAGGTATTGTTTTTGGAACACCTATTTGTATAGCCACACTTACCTATAACAGGCAAACGGTGATTGAGGTGAAAATCAGCCACACCTACCTATAATAGGCAAACGGTGATTGAGGTGAAAATCAGTCACACCTACCTATTATAGGCAAACTGTGATTGAGGTGAAAATCAGCCGCACCTACCTATAATAGGCAAATGGTGATTGAGGTGAAAATCAGTCACACCTACCTATAATAGGCAAACGGTGATTGAGGTGAACGTCAGCCGCATCTACCTATAATAGGCAAACTGTGATTGAGGTGAAATTCAGCCGCAACTACCTATAATAGGCAAACGGTAATTGATGTGAAAATCACCCGCACCTACCTATAATAGGCAAATGGTGATTGAGGTGAAAGTCAGCCGCACCTACCTATAATAGGCAAACGGTGATTGAGGTGAAAATGCCGCACCTACCTATAATAGGTAAACAGTGATTGAGGTGAAAGTCAGCCGCACCTACCTATAATAAGGTGAAAAACAGCCGCACCTACCTATAATAGGCAAACGGTGATTGAGGTGAAAATCAGCCACACCTTCCTATAATAGGCAAACGGTGATTGAGGTGAAAATCAGGGGTTTAATATGTTTTTATGCTGCTGCCATTCAAAGAATGGTGAAAAAGCATTAAGTGTTGCCCCTATCAGTTTATTTGTGCATGTGTATTTCCAGGTGTCCGTCCTTTCAAATTGGTTTCTGATAATGAACTTTTGGAAGGTTCTTTGCCTTTAATTGATACACTGAAGTCCCGATACAGTGTGAAAACATTACAATCTGTGTGAATGATCAAATAACGAAGGGCAACCAAACAATGTATCATCGCTCGATTTTGATTTGATTAGCGCTCATCTTCTGCTTGATAATTAGCCTTGTTTAGAATAGACTATTATAAACCTTACGTTATGGTGGTTTAAAGGATAGTTTTATTAATTATTAAAAGTTTAATAATCTGAGTGATCCAATAAATACTTACATGTGCCAAACACGGAAGCCATTTGCAAACTTTGTTATTAGAAAGTTTTTACATAGACACTGTTTTTTACATCCGGGTTATGCATCAAAAGCTGTCAATTTTACTTTAACAAAACACGAATATGTTTTTCTTTTTTCTTTTTAGCTCACCTGAGCCGAAGGCCCACAGGTGAGCTTTTCTGATCGCCTGGTGTCCGTGGTCAGTCGTCCGTCGTCTGTCATCCGTCATTAACTTTAAGCTTTTAACAACTTCTTCTCTTTTTGATATAACTTCACAGTAATGTTCCTTGGGTGACCCTCTACCAAGTTTGTTCAAGCCATCTTGATACATAAAAAAAACATGGCCCCCAGGGGGCCGGGCAAGCTTAATTAGTAAAAACTTAATTAGTAAAAAATCTTCTTATCAGGAAACTACTGGCTCGATTTTAAAATAATTGCACAGAAATGTTCCTTTGGTGACCCTCTACCAAGTTTGTTCAAGCCATCTTGATTCATCAAACACATGGCGGCCAGGTGATGGGGTTAATTTACTATATAAGATATAGTAAAAATTTAACAAATCTATTTGTCAGAAACTACTGGCTTGATTTTAAAATAATTTCAGAGAAATATTCCTTGGGTGACTCTCTACCAAGTTTGTCCAAACCATCTTGATTCGTCAAAAAACATGGCAGCCAGGGGGTGGGGTTAGTTTCATGTCAAATTAATGCCCTTGTTTTATAGCATAAATGTCTGTATATAGCAATTATTATAAGAAGAGGTAATAAACTCTTTGAATAAACTTATTTTTGCTATTATTATACAATATAATACCAGATATAAGATAATTCATCATAAAAAGATGAATGATACAATTATAATCAATGATTGAAATATGATTCATATATCATGAACCATTTTAAAATAGGTGTTTTTCTGAATATAAAAGTCAGAGTTTTCATGGTTCAGACAGGGGTGGTTTACTGCTTCATAATAAAGCAATACCATATTTTAAGCTAGTTTCTTCACAGCAAGAAGTCTGCTTGAGATTTTCAGTGTCAAAGTGTACTTTAAATCTCGGAGGAGGAGCTTAATTGTTTTTGAGGGAGAGTGCATTGTGACACAGATTCTTTCAAGCGATAGGCTTTGGGAAGGCTTGTGTTTGAAACTCATGGGAATATTTAAGCTGGAACTTTGGATTATTTCATGCACAATAGTTTAGGCTGATACTTTAGTTTGAAACCAGTTTAAAAAATAACAGGTTAGTTTTGTGCTGGAACTGGATTTATATTTTAGTTCGGAACAGCCTCCAAACTTATAGGCAGCTATAGTAAAAACTTCAAAAGCCTTCTTGTCAGAATCTACTGACCTGATTTTGATGTAATTTCTCTGAAATTTACCATGGGTGAACCTCTACCAATTTCGAACTCTTCTACGCATCTGTTACATCTTCAAAACAAATCAAAATTCTAACTACTTGCCCATCTCGTCTTTCTGGAATTTTGAGTGTACATGTATTATATAATCTACTTAAGTTGGGTGACTCAAGGTCAGTCAGGTGAGCAATATAGGGCCATCTTAGCCCTCTTATCTTTTTATTAATTTGATACTTATCTAAGTTTATCTGTTATAGTGTACCCAAATATACATTACAATGCAAACAATACCAGAGTTCCATATTTGTTTATGTCAGTCAAATTATACGTGAGTTATGGTCCCCTTTTTACTTAATTTTTTATCAAATATACTAACATATAACAAGAACACATTTTATATTCATTTCAACTTTGCACACACTGCACTCAAGATTATTTTTCGACTAAATAGTTGTCCGTAGAACATTGTGTATATATGGCCGGAAAGTGAGCTATTTAGCATTCAAATATGAATATACATTTTTATGTATAAAAAGAAAATTGTAGTACAGTAATCATTTTACCTATGAAGCATCCATGGGCAGAATGAAGGTGCTGATGGGATTTGATTATAATTATGATGTTGGGTATTTTTTGCTAAACAAAAACTGATCACTTTTGGCTGTAGTATTTTTAATTCATGAATAAAGCCAACTATGATACATATCTATGATTTGTTTGATATGGTTGTACAAAGTGTTTTGTTGTTCTTTACAGGGTTGATCCATAGTCCAGCTTTGGTAACGTTCCCAGTGATCTTAGATCAGCATGACCTGATGCGATTACTCTGGGTATGTCATGTTACAGTTTTGTTATTTATATATATATATTTTCTTTTCTTTTGTATTTATGAATACAATTTTTATTTTCTTTGCCTTGATTCCAAAAAAAAATCACATAGCATTTACAAGGCATTCGGAGAACCGGGCATACCCAATGTTTGTATGATATTTTCTGAGGATAATAATAAAAAAAACAACACTGAATGTCCGAATACTCCAAGGTTTGCAAAAATTTCCGCAGTTTTTATACCAATTTCTGCGGGTATTTTCTCTACCTTTTGCAAATGTCCATGTGTTTTTTCTCTCAAAACCTTGGAACTCATAATTTCGTGTCTGAAACTCCGAGGTTCAAAACTCGGAGAAAAAGTATACCTGGGTATAAAGTGAAAAAAACAACACTTGTCTTGTTAGATTGGATGACTTTAATACTCTCTGTCTTCCCCCAGTTTTAATGTTTTAAGATTTTATTGAATACAACATTTTTATTCAAGTCTTAGGGGACATAATTATGGAAATACTGAAATCGAATTTACTATACACATCTGGGGCTTTTCTCCAACAACAGACTGGTTGCCACATATAGCCTGTAATGTGTTAATGAAAATGACCCTAAACCCCATTGTAACAATCTCAAGAAGTATGACAGACCGTGCTCTCATGACATTGGAATCTGGACATTATATTATAAACCATAATATGTTGTTATATCCACCATTTTGACATATTACAGGATACATGGACAGAGACAGTTAGAGGGATACACAGGGCGGACATGGTGAGTAGACAACTCCTGTACTGTAGTAGTGAATGTAATAGGACACTTAGGTTGTGGTCTGTCTGTGGGGTGTTCATGTTTTAGGCTGACTAATACATTCTGTTTTTGTATAGTTAACATAAATACATTTGGTTTAGTAGTGCCTAAACTTTGTTACATTGTGTCATATATTACAGCCTGATATTAATTCATAACAAGAAAAAAGCAAAGAAACAGCATTGTAGAGGTTTTTAACTAAAGTCGGGACAAATTGAAAAAATAATAATTATAACATTTTAATTATTATATTTATGACTACATTAAAGAAATACATGTATTAAGGTATAAAAAACATAAAACTTAAATAAAAAAAAGCTCATCTACTAATTCTCAGGTGTTGGACTTGAGGAGTCTTATATAGAGAAGGAAAAGTATTAAAACTCACAAAATATCATTTTCAATTGTATCAATTTCCATTCATCTCAAAATACAAAGGAAATGTATTACTTTGCAGAGGAACTAAATTTCCCTCAAAACCAGACAGTTCCCAGCAATTTGTGTTTTATAATGTTGAATTATTGACAAAATTTATGTATGATTTCTTAAAAAGTTTGCCAAATAATACATCCTTTTTGTGCTACTTAATCAATATTTAGTCAGGAGATACAAATTTTCCTATCTTTCTCTCTACAAGTCCTTGTTAAAATTGAACATTTGTTCACCACTACTTTTAATAGCTTAGGATCTTGTTCCGACCTTAGTTTTAGCTGTGTGAAGTTCATGTTCATAATGTCATGTGAATCTTTAGTATCTATTGATGATAACGTTACTCATGATCGAAATAACTATGATCATGTGATGAATTTGAGATTTTTGTTCTGTGATAGAGGGTTGAGGAATTTTCTGTTAATTCAGGCAATAAAATGTTATAATTGTCTGATTTTCTTATGGTGATATGCAAATATCATGTTTAATTGTAACATATTTAGTATGGAGCGCTTGGTTTAGTGGAAGAGCACCGAACCAATGATCGGGGGTCGTGTGTTTGAACCTCTGACACAGCTGTGTGTGATGTCCTTGAGCAAGACACTTTTTCCGCATATGCTTTATACTGGTTATACCCAGGAAGTCTTCGAGCGAGATAAGTCTAAATTGTAAGTAGTTTTTTCACAATTGAAGTAAAATAAATAAGTGTAAACCACATAGAAATCAAAAAATTTTATAAGATTTTTTTAATTGCTATTTTTGTAATTTCTTTAACCTTTGCTCAAGACGAAACAAATATATATATCAGGAAATTGATTTAGATTATCCAATTCTTCTGTTATTTGACCTCTGTTATGGGAAAGTGGGATTTCTGCACTTTATATAGGCAAAAAACATTTTTCTACCTGAAATGACACAAAGTTTTCTGAAGATTTTCCCTTTAGTTTACTTGTTTCATATCTTTTTTAAAATCTATATTTAAATCTTTATTTCCTTCTGTTTAAATTGCTTCTTTATCATGTATAACCCCTGGTTTCAGAATCACATGTTTTCAAGTTATTCTAGGAGGGTAATTAACCATAATAAGTAGATTTTAACGCTTTGTAAAGTAGATGTATATGCCCATTTATTTCATTGCTTTGGTGAAAACATGATGCTAGGCATGGTTGTTTAGATTATTATATTGCTCAATAACTAGATATTTCTTGTATTGTACACCATGTTGCATGTTTGTTTTGTAGGTATTGCAAAAAAAGGCAAGACTGTCAGTTTAATATACAGCTGATTGATATTTGACATTCTCACCTCAAGTGGGAAAGTCATCAGTAATTGAGGAAATGGGTGTGATCGATTACTGGTTAACCTTCCCAGATCTCAGGAAAGAGTGGTTTGGATAACTGATTGTCTGTTAGCCCTTGATGGCATAAATATGATGCTTAATATTCAAACTGGTACCAGTGACTTGCTGGTTTGGTGCTCCGAGTATCATTGATGTATGTAGGGTGCAGATCACCCTGCTTCATCCCAAGCCCCAGGGATTCCAAATTTTGTTTAAAAAACAGCATTTTTTTCGACCAATTTTTTATAAACTACTTTCTTAGATCTATTCTGAAATTTATGAACACAACTTGAGAATAATCCATGGACCTGCCCATATGATTAAGTGTTGGTATCTTTACATGAAACAATAATAGTAAGTTTTACTCCAACTTTCAGTATTGTCCCCCCATATTTACAGATTTAAGTGTGTGCGCTTCAAACCACCACCTGTATGGACTAGTGATATCAGGGCCCTCCTTTTACTTTGGGGAAATGGGACCCAGGGCCCTCTAAGGGGGAATTTTTGTGTTGTTTATGCTTCGTGACCAATTAATGGTTATGCAGAAAAACTCATGATACATGTATAACAAGTTGAAAAGAAGGAAGACATTAGACTTACAAGTTGCCGGTTTCGTTAGTTTCTTAACCAGAAAATTTCTCCCCGAGAGTAATTAAAAAAAGAATTCAAGGGTGATTTTTTTCAGTAAAATTGGGTGAAAACATTATGTTCCAGGGCAAGTTTCTCCCCCCAAAACAGCAAATTTTTGCCCCAAAAATAGCAAGGGTCCTCAAACTTGGTTATATATTGGGTCCCATATATATAAGATACATTCATTTTACATTTTATTTTTGGGTCTACACCATGTACTAATAATTAATTTTTAACTTTTGACTTTTGGACCCAACAATCCACTTTCGAACCAAAAGTATAGACTCACATCTATAAATGTTTAAAACTATATATATATATATGCAACTTGTCAAGATCCTTAACATACTTTCTGTAATCATCCCTCACTACAGGGATTATGGATTGTAGGAAATGACGTTGCTCTTCAACATCAAACTATTAACCTTTCTTTTTTAATAAAATAGACCAATACTATAATATAAATGAATAAACGCCAGTTAATAACATGAGAAAATGGTGCTTAAATTAAACACATATTCTGTGTTAAACCACTGTCCTTCACAGTTGTTGTTCTACTTTAATAACTAAATATACTGTTTGTTTTGTCTTTCTTTTGATTTTATAGCTGGTAAGTCTTTGTTTACAATGCATGCTGTTTACACTTTATTTCATATTTCTGTTGCACATGTTGGTTATGGGATGTTAGACCATTAACTGGATATGGATAGGTCTATGTTGCATTTGAACTTTTTTTGCCAGGGTTATGTTTAGTAATGTTAAATGTTTAATGTATTGACAAACAAAAGTCAGGTTAACAATGTGTTTTTTTCTGCAAACATTGCTAAAATTCGCAAACACATTCTTGAGCCAGTCTGTGTTTTAGGGTTACTCAAATTGAGATGCCAGTGTAGTCTGATTTTCTGTTTAATGTTAATTGAGTTGTGGAGCATTAATATTTATAAATATATTATATGCATTTAACATTACTCTACACAAACCAGAGTGATTTGCAAGAATTGCTCACCAATTCATGCTCCTGGGTTCCTGTAGATACAGACACTCATGCACCAAGGTGCATATAGTTACATGGATACCAAGGTACTTGTATGTACAGAGTATGTACAAGCAGATATAGAGAGAACATGGACCCCTCCATTATTGAAGTTTATTCTGTTAACCGTACAAAAATTAAATGTTGCTGTATTAGTAAATCTAATAAACAATTCCATGTCATAGAATGTTCGATGTTATAGAATGCTCTGTGATATAGAATGCTCCATGTTATAGAATGCTCTGTGTTATAGAATGCTCCATGTTATAGAATGCTCTGTTTTATAGAATGATCCATGTTATAGAATACTCTGTGTTATGGAATGCCCCATGTTATAGAATGCTCCATGTTATAGAATGCATTCTGGAAAATGGATTGTATGCTGTGGGTGGATTTATAATACCAGTATAATCGTATGTGTATATAAATGATCTTAAATGTATTGGCTTGTGGTACATGACCATATCATTTATGCTTGGTGATCAGAATAAACTTTACTATATCTTTACATGTCAAATCTGTGTGACTTAGATTAGGTGTGTTAAGTATTAATTTTATCTTCAATTTGTAACTAAAAATTGTATTTTTTGTACTAGATGTTCCTACCCTCAACACAGCATGAAGCAACATTCCTTACCCTCAAAGTAGTATAATGCAACATTCCTTACCCTCAAAGTAGTATAATGCAACATTCCCTACCTTCAAGTAGTATAAAGCAACATTCCCTAACTTCAAGTAGTATAAAGCAACATTCCCTACCCTCAAAGTAGTATAATACAACATAATTTACCTTCAAGTAGAATAAAGCAACATTCCTTACCCTCAAAGTAGTATAAAACAACATTCCTTACCCTCAAAGTAGTATATCACAATATTCCTTACCCCTCAAAGAAGTATAAAGCAACATTCCTTACCCTTAAAGTAATATAAAGTAACATTCCTTACCCTCAAAGTAGTATAAAACAACATTTCTCACCCTCAAAGTCGTATATCACAATATTCCTTAACCCTCAAAGTAGTATAAAGTAACATTCCTTACCCTCAAAGTAGTATAATGCAACATTCTTTACCCTCAAAGTAGTATATCACAATATTCCTTACCCCTCAAAGTAGTATAAAGCAACATTCCTTGCCCTTAAAGTAATATAAAGTAACATTCCTTACCCCTCAAAGTAGTATAAAGCAACATTCCTCACCATCAAAGTCATATATCACAATATTCCTTACCCCTCAAAGTAGTATAAAGCAACATTCCTTACCCTTAAAGTAATATAAAGTAACATTCCTTACCCTCAAAATAGCATAAAACAACATTCCTTACCCTCAAAGTAACGTTAGTCATGATGTCAAATGAAACTTAAAACTGTCCAAGAGATTGTTGAAACTAAAATGTATATTAATGTCTTGATGTGTGAATGCACGCCATTTTATTTCCAACAGACTAATAAGGTAACTATCTATCACTATATATTTCTCTTTGGTAACCAAAACAGCAATATACTCTATCTTAAGCTTCTTGCTTTTAATGCAATACTTCTTTTATCAAAACATCATGTATTATTCTACATTATAAATCGGGGATAAGATAAACATTTCCTTTATCTGTTGTCAGCAACACACAAAATTTATTAAGATTCAACTAGAACAAAAAAAGCACTCGCCAGGGTTTGTGCTTAATTTCTTTCCCGACCTCACCTAATAATTTTTAGACTATCAGAAACTAACATGGAATTCTGTATCTCAGCTTCAGTTCACACAATACATAATATATCAACTTCGATAACATAATACATTACATTGTATATCTCAACTTTGACAACACAATACTTTAGTCAACACAATACTATATATTTCAACTTCATTCAACACAGCACAATACATCATATCTCAACTTTGATAACACAATACTATATATATCTCAACTTCATTCAACACAATACATTACATCTTAACTTTAATAACACAATACTTCAGTCAACACAGCACAATACATTATATCTCAACTTTGAAAACACAATACTATATATCTCAACTTCATACATTATATCTTAATTTTGATAACATATTACTATGCATCTCAACTTTAGTCAACACAATATTATATGTGGGTCAACTTAAGTCAACACAATACATTATATCTCAACTTTGATAACACAATACTATATATCTCAACTTCATACATTATATCTCAATTTTGATAACATAGTACTATGCATCTCAACTTTATTCAACACAATACTATATATCTCTACTTAGGTCAACACAATACTATATATATCTCAACTTTAGTCAGCGCAATACTTTATATCTCAACTATGATAACACACAATACATTATATCTCAACTTTGATAACACAATATTATATATCTCAACTTCAATCAACACAATACATTATATCTCAACTTCATACATTATATCTCAATTTTGATAACACAATATTATATATCTCAACTTCAATCAACACAATACATTATATCTCAACTGTGATAACACAATACTTCAGTCAACACAGTACAATACATTATATCTCAACTTTGATAACACAATACTTAAGTCAACACAGTACAATACAATATTTCTCAATTTTGATAACACAATACTTCAGTCAACACAGTATAATACATTGTATCTCAACATTGATAACACAATACTATATATCTCAACTTAAGTCAATACAATACTATATATATATATATCAATTTTAGCCAGCACAATACTTTATATCTGAAGATTATAACACACAATACCTTATATCTCAACTTTGATAACACAATACTTCAGTCAACACAGTATAATACCTTATATCTCAACTTTGACAACACAACAATTCAGTCAACACAGTATAATACATTATATCTCAACTTTGATAACACAATACTTCAGTCAACACAGTATAATACATTATATATCAATTTTGATAACACAACAATTCAGTCAACACAGTATAATACATTATATCTCAACTTTGATAACACAATACTATATATCTCAACTTCAGTCAACAAAATACATTATGTCTCAACTTTGATAACACAATACTTCAGTCAACACAGTACAATAACTTATACCTCAACTTTGATAACACAATACTTCAGTCAACACAGTACAATACATTATATCTCAACTTTGATAACACAATACTTCAGTCAACACTGTACAATACACTATATCTAAACTTTGATTACACAATACTTCTGTCAACACAGTACAATACATTATATCTCAACTTTGATAACACAACACTTCAGTCAACACAGTATAATACACTATATCTCAACTTTGATAACACAATACTTCAGTCAACATTATAATACACTATATCTCGACTTTGATAACACAATACTTCAGTCAACACAGTACAATACATTATATCTCAACTTTGATAACACAATAATATATATCTCAACTTCAGTCAACGCAATACATTATATCTCAACTTTGATAACACAACACTTCAGTCAACACAGTATAATACATTATATCTCAACTTTGATAACACAATACTATATATATCTCAACTTCATTCAACACAATACATTACATCTTAACTTTAATAACACAATACTGCAGTCAACACAGCACAATACATTATATCTCAACTTTGATAACACAATACTATATATCTCAACTTCATACATTATATCTTAATTTTGATAACATATTACAATGCATCTCAACTTTAGTCAACACAATACTATATATCTCTACTTAGGTCAACACAATACTATATATATCTCAACTTTAGTCAGCGCAATACTTTATATCTCAACTTTGATAACACACAATACATTATATCTCAACTTTGATAACACAATATTATATATCTCAACTTCAATCAACACAATACATTATATTTCAACTGTGATAACACAATACTTCAGTCAACACAGTACAATACAGTATATCTCATCTTTGATAACACAATACTTAAGTCAACAGAGTACAATACAATATTTCTCAACTTTGATAACACAATACTTCAGTCAACACAGTATAATACATTATATCTCAACTTTGACAACACAATACTATATATCTCAACTTAAGTCAACACAATACTATATATATATCAACTTTAGCCAGCACAATACTTTATATCTGAAGTTAATAACACACAATACCTTATATCTCAACTTTGATAACACAATACTTCAGTCAACACAGTATAATACATTATATCTCAACTTTGATAACACAACAATTCAGTCAACACAGTATAATACATTATATCTCAACTTTGATAACACAATACTTCAGTCAACACAGTATAATACATTATATCTCAACTTTGATAACACAACAATTCAGTCAACACAGTATAATACGTTATATCTCAACTTTGATAACACAATACTATATATCTCAACTTCAGTCAACAAAATACATTATGTCACAACTTTGATAACACAATACTTCAGTCAACACAGTACAATAACTTATACCTCAACTTTGATAACACAATACTTAAGTCAACACAATACAATACATTATATCTAAACTTTGATAACACAATACTTCAGTCAACACTGTACAATACACTATATCTAAACTTTGATTACACAATACTTCAGTCAACACAGTACAATACATTATATCTCAATTTTGATAACACAACAATTCAGCCAACACAGTATAATACACTATATCTCAACTTTGATAACACAATACTTCAGTCAACACAGTATAATACATTGTATCTCGACTTAGATAACACAATACTTCAGACAACACAGTACAATACATTATATCTCAACTTTGATAACACAATATTATATATCAATACTTCAGTCAACATTATAATACATTATATCTCAACTTTGATAACACAAGACTTCAGGCAACACAGTATAATACATTATATCTCAACTTTGATAACACAGTACTATATATCTCAACTTCAGTAAACACAATACATTATATCTCAACTTTGATAACACAACACTTCAGTCAACACAGTACAATACATTATATCTCAACTTTGATAACACAACACTTCAGTCAACACAATACATTATATCTCAACTTTGATAACACAACACTTCAGTCAACACAGTACAATACATTATATCTCAACTTTGATAACACAATACTTCAGTCAACCCAGAACAATACACTATATCTCAACTTTGATAACACAATAATTCAGTCAACACAGTACTTTATATCTCAACTTTGATAACACAACAATACACTATATCTTAATTTTGATAACACAATACTTCAGTCAACACAGTACTTTATATCTCAACTTTGATAACACGACAATACACTATATCTTAACTTTAATAACACAATACTTCAGTCAACACAGTACAATATATTATATCTCAACTTTGATAATACAATACTATATATCTCAACTTCAGTCAACACAATACTATATATTTCAACTTCAGTCAACACAATACCACATATCTCAACTTCACTCAACACAATACATTATATCTCAACTTTGATATCACAATATCATATATCTTGACTTAAATCAACACAATACATTATATCTCAACTTTGATAAGACACAATACTATATATCTCAACTTCAGTAAACAGGATACCATATATCTCATCTTTGATGACGCAATTCTGTATGTGTATTGTTAATTACTGACTCTACTGTACAAATATACACACCTCTCTTCACAAAGAAACTCGGCCAAATTGTCATTTTCCGTCACTGGTTTGAAATTCATGTTCTCTTGAAAAATCCGGTAGGCAAGTCTGCTCCATACCCTATGACAATCTCAATGCTGCGAAAACTGATATGTTGCCAAATAAAGATTGTGTGGTTTCCACATGTCCGTAGCATGGCAGTGCCCATGTGATGACATCAGTCTAACATCCTGCTGATCCTACAACTGTAAAGCCATTACATGCGTAACATGAAAAGGCTACATAATATAAATATACTGAAGTTTACAATGTTTTCTAAAAACACACTTACCAACATATTGCTATGACCATTGTGTTTCAAGATAAACACATGTTCAATTACAATAAACATATGTTCAATAACAATAAACATATGTTCAATTCCAATAAACACATGTTCAATAACAATAGACATATGTTCAATTCCAATAAAGACATGTTCAATATCAATGAACACATGTTCAATGAAAACAAACACATGTTCAATGACAATAACCACATGCTCAATGGCAATAAACACATGTTCAATGACAAATTACACATGTTCAATGACAATAAACACATGCTCATTGACAATAAACACATGTTCAATGACAATAAACACAAGCTCAATGACAATAAACACATGATCAATAACAATAAACACATGCTCAATGACAATAAACAAATGCTCAATGACAATAAACACATGTTCAATAACAATAAACACATGTTCAATGACAAATTACACATTTTCAATGACAATAAACACATGCTCAATGACAATAAACACATGCTCATTGACAATAAACACATGTTCAATAACAATAAACACATGTTCAATGACAAATTACACATGTTCGATGACAATAAACACATGCTCAATGGCAATAAACACATGTTCAATAACAATAAACACATGTTCAATGACAAATTACACATTTTCAATGACAATTAACACATGCTCAATGACAATAAACACATGTTCAATGACAACAAACACATGTTCGATGACAATAAACACATGCTCAATGACAATAAACACATGTTCAATAACAAATTACACATGTTCAATGACAACAAACACATGTTCAATGACAATAAACACATGCTCAATGACAATAAACACATGCTCGCTAACAATAAACACATGTTCAATGACAAATTACACATGTTCAATGGCAATAAACACATGCTCAATGACAATAAACACATGTTCAATAACAACAAACACATGTTCAATGACAAATTACACATTTTCAATGACAAAAAAACACATGCTCAATGACAATAAACACATGTTCAATGACAACAAACACATGTTCAATGACAATAAACACATGCTCAATGACAATAAACACATGCTCAATGACAATAAACACATGTTCAATGACAATAAACACATGTTCAATGACAATAAACACATACTCAATGACAATAAACACATGCTCAATGACAATAAACACATGTTCAATGACAATAAACACATGTTCAATGACAAATAACACATTTCCAATGACAATAAACACATGCTCAATGACAATAAACACATGCTCAATGACAATAAACACATGTTCAATAACAATAAACACATGTTCAATGACAAATTACACATTTTCAATAACAATAAACGCATGCTCAATGACAATAAACACATGTTCAATAGCAATAAACACATGTTTAATAACAACTTTTAGGCGTGTTTCAAATACATGCATGAACTTCAGCTTGTAATATATATAAACTGACAGTTTGATAATGCAATCTCTTCACCTGGCTTCAACAATATATCTTGTTCAGAATTGCAAAATTTAAAGAGGCCTCGCCTATATTGCTGATATTTACTTTCAATCTTAGCAATAAAAAAACTGCACATTTATTTCAAATATATTATCGATATTCTGCTAAACAAATTATTTTTTTGTCTCTGTAATGTAAAAAGTGTGTAATTTTGTTGACCAAATACTAAAATCGTGTTCCGCATTAAAGTCACTCATTGGGTAGTATCGGGTTATGCTAAAACACTGATGAATGAAATGACGACCTGTGTATTGACGAATTTCTCATAAATATGATAAATCATCAAATGTGACCTTTTTTTTTGTGATTCAATAAACTGTCCATCATTTACTGAACAGAAAGTTATTGGTAATGCATCTTAAACAATAAACGTACATGTAATATTATTTATCATTAATAACATGTAGAGTATTATCAAAAGAACAAAAAATCATTATATTAATCATATACAATATATTAATGATGACAAGACTGTTCTCCATAGATCTTGATAAACTGTTGAAGTAAAAATGTTGGGTTTTTTACAAAATATGTGATAGATGACAATAATGGACGAAATCGGATGCTTTCCAACCACTTTACCTTCTCAAAATATGACAAAAAATAAGGCTGCATAGTTTTACGTATCAAGTTGCCCTTAATTTCATAGTAACATCATGTGAATATCTAATTTTCAGATTCGGTGTGATGCGAAAATTGATCAGAATTGCTGTATGTCTTTTTAAGTGTACAGTTACCAAAAATAGATAAAAATACAAAACACTCCAGATTATGTTGTACATATTCTCAACATCTTAAAATATGTAGAGAAGATGTTGATATTTTTTCAGATTTTAAGAATTTGTACTATCATTTTAAAAAAAAAAAATTAAACAATCACAGTGCACTATTTGCATAAAAAATGTATTGTTTGTGCTAATTAAAATGTATTGTACTTAACGAATGGCAGTGAGTTAAGGCTAACAGAATCACACCTTGAAGGAAGTATATCAGGATTTTTTCAAAATTTTAAAATTGGCTGTAGATATTTTTTCCCAGTATATGCCTATAGTATACTTACTGAACCTCTATTGCTATAAGGTTATCAATTTAACCATAATAAAATGATATATTAAAAAGGGATATCCTTACTTGGCCTACACACCCAGGTTAGACAAAAATAGATTTCTCACTTAAAGTTTCTTATCAAATGAGTCATATTAAATTTGATTTTGATTTTATCCACCCTACTGGATTACATAATTATTGTATAATTTGTTTTATCTTAGAAAGAGTCCTTAAGACGATGTGAAGGTCATTAAGCGTTATTTAATTGCTGTTTATTTTTAGAATAAGGATTTCATTTCAAGTTAAGCACTTTGATTTAAGTATACTTTTTGTCACGTTTTGGTTGACTTGATTTACCAAACCATTGTGTTGAGCGCGTGGTCTAGTGGTAGACCATCGAACCCACAATCGGAAGGTTGTGAGTTCGATCCTCTGCCACATCTATGTGTGGTGTCCTTGAGCAAGACACCTTTTCCACATATGCTTAGTACTGGTTCTGTCCAGGAAGACTTCGAGTATGATTTGTCTAAGTTGTAATAACTTGTTTCACAATCGAAGTAAAATAAATAAGTTTAAACTAAAAAACCAAAACATTCAGATGTAATCTATTTATGATAATTTTGAAAATAATTTTACTCTAAGACATATTTAGGGTTATTTTCAGATATACTACCTTTAAATATGATTATGTTCACTCAGTTTTGTTCTAAAATACAATGTACTAGTTTATTACACGTAAAGTATCCCATTGCATGAAATTGTTTTGTTTTGTTTTCATTTATTTTGTTAAATAATTATTATCAATGCAAAATTTCATTTCAAATTTAAAAAATACAGTTAAGTACAAAGTATAATTTGATCAAATATAATTAAAACTTTGAATAGTACAAATATATTGAATTCACAGAAAAGTCAAATTTCATTCTTTGTCAGCTTTTGTTGCACATGTTTTCATTAAATATGTTCTGACATGTAACACACCCTTGACATGACATGGCGAGTAGAATCAACTTTTTTTCCAATTGTAATGTTTAAATTTTATATTCCTTAATTGTTTCTCAATGAGCATCACATTAATGACTCAGTCAGACAAATAAAACCTTAACAGTTACGTGAATGACAACTTGAACCTAAACAAATTGATTCACATAATACCTCAACAGTTATGTGAATGACAACTGGAACCTAAACAAATTGATTCACATAATACCTCAACAGTTATGTGAATGACAACTGGAAACTTTAAAAAATGATTCATATAATACCTTAATAGTTATGTAAATGTTATGTGAATGACAACTGCAACCTATACAAATTGATTCACATAATATCTTAATAGCAACACGAATGACGGCAGACAACTAGAACCTATACCAATTGATTTGCATAACTCCTTAACAGTTATGTGAAAGACAACTGGAATCTATACAAATTGATTCACATATTGATTAACATAATACCTTAACAGTTTTTTGAATGACAACTTGAACCTATACAAATTGATTCACATAATACCTTAATAGTTATGTGAATGACAACTGTTATGTGAATGACAACTTGAACCTATACAAATTGATTCACATAATACCTTAATAGTTATGTGAATGACAACTGTTATGTGAATGACAACTGGAACCTATACAAATTGATTCACACAATACCTTAATAGTTATGTGAATGACAACTGTTATGTGAATGACAACCGGAACCAGTACATATTGATTCACACAATACCTTAATAGTTATGTGAATTACAACTGTTATGTGACTGACAACTGGAACCTATACAAATTGATTCACATAATACCTTAATAGTTATGTGAATGACAACTGTTATGTGAATGACAACTGGAACCAGTACATATTGATTCACACAATACCTTAATAGTTATGTCAGTGACAACTGTTTTGTGAATGACAACTGGAACCTATACATATTGATTCACACTTGCAAACAACAATTAAAGAAAAGATAATTTTCCCAAAACTGAAGTGCTTGATTCTGCAGTTTCTCAGGTATAATGGAATGATTTGTTGACACATTTTTTTCGGTACTCTTTTTATTTACTGATTGGTGGTTCTGCAAGGTAATTAACTGTTATAGATGTTCAGTCTGAATCATGTGACTTTACAGCATGTTCAAAAAGGAGTGAGCAAATTTTGTTCAAATACAACAGTTACTGTAACGTTGAAAAGATGTGTGGGTGTGTTACATGATATTTTTTCTGTAACGGTTTTGGTTTGAAAAATTAGGTTAAATGTTATAATTAAGAAGCATGTTGTATTCTGGCAAATACGGTTGTACACTTTATTGTTACAGAGAGATGAAGAGTACATGAAGGATACATTTAAGAAAGTGATGATGGAGTCCGTGTATCCGATAGTCAACTCAGCAACGCTGCCTCCATACAGGAGTGGAGATATAGACAATGAAAGGGTATGGGTACTTCTGACATGTTCGATGTTCCAAATATCCGCAGATATCAGAATTGCCCACAGTTTATATGTTTATGTCCCCACCATTTTAATAATGATGAAAGGGTAATAATGTTCCATCTATTTGTAATAATAATAAATTCTTTATCTAGAAATGCTAACTTAGTCCATTATAAATTAATTGCTAGATTATCATCCAAATTTTCTTAAAAACGGGGAGGGTGGAAGGATTTTATTTATTTTTATTTTTTTTTTTTATTATTTTTCTTATTGTTATGCCGGGCCCGATTAGATCAGTCGGTTACGCATCCGACTATCAGTCCAGGGGTCGTGAGTTCGAATCCCCCGCCAGGCAACAGTCTCCGTGATGATTGATATACGACATTGTGTCTCATTATCATTTGTCTTTCATCACTGATTCAAGGAAACAGTGGTTAGGTTAACTGATCGTCTGTTAGCCCTTGATGGCATAAAAATGACGCTAAATATGCAATCAATCAATCAATCAATCAATTTATTGTTATGAAAATAAAATGGGCCGGGCGGCATGAAAATTAAGGGACAGGCAGGGATGATAATCTAGCAATTAATTTATTATGGCCTTAACCATTTACAATAACTCTCCCTTGAGGCCATCAACATAGCAAATCATAGTTATAACAAATATATTCAAATACATGTACTAGATAAACATACAATCTAACAATGAATTAGAGTCAATGCATTCATGAATATACAATGCCATGACAATTATATAGTATAGATATATGGTTTATAGCATGTTGAGAAGTTTAATGTACCGTTGTATCAGTCCGAACAACTTAAGAGTGTGATATTTCTTTCTGAATTCTTTGATATTCTTTGCTTGTCGTACACTTGTGGTTATGGAGTTCCATATGAGATTGCCAGAAAAGTGAAGACTTTGTTTGTATTGGTTTAATCCTTTATCCCATAGGTAAGGGTTTTCCCGCACCAATCACTGAAGGCCTTTGAAAAAAGTGCAGGAACAGTTCAGATTGCTCATAACGAACCATCTGAACACTTCCTGTACTGTTTTCCACCCTGTCAGTTAATATAAACATAATTCACCCAATAATTAAAAAGCATTCTATATTAGGTGTCAAAAGGCGTCTTTATTAGAGGTGTCCAAAGGCGTATATATGAAGTAAAGGGTTAATCTATATTTAGGAACAACTGTATATCCATTTGCACAAGCTCTTAATCTTTTAGAAAATTTAAACTCTTGAAAAAAAATATGTAAGATAATCTGGAGCAAGCTTATTGACAAATTTATAAAACTTGTATTGCTTTATGAAAATGTATCCATTCTGCAGTATTTAACCATTTAAGCTCTCAAAACAATGGTTTAGATGGAGAATCATATGGCATTTCAGGGATGATTCTAGCTGCTCTCTTTTGGGTTTTTTCAATTCTACTGATATTGTCACCCAATTTCTCCAGATAGTGTCTCCATAATCTAAGCATATATATCAGCATTATACTATAGCCATTTCTTGATTTTCGACATTTTACAACAGAATTTTATTGAATAATGATTTACTTAAATTATAAACATGGACATACCATGATCAGTTACCATCAACAGTCAAATCTGTTTTAAGCAACCACTAAAGGGAATGAGCAAAACTGACTCCTTAAGGCAGGTGGCTGCTTAATACAGGTTGATTATAACTAAAATTTTAAAAAAATCGTAAATAGAAAATGTGGCTGTTTAAGACAAGTGGTTGCTTAATAGAGGTGACCACTATCACAGGTTTAACTGTATATATAATCCTTACAATTTGTGGTATTTTACATTTCATTTTATGTTTTATTGACATTACCTGACAATAAGTAATATATATTGAAGACCTTTTTTGCGATATGCATACGACCATACTCCGAGTTTTCTTTTTATTTATTAACATTTTGTTTTTGTTTGCCCCCTGTTCTGTTTGGCTGTCCATACATCTATCATGTAAAAATTGTTGGTTTCCAATCGGTTCCTTCAGTAGTGGTCTGTTCATTTGATTAATATTTTGTATGTACTTGTATGGTCGAGATCAGGTCGAGTTCATTATTTGTCAACATTGGTAAATTTTAGAATGGTTAATGCCCGTTTTAGGTAAAAATAATTGTTTAACAATTAATGGCGGCGGCATTTGCGTCAGCAGACACATTTCGAGTGTTTTTTTGGCTACCTATCACATATTGCCACTAAAGACCCTCGTGTTGTTTTTTTACATCATTGCTCTTGATTGGCAATTAATGTGAATCCATATTTATATATATTAACAAAGAACTTCAAGGAATCGTTTCTTTATATAATATACATAGGTTATTCTGAAATAAAACAGATTAGGCCATTATCAATTAATTGCTAGATTATCATCCCAATTTTTCTTAAAAACAGGGAGGGCGGGTTTTATTTTTAAGATCACCACCCCCAAATTTTTGGTGTGGCATATAGTAATCGCAGCGTACGTCCGTCCTTCCTTCCATCCTGTATTTCGTGTCCGGCCTGTAACTTTGTCATGCATAGATGGATTTTGTTGATACTTGCTACAAATGATCAACATAACATGACGACGTGTTGCGAGTAAGACCCACACCCATACCTTCAAGGTCATAGTCACAATTTTTAGTTTGTTTGACAACACTTTGAGTCAGTGTTAGATTTCGTGTCCGGCCTGTAACTTTGTCATGCATAGATGAATTTTAATGATACTTGCTACAAATGATTAACATAACATGATGACATATCGCGAGTAAGACCATCACTTGTACCTCAAAGGTCAAGGTCACAATTTGAGTTTGTTTGACAACATTTTGAGTCTGTTTGAGATTTCGTTTCCGGCCTGTAATTTAGTCATGCATGGATGGATTTTATAAATACTTGCTACAAATGATCAACATAACATGATGATGTGTCATGGGTAAGACCCATAACCGTACCTCAAAGGTCAAGGTCACACTTTGAGTTTGTTTGACAACACGTTCAGTCTGTTTGAGATTTCATGTCTGGCCTGTAACTTTGTCATGCATAGACAGATTTTGTTATTACTAGTTACAAATGATCAACATAACGTGACTATGTGTTGCGCATTACACCCAGAATCCCACTTCAAAGGTCAAGGTCACAATTTTGTTTGATGACACTTTCTGTCTGATTGAGATTTCCTGTCCGGTCTGAAACTTTGTCACCTATGGATAAATTTCAAAAACACTTGGCTCAATTCATCAGCATGACATTACAACATGTCACATTTAAGACCCACATGTGTACCTCAAAGGTCAAGGACACACTTGAGTTTGTTTGACAACACTTTTAGTCGGTGTGAAATTTCATGTCTGGCCTTTAACTTTGTCATGCATAGATGGATTTTGTTAATACTAGCTACAAATGAGCAACATAACATGAGGATTTGTCGCCAGTTAACCCATATTCCTACTTTCCTACTTCAAAGGTCAAGGTCACAATTTAACTTTGTTTGATGACACTTTCAGTCTGATTGAGATTTGATGTCCGGTCTGTAACTTTGTTACCTATGGATAAATTTCAAAAACACTTGGCTCAATTCATCAGCATGACATGGCAACGTGTCACATGTAAGACCCACATGTGTACCTCAAAGGTCAAGGTTTCACTTTGAGTTTGTTTGACAACATTTTGAGTCTGTGAGATTTCATGTCCGTCCAGTAATTTTGTCATGCATAGATGGATTACATAATTACTTGTTACAAATGATCAACATAACATGACGTGTTGCACTTACTACCCAGACTCCCATTTCAAAGGTCAAGGTCACAATTTAACTTTGTTTAACACTTTATCATTTTGAGATTTCTTGTCCGGTCTGTTTCTTTGTCACCTATGGATAAACTTAAAAAACTCGTGGCTTAATTGATTAACATGACATAATTAAGTATCCCATGTAAGACCCAGAACCTTTCCTCAAAGGTCAAGGTCACACTTTCAATTTGTTTGATATTGCGTGTCTGGTCTGTGACTTTGTCTTTAACTTGGCTCAATTTATCAAGATGACATGACGACGTGTCATAAGTCAAACCTAGACCTGTACCTCAAAGGTCAAGGTCACACTTTTAGTATGTATGACAACACTTTGAATCTGTTTGAGATTTCAAGTCCGTCCTTTAACTTTCAAAAACATTTGGCTCAATTTATCAATTGATCAGCAATTGATCTGTAACCTTGTCTTACATTTAGGGATTTTAAACTAGCTTGACACAAGTGATCAGCATGTCATTATGATGTTTCACCTACATTTAACTGTTGAAATACCCAGACCATTACATTAGATGTCAAGGTCAATGTTACACAAAGGTCAAGGTCATGCTTTAATGTAAAAAAAAAAATCAGTTCATTACTCTTGTTATTCATGGATACATCGCTACCTATTAGAACATATATTGTTAATTTTCACAAACCACTTGTTGGCATGTGACACTTACCAGTGACATTTCTTGTTTATTTTTATTTTTAATTTTTTTTTTTTTTTTTTTTTTTTTTTTTTTTTATTGTTTTTTTTTTATGAAAATAAAAAGGGTCGAGGCTGCATGAAAATAAGGGAGCGGGCGGGGGTGATAATCTTGCAATTAATTTATTATGGCCTTAAGAATTGGTATAGAAAATAGACTGGAGCAGCTGGACTGGAGTATGCTCAGCTTGGCCACCTTTGACTTATAAACCAGAATATTCTTGCGATGAGGCATGTTTCAGGATTGTTAATAATTGTGTGTCTGAAGAAACAATGTGCAAACTAACCCTTCTAAATGTTTCAAGATTTCAAAATTGTTTCATTTTCATCCTGGAGAGTGTGTCTAGAACCTTCCTTCCTGTTGTCATCCTATAACCTTATTTGACAGTACAGTGATTTATTTATTCCAGTTTCTATCTGCTTTAAAACAAGGTAAAGACTAAGTAGTACATCTTGTACAACTTGAAATTTGATTACCATGGTTTCTAACTAGAACTTGTTAATGATGATTTTCTCTGTGCATTTCTAGGCTAGACAGGAAGCGATAGACAGGTTTCGTCATCAGAAGTTGGCTAAGCGTGGCATCCTGGCACTTTTATTGTCCAGCGATATGTCACATAAACCAGTGGACATGAAGGAGTTGTCATTCAATGTGACTGGACCATACTGTCTATCCCAACATCCTACAGATGTAAGTCCGTTGTGAGCCGAGCATATGTTATGTTTTAGATACAGAGCTATATTCAGTAACAGTAAACATTTGTTAATATTATCAGATTGTTTTCCTTGACAGTTCAAAGTAGTATGTATATCACAATACATTAAGGGAAAAGATAATAAATTATTTGCAGTTTGGTGTAGTCTTGATAAATATATGGGCTATCACAGGAACCCGAGTTTATCCCTATAAATGCTGCGAATGGCAGGTCTCATTTTGTATATACAGTAGAACTTTGATGGCTCTAACCCAATGGAACCCGACAAAATAGGTCATATTGAAGATGCTGAGCATAATTTTTTCAAATGCACAACATACAGAACCCAAAGATTAACATTATTCAACTCTACAAGATCATTTCATTCTCTAAGTACACATCGCCTTCTATACGGAGATGAAATACTATCTCATGTTAGCAATATTATTATAGTCAAAGCGGTACAATACTATATCAAAGAAACTAAACGCTTTGCATAATCTTATTTATGTTTTCCTGTCTTGTTTTTAACTGTACTATATTACTTCGATCTTGTGAATTATTTAACTAATTTGCCCATTTTATATAAATGTTAAGTTGCATAGTTTTTATTTTTGTGCTTTCCTATTTACTAATCTGATTCTCACTGGGGTGCTACCGAAATGTGGACACAGGACGCATGCGTATGGACGACATAAAGAAGAAATGATATGTGTTTGTTTTACTATGTATTACTTTCTTTACTATTTTTCTATTCTCAAGTTATTGGTTAAGAAAAAATTGTTAAAACATGTCATTTTGATATTTAATGTAAATATTGTAAAAAATGTAGGGGACGGGCCGAACCTAATGTTGAAAGAACTTGTGGCCCAACCCCATTTCATGTTGAAATAAAATATGTTTAAACTAAGAGTTGTTTGAGCCAAGTATTGTTCAACATCATACCATACATGACGTGTTTACATGGAAATGGGAATTCTGCAATGACCAGATAAGTAGTTTGAGATATATGTGGTGTTCCGGCCATTAATCTTCAAGAAAATGAAGTTTTACTGTATAAAAACTGAAATCTATGACTTAGAATGTTGTTTGAAAGTGGTGTAATAAATCATTTTATCAGTTAATATTGACTTTCACGACATTCTGTGTGACAGATGTATAAAGTGGACTCGATGTACTAATAATTTCTGGTTCTTCACAACCAGGGAGCTGATTCAGGGGAGCTAGAAAATAATATACTGCTTAAGTCTGTGCTAGTCGGCGCGAGAGGCGCTGCATATTCATTATCCCACACTCCACATAAACACACTTGATAAAACTGGTTTTCTTTTCTTGGTTGCATTCTGCTCTTCCAAGGGAGCCTTTTATTAGATATTATTTAATGTTGTTGATGAATAATGAATGGAGAAATACAGGCCTGGTTCCCATTCACTGCTGTTGGGATATTTTTTATATCGGTATATATTTTTATAACCAATGAAATTACTCAATTCATACATTTTGTATTTTATTTTATAAGTCGTGCTAGTTTTGAAGATACGAAAAAAAATCTTAAAAAATTCAAATTGATATTTTATAGTAATTGCATCTAATATATAGATAAAAAGTGATAGAAATAAACTATTTTCACACTGTTTGCCATATAGGACCGAGATTATGCGACATGATGACATACAGGAGTTATGCCCCTTTCCAAACTATAAACACAATTTAAGGTCGACACACTTACTGGGTATTTTAAATCAATATTTGAATCATGTAAATATATAAATTTCAGAAATAGAGTATGATGAAAATTTACCAAGATTACTGTGCCTCACTTTTACTGGTATTGTGTTGAATAAACCATTTTTTGTGTTTCAGGTGACAGTTGAGGGTTAAGGAAGTTCTCAGCATTTTTGGTTATTTGAAATTACCTAAACATAGTCAAACCACACAGAACATTGAAGGAATGAGCAGATTTATAAATGTTTATATCCATAGGATTAAGGGCAAAGTTGTAGTTGAGGAAGACATCTCGCACAAGTATACATTGTACCAGTAATGAAGAAATTAAACATAACATGCATTTAGGGTTTATGTTTGTAATTGACCATTGCGATGAAAAGGTAACTAGTATTAGAAAAAAGTGACTATTTTGAGGAAAATGTGACTAGTTCAGGAAAAAAGTGACTAGATAGAAGAATAAATGACTGGTGGAGAAAAGTGACTAGTTTGGGAAAATGTGACTAGTTGAGGAATAAATGACTAGTGTTAAGAAAGAGACTTAGTTGAGGAAAAAATGTATATAGTGGTATATATTATGTATAGTACAGAAAAAAATAACTATAGATCTGTGATAATGATAAACTGTGGTGTTTTTATATAAACCAACTACGACAATGTTTATTTAAATGAAATGTACATATCAGTGACGGCAGAGGATAGATACTTCTTGTACGTAGAGATGGTTTATTGACTGTTACTGTCAGTGATACTGATTATTTGATACTTTAGATAATGCTTGTACATGAATAGAGATTGTTCAACATTTTGTGTGAATTGAGGCAGAAATTACTACAATTTCTGGGAATTGATTAAAGAGATTAACCTGTATTTGATCCCAACATCCCAGGTATACAACTGTATTTTCTCGCATATTAGATAAGGATATCTGTCGTTTTACTGATACAAGAATGTTTTTATCTCACCTTAGCAGAGGTTCAATATAAAAATTCATATGCTCATAAAATGCACACACTAATTCGGCATCGCACTATTCTTAGATGCTAAATCAAAGTATTTGTTAAGCAAAAAAGGGTCACATGGTATTGTTGAAATTAATCGTGTCCAAGCTTCAAATCATACTTAACACATATGAGCATGTAACAATGTTGATATATTAACCTTTATGTATTGCAATCTGAAATATCATTTAAGAAATATATAAGTTTTTAAGCGACTAAAATTGTAAAACTGTTTTGATAGGTTCATGGGCAGTGAACCTTAGTTCCGATAAGAAATGTTAAACTCTGGTTTGAACCTCTTTACCGTGAGCTAATACTCGTAAAAGATTCTCATAATCATACAATGTTTATTTAATGGGAGTTTGTTATATGTGACTGGGTGGGGTATGATATACCATGTGTCTGGCATGATACTCCAGTATGGCATCACATAGAATACTATCTGGAGTAGACACCATCGCAATATGACTGAAAAATCGATTTAAGTGATTCTAAACACCATAGAACAATAACATAATTATAGAATAACTTACTAAAGTGAATAAAATATTTGACTAGATATTTATTGCTTTGGGTGTTTGTTTTAAAGGGAATATATCAGCAAAATACGCTATAAATGACTTAAAAAATAAAAATTATTATTAAAATGGATTCTCGTTTATAAATAAAATTTGAATGGTTTGGTATGTCAAATTCACAAAAATACGACACAATCAATATTTCAGTTGGAGTGATAAACTCCCCATTTTAAAAAACAGACAGTGCTTAAATACTGCTTGACGACCTTCAAATGTCATCAGACTCTTCCAAAGATGAAACAATTTTTACTATGTATAAATCTGTATAATGGAATAAAATGGAAATCAATATGAAGTTGCATGAATCATTTAATATGTCATAAAATATGTTGCAATTTTAAGCAGGAAATCCATTTGTCTAACTTAGGTGAATAGCTAAGAAGTCCCCTTTTCACTATATTATTTTGGCAGGTTTAAATAGATATCCTTTTGGCAATAAGGGGTCAGTGAGTACATATAGGCAATTAGGCATGATATATTGAAAAAAAAATCCTAATTTATTCCCTTTATATTATGTGTTTTTGTGAACATAGTTGAAGTGAACAAATGTTGGTTCCAGTGTTATTCAAGAATTCCATTTCTAAATAAACAGAAAATTATATTTCATTTGTGGAAAACAATAGGTGAATAAACTTGTTACATTTTGAATAATAAAATCAATATTTAATTTTTATCGAATTGTCACTTTCTTACCTCAGTGACTCAATTACTGTACTTCAAGTTGTGTGCCTTGGACTGAAGCAAGCAGCCTCAACAAGATTAACTGAATAATGTGCAAACCAAAAACTTCACCTTGCTATGCATGCTCACAGGTGTGTGCATAAATAACGTTAACCTTGGACTGAAGCAAGCACCCTCAACAAGATTAACTGAATAATGTGCAAACCAAAAACTTCACCTTGCTATGCATGCTCAAAGTTGTGTGCATAAATAACGTAAACCTTGGACTGAAGCAAGACGGTTATTGTCGTTTATAAAAATCAATGGTTCATTTTAATATCTGTTCTTGAAAAGCAACACATTTGTAACAACGAAATTAGGTTCAAGTGATATAAAATTTGTTAACAAGTGATGATTATAATATGACAAGAAATAAATCTGTTGACACGAATGCCCCAACAATAAATAGGATATCAATATTTTAACGAATTTTTAACAAATATTGAACTTGTATTTCATAATTATACATGTACACAAAATATCAGAAGCTACGGATCAAAAACCAATTGCCAGACTCATAAATGACAGACGGACGGACAGGGGTGACCATAAATGCTCCTTCACCATTCTCCAAATGTATAACATTAAAAACATAAATCATTAATATAAGAAATTTATTAGTAAGTGATAAACACATTGTGTATGTATATGAATATGATTAAAAACAAATAATAATTATAATTTCATGTATACGAAAATGGTTTTCACACTAAAAGCTTGAAGCACTACTTGGTTAACATATGATAATTATATCGTACATGTATATGATTAACATTAAATGACATTCACACTGCTTGAAGCACTAATTGGTTAACAAATGATAACTATTCTGTACATGAAAATGATAAATAATTAAAATGTTTTGGCACTAAAAGCATAGAGCACAAGTACATGTATTAAACACTAAAAGCCAAGAGCACTATAATACAATCATGCTAAAACTATCAAACACTGAATATCACAAACTGGTACACGTGTATGTTGTAAAACAATGGGTGACAATCATGTAACTGCCATTGACACTCTCCCTCCCAGAAAGTTGAGAAAACTCACTGTGATTAGCATAAGAAATGTATAATTTCATTATTTCTGGGCCAAACTATAACTATATCTGTACTGTGCACTGAATATGCAAAACTGTAAAGAAAATTATTAGAAAAACAACAGAAATCAGCCAACATTGTAAATTAATGTAGGTTGTAAGGTTATCCCAAGGAAATTGGGAATTTAAATTTTTTGTTTGATAAACTTTAAATGTGTATAAACAATTTTGTTCAAATCTCGTACTCTAATATGGACAGATAATGTATAACACGCATGCATACAGCTGCAGTGTACATTTTTACTCATTCATTGTCTTACAGGTGTAAAACTAGTGAAGAAATAATGAAATGACAAATGAAATTCTATCCCATATAACAAAAGTCACTTGCCACTTGTGATATTTTCATATTCAGACAACAATCCCATCTCTTTAATAACAAGTTTGACTATAAATGCCCCCACCCACCCCTATACATAGTAAATTGAATGAAAAAGGGGCCATAACCCCTGTAAAATTTAACAAACCATGACAAATATCATGCTTGACCTGTATTGATTTTTATAATTATACAGTGACACAATGAATATTATTTAAATAAATAAACTGTCTCGGAAGTTATTCATTGGAAACCATTTACCAAAAATTAATTTGAAAAAAGACTGTAATTCCTGTAAAGTTTAACTGACATTGACAAATATCGGACTTTACCTGTATTGTATAATGATACAACTACACAGCAAATATTAATGCAAAGACCCTTTCAAAAGTAATTGATCGGGAAAGAATGGCAGGGGCATACACATGAAAAGGGATACAAAGTTTGAGTACTGGTAAATGGAAAATTCTATTTGAAGAACCAGTATGTATTATTTTATTTTAAAACTACAGCTGCCAGAAATCTTTGATATAAGAAAAATAATTGTCTTAATTTAATATGTGAATGATAAATGAGTTTTTCATCTATTTTTTTTCGAAAACATTTGAATTAAAACAAAATAATATTTTAATGTTATACAAATTAACCCTGGTAATTAAAACATGAATCTGTCCCACGTATTACAAATTATGGTTAAATCTATTCAAATACAGTTCACTTTCACTTTCATTCATTTATTCAATTTAAGCAGCATACACACGTCCCAGTGGGGTCAGCCCTATATCAGTTCAGAGATCAAATTGGTAGTTGTCCAAAGAGCTTTATTGGAAACAATTAATTTTTTTAATTGTTTCATCATTTTATGTGTATGAAACATAATACTGTTAAGCTGTGAGAGGCATCACTGCAAAATAAATTTCTTTTAGTTGGCGAATTGCAAAATGGGTATACCAAACATATGTCATAAAAAAAAAGGATTTTTTAAATCAATCAGCCCTATACAAAGCCTATTCTCATGTGAGGTTTTTTGAGCAGTATCTCGATAGATCTCGGCAAAGCCTATTGTCGTGTGAGGTTTTTTGTGCAAGTATCTTGTTAGATCTCGGCAAAGCCTATTGTCATGTGCGGTTTCTTGAGCGAGTATCTTGATAGATCTCGGCAAAGCCTATTCTCATGCAAAAATCTTGATAGATCTATAAAAAGCCTACTCTCATGTGAGGTTTCTCGTGCAAGTATCTTGATAGATCTCGGCAAAGCCTACTCTCATGTGAGGTTTCTCGTGCAAGTATCTTGATAGATCTCGACAAAGCCTACTCTCATGTGAGGTTTCTCGTGCAAGTATCTTGGTAGATCTCGGCATTGCCTACTCTCATGTGAGGTTACTAGTGTAAGTATCTTGATAGATCTCGGCAAAGCCTATTGTCATGTGAGGTTTCTCAATATGCTTGGCATGATGCATGGTCTTTATTGTTGACTTGCCATAAAACTTAAACCAACACGAAGCTTGAACAAGAGCAATAGGATGGCTTTTATAGAACTTTAAATGTTGGGCTTAAATTGAACGAGAAAATCAAAGTATTTCGCTTGAAACTTAAGCAATATTTGAAGATATTTCAACTTTATGTACATTTTTGCACATACTTATCCATTTACTGCAGTCCAATAAAGAATGACAAAAGTCCAATAGTTCAGTACAATCAAACATCGACAAACATTTAGTAAAAGTAAAAAAATACAACATATTCTAAATCTGACATAAAGCAATAATATACTCCAACAAATTTTGTGTAAGATATGACCGACATATAAAGTTTATCATACCGGTACATATCAATAAAATAATGTACAAAATTTACTGTATATGCCATCAACCAGTAATGTATCATATAATCTAATGATATAATTTATCAGACAAGTACATATCAATAAAATAAAGTACAAAATGTACTGTCTCGAACATTAATGTATCATATAATCTGACAAATATACACATATTTTATCTTACATATCAATCAAATGTATATTAAAAAAAAACATTAATAAATCATCATCAATTAATCTATTGTTCACATACAAGCACATACCATCAATGATTGATTGATTGAATATTTAGCGTCATTTCTATGCCATTGAGGGTTAACAGAAGATCAGTTAACCTAACTACAGTTTCCTGGGATTCTGGAACCAGTACTCGAGCACACTCCATTTCCACAAGTAACTAATAACTTTCCGGCTTGAATCAGTGGTGAGAGACGAATGATAATAAGATGCAATGTCACATATCAATCATCACAGAGACTGAGCCCTAGCAGGGATTTGAACTCGACACCCTGCACTACCAACCGTGATAATCAGGTCTGGCTAGATACCATCAAACATTGATAATTAACAAATAATCAGACTAATGTATTGTATACAACAACTGTACACTGAAAAAAAACACTTTTAATCTCTTGTTCTTGGAACTTGTCACAATGCATAATTTAAAAAATATTTATTTCCAGAACAATCCTGTGATATCCAACATTTTGTCAGATTGTGTACTACCATTGTTTTAAGATGTGTGTATCATTTGTACATGTATATTCAGAAATTACCTTTTTACAAAACAATTAAATTTCTTTTTATATCTGTCAAAATATATAGTACATGTATATATAAAAGCACAAATATCTCTGTCATGGTATGTACAACAAACACATTGTCTTGAACAAAAGCATCACATTTTTCATTTTATAATATAAAAGGTGAATGTTATGTCGTGACCATCTTAAAACTTCAAATAGATTTTTTATGAAATAGTAAGCTTCCTTGGCAGTAACCAACATGTACAGTGAAACCTGTATAAGTGGTCACCTCTATTAAGCAGCCACCTGTCTTAAGCAACCATATTTTCTAATTCACATTTCTATATCATACATGATTACCAAGTTTATTAATTTTTTATAACAAAACAATCAAGATAAGGCAATTTTAAGAAGTCTGAATTCTAAGATGGCTGTAACATAACTTTAAAGAATCAACATCAAAATGGCGGAAGATTCGAGACCTCCAACTACAAAAACAAAATATCAACCTTCAGGTTGATAAGAAAACAAAACAGGTTAACAAACTGATATGCAGAAACAAGAAATGTGAAGCCTTGACAGCTGCAGAATGCAGGGGTTTTACATGTTTATATACAGCAACCAAGATTGACATCCCCTCCACACACCAAACAAATAAAGCGTATAGTTGGTGTTGTCTCTTGTTAGGTAAGCAATATCTATACAAAACAAACAATTCAATACAAGATGCTTCACTGTTCTTTTTACATTACTGGTTTAGTTTATACTAATTTATTTAAGCTCATTAGTGATGCAAGCTCAGAGCTAATATTAACCGCTCTCGAGTCCGTTTCCTGGGTAGAACCAGTACTGAGTGTTGTTTTATGAGAGGCATCGCAACCTCTGGCGTGTGCGGCCAACACTCTATCCATTAGATTACCACCCCTGCTTTAAATTACTGATTTGAATGTGGTTATACAAGATAATAATACAAAAAGTAAACAATAAACTCTTCAAATGAAATTTTACATGCAGCAAACTCAAAGCATGCTACTTACAATGCACCAATATCTCCAATATAATATATATATATATATATATATATATATATATATATATATATATATATATATATATATATATTTGATAAAATGACTGCCGCATTATTGGAAATACATACCAACGGCCTGTTAATCATTTCCTAAACACGCTATGACTATTTACAGTACTGAGAAGAATTCCATACAAGGACGCGATACCTGGTTATGCGATAGAGGAACAGATTTCTTTTGAGACAATACTAATCTCTGCATAAAAAGCACACTGTTGCCATCCTTGGAGTCCATGAGGGATTTGTCATCAATAAGTAAAAAAATAATGTTACTTATTTACCCCCCACCCCCACCCTAAAAAACACACACATAAAAACAAAACAAAATGTAATAAATTAAAAAAAACTAGAGCTATCACTGAAGGTGATGAATACCCCCCAAACGCCGCCATGACAGAAAATGGTTTACCATTGTATGAAGTTTTATTAAATTATATCCAATAGTTTTAAAGTTATGCTCCGGACAAAGGAATTATATCAAAGGGCAATAACTCTGTAATTAGCAAGAATAGAGTTATGTTTCCTGTACACTGCACTTCCTGTCATTATATTCTACCATTGTATGAAGTTTAATGAAATTCCATCCAGTACTTTAAAAGTAATGCTCCGGACAAGGGAAATATATCAAAGGGAAATAACTCTGTAATTAGCAAGAATAGAGTTATGTTTCTTGTACAATGCACTTCCTCTCATTATATTCTACCATTGTATGAAGCTTGATGAAATTCCATCCGGTACTTTTCAAGTTATGCTCCGGACAAGAAAAAATATTAAAGGGCAATAACTCTGTAATTAGCAAGAATAGAGTTGTTTCTTGTACACTGCACTTCCTCTCATTATATTTACCATTGTATGACGTTTGATGAAATTCCATCCAGTACTTTTCAAGTGATGCTCCGGACAAGGAAAATTGCAACAGACCGACCGACAGACCGACCACAGGGTGACTCCAATATACCCCCTCAAACTTCATTTGTCGGGGGTATAAAAATTATTATGGGTAACAAGTTCTATAGATAAGCAAGTTACGGACCTACTATTTCATTTACCAATTACTGGCCTGAAAAACTGGCCTTATTCTTGTCCACCTTCATGTCACAATGCATCAAGGTGATTTTTAGTGAATGATAAATCACTAAAATGTGAAAATTTCCTTGTAATAAAAACTAATTAAACACAGAGACTTCCATGGTTTTGTGATTATATAAATTCTCTGGTAGA
Organism: Panopea generosa; assembly: GCA_029582155.1. Taxonomy (NCBI): domain Eukaryota; kingdom Metazoa; phylum Mollusca; class Bivalvia; order Adapedonta; family Hiatellidae; genus Panopea; species Panopea generosa. Next base: position 29,818,052 of record CM055897.1, on the reverse strand, counting down.
TAAGATGAAAAATGGTATTTTTTAAACAAGCATACAAAAAATGAATGGGGTTAAATGCCATTTTAACAAGTTACATGTTATATATATGTATAATATCCAGTTTTATTGGTGAAGGAAGACAACGAGAACTGGGCTTGAACACACAAGCTCAGTGGTAAGAGTCAAGATATCTTGAGATGGTACCTTAGACAACCGAGCCAAAAAAACATACCTGGAAAGTGATATAAAGTCATGGAAAAACTAATGTTATTGATTCGTCAGTCAAACAGTCTGTCAGTACATGCAAGAAGGCCATTTTTCAGTCATATCGCGACAGTGTCTTCTTGAGACAATATTCTGAGCACTATCACATTGAAGTATCATGCTGTAGACACATGGTATGATACCCCCCCCCCCCCCCCCAGTCACATTATACTGACACCAGGCCGACCAGACCTAGAACTTTCCTCGAGTCATCACTTGACTTCATTTTCTTAGCACTTGTTGCCCAGCTCCTGTGTTACCTGAGTCTATCTTGATGTCGTCATCCTCAAGGTTACATGGTGCTGATGGAATGATACTTCTCCAGAAAACTGGTTCTTGCCTAGCTGCATTCATTGTTTGCTGTTGATGTCCTGTTGCTGCAAGCTGTTGTTGACCAAGCTGGTACAGGCATAGTGCCACCATTGCAAAAAGGAAGTGCTTCCGTGGGGTAGTCGCATAATGGCGGTTATAAATAATCCTCAATTCTACTTCTTTAAAAATGCATTTTCCTTTTTTTAATGCTCATTTTTTTATTTGAATGGCATTATTGATGTATTTTGAACATTTTGATAGCATTGTCATGTTTGAATTGTGAATTAAGAAAGAAAAATGATGCTTGGAAATTGGGGTATGAATTCATGATTTCGGAAGTCTACTTTCACTTTGTCACTAGTGTACACACTGAGCAGAAAAAAAATCTCTTATATGACACATGACCCCTACTTTTCTCATCATATTTTGATAGTGCAGAGGTTGACAAACAGTAAAATGTAGGTTTCACTTCTTTCATTTGGGACCCTCTATGAATGACAAGCCTTCAAACTTTTATTATTTACTATAGAATAAAGAACAAAAATCAATGGTGGGGTTACACCTATAAGAGAGACTTGAGTGAAATGGGGGTGATTTTCCAAAATGTTAATTGTAGGTAAAATAACCTCTTTTTTACACTCTCATAGTATTAAATGACAAATTGGAGACATTTGCTTCATAAAAAAACACATTTTGGCAAGTGTATGCCTCAAATAAAGCATATATGTGCATATTTACATTGAAATTTCATGAAAAATCACAAAATTTTGAAGATTTTTTATTTTGGATGATTTAAATGTGCAATTTTTAGCATGTACATTGTATTGAATAATGTATTTTGGTAAGATAATGTCTTCAGTGTATCATGAGACCATTTTGGTGTAAAAATTTTAATGGAATTAGGTAAAAAAAAATTTTTTTTGGTAAAATTAGTCAAACACATCAAAATTGCATGTCGGTGAACATCTCGCGCCTGTATATAATGATCATGTAAAAAGTGGTATTTTGACAAAAGTTTCAGTATTTAATGCCTGCAACTTGGCAGTATTACTTCAAATTGGTAGTACTTAGTAAAAATGAGGTAATTATGAAATTAAAAAAAAAATAGTTTCCTTATAGGCATAGTGCCACCATTGCAAAAAGGAAGTGCTTCCATGGGGTAGTCGCATAATGGCGGTTATAAATAATCCTCAATTCTTCTTCTTTAAAAATGCATTTTCCTATTTTTAATGCTCATTTTTTTATTTGAATGGCATAATTGATGTATTTTGAACATTTTGATAGCATTGTCATGTTTGAATTGTGAATTTAGAAAAAAAAAATGATGCTTGGAAATTGGGGTATGAATTCATGATTTCGGAAGTCTACTTTCACTTTGTCACCAGTGTACACACTGAGCAGAAAAAAAATCTCTTATATGACACATGACCCCTACTTTTCTTATCATATTTTGATAGTGCAGAGGTTGACAAACAGTAAAATGTAGGTTTCACTTCTTTCATTTGGGACCCTCTATGAATGACAAGCCTTCAAACTTTTATTATTTGCTATAGAATAAAGAACAAAAATCAATGGTGGGGTTACACCTACATCTGACTTTGGTATGTAGCTGCCTGAGACTGCTGAGTGTGTCTGGTTGCATCTACTGCGCTTGTTGGTGGCGTCTGCTGTTGCTGTGACATTAGGTTGATGCCACTTGATGCTTCTACAGTCTGTGGACCATAAGCAGTGGTTAAACTTTGTGTAAGGTTGGAGGGATATACAGTTGTAGTAGGGTTCTGCCAATGTTGCGAAGATGGTAGCAGTGGGTTTACTGCTGGCTGCTCTTCGGCACCTGCCGAACTTGGCTGGGTGGTTATCACTTATTTAGTCACTAGTTGAGCAATTACTTGGTCATCTTGCTGCTGCTGATTTTGTAGCTGTTGCCATTCTTTTTTGACCTGCAGTAGCTGCTGCTGTTGCTCATCTTGCTGTTGCTGCTGTTGTGACTATTGCTGTTGATCTTGTAGACTAGCATACATAGACAACCCTAAAAAATAAGGGGTGATCGGTGAGTATTCACTGGAAGACTGTTCAGTAACAGGCGCTGATGAGAACACAACACTTGATGCAGATGTTACTACAGCTATGTTTTGTATTGCTCCCAAGTTTTGTCCGTTATGTGAAACTATTGGATGATACTGCTGAGCAGCCTGCTGACCTTCCAAAGTAAACACAGCTTGTTCTTCCAGGCTGTATTCCTGATTTTGCAGTCCCTGTGTAGCGTACGACTGCTGGGGAGATGACTGGGAGTAGGTGGCGAATGGTAAACTTGTGGATGATCCTCTTGTCTGCTCTAGACTTATCACTCGGTTTTCAGCAAATCCAGTCTGATTCACGGTCAGGGAGTTCTCTGCTGATGAACTATCACTACAGGACCCTGAAATTCAGATAAAGTATTATAATCATTGATTGAGTTAGGTTGTATGAAAGGTTGCTTTAATTCAGAGCGGGTCCACTACTAAGCATATGCGGAAAAAGTGTCTTGCTTAAGGACACATAACTGTGGCGGAGGATCAAACCCACCATATGTCCACAAACCACTGGACCACACCCTCAGATATCAGAACTGATACAAATCTGTTTGTTCATTGATGAAAGAAACTAACCATTTCCTTATTTGTATCAAACACCTTATTGATAATGTCAATTAACTAACCAACATGTTTCAATCCATCTATTGGTTTTTACAGCAAAATTCTATATTTTCTTAATCCAAAAAAAAAGTTGTGTTTCTGGTGGCATGGTAAAAAAAAACACAGGGATGGTATGTACATGTAGGTACTTTTTTTTTAAAACATTATCTGTTCATATATGTATTTGCAGTTTATATTACTTAGAATATATACATTATCATGTTTGCCACATTGTAACACCACATAACAATTCTTGTGTAAATAATTTGATTAAATATTTGATAAAATAATAAAGCAAATGGTTAATCTTTGTTTTAAATACCTCTACCTCCGCATAGACAGATCTACTTTATATAGTGTGATATTTAACAAACAGCATTCCAACAAAAAATCTGTATTCTTAATAATCTCAGAATTTGTTTTTATGTGACTAGATGATATATATATTATCTACCGGGTATATATTTTATTACTTACTTCATGTGTATTTCACAAAGACAAGAAAGAGTATGTTTAAAAAAAAAGGGTCTACAACAGTGACTAGTACATGACATTTAAATGAAAGAGTCTGTGACCTATGGTGAGTATCTGAAATAATCTCAAATCTGTCTTCCCTTATGTTCCCTTTCTCAGTTCTTCTGTATTAACAAAAAAATAATAAATCTAATTTTAACTACAAATCTCAGCAAAGAAACATCTACATGTACATAGTCATATATTTAAAGTGGTACTATCTAATACTGAAGTGTTTAAAACATTTTGAGATGTTGTCATAAAACAACAGTATAAAGGATAATGCCATGTTCCCTTTCACATTTCTTTATGACCTCAATGGATGAAAAAGAAAGTGAAAAATTTCAGTACATTACACCAGAAACATAACTTAACATACATTTGACTGTAGTTAATGTGAGGAAAAATGAAAAATGAAAAAGGTTGTCCATGGCTGAATGGTTAAAGAGTCATGTCAACACTTATGTTACCCTGCTGAGGTTGTGAGCCTCAGCCAAGTTAAAATACTTTATGATGGAAAGTTTGCTGGTCACTTGCAAAAGGACAATGGTTCTATTCAGATTTGAGATATTTCTCCACCAATAAAATTACATATTCTACAGTAAAAACCTGTCTAAAGAAGCCAGTCAAGGGAATGAGTAAAAGTGGCCTTTTAAGACAGGTTGTTGCTTAATACAGGTTAATTTACTCTGAAAGCATAGAAATGGGAAATAGAAAATAGGTTGCTTATGACAGATGGCTACTTAATAGAGGCGACTGCTTACACAGATTTAACTGTATTTATAACATGTAATGTTCTGAAAATGGCATTTAGAAAAAAAAAATAATAATGAAAACAATATTTGACATTATTCATAAACGTTTGCAAGTAAAGTTTGTGCAACAACTAACTGTTCCCCATAAACATAAGAAAAATAATTGTTATATCCTGTGTTAAACTTACAAATGTATTTAATTAACATTGATTGTGAAACAAGTTGGACAATTGGACAAATAACGCTCAAAGTCTTCCTGTGTAGAACCCGTACTAATTATATACAAATATATTGTCTTGCTCACAACACCACACATAGCTCTGGCAAAGGATGAAAACCCACGACCCTCCGATCTAGGATCTGATGATCTACCAATGGGCCATATGCTCCACAGTTATTACCTATGCTTGTATATAAGAACCTGACTGGCTCTGTTTCCTTTTTCGTCTTTAGGTCATACAGACAGAGTTCTACTTCAACATCTTCTGTTGTAACTGGGAAAGGCGGTGGTATAAACTTGACCACAGCCTGAAAAACAGTATACCTACATTATGTAGTAATTGAAACATTTGGTAATACATGTATATATGGCATATCCAGTTTTACAAGTGGATTAAGACCTCAGAATGAATCCGAGTAGAAACACAATCTTTCTGCAATTAACTGGCAAACTTTTTCACATACTAGTAGTTTCTTTTAATCAAACTGGGCTTGAATCCATGACCTTAGCAGTGAGAGGTATGTGGTCATTACACACCAGTGCCTTTGACCATTTGGTCATAGAGGGCCTTTTGTATATAAGGAATTATTGGGATGCTTATTAAATGTAATTTTAAAAGAATAAATTTTACCCAACAAAATAATCCATGATTCTTTAGAAATTAGCTCACTGCTTTGTATAAAAAATCAATTCATATATACATGTAATTCAATGTGTATAATAAATATGATTAAATGGGAAAAAATGTTTTTTAGATACAACAATAGCCAGCTCATGAATAAATGAAACCACATATTTACGTAATTATTTACATACCTTTCTTATAACCCTAATCTGGTCTTTTTCGAGGCGTTCTTCCCACAGATGGCCATTTTCAAATTTTTTTCTCAGGACTACCCCTACATCTGTATTGAATAGAAACCAGAAAAATTTAACATTCCTTTCAATAAAAGGGATACTTACATTATAGCGATAAGTGATAGAAAATGCTTATATTAGGCCATAATAAATTAATTGCTAGATTACCATTCCCGCCCGGCCCCCTAATTTTCATGCTGCCCCGACCTTTTTTATTTTCATAAAAAAATACAAAAAACTCTATTTATTATTTATTAAAAAAAAACATCAAAAATTTAAAAAATAAAAATAAAAAATAAAATCCTACTGCCCTCCCTGTTTTTAAGAAAAATCGATGATAAACTAGAAATTAATTTATAATGGCCTTACAGTAATAAGCAAATTGTCTTAGAACAGAGAGGGGTCACGGAGGACAAGCGCTTTAACCCTTTACTCCATAGATACACGTTTTCCCGCACCAATCACAGAAGGCCTTTGAAAACAGTGCTGGAAGAGTTCAGTTTGCTTGTAATGAGCAATCTGAACACTTCCTGCACTGTTTTCCACTCTGTCAGTTAATATAAACATAATTCACCCAATGATTCAAAGCCTTCTATATATTAGGTATCCAAAGGCGTCTATATTAGGTGTCCAAAGGCGTCTATATGAAGAAAAGGGTTAAGAAACCGTCTCAACAACATTTAATTCTGACTTCTGAAGTCATTGTTACAAATCCTGCTACATCTGAATACTTATGTGAGAACATTTACCAGTCACTTACAGAAGGATGGCAGTTCTACTCAGACTTATATAATGTATTTGTATCACAGATGTTCCCATACAAATGAAACTGAATAACCTGCTGAATAACATGGTGTAAAACACCAACCCACAATGCCCCTCATGAGGGTGATTTCTGACAAATGATTAAGATTTTTACTATGAGAACCGATATGACTAAGACAAAAACAACTTTAGAAACTGAAATTTTAAACCTACTGTTAGCATCACCTGTCACTTTGGATGAGAAAATTATGATATATATCTGTGGTAGTATTATTAGAAACTTTTATTCTCACAATAAACATACGAGAAGTGTCGCTCTCTTAAACTGAAATAAATTAAATTTTATGCATTTCCCAAGTACACAAAACACAATTAACACCACCCTGGTGTATGTTAACAAGTCATTCGCAAGTCATGAAGACTTGTTTACCTTTTGGGAATGCTGTGTCCTCTGTAACAACAACAACTCTGTTTTTGTCCACTTTTGTACTCTGTGATCCAGCAGCAGGAGCACTTGCTGGAGTTACCGTATCAATACGGAACTCCTTACCTTCTTCTGCAACAGTTCATACAACAGAAAAGGAATAAATTATAAAAATTAATTGACTTGGACCAAATAAAATAGACTCTTACCATACTTAAAATTACTTACAGATTGATATGGGTCTACATTGTTTACAAAAAGTATTACATATGTGAACAGAGGCTAAGACAAAAATAAGTACCTACTCTAGAGAAAAAGCAATCCTGACCTTTAAACACAGGTTAACTAATGAAAAATATGGAGAAGAAAATTAAAAAAAAATTCAGAATGGTGGGTTAATGGATGAAAACTAGTGCTATGGCTGGCAGTGAGCCATATCCCCACCAAATGATTGGTTGCATTTGAATCTATTGTCATTTAAGCGGGTCGGTAGTCTAATGGATAGAGTGATGGCCGCTCATGCCAGAGGTTGCGGGTTTGATCCCCAGCTCGACCAATGTCTCTAATAAAACAACACTCAGTACTGGTTCTACCCAGGAAGCGAACTCGAGAGAGGTTCATATAAGCTCCCAGCTTTCATAGCAATCAAGCTAAAATAAATTAGTATAAACTAATCTATTGTCACTTTATAGATGATTTACTAACAAGTTTTGTGTTACTTAAGCAATAGAAAAAGTGACATAACAAGGCCTTGTTGATAATGCATACCAGTACTTGTAGTCAGTCTGTTAATTAAGGTACATTGTTTCAATACTTATCACCATTTTTTCTTTTTTTAGCTACAGTGACCTATACTCCATACTATTCCAACCTTCTTCTCCATCCAGACTACACACACACACACACACACACACACCAAGTTTCACTGCAATATTTCATTCCTTACACAAGTTATCAGTAGAAACAAGACAGGACACGATGGGATTCATATATAGCCCCCTCCACAAATGGGGTTAAAATAAAAAAGTACAGATATGAGTCTTAATTAGTCTTTCAATACAAGTTTGAAAGCCACAGATGGATTGCTGTTGTTTTTTTCTATGGTTGGCTTTAGGTAAAAATATTAGGTTAGTAGCAGTGTTACTACATTTAATTGGCCACCATTCATTTAATTGGCAACCTTTCATTCATTGGCAACCATTCACTTTTGGGCTAACAAACCTGACAGGTGTAAAATGAAAACATGCATAATGTTATGAATGGTATTACAGAAAAATAAAATAGATTTTAAAACCCCCCCCACAAAAAATTAATTCAAACCTGAGCTAAACAAAAGTTTAACATTTGGTTTCAGAGTCCAAATTATGGACTTTATGGTAAATTAGCTATATACATTGTTTGTATAACATGATATGAATGTGTCTCAGAAGTTTTAGTCACTATAATCTAAGTACATGTAGTTTGTTCTGAAACAGAGAAAAAAAATTGGGCTTAACATAGAACTTTAACCGGATGACAACAACTATGATGATGCCAGGGTCATGACAATAGCTTTTCCTGTTTTTCAAGAAGACTGATTAATAATGTCAACATTTTGAACAAGATATCAGTGGAACTGATGGATGCCATGAACAAGTGCTTGATTGAGTAGTAGCTGCATAGTTTGTAAAGGGAAAGGGGGTGTAAAGGGAAGATAACGTTTGGAAGAGTTGTTTGGTTCTTCACTCTGCACCACCATACTTTGACCTCTACTGCATTTTTCATGTTCCAAAACTCATTGCACTTCCATGTTCTTGAAGATCAAAACAATGATGTGTGGTAATGGACTGAATCAAAGGGCCATTACTCTGTGAAAAATCATAGATATAAAACACAAAGACAATACACACACTCTCCACTTGGTAGTGATACTTCCTGGCAAGTTTCATAAAATTCCAGCTACAAGAATGAGAAATGAAGAGGACAAGGATTTGGTAATGGATGAATCTAAATGCAGCAACTCTGTAAAAAAATCATCTAACATAAACACTAAGAAAGTATGCATATCTCCGCTTGGTAATGATACATCATATTTAGTGAAATAGCCTGGACAAGAATTGGAGATGGACGGACGCGGCTATGTATGACAAGCATGTAAACCAAGTTTCATAAAATTCCAACCTGAGGTTGTAGAGAAATACTGTGGACAAGAATTTGGTCACAGACTCAATGAAAGGGCCATAACTCGATTAAAAATCATCAAACCAGAACACAAAGACAATATGTGCATCTCCACTTGGTAGTGATGCATCATAGCAAGTTTCATAAAATTCCAACATGGGCTTGTACTGAAATAGTGCTGACAAGAATTTGGTTACAGACTCAATTAAAGGGCCATAACTCCATAAAAAATCATCGAACCGGAACACAAAAACAATATGCACATCTCCACTTAGTAGTGATGCATCCTAGCAAGTTTCATAAAATTCCAACATGGGGTTGTAGAGAAATAGTGTGGACAAGGATTTGGTCACCGACAGAATCAAAGGGCCATAACTCTGTGATAAATCATCGAACCAGAACACAAAGACAATATGCGCATCTGCACTTGGTAATGATGGATCCTAGCAAGTTTCATAAAATTCCAACCTGAAGTTGTAGAGAAATAGCGCGGAAAAGAATTTGGTCACCGACAGAATCAAAGAGCCGTAAATCCGTGAAAAATCATCGAACCGGAACACAAAGACAATATGCGGATCTCCACTTGGTAATGATGCATCCTATCAAGATTCATTATTCCAACCCGAAGTTGTAGAGAAATAGCGAGGACAAGAATTTGGACACAGACTCAGTTAAAGGGCCATAACTCCATTAAAAATCATCGAATCGGAACACAAAGACAATATGCACATCTCCACTTGGTAGTGATGCATCCTAGCAAGTTTCATAAAATTCCAACATGGGGTTGTAGAGAAGTAGCGCGGACAAGAATTTGGTCACTGAAAGAATCAAAGGGCAATAACTCGATTAAAAATCATCAAACTGGAACACAAAGACAATATGTGCATCTCCACTTGGTAGTGATGCATCCTAGCAAGTTTCATAAAATTCCAACAACAGGTTGTAGAGAAATAGCCTGGACAAGAACTTGGGGACGCATGCACGGACGGACGGATGAAGTAGAGACTATATGCTTCCCCCTTTTGGAGAGCATAATAATGAGAAATCATGGTAAAATAATCCAACGCAACAGAGTGCATCATCATACATTTACTGTCACAAGGCAATTTTGAATTACTTGTCATTCTCATGATAAAAATATAGAATTAATGTACCACAGTATACACAAAGTATGTTTATTTATTCTCAAATTAGTTTTCAATGAAATTAAGTTCGAAAACCAACGAAAATTAATCTACAAGAAAATTAATTATTTCATAGTATGCAACCCATAGAAAAATGATTAGGCCATTATAAATTAATTGCTAGATTTTCATCCAAATTTTTAATAAAAACTGGGAGGGCGGGAGGATTTAATTTTTTATTTTTATTTTTAAAATTTTTGATGTTTTATTTAACAAAATATTTTTTTTTTTAATTTTTTTAAATGAAAATAAAAAGGGTCAGAGCGGCATGAAAATAAGGGGGCGGGCGGGGATGGTAATCTAGCAATTAATTTATTATGGCCTTATATATACATGTATCTCTATTTGTTTATTCTTTTTTATTTAAATTTATTTATTTTACCGCAATCGTATAACAAGTTAAATAAATCATGCTCGAGGTATTCCTGGGTAGAACCAGTACTAAGCACATGCAGATGAAGTGTCTTGCCCTAGGATATTACACAAAGCTGTGGCGGGGATCAAACCCACGACCCTCTAACATGGGTCTACTGCTCTACCACTGAACACACACTACCAGTATTGTACTTACTTTTGTTATGAATGGTATCAGACAAATGTGTCAACGTGATGTTCGATCCCTCTTTCAAAATGACTTTAAACATGAGCCACACCACCTGTTTGTCACACACAATTTGATCTATATGAAATGATAATTTAAATCCATATCAGTTTACTACACATGAAAATTAAAATATGAATGTTATTTATTGGAAGAGATATGTTTACAGTGACTGATTCGTGGCAAATGTATTTCTACAATCATGCAAAAATAAAAATGTTTGAAATCTTATTTTTCTTCTTTGCAGCAGAATTTCTTTCCCTGAACATGTGATAATATTTTCATTACAACAAAATATCCAGAAGCAGTGAAAGAAAACAACAAATTTTATTGAAATTCAACAAAATTGTTTAAATAGCCATAAATGATGTTCTGATGATTTATTACAATTGAAATTTGATTGGTTCCAAAACTGGAAATTAATCTCTCTTGAGGCCCTTTAAAGATATGTATATATGTTATTCATAAATATAACAAAACAAGATCAAAATCATCTAAATATAAAAAAAAGAATTAAAAAAGCAAATCAATATTATATGAAAAAGGATCAATTTAATGGTATTATTAAAGCAAAAATGTGGAATATAAAAAATGTATACATCTGATCACAATGCACAGCATAACTTATTTTCATACAGATTTCATATCAAAATCTGACTGTTTTTAGAATATGTATTTATTGGTTGTTAATCCATCTCTGATTCTTGACAGTAACATGCAATCAGTGTAAATTATTTCAGATTGGCCCGAAAATAAGGATGACAATGATTGTACCCACCTGTACTCAGTTTCTCATCAATTTTCTCACTACCTAATGTCTTCTCAAGGAAAATCCTTTGTTTGACAACATTGTGCTCATATTCTTTTGACACAGGTGTAGTGATGGACACTTTGCTTAACCTGTGTGACAAATATAAATGCAATATAAATAGTTTAAAATTATCTATTCTTCAATTGTGAAACAAGTTTACAACAACTTATACAAATCACGTTCAAAGTCTTTCTGTACTAAGCATAATTGATGTGTCTTGTTCAAGGACACTACACATAGCTGTGGCAGAGGATCGAACCCACAACCCTCCGATCATGGGTTCGGTGCTCTACCACTAGACCATATATTCCAATATAAATATACGATATACAAACTATATATATACTTGAACTAAATGTATGTACAAATACGATTCACTATATTATTTGAAAACAAATATGTGAACAACTGTGATTAAAATATAAAGTTACTACAGTAAATGTGTGACCTTTGATGTATAACCGTGATTATAATAAGATAAACTGAACTAGAAATATGTTGATATGAATGCCCCTGCTGTGCTTGTAACCATATTGTATCAAACCATTCAATTAATGAGTTTCAAAAGTTTAGGTGGATTGCAGCTGACAAGAAAATGTGATGTATATACATACATTTAAATTTATCATCAAGATTAATTAAAGAGCTAAAACTAAACCAAAAGTCTGGAACATGATGACAATATGCACAATGAGACATCATACTGATACATCCTAACAAGTTTGACAGAACTCAGTTTTCTGATATTTCAAAAAGTATTCAGTTGATTTTTAAAAACCTTCTTTATATTTACCATTGAAACAGATGTGATAGTGTTCACAACAAAGATGTACATAGATAAGATTGACTGAGGATCGGAAGGTAGAAAGCTTTGACAAATTTAAAATATAACTTACTTTAGATTGGGAGAACGAAGTCCGAAGTTTATTTGCTTCACATACACGCCATCTTCACAATCATCTCCATACAAGCTGTAGGGATGGAGGTCTCCATTCTGGTGTGTACAATACGCAATAACCTTTGCCTGACCTGTATAATTCTCAACCTATAAATGCAGTGAATACTATTATTAATACATGACTGCTGTTTGAATAGTAATACATGACTGCTGTTTGAATATTAATATACGACTGCTGTTTGAATATTAATACATGACAGCTGTTTGAATATTAATACACAACTGCTGCTTGATTGAAAATCTGAGCCAAAGACAACCATGGGGATCCTTATCAGTCAGAAAAAGATTCCATTTACAATACTGTGTTAAAGTTACTATCCTGCAATGACATTATTTCATTATTTGAAGAGTAATGCATTTTTATGAGCCATGTATCAGAAATGTAGTCGAAATAGCTAGAAACACAAAAAATACAAGACAATGGGTAGAATTGATGCATGCCTGATATGGATGCTAGAGGAGAAAGGTTTCTTTCTTGTAAATCTTCTCAAATAGTTTTTAAGAAACAGAGTCGAACACAAAAACTTAACCCTAAATTGTTGATGCAAACACTACTGTTGGAAAAGTAACATCATGAGTCTGTAAACATGAACATCAATATCAGTTCTTCATTTGAATTTGTGTTGCCACTTTCATTCTTGTCAAAATACAGCAAAGTTGCATACATGTAAGCCCTATCTCAACAACTTGCATATTAATAAAGACCTCAGCAGTGATATTGAAAATAGAATTGTATAAACACAAAAAAGTCTTACAGAAAGTTCTGCCAATGTTTTTCTTTCTTCATCTGTTTCGTATTGGCGAGTCTTTTTGTTGGTTGGTCTTTTTTCGGACAAATACCGAAAGCGTGAATAATCACATGTGGTTACAACCAATTTTGGTTGGATCATCTCACAGGTTACCTCTGGTTTCTCATATAACACAACATCATTCTGTACAGGCATTCCTGGTTGTGTCAACGGCTCTGTGCCTCCAAATTGGAATGGAAATGGGGCATCTATAAACATCAGAATTAATTAATTATAGGTTAATGCAGAAAATAATATGAAATAGGTGTCACCTAAATAAATGACAAAGCATGTTATTATATTAATCAGAGATATCAGAAAACAATAAACTCAGTGGCCTAAATATGAACATCATTATGACAATCATATCCGTGATTTTGAGAATCTGTATAGCTGCCAGTATTCAAATTTAATTTCGCACTTTACATCATATTTCGGTAAATTGGTCTCCAATATCTGATTCAGAAGATGCTTTGATATATTATGTTATAAACTAATCAATAAGCGTCCGGTGTTATTTTTTTTAAAGATTTGTTTTAACTGAAATGAAAGCCTTTCAAGTTCTTATAGTGTTGCCTATAGTCGGGTTATGGCTGATTAGTGACTTTGGCCACAGAATGCACTTTGTCCGAATAACATCACTGAAACAAGTACACATTTTACACACTGAGAGGAGTCTAATTTATATTGTACATATGTACGTATGCTAGTATGTTTATTTAAACTGTTACTGCTGGAATGTTATATGTTTTCGATTCAATCTCATCACCTCTCCCCATACTAGTCCTGCACAGGAAATTGATCAAGAGCAATTCACAAACACTCTAATCTTATTTAGCAATGAGCTAATATAATAAAGTATTAAAAAAAGTCCTACAGTGAAGTTGCAGACTTAACTTGAGGGTTATTAAAAAGTAATAGAAACTAGAGGTGTAATGATTCATAGATTAACCTTTCCGCTGATGTGTGTATCGGGTGTTAAATGAAACTTCCAATAGATCGCGATGCAATGCATTCTTTAGACCTGTGCTGCATCGATATGAGTTTCGGGTATCGTGCATCGCAATTCGACTCTTGATTAAACATAAAAAACTAGCTAATAAAAACTAAAAATTAAAAAACAAAACATGTTCTTAAAAAAGGAAGATAAACTTTCAGTTATAAACTGGCTAAACACATGACTAATATTACCGACAGCATATAATTGTTGACATCACCTTCCCATCAGGTACTATCCCACTATGTTTATTACATCACTGTCCCAGTTATGCAGTACATGTATAATAAGTTCTGTTGTTCTTTGTTAATAAAGATACTTTTAAGTTGCATACGAGCATAGTTATTACATACACCTTATTAAACAATCATGGTGATTGCATAAGATACAGTTTAAAAATCAGGATCTTGATGCACATTGCATTGCGATTTAGATATTGCAATATGCATTGCCTTTTATTTTCACAGAAAATGGAATAAATGCCAATGCACAGCACTAAAAGAAACAGATTTTTGAAATCTACTTCAGTGGTGATCACTGATTCAACAGTTGCAGTTCTGTGCAGATTCAAATACCAACAGCAATTGAAATGTTTGTTTTCAGTAACTTATGACACACCCTTTAGCCATGGGCAACAATTGGGGAAAGTTTGTGAGTGAAACATTGTCAAGCTATGGGCAACAGCTAGGGAAGATTTATGAGCGGCACATTGTTAAGCCATTGGCGGAAACTACCGAAAATAAGAGATCTAGACAAACTTACAAAACTGTCCTTGTGTTGAGGTGCCAGCTGTAGGTTCAGTACTTGTTTCAATGGCAATAGTAGATGCACTCCTAAAATTGTCATCATTAGTAGAAGAACTTTTACTTTTCATCAAGGCAGATGGAAATGCTGGACCAGGCAGTTCTTTGCGTGGTTCCAATCCTGAATAAAAAGGAAAAACAATAAATAAAGGTGTGAATGAACAAACTCAAAATAACTTTCTCCTATTACTTGAAAATTAGTATAGTTACATCTGAAATAGTACTAACCTGTAACTGACAGAATTTCTTCCCTACACCTGATTTTTTGTCCAAAATCATACAAAGGTTGTTAATAAGAATCAGCAGACTAAGAATCAACCAATGTAGATAATTGTATGCAAATCATATAATTGCCATGTACAACAAACAAAGAACTAATAGCTCTCTCACTGTGCACCGGTCTGAGTTTCTATGTAAACTCAAGGACTTGTATAGAAGGATAGGATACTTGCATTTCCTGACTAGATGTTGGTGAAACAGCACACGAAGGATTCATGATTTGCAAATTAATCATTCATAATTCATAGGCAAATGTTTTCTTCAAAGTTGTTTAAAATTTTTTATTGCTATTTGCTCGCAGAGGCAATTTACCCGTTCCATATATACTTTTATTAAAAGTTCTTTTATTATGACTAGATAAAACATTTAATTATGACGAGATAAAATGTTTGGCAAAGATGGGTCATGGCTCTGAGCCAAGAAAAGCGAAAAGGAGCGACCAACACACTTTATAAAAATAAACTTCAAAAAGTATTGCCTTATCTTACGAACGGCCTAAAGGCCATATGCGATAGACTGCCAGTCAATTAAGCGGCCTTTAGGCCATATGCTGCAAATTGCCATTACAATTTTAGCGGCCCTCAGGCCAAACGCAGCAAAATGCCAATACAATATTTAGAGCGGTCCCTTGGCCATATGCGGCAAAATGCCATTACAATTTTAGCGGCCCTCAGGCCATATGCGGCAAAGTGCCAATACAATATTTAGAGCGGTCCCTTGGCCATATGTGACAATTTGCTAATTTGAAATTAAGCGGCACCTAGGCCATATGCAGCATACTGCCAGTGGAATAATTAAGCGGCGCATTCGGCCATCTGAGACAAAATTTAAAAATACAGTGGCAATACTTCCAACTGCTGACTAAAATAAATGTCTTAAAAAATCTATCAAATGGAACACAAGTTCCCAATAAATTAGGAATCTAGGCAAAAGATAGATTTTTTGTTTTCATATGCAAATCCACATAACGACAATAAGGAAACCCAATACAACTGGAATACAAAATTATCAATTATAAATAATGCCAGAAGTAATTGCCATATTGCCAGGACAGATTTGCACTGAACTTTGGAAATAAGTGTGCATGTCGACCGCTAGAATTCAGCCACTGAAACGAACTGTTTTGACAAGGTATAAACAGGAAGTTGACCACCAATTCTAAGCTGTTAATTTATTCCATTATGTCATGTTAAAACCAATCTGTCAGTTGTCAAGAACTATTCAATAACACCCTGTAATGAATTGAGAAATAAATCACAACCAACATCGGATAAATGACAGCCGTCCTGCCTGAAACACACAGGCGTGTCAGCTGTGATTTCATGCTTGAGAACTCTACCCCTGGGACAGAGCATGGCAGCTTCTCTTCCCAAACGATTAAAACAAACTCTTTTGTTATCCAGTGCCTTCAAAGATGAATCAGGGCGTGAAAATTTCCAGTTAAGCCTGGGTAGAATTTCGGACCATACAATTAAGGACTTGGGAAATGTGCGAAAAAGAAATTTTAGATCTCTCCTTACCAAACGACTCATTTTTTGAGCCGATGTGCCAATCACATAATTCCCCCCACAATGAACAATTATCATGGAAGACTCTCTCCCATGCAAACTTATCCACTGGAACTCTTGACGTAGCGTACGATTGTCAGGTTTGTCGTTCCACGTCTGCCCTCTTTGTCCTCTCCAAAGATCCGTTACATCCATATTACCAAGGTTCAAATTATATTTATTCCTAAACAGAGCCCTTTGTTCTGCCCAGTGGATTAATGCTGGGCTCTCGCTGTAAATCGCCAAAGGCGCCAAATGCGACAAAAATATCAAATTGGCGGATGTTTTCTCTGTTTGGCGAAAGTGATTGGCGCCTTCAAAGATCGCCGACAATTTTCACTTTTTTTTCAAAGCCGCAAGCGGTATTAAATCATTCATGCGGTGCAGATTGGTCCGTTTTACATTTTACTCTGTGTGGTGTGTATCTCCATGGATACCTGTCTGATTTATCGATAACCCAACAATTTTGTTTTGAAATGCAGTGAAGCTTGACTAAACACTGGATTTGGCAAACTTTGTGACATCTGAGAAGATAATTAACAGTAGAATGGATCAATTAATGATCACTGATGTACCGACGTGTGTGATGTGCTTTAATTGCATAAAACAACAACGTTTTGAGTGCCGAATCGGGGATGTTTGACACACTTTCAGTGGCAAACAATGTCGGCGACCGTGCTGTGATGGCTGGATAGAGAGATCGTAAGTAATTAATTTCTATTTTTAGAACTTGTGTCCATGTATTACAATTGAATTTGGTTTAATTGCTTATTTACACATAATAATTTGTTTGTCGCTAATTAAATGCCTTTTAGTATATAAACTTAATCACATTTTGATCGAATGCCACTGTCAGAAATGGCTTCAAAACGTACATTAGAATCGTGTCAAACGCCCTCATCAAAAATTTCTTTTTTTTCATGCTACTGGTTCACCATCAACTCGCAATTTTAAAGAGACTTGGAAAGTTGACAATTCATGATTGAAATATGATCCAAAATTAAAATCAATGTTTTGTGAAGTTTGCATTCAGACAAAAAATTCTAACACTTTCACTACTGGTTGCACCGTCTTAAAGAAGGAATCGGTCACAAAACACTCTGCAACTAAAGGTAATTAAAGTAAACTGATGTTATTAATGAGTCAATGGGGACAATGCATATTTTTTGTAAAATTTTAATAATGTTTATAGATAAGATTTTTAAGTAACATTTTAAAATGTAAATTTGTATAATGCTTAATTATAAATAAAAGTATTTATTTCTGATTCTCGGACTCTGTCGCTATTTTTAAGAATCGCATTGTTTTTATGTTTTCAGAGCATTCATTGGCAGTGACTGCTTCAAGGCATCAAACAGAGATGGACACAGCCCGCCAAGCTGTGTTATCCAAAATTGAGGCTGCAGTTACAGTAGCCATGGTGAATGTGTATTTTGCTGTCAAACTTAAGGGAAAAATAAATTTTAAAGAATATCTGTGTTGTTGCTTCTTTCTTACACATTACATATTTGATTTGTAGTAAGGTAGTTTTCCATTTCTTTGAAATGATATGACTGAATATATATTAGAAACCAAAATCGTCATATCATTTTAAATAAATGAATACACTACTACATTATACAACATGAAAATAGTTTTTTAATGATTTACAACTATAACAAGGAAAATATCTCGGAAATTAATGACTAGTCTACATTTTAATCTTGAAACCATCGGCTCCATTATCTTAAATTAGGAGGTAATTTTATATTCTTCATAATGGAGAATTTGAGAAACACCCGCTAATTACGTCATCATCTTTTTTTTTAGTCTTTGCTCGGGTAGGTGGTAATGAGTCATAATTCTCAGCCACATGTCAGCATTTATTTTTCCCCAGGGGCCTAAATTTACTGCCTGTCTCATCCTAAATTGCTCGTCATATCGTATCCTAGACGAGCCTTTCAATGCAGCCTCCCTGATAATGGACATTTATTGTATGAGTTCAGAAGTACTTTGTTTGAATTTCTGTACATAAATATCCATGAAAACCAAAAAGGCATCAGTCCACTTTTCAACAGCGGTGATTTTGTGTTTTGGTTCCGGAGATTTTACCTCCAACCTTCTTTCTCCATTCAAAAAAAATATATTACCCACGTCCGAGGACGACGAGGATATGGCGGAATTACAGTCAATCAAAGAAGACAAATTAACATACTGATTCTCCCATATCCGGGTTTTTAATTTAATTGGGACGCGAGCTGAAACTTCATCGTCGGAGAACTTTATCAGCCCCTCGTTGGGAATGTCTGATCCCATTACATTTTCCCTAAACAATTCTCAAAATCAAATATCCGATCTGTCTCAGATGCCTTACCCTTTGACGGAACACTGTGTTCCACAGTTTCATACAATGAAACTCTTTCCACATTGTCATCCTCGTCCGACCACGGACTGGTGGAAACCTCCGATGGCCGCCGAGCCTTCCTTGCAGCCGCCTTCCTCGCCTTTTTAGCCGGTTGGCGTTCCATAACCTCATCATCAGCCGTCCTGGCCATTCTCTTCATTCTTCTGTCGTCCAATCTTGTTTGGTCTCTATCGGACATCTTCGATGTTTTTGCTCGCAGAGAAATTGGAACACGAAGAGGAAGTAAATCCGGAAGTAGAATTAGACGGCACGGTGTAAAACGCTGACGCTTAAGCTGACACTATAGGTAGAGAAGGAAACCGCTGACAATACCTACAAAGCGTCAGCGTTTTACACCGTGCCGTCTAATTCTACTTCCGGATTTACTCCGCTACCAATCCGGTCCCTAGACAAAACGTCCTTGGTTAATCCCGCCCCATTTAGCATGGTCAATCCGGCCCCACTTTTATTTTATAAATTATAGCATTTATTGTTTGGTATTTCTAATTAAAAAAGTAATATACTGAATAGTTATTATATAATTTGAAATGCACATAATAATTACTGCGCGATTGTTATTGAAAAAATGACTGGTAACGGGAATTACATAGTACACATATAATAATCAATGATTGTTAATGAAAGTACCTGTTTTGGGGGATTAAATTGGACAAAACACACTTATGATTTATAATTCAATTTAATAAGAACAGAACAGAAATACATTTTATTTGACATATACATGATAGTACATAGTCATACAACAATGAATTTACAAATAGTATGTCACATATTCAACACACTCTCTAATGTTTAAACATTAAAAAACCCGTATACTTGTTATTACAATGTGCGACACAAATTATCAAGTTTAACGCTACCATGTTTATTTCATGAATATTTTAATGATTAATAACTGCATCATATATTTCATGAATATAATAATTGTTATGTATGTAATAATATAATAAATAACACTGATATTGCTATATAAAACAGAAATAAAAAGTGGGGCCGGATTGACCATGCTAAATGGGGCCGGATTGTCCAGGGGACGGATTGTCCAAGGGGCGGATTCTCCATGGCCGTTTTGGAGTGGGGCCGGATTGTCCAGGTTCCGATTTACTTCCTCTTCGTGTTCCAGTTTCTCTGCGAGCAAAAACATCGAAGATGTCCGATAGAGACCAAACAAGATTGGACGACAGAAGGATGAAGAGAATGGCCAGGACGGCTGATGATGAGGTTGTGGAACGCCAACCGGCCAAAAAGGCGAGGAAAGCGGCTGCAAGGAAGGCTCGGCGGCCATCTGAGGTTTCCACCAGTCCGTGGTCGGACGAGGATGACAATGTGGAAAGAGTTTCATTGTTTGAAACTGTGGAACACAGTGTTCCGTCAAAGGGTAAGGCATCTGAGACATATCGGATATTTGATTTTGAGAATTGTTTTAGGGAAAATGTAATGGGATCAGACATTCCCCACGAGGGGCTGATAAAGTTCTCCGACGATGGAGTTTTTTTGAATGGAGAAAGAAGGTTGGAAGTAAAATCTCCGGAACCAAAACACAAAATCACCACTATTGAAAAGTGGACTGATGCCTTTTTGGTTTTCATGGATATTTATGTACAGAAGTTCAAACAAAGTACTTCTGAACTCATACAATAAATGTCCATTATCAGGGAGGCTGCATTGAAAGGCTCGTCTAGGATACGATATGACGAGCAATTTAGGATGAGACAGGCAGTAAATTTAGGCCCCTGGGGCAAAATAAATGCTGACATGTGGCTGAGAATTATGACTCATTACCACCTACCCGAGCAAAGACTAAAAAAAAAGATGATGACGTTATTAGCGGGTGTTTCTCAAATTCTCCATTATGAAGAATATAAAATTACCTCCTAATTTAAGATAATGGAGCCGATGGTTTCAAGATTAAAATGTAGACTAGTCATTAATTTCCGAGATATTTTCCTTGTTATAGTTGTAAATCATTAAAAAACTATTTTCATGTTGTATAATGTAGTAGTGTATTCATTTATTTAAAATGATATGACGATTTTGGTTTCTAATATATATTCAGTCATATCATTTCAAAGAAATGGAAAACTACCTTACTACAAATCAAATATGTAATGTGTAAGAAAGAAGCAACAACACAGATATTCTTTAAAATTTATTTTTCCCTTAAGTTTGACAGCAAAATACACATTCACCATGGCTACTGAAACTGCAGCCTCAATTTTGGATAACACAGCTTGGCGGGCTGTGTCCATCTCTGTTTGATGCCTTGAAGCAGTCACTGCCAATGAATGCTCTGAAAACATAAAAACAATGCGATTCTTAAAAATAGCGACAGAGTCCGAGAATCAGAAATAAATACTTTTATTTATAATTAAGCATTATACAAATTTACATTTTAAAATGTTACTTAAAAATCTTATCTATAAACATTATTAAAATTTTACAAAAAATATGCATTGTCCCCATTGACTCATTAATAACATCAGTTTACTTTAATTACCTTTAGTTGCAGAGTGTTTTGTGACCGATTCCTTCTTTAAGGATTCCTTCTTTAAGACGGTGCAACCAGTAGTGGAAGTGTTAGAATTTTTTGTCTGAATGCAAACTTCACAAAACATTGATTTTAATTTTGGATCATATTTCAATCATGAATTGTCAACTTTCAAAGTCTCTTTAAAATTGCGAGTTGATGGTGAACCAGTAGCATGAAAAAAAAAAGAAATTTTTGATGAGGGCGTTTGACACGATTCTAATGTACGTTTTGAAGCCATTTTTGACAGTGGCATTCGATCAAAATGTGATTAAGTTTATATACTAAAAGGCATTTAATTATTGACAAACAAATTATTATGTGTAATAAGCAATTAAACCAAATTCAATTGTAATACATGGACACAAGTTCTAAAAATAAAAATTAATTACTTACGATCTCTATCCAGCCATCGCAGCACAGTCGCCGACATTGTTTGCCACTGAAAGTGTGTCAAACATCCCCGATTCGGCACTCAAAACGTTGTTGTTTTATGCAATTAAAGCACCTCACACACGTCGGTACATCAGTGATCATTAATTGATCCATTCTACTGTTAATTATCTTCTCAGATGTCATAAAGTTTGCCAAATCCAGTGTTTAGTCAAGCTTCACTGCATTTCAAAACAAAATTGTTGGGTTATCGATAAATCAGAGAGGTATCCATGGAGATACACACCATACAGAGTAAAATGTAAAACGGACCAGTCTGCGCCGCATGAAGGTGTAACCCCACCATTGATTTTTGTTCTTTATTCTATAGTAATTAACAAAAGTTTGAAGGCTTGTCATTCATAGAGGGTCCCAAATGAAAGAAGTGAAACCTACATTTTACTGTTTGTCAACCTCTGCACTATCAAAATATGATGAGAAAAGTAGGGGTCATGTGTCATATAAGAGATTTTTTTTCTGCTCAGTGTGTACACTGGTGACAAAGTGAAAGTAGACTTCCGAAATCATGAATTCATACCCCAATTTCCAAGCATCATTTTTTTTTTTCTAAATTCACAATTCAAACATGACAATGCTATCAAAATGTTCAAAATACATCAATAATGCCATTCAAATAAAAAAATGAGCATTAAAAATAGGAAAATGCATTTTTAAAGAAGAAGAATTGAGGATTATTTACAACCGCCATTATGCGACTACCCCATGGAAGCACTTCCTTTTTGCAATGGTGGCACTATGCCTATAAGGAAACTCTTTTTTTTTTAATTTCATAATTACCTCATTTTTGCTAAGTTCTACCAATTTGAAGTAATACTGCCAAGTTGCAGGCATTAAATACTGAAACTTTTGTCAAAATACCACTTTTTACATGATCATTATATACAGGCGCGAGATGTTCACCGACATGCAATTTTGATGTGTTTGACTAATTTTACCAAAAAAATTTTTTTTTTACCTAATTCCATTAAAATTTTTACACCAAAACAGTCTCATGATACACTGAAGACATTATCTTACCAAAATACATTATTCAATACAATGTACATGCTAAAAATTGCACATTTAAATCATCCAAAATAAAAAATCTTCAAAATTTTGTGATTTTTCATGAAATTTCAATGTAAATATGCACATATAAGCTTTATTTGAGGCATACACTTGCCAAAATGTGGTTTTTTATGAAGCAAATGTCTCCAATTTGTCATTTAATACTATGAGAGTGTAAAAAAGAGGTTATTTTACCTACAATTAACATTTTGGAAAATCACCCCCATTTCACTCAAGTCTCTCTTATAGGTGTAACCCCACCATTGATTTTTGTTCTTTATTCTATAGTAAATAACAAAAGTTTGAAGGCTTGTCATTCATAGAGGGTCCCAAATGAAAGAAGTGAAACCTACATTTTACTGTTTGTCAACCTCTGCACTATCAAAATATGATGAGAAAAGTAGGGGTCATGTGTCATATAAGAGATTTTTTTTCTGCTCAGTGTGTACACTGGTGACAAAGTGAAAGTAGACTTCCGAAATCATGAATTCATACCCCAATTTCCAAGCATCATTTTTTTTTTTTTAATTCACAATTCAAACATGACAATGCTATCAAAATGTTCAAAATACATCAATAATGCCATTCAAATAAAAAAATGAGCATTAAAAATAGGAAAATGCATTTTTAAAGAAGAAGAATTGAGGATTATTTACAACCGCCATTATGCGACTACCCCACGGAAGCACTTCCTTTTTGCAATGGTGGCACTATGCCTGAATGTTTTAATACCGCTTGCGGCTTTGAAAAAAAAGTGAAAATTGTCGGCGATCAATCACTTTCGCCAAACAGAGAAAACATCCGCCAATTTGATATTTTTGTCGCATTTGGCGCCTTTGGCGATTTACAGCGTGAGCCCAGCATTAATCCACTTGGCAGAACAAAGGGCTCTGTTTAGGAATAGAAATAATTTGAACCTTGGTAATATGGATGTAACGGTTATTTGGAGAGGACAAAGAGGGCAGACGTGGAACGACAAACCTGACAGGCGTACGCTACGTCAAGAGTTCCAGTGGATAAGTTTGCATGGGAGAGAGTCTTCCATGATAATTGTTCATTGTGGGGGGAATTATGTGATTGGCACATCAGCTCAAAAAATGAGTCGTTTGGTAAGGAGAGATCTAAAATTTCTTTTTCGCACATTTCCCAAGTCCTTAATTGTATGGTCCGAAATTCTACCCAGGCTTAACTGGAAATTATCACGCCCTGATTCATCTTTGAAGGCACTGGATAACAAAAGAGTTTGTTTTAATCGTTTGGGAAGAGAAGCTGCCATGCTCTGTCCCAGGGGTAGAGTTCTCAAGCATGAAATCACAGCTGACACGCCTGTGTGTTTCAGGCAGGACGGCTGTCATTTATCCGCTGTTGGTTGTGATTTATTTCTCAATTCATTACAGGGTGCTATTGAATAGTTCTTGACAACTGACAGATTGGTTTTAACATGACATAATGGAATAAATTAACAGCTTAGAATTGGTGGTCAACTTCCTGTTTATACCTTGTCAAAACAGTTCGTTTCAGTGGCTGAATTCTAGCGGTCGACATGCACACTTATTTCCAAAGTTCAGTACAAATCTGTCCTGGCAATATGGCAATTACTTCTGGCATTATTATAATTGATAATTATGTATTCCAGTTGTATTGGGTTTCCTTATTGTCGTTATGTGGATTTGCATATGAAAACAAAAAATCTATCTTTTGCCTAGATTCCTAATTTATTGGGAACTTGTTTTCCATTTGATAGATTTTTTAAGACATTTATTTTAGTAAGCAGTTGGAAGTATTGCCACTGTATTTTTAAATTTTGCCTCAGATGGCCGAATGCGCCGCTTAATTATTCCACTGGCAGTATGCTGCATATGGCTTAGGGGCCGCTTAATTTCAAATTAGCAAATTGTCACATATGGCCAAGGGACCGCTCTAAATATTGTATTGGCACTTTGCCGCATATGGCCTGAGGGCCGCTAAAATTGTGATGGCATATTGCCGCATATGGTCAAGGGACCGCTCTAAATATTGTATTGGCATTTTGCCGCGTTTGGCCTGAGGGCCGCTAAGATTGTAATGGCAATTTGCAGCATATGGCCTAAAGGCCGCTTAATTGACTGGCAGTCTATCGCATACGGCCTATAGGATAAGGCAATACTTTTTGAAGTTTATTTTTATAAAGTGTGTTGGTCGCTCCTTTTCCGCTTTTCTTGGCTCAGAGCCATGACCCATCTTTGCCAAACATTTTATCTAGTCATAATTAAATGTTTTATCTAGTCATAATAAAGAACTATTAATAAAAGTATATATGAAACGGGTAAATTGCCTCCTTACATGTATATTTAACAAACCCTCAGATTATCTGAAGGTTTGTTGAGTGCGATTGTGTCATTTCGTCAAACGAGTTGCTATCATAAAATAAGAAGGATTATTGGTTACTCAATAATCTGATTTATTTTGGAGCAAGTCGTGGTGCTTTTATTAGATAGGTACTTTTAGTACTTTTATCATTTTGAAGCGTCTAATTCTACTTTCGGATTTACTTCCTCTTCAGGTTCCAATTTCTCTGCGAGCAAATAGCAATAAAAAATTTTTTAAACAACTTTGAAGAAATCAGTTGCCTATGAATTATGAATGATTAATTTGCAAATCATGAATCCGTCGTGTGCTGTTTCACCAACATCTAGTCAGGAAATGCAAGTATCCTATCCTTCTATACAAGTCCTTGAGTTTACATAGAAACTCAGACCGGTGCACAGTGAGAGAGCTATTAGTTCTTTGTTTGTTGTACATGGCAATTATATGATTTGCATACAATTATCTACATTTGTTGATTCTTAGTCTGCTGATTCTTATTAACAACCTTTTTATGATATTGGACAAAAAGTCAGGAGGTGGGAAGAAATTCTGTCAGTTACAGGTTAGTACTATTTCAGATGTAACTATACTAATTTTCAAGTAATAGGAGAAAGTTATTTTGAATTTGTTCATTCACACCTTTATTTATTGTTTTTCCTTTTTATTCAGGATTGGAACCACGCAAAGAACTGCCTGGTCCAGCATTTCCATCTGCCTTGATGAAAAGTAAAAGTTCTTCTACTAATGATGACGATTTTAGGAGTGCATCTACTATTGCCATGGAAACAAGTAGTGAACCTACAGGTGGCACCTCAACACAAGGACAGTTTTGTAAGTTTGTCTAGATCTCTTATTTTCGGTAGTTTCCGCCCATGGCTTTACAATGTGCCGTTCATAAATCTTCCCTAGCTGTTGCCCATAGCTTGACAATGTTTCACTCACAAACTTTCCCCAATTGTTGCCCATGGCTAAAGGGTGTGTCATAAGTTACTGAAAACAAACATTTCAATTGCTGTTGGTATTTGAATCTGCACAGAACTGCAACTGTTGAATCAGTGATCACCACATTTCAAAAATCTGTTTCTTTTAGTGCTGTGCATTGGCATTTATTCCATTTTCTGTGAAAATAAAAGGCGATGCATATTGCAATATTTAAGTTGCGATGCAATGCGCATCAAGATACTGATTTTTAAACTGTATCTTATGCAATCACCATGATTGTTTAATAAGGTGTATGTAATAACTATGCTCGTATGCAACTTAAAAGTATCTTTATTAACAAAGAACAACAGAACTTATTATACATGTACTGCATAACTGGGACAGTGATGTAATAAACATAGTGGGATAGTACCTGATGGGAAGGTGATGTCAACAATTATATGCTGTCGGTAATATTAGTCATGTGTTTAGCCAGTTTATAACTGAAAGTTTATCTTCCTTTTTTAAGAACCTGTTCTGTTTTTTAATTTTTAGTTTTTATTAGCTAGTTTTTTATGTTTAATCAAGAGTCGAATTGTGATGCACGATACCCGACACTCATATCGATGCAGCACAGGTCTAAAGAATGCATTGCATCGCGATCTATTGGAAGTTTCATTTAACACCCGATACACACATCAGTGGAAAGGTTAATCGATGAATCATTACACCTCTAGTTTCTATTACTTTTTAATAACCCTCAAGTTAAGTCTGCAACTTCACTGTAGGACTTTTTTTAATACTTTATTATATTAGCTCATTGCTAAATAAGATTAGAGTGTTTGTGAATTGCTCTTGATCAATTTCCTGTGCAGGACTAGTATGGGGAGAGGTGATGAGATTGAATCGAAAACATATAACATTCCAGCAGTAACAGTTTAAATAAACATACTAGCATACGTACATATGTACAATATAAATTAGACTCCTCTCAGTGTGTAAAATGTGTACTTGTTTCAGTGATGTTATTCGGACAAAGTGCATTCTGTGGCCAAAGTCACTAATCAGCCATAACCCGACTATAGGCAACACACATTAGCTTGATTTATTTTTCATAATTTTCTGTTAATCATCATTGACGTATCGTAGACTATGCATCTGTGTGCCATATTTATCGTCAGTATAGATCTTGTTGTATGGTTGAAATGCAAGATCAAACTATTTACAAAAATTATATTCAGTTGATTTTTCTGTATGCTTAAAGGAGGCGTATATAGATTATAGTAAGAACTTGAAAGGCTTTCATTTCAGTTAAAACAAATCTTTAAAAAAAATAACACTGGACGCTTATTGATTAGTTTATAACATAATATACCAAAGCATCTTCTGAATCAGATATTTGAGACCAATTTACCGAAATATGATGTAAAGTGCGAAATTAAATTTGAATACTGGCAGCTATACAGATTCTCAAAATCACGGATATGATTGTCATAATGCTGTTCATATTTAGGCCACTGAGTTTATTGTTTTCTGATATCTTTGATTAATATAATAACATGCTTTGTCATTTATTTAGGTGACACCTATTTCATATTATTTTCTGCATTAACCTATAATTAATTAATTCTGATGTTTATAGATGCCCCATTTCAATTCCCATTTGGAGGCACAGAGCCGTTGACACAACTAGGAATGCCTGTACAGAATGATGTTGTGTTATATGAGGAACCAGAGGTAACCTGTGAGATGATCCAACCAAAATTGGCTATAACCACAAGTGATTATTTACGCTTTCGGTATTTGTCCGAAAAAAAAACAACAAACAAAAAGACTCGCCAATACGAAACAGATGAGGAAAGAAAAACATTGACAGAAATTTCTGTAAGACTTTTTTGTGTTTATACAATTCTATTTTCAATATCACTGCTGAGGTCTTTATTAATATGCAAGTTGTTGAGATAGGGCTTACATGTATGCAACTTTACTGTATTTTGCCAAGAATGAAAGTGGCAACACAAATTCAAATGAAGAACTGATATTGATGTTCATGTTTACAGACTCATGATGTTACTTTTCCAACAGCAGTGTTTGCATCAACAATTTAGGGTTAAGTTTTTGTGTTCGACTCTGTTTCTTAAAAACTATTTGAGAAGATTTACAAGAAAGAAACCTTTCTCCTCTAGCATCCATATCAGACATGCATCAATTCTACCCATTGTCTTGTATTTTTTGTGTTTCTAGCTATTTCGACTACATTTCTGATACATAGCTCATAAAAATGCATTACTCTTCAAATAATGAAATAATGTCATTGCAGGATAGTAACTTTAACACAGTATTGTAAATGGAATCTTTTTCTGACTGATAAGAATCCCCATGGTTGTCTTTGGCTCAGATTTTCAATCAAGCAGCAGTTGTGTATTAATATTCAAACAGCTGTCATGTATTAATATTCAAACAGCTGTCATGTATTAATATTCAAACAGCAGTCGTATATTAATATTCAAACAGCAGTCATGTATTAATATTGAAACAGCAGTCATGTATTACTATTCAAACAGCATTCATGTATTAATATTCAAACAGCAGTTGTATTTTAATATTCAAACAGCAGTCATGTATTAATATTCAAACAACAGTCATGTATTAATATTAGTATTCACTGCATTTATAGGTTAAAAATTATACTGGTGAGGCAAAGGTTATTGCGTATTGTGCACACCAGAATGGAGACCTCGTTGTTCTGATCTAAAGTAAGTTATATTTTAAATTTGTCAAAGCTTTCTATCTTCCGATCCTCAGTCAATCTTATCTATGTACATCTTTGTTGTGAACACTATCACATCTGTTTCAATGGTAAATATAAAGAAGGTTTTTGAAAATCAACTGAATACTTTTTGAAATATCAGAAAACTGAGTTCTGTCAAACTTGTTAGGATGTATCAGTATGATGTCTCATTGTGCATATTGTCATCATGTTCCAGACTTTTGGCTTAGTTTTAGCTTTTTAATTAATCTTGATGATAAATTTAAATGTACGTATATACATCACATTTTCTTGTCAGCTGCAATCCACCTAAACTTTTGAAACTCATTAATTGAATGGTTTGATACAATATGGTTACAAGCACAGCAGGGGCATTCATATCAACATATTTCTAGTTCAGTTTATCTTATTATAATCATGGTTATACATCAAAGGTCACACATTTACTGTAGTAACTTTATATTTTAATCACAGTTGTTCACATATTTGTTTTCAAATAATATAGTGAATCGTATTTGTACATACATTTAGTTCAAGTATATATATAGTTTGTATATCGTATATTTATATTGGAATATATGGTCTAGTGGTAGAGCACCGAACCCATGATCGGAGGGTTGTGGGTTCGATCCTCTGCCACGGCTATGTGTAGTGTCCTTGAGCAAGACACATAAATTATGCTTAGTACAAAAAGACTTTGAACGTGATTTGTCGTAAACTTGTTTCACAATCGAAGAATAGATAATTTTAAACTATTTATATTGCATTTATATTTGTCACACAGGTTAAGCAAAGTGTCCATCACTACACCTGTGTCAAAAGAATATGAGCACAATGTTGTCAAACAAAGGATTTTCCTTGAGAAGACATTAGGTAGTGAGAAAATTGATGAGAAACTGAGTACAGGTGGGTACAATCATTGTCATCCTTATTTTCGGGCCAATCTGAAATAATTTAGACTGATTGCATGTTACTGTCAGGAATCAGAGATGGATTAACAATCAATAAATACATATCCTAAAAACAGTCAGATTTTGATATGAAATCTGTATGAAAATAAGTTATGCAGTGCATTGTGATCAGATGTATACATTTTTTATATTCCACATTTTTGCTTTAATATTACCATTAAATTGATCATTTTTCATATAATATTGATTTGCTTTTTTAATTCTTTTTTTTTATATTTAGATGATTTTGATCTTGTTTTGTTATATTTATGAATAACATATATACATATCTTTAAAGGGCCTCAAGAGAGATTAATTTCCAGTTTTGGAACCAATCAAATTTCAATTGTAATAAATCATCAGAACATCATTTATGGCTATTTAAACAATTTTGTTGAATTTCAATAAAATTTGTTGTTTTCTTTCACTGCTTCTGGAAATTTTGTTGTAATGAAAATATTATTACATGTTCAGGGAAAGAAATGCTGCTGCAAAGAAGAAAAATAAGATTTGATTTCAAACATTTTTATTTTTGCATGATTGTAGAAATACATTTGCCATGAATCAGTCGCTGTAAACATATCTCTTCCAATAAATAACATTCATATTTTAATTTTTATGTGTAGTAAACTGATATGGATTTAAATTATCATTTCATATAGATCAAATTGTGTGTGACAAACAGGTGGTGTGGCTCATGTTTAAAGTCATTTTAAAAGAGGGATCGAACATCACGTTGACACATTTGTCTGATACCATTCATAACAAAAGTAAGTACAATACTGGTAGTGTGTGTTCAGTGGTAGAGCAGTAGACCCATGTTAGAGGGTCGTGGGTTTGATCCCCGCCACAGCTTTGTGTAATATCCTAGAGCAAGACACTTCATCTGCATGTGCTTAGTACTGGTTCTACCCAGGAATACCTCGAGCATGATTTATTTAACTTGTTATACGATTGCGGTAAAATAAATAAATTTAAATAAAAAAGAATAAACAAATAGAGATACATGTATATATAAGGCAATAATAAATTAATTGCTAGATTACCATCCCCGCCCGCCCCCTTATGTTCATGCCGCTCTGACCCTTTTTATTTTCATTAAAAAAATTAAAAAAAAAAATTATTTTGTTAAATAAAACATCAAAAATTTTAGAAATAAAAATAAAAAATTAAATCCTCACGCCATCCCAGTTTTTATGAAAAATTTGGATGAAAATCTAGCAATTAATTTATAATGGCCTTATCATTTTTCTATGGGTTGCATACTATGAAATAATTAATTTTCTTGTGGATTAATTTTCGTTGTTTTTCGAACTTAATTTCATTGAAAACTAATTTGAGAATAAATAAACATACTTTGTGTATACTGTGGTACATTAATTCTATATTTTTAACATGAGAATGACAAGTAATTCAAAATTGCCTTGTGACAGTAAATGGTTCAAATGTATGATGATGCACATTGTTGCGTTGGATTATTTTATCATGATTTCTCATTATTATGTTCTCCAATAGGGGGAAACATATAGTCTCTGCTTCATCCGTCCGTCCGTGCATGCGTCCCCAAGTTCTTGTCCAGGCTATTTCTCTACAACCTGTTGTTGGAATTTTATGAAACTTGCTAGGATGCATCACTACCAAATGGAGATGCACATATTGTCTTTGTGTTCAAGTTTGATGATTTTTAATCGAGTTATTGTCCTTTGATTCTTTCAGTGACCAAATTCTTGTCCGCGCTATTTCTCTACAACCCCATGTTGGAATTTTATGAAACTTGCTATGGTGCATCACTACCAAGTGGAGATGCACATATTGTCTTTGTGTTCCGATTCGATAATTTTTAATGGAGTTATGGCCATTTCATTGAGTCTGTGTCCAAATTCTTGTCCGCTATTTCTCTACAACTTCGGGTTGGAATTTAATGAATCTTGCTAGGATGCATCATTACCAAGTGGAGATCTGCATATTGTCTTCATGTTCCGGTTCATTGTTTTTTCACGGATTTACGGCTCTTTGATTCTGTCGGTGACCAAATTCTTTTCCGCGATATTTCTCTACAACTTCAGGTTGGAATTTTATGAAACTTGCTAGGATGCATCATTACCAAGTGGAGATGCGCATATTATCTTTGTGTTCCGGTTCGATGATTTATCACAGAGTTATGGCCCTTTGATTCTGTCGGTGACCAAATTCTTGTCCGCACTTTTTCTCTACAACCCCATGTTGGAATTTTATGAAACTTGCTAGGATGCATCACTACTAAGTGGAGATGTGCATATTGTCTTTGTGTTCTGGTTCGATGATTTTTTATGGAGTTATGGCCCTTTTATTGAGTCTGTGACCAAATTCTTGTCAGCCCTATTTCTCTACAACCTCGGGTTGGAATTTTATGAAACCTTGCTAGGATGCATCATTACCAAGTGGAGATTCGCATATTGTCAGTGTGTTCCGGATTGATGATTTTTCACGGAGTTATGGCCCTTTGATTCTGTCGGTGACCAAATTCTTGTCCGCGCTATTTTTCTACAACCCCATGTTGGAATTTTATGAAACTTGCTATGATGCATCACTGGCCATTTCATTGAGTCTGTGACCAAATTATTGTCCACACTATTTCTCTACAACCTCAGGTTGGAATTTTATGAAACTTGGCTTACATGCTTGTCATACATAGCCGCGTCTGTCCATCCCAAATTTTTGTCCAGGCAATTTCACTAAATATGATGTATCATTACCAAGCGGAGATATGCATACTTTCTTAGTGTTTAAGTTTGATGATTTTTTTACAGAGTTGTGGCCCTTAGATTCATCCATTACCAAATCCTTGTCCTCTCCATTTCTCATTCCAGTGGCTGGAATTTTATGAAACTTGCCAGAAAGCATCACTACCAAGTGGAGAGAATGTGTATTGTCTTTGTGTTTTATTTCTATGATTTTTCACAGAGTAATGGCCCTTTGATTCAGTCCATTACCACACATCATTGTTTTGATCTTCAAGAACATGGAAGTGCAATGAGTTTTGGAACATGAAAAATGCAGTAGAGGTCAAAGTATGGTGGTGCAGAGTGAAGAACCAAACAACTCTTCCAAACGTTATCTTCCCTTTACACCCCCCTTTCCCTTTACAAACAATGCAGCTACTACTCAATCAAGCACTTGTTCATGGCATCCATCAGTTCCACTGATATCTTGTTCAAAATGTTGACATTATTAATCAGTCTTCTTGAAAAACAGGAAAAGCTATTGTCATGACCCTGGCATCATCATAGTTGTTGTCATCCGGTTAAAGTTCTATGTTAAGCCCAATTTTTTTCTCTGTTTCAGAACAAACTACATGTACTTAGATTAGTGACTAAAACTTCTGAAACACATTCATATCATGTTATACAAACAATGTATATAGCTAATTTACCATAAAGTCCATAATTTTGACTCTAAAACCAAATTTTGTTTAGCTCAGGTTTGAATTGATTTTTTGTGGGGGGGGGCGGGGGGGGGGTTAAAATCTATTTTATTTTTCTGTAATACCATTCATAACATTATACATGTTTTCATTTTACACCTGTCAGGTTTGTTAGCCCAAAAGTGAATGGTTGCCAATGAATGAAAGGTTGCCAATTAAATGAATGGTTGCCAATTAAATGAAGCAACACTGCTACTAACCTAATATTTTTACCTAAAGCCAACCATAGAAAAAAACAACAGCAATCCATCTGTGGCTTTCAAACTTGTATTAAAAAACTAATTAAAACTCATATCTGTACTTTTTTATTTTAACCCCATTTGTGGAGGGGGCTATATATGAATCCCATCGTGTCCTGTCTTGTTTCTACTGATAACTTGTGTAAGGAATGAAATATTGCAGTGAAACTTGGTGTGTGTGTGTGTGTGTGTGTGTGTTTGTGTGTTTGTGTGTGTGTGTAGTCTGGATGGAGAGGAAGGTTGGAATAGTATGGAGTATTGGTCACTGTAGCTAAAAATAGAAAAAAATGGTATTAAGTATTGAAACAATGTACCTTAATTAACAGACTGACTACAAGTACTGGTATGCATTATCAACTATGTCTTGTTATGTCACTTTTTCTATTGCTTAGGTAACACAAAACTTGTTAGTAAATCATCTATAAAGTGACAATAGATTAGTTTATACTAATTTATTTTAGCTTAATTGCTATGAAAGCTGGGAGCTTATATGAACCACTCTCGAGTCCGCTTCCTGGGTAGAACCAGTACTGAGTGTTGTTTTATGAGAGGCATTGGTCGAGCTGGGGATCAAACCCGCAACCTCTGGCATGAGCGGCCAACACTATCCATTAGACTACCGCCCCGCTTAAATGACAATAGATTCAAATGCAACCAATCATTTAGTGGGGATATGGCTCACTGCCAGCCATAACACTAGTTTTCATCCATTAACCAACCCTTCTGAAGTTTTTTTTAATTTTCTTCTCCATATTCTTCATTAGTTAACCTGTGTTTAAAGCTCAGGATTGCTTTTTCTCTAG
This sequence comes from Panopea generosa, assembly GCA_029582155.1. Taxonomy (NCBI): domain Eukaryota; kingdom Metazoa; phylum Mollusca; class Bivalvia; order Adapedonta; family Hiatellidae; genus Panopea; species Panopea generosa. Next base: position 29,783,236 of record CM055897.1, on the reverse strand, counting down.
AGTAGGTACTTATTTTTGTCTTAGCCTCTGTTCACATATGTAATACTTTTTGTAAACTATGTAGACCCATAACAATCTGTAAGTAGTTTTAAGTATGGTAAGAGTCTATTTTATTTGGTCCAAGTCAATTAATTTTTAAAATTTATCCCTTTTCTGTTGTATGAACTGTTGCAGAAGAAGGTAAGGAGTTCCGTATTGATACGGTAATTCCAGCAAGTGCTCCTGCTGCTGGATCACAGAGTAGAAATGTGGACAAAAACAGAGTTGTTGTTGTTACAGAGGACACAGCATTCCCAAATGGTAAACAAGTCTTCATGACTTGCGAATGACTTGTTAACATACACCAGGGTGGTGTTAATTGTGTTTTGTGTACTTTGGAAATGCATAAAATTGATGGCTACTCCAAAACTAATTTTAATTTATTTCCCAAGTGACACTTCTCGTATGTTTATTGTGAGAACAAAAGTTTCTAATAATACTACCACAGATATATATCATAATTTTGTCATCCAAAGTGACAGGTTTTGCTAACAGTAGGTTTAAAATTTCAGTTTCTAAAGTTGTTTTTGTCTAAGTCATATCGGTTCTCATAGTAAAAATCTTAATCATTTGTCAGAAATCACCCTCATGAGAGGCATTGTGGGTTGGTGTTTTACACCATGTTATTCAGCAGGTTATTCAGTTTTATTTGTGTGGGAACATCTGTGATACAAATACATTATATAAGTCTGAGTAGAACTGCCATCCTTCTGTAAGTGACTGGTAAATGTTCTCACATAAGTATTCAGATTTAGCTGGATTTGTAACAATGACTTCAGAAGTCAGAATTAAATGTTGTTGAGACGGTTTCTTAGCCCTTTTCTTCATATAGACGCCTTTGGACACCTAATATAGACGCCTTTGGACACCTAATATATAGAAGGCTTTGAATCATTGGAAAATTATGTTTATATTAACTGACAGAGTGGAAAAAAGTGCAGGAAGTGTTCAGATTGCTCATTACAAGCAATCTGAACTCTTCTTGCACTATTTTCAAAGGCCTTCTGTGATTGGTGCGGGAAAACGCGTATCTATGGAGTAAAGGGTTAAAGCGCTTGTCCTCCGTGACCCCTCTCTGTTCTAAGACAATTTGCTTATTACTGTAGGGCCATTATAAATTAATTGCTAGTTTATCATCCAAATTTTTCTTAAAAACAGGGAGTGCGATAGGATTTTATTTTTTATTTTTATTTTTAAAATTTTGGATGTTTTTTTGAAGAAAAAAATAAATATAGTTTTTTTTATTTTTTTATGAAAATAAAAAGGTCGGGGCAGCATGAAAATGAGGAGGCGGTGTGGGAATGGTAATCTAGTAATTAATTTATTATGGCCTAATATAAGCATTTTCTATCACTGATCGCTATAATGTAAGTATCCCTTTTATTGAAAGGAATGTTAAAATTTTCTGGTTTCTATCCAATACAGACGTAGAGGTAGTACTGAGAAAGAAATTTGAAAATGGCCAGCTGTAGGAAGAACGCCTCGAAAAAGACCAGATTCGTGTTATAAGAAAGGTATGTAAATAATTACGTAAATATGTGGTTTCATTTATTCATGAGCTGGCTATTGTTGTATCTAAAAAAACATTTTTTCCCATTTAATCACATTTATTATACACATTGAATTACATGTATATATGAATTGATTTTTTATACAAAGCAGTGAGCTGAATTTTAAAGAATCATGAATTATTTTGTTGGTTAAAATTTATTCTTTTAAAATTACATTAAATAAGCATCCCAATAATTCCTTATATACAAAAGGCCCTCTTGGACCAAATGGTCAAAGGCACTGGTGTGTAATGACCACATACCTCTCACTGCTAAGGTCATGGATTCAAGTCCAGTTTGATTAAAAGAAACTACTAGTATGTGAAAAAGTTTGCCAGTTAATTGCAGAAAGATTGTGTTTCTACTCGGATTCATTCTGAGGTCTTAATCCACCAGTAAAACTGGATATGCCATACATACATGTATTACCAAATGTTTCAATTACTACATAATGTAGGTATACTGTTTTGCAGGCTGTGGTCAAGTTTATACCACCGCCTTTCCCAGTTACAACAGAAGATGTTGAAGTAGAACTCCGCCTGTATGATGTTAAGACGAAAAAGGAAACAGAGCCAGTCAGGTTCCTATATACAGGCATAGGTAATAACTGTGGAGCATATGGCCCATTGGTAGATCATCAGATCCTAGATCGGAGGGTCGTGGGTTTTCATCCATGTCAGAGCTATGTGTGGTGTTGTGAGCAAGACAATATATTTGTATATAATTAGTACGGGTTCTACACAGGAAGACTTTGAGCGTTATTTGTCCAATTGTTCAACGTGTTTCACAATCAATGTTAATTAAATAAGTTTAACACAGGATATAACAATTATTTTTCTTATGTTTATGGGGAACATTTAGCACAAACTTTACTTGCAAACGTTTATGAATAATGTCAAATGTTGTTTTCATTTTTTTTTTTTTTCTAAATGCCATTTTCAGAACATTACCTGTTATAAATACAGTTAAATCTGTGTAAGCAGTCACCTCTATTAAGTAGCAACCTGTCTTAAGCAACCTATTTATACCCCTGACAAACGAAGTTTTGAGGGGGTATATTGGAGTCACCCTGAGGTCGGTCTGTCGGTCGGTCTGTCCGTTGCAATTTTCCTTGTCCGGAGCATCACTTGAAAAGTACTGGATGGAATTTCATCAAACGTCATACAATGGTAGAATATAATGAGAGGAAGTGCAGTGTACAAGAAACATAACTCTATTCTTGCTAATTACAGAGTTATTGCCCTTTGATATTTTTTCTTGTCTGGAGCATCACTTGAAAAGTACCTGATGGAATTTCATCAAGCTTCATACAATGGTAGAATATAATGAGAGGAAGTGCATTGAACAGGAAACATAACTCTATTCTTGCTAATTACAGAGTTATTGCCCTTTGATATATTTCCCTTTGATATTTTTTCTTGTCCGGAGCAGTACTTGAAAAGTACCGGATGGAATTTCATCAAGCTTCATACAATGGTAGAATATAATGAGAGGAAGTGCAGTGTACAAGAAACATAACTCTATTCTTGCTAATTACAGAGTTATTGCCCTTTGATATATTTCCCTTGTTCGGAGCATTACTTTTAAAGTACTGGATGGAATTTCATCAAACTTCATACAATGGTAGAATATAATGACAGGAAGTGCAGTGTACAAGAAACATAACTCTATTCTTGCTAATTACAGAATTATTGCCCTTTGATATATTTCCCTTGTCTGGTGCAGTACTTTTAAAGTACTTTTAAAGCCATCAGTGATAACAGTTTAATAAAGTTCATGAAAGAACCAAGTTGATGAATACATGGAGTTCGAGCAAAGCAGGTTCGATATTGTATTCCTAGTGCTCTTGTTTGTTTCTTATCCATAAAATTGTTGTCCCTCAACATAACTCGAAAAAGTATAACATTTATTGATTGCCATGAAAGCTTGTACACTGCACAATAATTAAAAAGACCGTTTTTAATTTTAACAAAACCATAAAAAAATTAACAATACAAAAAACTCAATCCATAACATTCTCTTTTATTAAGATTTTTTTTTTGTCTGGAGCATTACTTTAAAACTATTGGATATAATTTAATAAAACTTTATACAATGGTTAACCATTTTCTGTCATGGCGGCGTTCGGGGGTATTCATCACCTTCAGTGATAGGTCTAGTTTCTATTTCCCATTTCTATGCTTTCAGAGTAAATTAACCTGTATTAAGCAACAACCTCTCTTAAAAGGCCACTTTTACTCATTCCCTTGACTGGCTTCTTTAGACAGGTTTTACTGTAGTATATGTAATTTTATTGGTGGAGAAATATCTCAAATCTGAATTGAACCATTATCCTTTTGCAAGTGACCAGTAAACTTTCCATCATAAAGTATTTTAACTAGCTGAGGCTGACAACCTCAGCAGGGTAACAGAAGTGTTGACATGACACTTTAACTTTTCAACCATGGACAACCTTTTTCATTTTTAGCTCTACTGGCCAAAGGCAAGAAGTGCTTATGCGATGGCGCGTTGTCTGACGTCCGTCGTTTGTCGTCTGTTAGCAGCACTTTCTCTGAAACCACTAGGCTAATTAAACTGAAACTTCACATGGGTGTTTCTATTGCATAGGAGACTATACAGAAGATTTTTTTTTTTCGATCTGAATTTCAAGATGGTCGCCGTTACTAGAAATAATCCAAAACTTAAAAAATCTTCTTCTCATGAACAGCCCAACAGATTTTCAAAATGTTTATGTAGTAATGATAACCAACTATAGTTTTGTTAGATTTGTTCAAATGGTGTCCCTACGGTTAAATATGACCCCGCCCCGAGGGTTCAATTAGGGGACACATGTCATTTTAATTTTTTTTTTTTTTTAAAATGGAAATGATTTTGCCTATATCTGCACAGAAGCATTGTTTACTGAAGGAGGTTCAGATTTGTAAAAATGACTGGGTTCCACTGTCTTAAGGGGTCAGGAGGAGTCCCAAAAGGGTAAAAAATGGGAATTACTAAATTCGTTTTCTTAAGAACCGGTATGTCAGATTTGTTCATACTTTGCATAAATTATCCCTATGTGTAGGGGTTTGATTGCAGATAAGAATTTAGGGGCTAAAATTTATAGGGGCCCTGTAAGGGGACTTAGAATTTTACATAGGGATACTATGGGAAAACAGAAAATTCTCTTTTTCTTTCATCTGTTCTTAAACCACTAGGCCAATTAAACTGAAACTTTACATGGGTGTTTCTATTGCATAGGAGACTATACAGAAGATTTTTTTTTTATCTGAATTTCAAGATGGCCACCGTTACTAAAAATAGTCCAAAACTTAAAAAATCTTCTTTTTATGAACGGCCCAACAGATTTTCAAAATGTTTATGTAATAATGATGACCAACTATAGTTCTGTTAGATTTGTTTAAATGGTGTCTCTAGGTTAAAAATGACCTTGCCCTGAGAGTTCAATTAGGGGACACATGTCAAAATAATATATATATATATTTTTTTTTTAAATGGAAATAATTTTGCTTATATCTTCACTAAAGCATTGTTAGGTAAAGGAGGTTAAGATTTGTAAAAATGACTGGGTTCCTATGTCTTAAGGGGTCAGGAGGGGCCCCAAAAGGGTACAAATTGAGAATTAGTAAAATTGTTTTCTTAAGAAGCGGTATGTCAGATTTGTTCGTATTTGATATAAATTATCCCTAAGTGTAGGGGTTTGATTGCAGATAAGAATTTAGTGGCTAAAATATATAGGGGCCCTGTAAGGGGACTTAGAATTTTACATAGGGATACTGTGGGAAAACAGAAAATTCTCTTTTTTTTTCATTTATTCTGAAACCACTAGGCCAATTAAACTGAAACTTCACATGAATGTTTCTATTGCATAGGAGACTATACAAAAGATCTATTTTTTCTATATAAAATTCAAGAATGGCCACCATTACTAAAAATAGTCCAAAACTTAACAAATCTTCTTCTCATGAACGGTCCAACAGATTTTTAAAATGTTTATGTAATAATGATGACCAACTATAGTTTTGTTAGATTTGTTCAAATGGTGTCCCTAGAGTTAAAAATTACCCCTACCCGATGTTTCTATTGCATAGTAGAATTTCAAAAAGTGCTATGGCCACTATGAATCAGTAGAGCGCCCTCAGGCCCTCTTGGGCCTCTTGTTTTTACCATGCCACCAGAAACACAACTTTTTTTTTGGATTAAGAAAATATAGAATTTTGCTGTAAAAACCAATAGATGGATTGAAACATGTTGGTTAGTTAATTGACATTATCAATAAGGTGTTTGATACAAATAAGGAAATGGTTAGTTTCTTTCATCAATGAACAAACATATTTGTATCAGTTCTGATATCTGAGGGTGTGGTCCAGTGGTTTGTGGACAAATGGTGGGTTTGATCCTCCGCCACAGCTATGTGTCCTTAAGCAAGACACTCTTTCCGCATATGCTTAGTAGTGGACCCGCTCTGAATTAAAGCAACCTTTCATACAACCTAACTCGATCAATGATTATAATATTTTATCTGAATTTCAGGGTCCTGTAGTGATAGTTCATCAGCAGAGAACTCCCTGACCGTGAATCAGACTGGATTTGCTGAAAACCGAGTGATAAGTCTAGAGCAGACAAGAGGATCATCCACCTACTCCCAGTTATCTCCACAGCAGTCGTACGCTACACAGGGACAGCAAAATCTAGAATACAGCCTGGAAGAACAAGCTGTGTTTACTTTGGAAGGTCAGCAGGCTGCTCAGCAGTATCAGCCAGCAGTTTCACATAACGGACAAAACTTGGGAGCAATACAAAACATAGCTGTAGTAACATCTGCATCAAGTGTGTTCTCATCAGCACGTGTAACTGAACAGTCTTCCAGTGAATACTCACCGATCACCCCTTACTCTTTAGGGTTGTCTATGGATGCTAGTCTTCAAGGTCAACAGCAGCAGTCACAACAGCAGCAACAACAAAATGAGCAACAGCAGCAGCTAGTGCATGTCGAAAAAGAAGAACGGCAACAGCTACAAAATCAGCAGCAGCAAGATGAACAAGCAAATATTCAAACACTTATGGCAGGGCTACAACAACAGCAATTACAACAGCTACAACGACAGTACAGTATCCAGACTATCAGTCCAGCACAACAGGGTAGCCTCACTGAAGACACTTTGCCCCAGCTTTTGGAGAATTCTTCCAGCACAAATAAAAGGAAGTTGTTAAAGAATTTACAACAACAGTCAATTTTATCACAACAACCACCTGTCAGGCTTCCTAAACTAGAGGCTAGCCAGCAACTGGCTATTATTGAAGGTCAGATTGGTCTACAGACTGTAGAAGCATCAAGTGGCATCAACCTAATGTCACAGCAACAACAGACGCCACCACCAAGTGTAGCAGACGCAACAAGACAGACACAGCAGTCTCAGGCAGCTACATACCAAAGTCAGATGTACCAGCTTGGTCAACAACAGCTTGCAGCGACAGGACATCAAAAGCAAACAATGAATGCAGCTGGGCAAGCAACAATTTTCTGGAGAAGTAGCATTCCATCAGCACCATGTAACCTTGAGGATGACGACATTGAGATAGACTCAGGTAACACAGGAGCTGGGCAGGCAACAAGGGGTAAGAAAATGAAGTCAAGTGATGATAACGATAAACTTTATTTTGATGATGAGCTTCCAGTGGATGTTGAAGTGGAAGTATTGACAGAGGTACAGTTGACATTGATCAAACAGAGGATGATGTTCTATATATCTTAGCAGAGGAAGAAAAAGAAAACAGTCAGGGTTTCAATACATAGATTGTATAAGTTCTAGGTCTGGTCGGCCCGGTGTCAGTATAATGTGACTGGGTGGGGTATCATACCATGTGTCGACAGCATGATACTTCAGTGTGATAGTGCTCAGAATACTGTCTCAAGTAGACACTGTTGCGATATGACTGAAAAATGGCCTGCTTGCATGTACTGACAGACTGTTTGACTGACGAATCAATAACATTAGTTTTTCCATGACTTTATATCACTTTCCTGGTATGTTTTTTTGCTTGGGTGGTCTAAGGTACCATCTCAAGATGTCTTGACGCTTATCGCTGAGCTTGTGTGTTCAAGCCCAGTTCTCGTTGTCTTCCTTCACCAATAAAACTGGATATTATACATATATATAACATGTAATGTGTTAAAATGGCATTTAACCCAATTCATTTTTTTGTATGCTTGTTGAAAATACCATTTTCCATTCTATCTACCAGAGAATTTATATAATCAAAAAACCATGGAATTCTCTGTGTTTAATTAGTTTTTATTACAAGGAAATTTTCACATTTTAGTGATTTATCATTTACTAAAAATCACCTTGATGCATTGTGACATGAGGGTGGACAAGAATAAGGCCAGTTTTTCAGGCCAGTAATTGGTAAATGAAATAGTAGGTCCGTAACTTATCTATAGAACTTGTTACCCATGATAATTTTTTTTTTTAATTTATTACATTTTGTTTTGTTTTTATGTGTTTATTTTAGGGTGGGTGTGGGGGTAAATAAGTAACATTATTTTTTATTTAATGATGACAAATCCCTCATGGACTCGCAGGATAGCAACAGTGTGCTTTTTATGCAGAAGTTAGTATTGTCTGAAAAGAAATCTGTTCCTCTATCGCTTCCAGGTATCGGGTCCTTGTATAAAATTCTTCTCAGTACTGTAATTAGGCATAGCATGTTTAGGAAATGATTAACAGGCCCTTGGTGTGTTTTTCCAATAATGCGGCAGTCATTTTATCAAATATATGTATAGAAAGAACAGTGAAGCATCTTGTATTGAATTGTTTATTTTGTATAGATATTGCTTACCTGACAAGAGACAACACCAACTGTGCGCTTTATTTAATTGGTGTGTGGAGGGGATGTGAATCTTGGTTGATGTATATAAACATGTAAAACCCCTGCATTCTGCAGCTGTCAAGGCTTCACATTTCCCGTTTTTGCATATCAATTTGTTAACCTGTTTTGTTTTCCTATCAACCTGAAGGTTGATATTTTGTTTTCGTAGTTGGAGGTCTCGAATCTTCCGCCATTTTGATGCTTGCATGAGAAACTTCACATGAGAGTAGGCTTTGTCAAGATCTACCAAGATACTTGCATGAGAAACCTCACATGAGAGTAGGCTTTGCCAAGATCTATCACGATACTAGTAGGCTTTGCCAAGATCTATCAAGATACTTGCACAAGATACCTCACATGAGAGTAGGCTTTGCCAAGATCTATCAAGATACTTGTACGAGAAACCTCACATGAGAGTAGGCTTTGCCAAGATCTATCAAGATACTTGCACGAGAAACCTCACATGACAATAGGCTTTGCCGAGATCTATCAAAATACTCGCACGAGAAACCTCACATGAGAATAGGCTTTGTCCAGATATATCAAGATACTTGCACGAGAAACCTCATGAGAACAGGCTTCGCCGAGATCTATCAAAATACTTGCTCGAGAAACCTCACATGAGAATCGGCTTTGCCGAGATCCATCAAAATACTCACATGGTCAAGTATAGGGCTGATCGATTTAAAGAATCCTATTTTTTTATGACATGTTTGGTATACCCATTTTGCAAATCGCCGACTAAAAGAAATTTATTTTGCAGTGCTGCCTCTCACAGCTTAACAGTATTATGTTTCATACACAGAAAATGATGAAACAATTTGAAAAATTAATTGTTTTCAATAAAGCTTATTGGACAACTTCCAATTTGATCTCTGAACTGATATAGGGCTGACCCCCACTGGGACGTGTGAATGCTGCTTAAATTGAATAAATGAATGAAAGTGAAAGTGAACTGTATTTGAATGGATTTAACCATAATTTGTAATAATTGGGACAGATTCATGTTTTAATTACCAGGGTTAATTTGTATAACATTAAAATATTATTTTGTTTTAATTCAAATGTTTTCATAAAAAAAATAGATCAAAAACTCATTTATCATTCACATATTAAATTAAGACAATTATTTTTCATATATCAAAGATTTCTGGCAGCTATAGTTTTAACATAAAATAAAACATACTGGTTCTTCAAATAGAATTTTCCATTTACCAGTACTCAAATTTTGTATCCCTTTTCATTTGTATGCCCCTGCCATTCTTTTCTGATCAATTACTTTGAAAGGGTCTTTGCATTAATATTGCTGTGTGGTTGAACCATTATAAAATACAGGTCAAGTCCGATATTTGTCAATGTCAGTTAAATTTTACAGGAATTACAGTCTTTTTTCAGCTTAATTTTTGGTAAATGGTTTCCAACGAATAACTTCCGAGACAGTTTATTTATTTAAATAATATTCATTGTGTCACTGTATAATTATAAAAATCAATACAGGTCAAGCATGATATTTGTCATGGTCTGTTAAATTTTATAGGGGTTATGGCCCCTTTTTCATTTAATTTACTATGTATAGTGGAGTCAAACTTGTTATTAAAGAGATGGGATTGTTGTCTGAATATAAAAATATCACAAGTGGCAAGTGACTTTTGTTATATGGGTTAGAATTTCATTTGTCATTTCATCATTTCTTCACTAGTTTTACACCTGTAAGACAATGAGTGAGTAAACATGTACACTGCAGCTGTATGCATGCATGTTATACATTATCTGTCCATATTAGAGTACAAGATTTGAACAACATTGTTTATACACATTTAAAGTCTATCAAAAAAAAAAAAAAAAAATTAAAATCCCATTTTCCTTGGGATAACCTTACAACCTACATTAATTTACAATGTTGGCTGATTTTCTGTTGTTTTTCTAATAATTTTCTTTACAGTTTTGCATATTCAGTGCACAGTACAGATATAGTTTGGCCCAGAAATAATGAAATTATACATTTCTTACGTTAATCACAGTGAGTTTTCTCAACTTTCTGGGAGGGAGAGTGTCAATGGCAGTTACATGATCGGCGCCCATTGTTTTACTACATACACATGTATATATATTACGAGTTTATGTGATATTCAGTGTTTGATAGTTTTAGCATGATTGTATTATAGTGCTCTTGGCTTTTAGTGTTTAATACATGTACTAGTGCTCTATGCTTTTAGTGCCAAAACATTTTCAATTATTTATCATACAGAATAGTTATCAATTGTTAACCAATTAGTGCTTCAAGCAGTGTGAATGTCATTTAATGTTAATCATAAATTATACATGTACGTTATAATTATCATATGTTAACTAATTAGTGCTTCAAGCAGTGTGAATGTCATTTAATGTTAATCATAAATTATACATGTACGTTATAATTATCATATGTTTACCAAGTAGTGCTTCAAGCTTTTAGTGTGAAAACCATTTTCATATACATGTAATTATAACTATTATTTGTTTTTATTGTTCGAATTTCATATATTTAAACTTTTAATGTGAATGCTATTTAATTGTTAATCATTTTCATATACATACACAGTGTGCTTATCACTTACTTATAAATTTCATGATTTATGTTTTTAATGTTAAACATTTGAAGAATGGTGAAGGAGCATTTATGGTCACCCCTGTCCGTCCGTCCGTTCATTTATGAGTCTGGCAATTGGTTTTTGATCAGTAGCTTCTGATATTTTGTTTACATGTATAATTAAGAAATACAAGTTCAATATTTGTTAAAAATTCGTTAAAATATTGATATCCGATTTATTGTTGGGGCATTCGTGTCAACACATTTATTTCTTGTCATATTATAATCATCACTTGTTAACAAATTTCATATCACATGAACCTAATTTCGTTGTTACAAATGAGTTGCTTCAAGAACAGATATTAAAATGAACCATTGATTTTTATAAACGACAATAACCGTCTTGCTTCAGTCCAAGGTTTACGTTATTTATGCACACAACTGTGAGCATGCATAGCAAGGTGAAGTTTTTGGTTTGCACATTATTCAGTTAATCTTGTTGAGGGTGCTTGCTTCAGTCCAAGGTTTACGTTATTTATGCACACAACTGTGAGCATGCATAGCAATGTGAAGTTTTTGGTTTGCACATTATTCAGTTAATCTTGTTGAGGGTGCTTGCTTCAGTCCAAGGTTTACGTTATTTATGCACACAACTGAGAGCATGCATAGCAATGTGAAGTTTTTGGTTTGCACATTATTCAGTTAATCTTGTTGAGGGTGCTTGCATCAGTCCAAGGTTTACGTTATTTATGCACACAACTGTGAGCATGCATAGCAATGTGAAGTTTTTGGTTTGCACATTATTCAGTTAATCTTGTTGAGGGTGCTTGCTTCAGTCCAAGGTTTACGTTATTTATGCACACAACTGAGAGCATGCATAGCAATGTGAAGTTTTTGGTTTGCACATTATTCAGTTAATCTTGTTGAGGGTGCTTGCTTCAGTCCAAGGTTTACGTTATTTATGCACACAACTGTGAGCATGCATAGCAATGTGAAGTTTTTGGTTTGCACATTATTCAGTTAATCTTGTTGAGGGTGCTTGCTTCAGTCCAAGGTTTACGTTATTTATGCACACAACTGTGAGCATGCATAGCAATGTGAAGTTTTTGGTTTGCACATTATTCAGTTAATCTTGTTGAGGGTGCTTGCTTCAGTCCAAGGTTAACGTTATTTATGCACACAACTGTGAGCATGCATAGCAAGGTGAAGTTTTTGGTTTGCACATTATTCAGTTAATCTTGTTGAGGGTGCTTGCTTCAGTCCAAGGTTTACGTTATTTATGCACACAACTGTGAGCATGCATAGCAAGGTGAAGTTTTTGGTTTGCACATTATTCAGTTAATCTTGTTGAGGGTGCTTGATTCAGTCCAAGGTTTACGTTATTTATGCACACACCTATGAGCGTGCATAACAAGGTGAAGTTTTTGGTTTGCACATTATTCAGTTAATCTTGTTGAGGGTGCTTGCTTCAGTCCAAGGTTAACGTTATTTATGCACACAACTGTGAGCATGCATAGCAAGGTGAAGTTTTTGGTTTGCACATTATTCAGTTAATCTTTTCAGTCCAAGGTTTACGTTATTTATGCACACACCTGTGAGCGTGCATAGCAAGGTGTAGTTTTTGGTTTGCACATTATTCAGTTAATCTTGTTGAGGCTGCTTGCTTCAGTCCAAGGTTTACGTTATTTATGCACACAACTGTGAGCATGCATAGCAAGGTGAAGTTTTTGGTTTGCACATTATTCAGCTAATCTTGTTGAGGCTGCTTGCTTCAGTCCAAGGCTTACATCTTTTATACACACAACTTGAAGTACAGTAACTGAGTCACTGAGGTAAGAAAGTGACAATTCGAAAAAAATTAGATATTGATTTTATTATTCAAAATGTAACAAGTTTATTCACCTATTGTTTTCCACAAATGAAATATAATTTTTTTGTTTATTCAGAAATGGAATTCTTGAAAAACACTGGAACCAACATTAGTTCACTTCAACTATGTTCACAAAAACACATAATTTAAAGGGAATTAATCAGGATTTTTTTTTCAATAGATCATGCCTATATGTACTCACTGACCCCGTATTGCCAAAAGGATATCTATTTAGACCTGCCAAAATAATATAGTGAAAAGGGGACTTCCTAACTATTTATCTAAGTTAGACAAATGGATTTCCTGCTTAAAATTGCAACATATTTTATGACATATTAAATGATTCATGTGACTTCATATTGATTTCCATTTTGTTCCGTTATACAGGTTTATACATAGTAAAAAAAAGTTTGATGACATGCCAAGGTCATCAAGCAGTATTTAAGCACTGTCTGTTTTTTAAAATGGGGAGTTTATCACTCCAACTAAAATATTGATTGTGTCGTGTTTTTGTAAATTTGACATACCAAACCATTCAAATTTTATTTATTAATGAGAATTCATTTTAATAATAAATTTATTTTTTAAGCCATTTATAGCATATTTTACTGATATATTCCCTTTAAAGCAAACACCCAAAGCAATAAATATCTAGTCAAATATTTTATTCACTTTAGTTAGTAATAGTTAAATAATTTTTCAGTCACATTGCGATGGTGTCTACTCCAGATAGTATTCTATGTGCTGCCACACTGGAGTACCATACCAGACACAAGGTATATCATACCCCACCCAGTCACATATACTGACGCCAGGCCAACCAGACTTACAGCTATCCTCTAAATGTGAGCGCCAAGAAAGGTAGCTTCTAGTACCATTTTAAGGCTCGAGATTGAACCCACGACCTTCCACATGTGAGGCAGACACCCTAACGTTAGACTATCGCTGCAGTATATAATTATGCTAATTAATACTATTTCTGTCCTTTGATTAATATGCTTCAATGTTTTTTTTAAACGTTCCTTTTGTATGTTTCTCTATTTCAAGAAAATATGTTCTTCTAAAATTCAAAATTACTTTTAATTAACCTACGACCCTTGAACTTCCAAGTGAAATAATACAAGTGTAAACTTATATTATATTGCACATCTTAAAGTAGATCTGTCTGTAATGTAGGCTCTTAAATGACAAGTAACAAATCTGCAAGAAATGTTTTAAGTTTGTGCTTTGTTGTAAATCAAAGGCGAGACATGCTGTTGAAAGTTGTGTAGAAATATCGCTTTCTATCCACGTCATACACTTTGTAAATTGTTTTTAATGTTTTTCTTCCATATCTTTCTATTATTAACTGTTTTTTTCTTTCTTCATTTGGCATTCCCTTTTCTTTCTTTATTTATTTTTTTTTTTGCAGACTTTTAATGATATAAAGAAATACATTGGCTCCCCTATTATTTTTTTTTTATTTTAAAATGTATAAAGTATCTTAGAATCTTGATAAAGGTTAACTTTTGCATCAATATCTGAGACATCCCTCATATATAGCATTACCTCCCATTTGAGAATGTCAAATTAACTTATTATTTACTGATTTCAGTATGTGTGTTATATTGTATTATGTGTGTTATATCGTATTGCGACTATGTCTTTTGCTATACTATGACAATTTATGAAATAAAATACATGTATTATAATAAAAAAACTACAGTACTTCCCTTTGGAAAGTAATACATGGAACTGATGTATAAAACAATAGATATAATATTTTAAAATTCATATCAATCTTCCAAAGGGAAGAAAATATGATATCAATGTCTACAATGAATTCTTTTTTTTTTTCACAAATATTCGGCTTTCGCCTTCTTCAGGAAAATCACAGTCTTTTACGGACTATGTCACATCCATTTTGTAAAGTTTAACTAAATAACTCATTTATTTATTTAAACTTTACAAAATGGATGTGACATAGTCCATAAAAGACTGCAATTTTCCTGAAAAAGGCGAAGTCGAAAATTTGTGAAAAAAAGAGATTATTATACACATTGATATCATATTTTAAATTCTAAAATTTTGTTACAAAAACAAAGCATGTACTGTTATCTGTTAACAGTACAATTCGAGTCCCTCTCGCTCCAAACACTTTATGTGAGAAAGTTTTAAGTTACTTGCCAAAGGACAGTGGTTCTATTCAGTCTGAGGTCTTCCTCTGCCAGTAAAACTGGATATGCCATATATAACCTGAAATGTGTTGAAAATGGCGTTAAACCCCATTCCTCTGCCAGTAAAACTGGATATGTCATATATAACCTGAAATGTGTTGAAAATAGTGTTAAACCCCATTCCAAAAAAAAAAAAAAATGAATAAAAAAAACTGTTAACAGTATAAGAATGGCAAACACTCTGCTTCTTGCCATTTTACTTCATTTGTACATGTACATTGTTATTGCTTGTATTAATCTTCAGAATTTCATTTGTAATAAATAAACAACTAAAACAATTGTTGGTTTGCATATTTTCTTTATTGACCTGTCAAAACTGACCTTCCAGTAAATATTTTAATAAATAATTGACCTCACTATGAACAAGCACATATTCACAATATATGGACGGAAACTTGTCGTAAATAAATATATATATATATATATATATATATATATATTTAGCCAAAGGCAATACATTAAATACCAAAATATCACCTAAAATGTTAAAACTGTAAAATAGCAACCGTACAGCTGAAAATTTTGTAAAAAATTCCCTGCAACAAAATATGAACAGCATTGTTTTGTCATCCAAGTTTACAAATACATGTATGACTAAAGTCTAAACCCTATGAGTAATTTCAAATTCAACACTCGTTCTTCTTAGTATATTGGATGAGGAATGTAAAATTCTTGTTTATAACCAAGTCATTATAGATTTATATTTGGTACAAAAATGAAATGAGCTGAAAACCTATGGCTAAGGTATACATACCCGACAAAGGATCAGATGTTGGAGAGATGAGACTCCGAACAATTGTAAACGATAAGATAAACAACTTTATTTTCAGAGGACAACAAATTTAGTTGAAAACTTATCCATGCAGCCCTCCACTGTACTGTAGCGTGTGAAACCTCACCTTTAACAGTCTGTCAATATTGTAACAATGGCATTTGCTCAAAACAAACTCCCATAAAATAAACATTGTATGATTATGAGAATCTTTTATGAGTATTAGCTTACGGAAACGAGGTTCCAACCAGAGTTTAACATTTCTTATCGGAACTAAGGTTCACTGCCCATGAACCTATCAAAACAGTTTTACAATTTTAGTTGCTTAAAAACTTAGATATTTCTTAAATGATGTTTCAGATTGTAATACATAAAGGTTAATATATCAACATCATTACATGCTCATATGTGTTAAGTATGATTTGAAGCTTGGACACGATTAATTTCAACAATACCATGTGTCCCTTTACATGATTTAAAATTAAATGAAACATAATGCTGTCAATTCACTAGTTTTTTCCTGTTGCGACTTCTTTATTTAGGCTGGAACTTCATTATCTCACTCACATGTTCTTGGTTAACTATTTCTTGCATATCATTAAAGATTTTATACATTTTTGCTTAACAAATACTTTGATTTAGCATCTAAGAATAGTGCGATGCCGACCTAGTGTGTGCATTTGATGAGCATATGAATTTTTATATTGAACCTCTGCTAAGGTGAGATAAAAACATTCTTGTATCAGTAAAACGACAGATATCCTTATCTAATATGCAAGAAAAATACAGTTGTATACCTGGGATGTTGGGATCAAATACAGGTTAATCTCTTTAATCAATTCCCAGAAATTGTAGTAATTTCTGCTTCAATTCACTCAAAATGTTGAACAATTTCTACTTGTCTATGAATATTCATGTACAAGCATTATCTAAAGTATCAAATAATCAGTATCACTGACAGTAACTGTCAATAAACCATATCTACATACAAGAAGTATCTATCCTTTGTCTTCACTGATATGTACATTTCATTTAAATGAACATTGTCGTAGTTGGTTTATATAAATACACCACAGTTTATCATTATCACAGATCTATACAGTTATTTTTTTCTGTACTATACATAATATATACCACTATATACATTTTTTTCCTCAACTAAGTCTCTTACTTAACATTAGTCATTTATTCCTAGTCACATTTTCTCCACCAGTCATTTATTCTTCTATCTAGTCACTTTTTTCCTGAACTGGTCACATTTTCCTCAAACTAGTCACTTTTTTCTAATTCTAGTTACCTTTTCATCGCAATGGTCATTTATAAACATACACCCTAAATGCATGTTATGTTTAATTTCTTCATTACTGGTACAATGTATATTTGTGTGAGATGTCATCCTCAACTACAACTTTGCCCTCAATCCTATGGATATAAACATTTATAAATCTGCTCACTCCTTCAAAGTTCTGTGTGGTTTGACTATGTTTAGGTAATTTCAAATAACCAAAAATGCCGAGAACTTCCTTAACCCTCAACTGTCACCTGAAACACAAAAAATGGTTTATTCAACACAATACCAGTTAAAGTGACACATGGCAATCTTGGTAAATTTTCATCATTCTCTATTTCTGAAATTTATATATTTACATGATTCAAATATTGATTTAAAATACCCAGTAAGTGTGTCGACCTTAAATTGTGTTTATAGTTTGGGCATAACTCCTGTATGTCATCATGTCGCATAATCGTGGTCCTATATGGCAAATAAGTGGGATGGTAGTCTGATAGATAGAGTGTTGGCCGCTCACGCCAGAGGTTGCAGGTTCGACCCCCAGCTTTACCCGATGCCTCTCATAAAACTCAGTACTGGTTCTACCCAGGAAGTGGACTCGAGAACGGTTCATATAAGCTCTGAGATTTCATTGCAATCGAGCTAAAATAAATTAGTATAAACTAAACTAAACAGTGTGAAAATAGTTTATTTCTATCACTTTTTATCTATTTATTAGATGCAATCACTAAAAAATGTCAATTTGTGTTTTTTAAGATTTTGTTTTCTTATCTTCAAAACTAGCACGACTTTACAGCCCACAGGTGTATAAATTATTTTGATGGATGAACACAAGTTAAAAATGATTTAAACATTGTTGATTATCACTTTAATATCGGTATCCATAAGTACACAAATGATAAAAACAAGAGTTGTCAAAAGACAACAAAGCTCGCCTATGGGATAAACTCACCACCCATGCAAAGATTGAGATTGAAGGCAAACACCAAAACTTAAATGCAACTACACGCAAAAGTTTAACCTGGGTGTCTACAGACGATGCTGACGCTGATGACGCCGGTGTCAGGGCAATAGCTCTCCTGGACATTGTCCCGGCAAGCTAAAAATGGTAATCTAAACAGCATATAAAATAAAATACAAAATGCATGAATTGAGTAATTTCATTGGTAATAAAAATATATACCGTTATAAAAAATTATCCCAACAGCAGTGAATGGGAATGGGCCTGTATTTCTCCATTCATTATTCATTAACAACATTAAATAATATCTAATAAAAGGCTCCCTTGGAAGAGCAGAATGCAACCAAGAAAAGAAAACCAGTTTTATCAAGCGTGTTTATGTGTGGTGTGGGGTAATGAATATGCAGCGCCTCTCGCGCCGACTAGCACAGACTTAAGCAGTATATTATTTTCTAGCTCCCCTGAATCAGCTCCCTGGTTGTGAAGAACCAGAAATTATTCGAGTCCACTTTATACATCTGTCACACAGAATGTCGTGAAAGTCAATATTAACTGATAAAATGATTTATTACACCACTTTCAAACAACATTCTAAGTCATAGATTTCAGTTTTTATACAGTAAAACTTAATTTTCTTGAAGATTAATGGCCGGAACACCACATATATCTTAAACTACTTGTCTGGTCATGGCAGAATTCTCATTTCCATGTAAACATGTCATGTATGGTATGATGTTGAACAATACTTGGCTCAAACAACCCTTAACACAAAATATTTTGTCGGGTTCCATTGGGTTCGTGCCACCGAAGTTCTACTGTATATACAAAATGAGACCTGCCATTCGCAGCATTTATAGGGATAAACTCGGGTTCCTGTGATAGCCCATATATTTATCAATACTACACCAAACTGCAAATAATTTATTATCTTGTACCCTTAATGTATTGTGATATACATACTACTTTGAACTGTCAAGGAAAACAATCTGATAATATTAACAAATGTTTACTGTTACTGAATATAGCTCTGTATCTAAAACATAACATATGCTCGGCTCACAACGGACTTACATCTGTAGGATGTTGGGAGAGACAGTATGGTCCAGTCACATTGAATGACAACTCCTTCATGTCCACTGGTTTATGTGACATATCGCTGGACAATAAAAGTGCCAGGATGCCACGCTTAGCCAACTTCTGATGACGAAACCTGTCTATCTCTTCCTGTTTAGCCTAGAAATGCACAGAGAAAATCATCATTAACAAGTTCTAGTTAGAAACCATGGTAATCAAGTTGTACAAGATGTACTACTGAGTTTTTACCTTGTTTTAAAGCAGATGAAAACTGGGAAAAAATAAATCACTGTACCGTCAAATAAGGTTATAGGATAACAACAAGAAGGAAGGTTCTAGACTCATTCTCAAGGACGAAAATGAAAGAATTTTGAAATCTTGAAACATTTAGAAGGGTTTGTTTGCACATTGTTTCTTCAGACACACAATTATTAACAATCCTGAAACATGCCTCATCGCAAGAATATTCTGGTTTATAAGTCAAAGGTGGCCAAGCTGAGCTTACTCCAGTCCAGCTGC
Organism: Panopea generosa; assembly: GCA_029582155.1. Classification (NCBI taxonomy): domain Eukaryota; kingdom Metazoa; phylum Mollusca; class Bivalvia; order Adapedonta; family Hiatellidae; genus Panopea; species Panopea generosa. The sequence continues at coordinate 29,763,505 of CM055897.1, read as the reverse complement.
TCCAGTCTATTTCTATACCAATTCTTAAGGCCATAATAAATTAATTGCTAGATTATCATCCCGCCCGCCCCCTAATTTTCATGCTGCCCCGACCCTTTTTATTTTCATAAAAAAACAAAATAAAAATAAAATTAAAAATAAAAAACATCAAAAAATTCAAAAATAAAAATAAACAAGAAATGTCACTGGTAAGTGTCGCATGCCCCCAAGTGATCTGTGAAAATTAACAATATATGTTCTAATAGGTAGCGATGTATCCATGAATATCAAGAGTAATGAACTGATGGGGTCTTTTTTACATTAAAGCATGATCTTGACCTTTGTGTAACCTTGACCTTGACATCTGATGTAATGGTCTGGGTATTTCAACAGTTAAATGCAGGTGAAACATCATAATGACATGCTGGTCACTTGTGTCAAGCTAGTTTAAAATCCCTAAATGTAAGACAAGGTTACAGATCAATTGTTGATCAATTGATAAATTGAGCCAAGTGTTTTTGAAATCCATCCATGAATAATAAAGTTAAAGGACGGACTTGAAATCTCAAACAGATTCGAAGTGTTGTCATACATACTAAAAGTGAGACCTTGACCTGTGAGGTACAGGTCTAGGTTTGATTTATGACATGTCATCATGTCATCTTGATAAATTGAGCCAAGTTAAAGACAAAGTCACAGACCAGACACGCAATATCAAACAAATTGAAAGTGTGACTTTGACCTTTGAGGAAAGGTTCTGGGTCTTACATGGGACACTTAATTATGTCATGTTGATCAATTGAGCCAAGAGTTTTTAAAGTTTATTCATAGGTGACAAAGTTACAGACCGGACAAGAAATCTCAAAATGACAAAGTGTTAAACAAAGTTAAATTGTGACCTTGACCTTTGAAATGGGAGTCTGGGTAGTAAGTGCAACACGTCATGTTACGTTGATCATTTGTAACAAGTATTTATGAAATCCATCTATGCATGACAAAATTACTGGACGGACATGAAATCTCAGACTCAAAATGTTGTGAAACAAACTCAAAGTGAAACCTTGACCTTTGAGGTACACATGTGGGTCTTACATGTGACACGTTGTCATGTCATGCTGATGAATTGAGCCAAGTGTTTTTGAAATTTATCCATAGGTGACAAAGTTACAGACCGGACATCAAATCTCAATCAGACTGAAAGTGTCATCAAACAAAGTTAAATTGTGACCTTGACCTTTGAAGTCGGAAAGTGGGAATATGGGTTAACTGGCGACAAATCCTCATGTTATGTTGCTCATTTAGGCTAGTATTAACAAAATCCATCTATGCATGACAAAGTTAAAGGCCAGACATGAAATCTCACACCGACTAAAAGTGTTGTCAAACAAACTCAAAGTGTGTCCTTGACCTTTGAGGTACACATGTGGGTCTTACATGTGACATGTTGTAATGTCATGCTGATGAATTGAGCCAAGTGTTTTTGAAATTTATCCATAGGTGACAAAGTTTCAGACCGGACAGGAAATCTCAATCAGACAGAAAGTGTCATCAAACAAAATTGTGACCTTGATCTTTGAAGTGGGATTCTGGGTGTAATGCGCGACACATAGTCACGTTATGTTGATCATTTGTAACTAGTAATAACAAAATATATCTATGCATGACAAAGTTACAGACCAGACATGAAATCTCAAACAGACTGAACGTGTTGTCAAACAAACTCAAAGTGTGACCTTGACCTTTGAGGTACGGTTATGGGTCTTACCCATGACACATCATCATGCAATGTTGATCATTTGTAGCAAGTATTTATAAAATCCATCCATGCATGACTAAATTACAGGTCGGACACGAAATCTCAAACAGACTCAAAATGTTGTCAAACAAACTCAAATTGTGACCTTGACCTTTGAGGTACAAGTGAGGGTCTTACTCGAGATATGTCATCATGTTATGTTAATCATTTGTAGCAAGTATCATTAAAATTCATCTATGCATGACAAAGTTATAGGCCGGACACGAAATCTCACACTGACTCAAAGTGTTGTCAAACAAACTCAAATTGTGACCTTCACCTTAAAGGTATGGGTGTGGGTCTTACTTGCAACACGTCGTCATGTTATGTTGATCATTTGTAGCAAGTATCAACAAAATCCATCTATGCATGACAAAGTTACAGGCCGGACACGAAATACAGGATGGAAGGAAGGACGGACGTACACTGCGATTACTATATGCCACACCAAAAATTTGGGGGTGGTGATCATAAAAATAAAACCCGCCCTCCCTGTTTTTAAGAAAAATTGGGATGATAATCTAGCAATTAATTGATAATGGCCTAATCTGTTTTATTTCAGAATAACCTATGTATATTACATAAAGAAACGATTCCTTGGAGTTCTTTGTTAATATATATAAATATGGATTCACATTAATTGCAAATCAAGAGCAATGATGTAAAAAAACAACACGAGGGTCTTTAGTGGCAATATGTGATAGGTAGGCAAAAAAACACTCGAAATGAGTCTGCTGACGCAAATGCCGCCGCCATTAATTGTTTAACAATTATTTTTTTCCTAAAACAGGCATTAACCATTCTAAAATTTACCAATGTTGACAAATAATGAACTCGACCGTATCTCGATCATACAAGTACATACAAAATATTAATCAAATGCACAGACCACTTCTGAAGGAACCGATTGGAAACCAACAATTTTTACATGATAGATGTATGGACAGCCAAACAGAGCAGGGGCCAAACAAAAACAAAATGTTAATAAATAAAAAGAAAACTCGGAGTATGGTCGTATGCATATCGCAAAAAAGGTCTTCAATATATATTACTTATTTGCAGGTAATGTCAATAAAACATAAAATGAAATGTAAAATACCACAAATTGTAAGGATTATATATACAGTTAAACCTGTGATAGTGGTCACCTCTATTAAGCAACCACTTGTCTTAAACAGCAACATTTTCTATTTACCATTTTTTTAAATTTTAGTTATAATCAACCTGTATTAAGCAGCCACCTGCCTTAAGGAGTCAGTTTTGCTCATTCCCTTTAGTGGTTGCTTAAAACAGGTTTGACTGTTGATGGTAACTGATCATGGGATGTCTATGTTTATAAATTAAGTAAATCATTATTCAATAAAATTCCGTTGTAAAATGTCGAAAATCAAGAAATGGCTATAGTATAATGCTGATATATATGCTTAGATTATGGAGACACTGTCTGGAGAAATTGGGTGACAATATCAGTAGAATTGAAAAAATCCAAAAGAGAGCAGCTAGATTCATCCCTGAAATGCCATATGATTCTCCATCTAAACCATTGTTTTGAGAGCTTAAATGGTTAAATACTGCAGAATGGATACATTTTCATAAAGCAATACAAGTTTTATAAATTTGTCAATAAGCTTGCTCCAGATTATCTTACATATTTTTTTTCAAGAGTTTAAATCATCTAAAAGATTAAGAGCTTGTGCAAATGGATATACAGTTGTTCCTAAATATAGATTAACCCTTTACTTCATATAGACGCCTTTGGACACCTCTAATATAGACGCCTTTTGACACCTAATATAGAATGCTTTTTAATTATTGGGTGAATTATGTTTATATTAACTGACAGGGTGGAAAACAGTGCAGGAAGTGTTCAGATTGCTCGTTATGAGCAATCTGAACTGTTCCTGCACTTTTTTCAAAGGCATTCAGTGATAAGTGCGGGAAAACCCTTACCTATGGGGTAAAGGATTAAACCAATACAAACAAAGTCTTCACTATTCTGGCGATCTCATATGGAACTCCATAACCACAAGTGTACGACAAGCAAAGAATATCAAAGACTTCAGAAAGAAATATCACACTCTTAAGTTGTTCGGACTGATACAACAGTACATTAAACTTCTCAACATGCTATAAACCATATATCTATACTATATAATTGTCATGGCATTGTATATTCATGAATGCATTGACTCTAATTCATTGTTAGATTGTATGTTTATCTAGTACATGTATTTGAATATATTTGTTATAACTATGATTTGCTTTGTTGATGGCCTCAAGGGAGAGTTATTGCAATTGATTAAGGCCATAATAAATTAATTGCTAGATTATCATCCCTGCCTGTCCCCTAATTTTAATGTCTCCCCGGCCCATTTTATTTTCATAACAATAAATTGATTGATTGATTGATTGATTGCATATTTAGCGTCATTTTTATGCCATCAAGGGCTAACAGACGATCAGTTAACCTAACCACTGTTTCCTGGGATTAACAAGTACTCAAGCAAACCCATCTCCGCAAGTAACTGATAACTTTCCCACTTGAATCAGTGATGAGAGACAAATGATAATGAGACACAATGTCGTATTTAAATCATCACAGAGACTGTTGCCGGGCAGGGGATTCGAACTCACGACCCCTGGATTGATAGTCAGACGCGTAACCGACTGAGCTAATCGAGCCCGGCATAACAAATAATAATAAAAAAAAATAATAAAAATAAATAAAATCCTTCCACCCTCCCCGTTTTTAAGAAAATTTGGATGATAATCTAGCAATCAATTTATTATGGACTAAGTTAGCATTTCTATATAAAGAATTTATTATTATTACAAACAGATGGAACATTATTACCCTTTCATCATTATTAAAATGGTGGGGACATAAAAATATAAACTGTGGGCAATTCTGATATCTGCGGATATTTGCCATAAAATGGAACATCGAACATGTCAGAAGTACCCATACCCTTTCATTGTCTATATCTCCACTCCTGTATGGAGGCAGCGTTGCTGAGTTGACTATCGGATACACGGACTCCATCATCACTTTCTTAAATGTATCCTTCATGTACTCTTCATCTCTCTGTAATAATAAAGTGTACAACTGTATTTGCCAGAATACAACATGCTTCTTTATTATAACATGTAACCTAATTTTTCAAACCAAAACCGTTACAGAAAAAAAATCATGTAACACACCCACACATCTTTTCAATGTTACAGTAACTGTTTTATTTGAACAAAATTTGCTCACTCCTTTTTGAACATGCTGTAAAGTCACATGATTCAGACTGAACATCTATAATAGTTAATTACCTTGCAGAACCACCAATTAGTAAACAAAAAGAGTACCAAAAAAAATGTGTCAACAAATCATTCCATTATGCCAGAGAAACTGCAGAATCAAGCACTTCAGTTTTCGGAAAATTATCTTTTCTTTAATTGTTGTTTGCAAGTGTGAATCAATATGTATAGGTTCCAGTTGTCATTCACAAAACAGTTGTCATTCACATAACTTTTAAGGTATTAAGTGAATCAATATGTATAGGTTCCAGTTGTCATTCACATAACAGTTGTCATTCACATAACTATTAAGGTATTGTGTGAATCAATATGTATAGGTTCCAGTTGTCATTCACATAACAGTTGCCATTCACATAACTATTAAGGTATTATGTGAATCAATTTGTATAGGTTCCAGTTGTCATTCACATAACAGTTGTCATTCACATAACTATTAAGGTATTATGTGAATCAATTTTTATAGGTTCAAGTTGTCATTCACAAAACTGTTAAGGTATTATGTGAATCAATATGTGAATTAATTTGTATAGATTCCAGTTGTCTTTCACATAAATGTTAAGGAGTTATGCAAATCAATTGGTATAGGTTCTAGTTGTCTGCCGTCATTCGTGTTGCTATTAAGATAGTATGTGAATCAATTTGTATAGGTTGCAGTTGTCATTCACATAACATTTACATAACTATTAAGGTATTATATGAATCATTTTTTAAAGTTTCCAGTTGTCATTCACATAACTGTTGAGGTATTATGTGAATCAATTTGTTTAGGTTCCAGTTGTCATTCACATAACTGTTGAGGTATTATGTGAATCAATTTGTTTAGGTTCAAGTTGTCATTCACGTAACTGTTAAGGTTTTATTTGTCTGACTGAGTCATTAATGTGATGCTCATTGAGAAACAATAAAGGAATATAAAATTTAAACATTACAATTGGAAAAAAAGTTGATTCTACTCGCCATGTCATGTCAAGGGTGTGTTACATGTCAGAACATATTTAATGAAAACATGTGCAACAAAAGCTGACAAAGAATGCAATTATACTTTTCTGTGAATTCAATATATTTGTACTATTCAAAGTTTTAATTATATTTGATCAAATTATACTTTGTACTTAACTGTATTTTTTAAATTTGAAATGTAATTTTGTGTTGATAATAATTATTTAACAAAATAAATGAAAACAAAACAAAACAATTTCATGCAATGGGATACTTATACCTGTATTAAACTAGTACATTGTATTTTAGAACAAAACTGAGTGAACATAATCATATTTAAAGGTAGTATATCAGAAAATAACCCTAAATATGTCTTAGAGTAAAATTATTTTCAAAATTATCATAAATAGATTACATCTGAATGTTTTGGTTTTTTAGTTTAAACTTATTTATTTTACTTCGATTGTGAAACAAGTTATTACAACCTAAACAAATCATACTCAAAGTCTTCCTGGACAGAACCAGTACTAAGCATATGTGGAAAAGGTGTCTTGCTCAAGGACACCACACATAGATGTGGCAGAGGATCGAACTCACAACCTTCCGATCGTGGGTTCGATGGTCTACCACTAGACCACGCGCTCAACACAATGGTTTGGTAAATCAAGTCAACCAAAACGTGACAAAAAGTATACTTTAATCAAAGTGCTTAACTTGAAATGAAATCCTTATTCTAAAAATAAACAGCAATTAAATAACGCTTAATGACCTTCACATCGTCTTAAGGACTCTTTCTAAGATAAAACAAATTATACAATATGTAATCCAGTAGGGTGGATAAAATCAAAATCAAATTTAATATGGCTCATTTGATAAGAAACAAACTACGCAATTTTAAGTGAGAAATCTATTTTTGTCTAATCTGGGTGTGTAGGCCAAGTTAGGATACCCCTTTTTAATATATCATTTTATTATGGTTAAATTGATAACCTTATGGCAATACAGGTTCAGTAAGTATACTATAGGCATATACTGGGAAAAATATCTACAGCCAATTTCAAAATTTTGAAAAAATCCTGATATACTTCCTTCAAGGTGTGATTCTGTTAGCCTTAACGCACTGCCATTCGTTAAGTACAATACATTTTAATTAGCACAAGCAATACATTTTTTTATGCAAATAGTGCACTGTGATTGTTTGATTTTTTTTTTTTTTAAAAATGACAGCACAAATTCTTAAAATCTGAAAAAATATCAACATCTTCTCTACATATTTTAAGATGTTGAGAATATGTACAACATAATCTGGAGTGTTTTGTATTTTTATCTATTTTTGGTAACTTTACACTTAAAGAGACATACAGCAATTTTGATCAGTTTTCTCATCACACCGAATCTGAAAAGTAGATATTCACATGATGTTACTATGAAATTAAGGGCAACTTGATACGTAAAACTATGCAGCCTTAATTTTTGTCCTATTTTGAGAAGGTAAAGTGGTTGGAAAGCATCCGATTTCGTCCATTATTGTCATCTATCACATATTTTGTAAAAAACCCAACATTTTTACTTTAACAGTTTATCAAGATCTATGGAGAACAGTCTTGTCATCATTAATATATTGTATATGATTAATATAATGATTTTTTGTTCTTTTGATAATACTCTACAGGTTATTAATGATAAATAATATTACATGTACGTTTATTGTTTAAGATGCATACCCAATAACTTTCTGTTCAGTAAATGATGGAAAGTTTATTGAATCACAAAAAAAAAGATCACATTTGATGATTTATCTTATTTATGAGAAATTCGTCAATACACAGGTCATCATTTTCCATTTCATTCATCAGTGTTTTAGCATAACCCGATACTACCCAATGAGTGACTTTATTGCGGAACACGATTTTAGTATTTGGTCAACAAAATTGAACACTTTTTACATTACAGAGACAAAAAAATATAATTTGTTAAGCAGAATATCGATAATATATTTGAAATAAATGTGCAGTTTTTTTATTGCTAAGATTGAAAATAAATATCAGCAATATAGGCGAGGCCTCTTTAAATTTTGCAATTCTGAACAAGATATATTGTTGAAGCCAGGTGAAGAGATTGCATTATCAAACTGTCAGTTTATATATAATACAAGCTGAAGTTCATACATGTATTTGAAACACATCTAAAAGTTGTTATTAAACATGTGTTTATTGTTATTGAACATGTGTTTATTGTCATTGAACATGTGTTTGTTGTCATTAAACATGTGTAATTTGTCATTGAACATGTGTTTATTGTTATGGAACGTGTGTTTATTGTCATTGAACATATGTATATTGTTATTGAACATGTGTTTATTGGAATTGAACATATGTTTATTGTTATTGAACATATGTTTATTGTAAATGAACGTGTGTTTATCTTGAAACACAATGGTCATAGCAATATGTTGGTAAGTGTGTTTTTAGATAACATTGTAAACTTCAGTATAGATATATTATGTAGCCTTTTCATGTTACGCATGTAATGGCTTAACAGTTGTAGGATCAGCAGGATGTTAGACTGATGTCATCACATGGGCACTGCCATGCTACGGACATGTGAAAACCACACAATCTTTATTTGGCAACATATCAGTGTTCGCAGCATTGAGATTGTCATAGGGTATGGAGCAGACTTGCCTACCGGATTTCGCAAGAGAACATGAATTTCAAACCAGTGACGGAAGATGATAATTTGGCTGAGTTTCTATGTGAAGAGAGGTGTGTATATTTGTACAGTAGAGTCAGTAATTAAAAATACACATACAGAATTGCATCATCAAAGATGAGATATATGGTATCCTGTTTACTGAAGTTGAGATATAAAGTATTGTGTGTCATCAAAGTTGAGATATAATGTATTGTGTTGATTTAAGTCAAGATATATAATATTGTGATATCAAAGCTGAGATATAATGTATTGTGTTGAGTGAAGTTGAGATATGTGGTATTGTGTTGACTAAAGTTGAAATATATAGCATTTTGTTGACTGAAGTTGAGATATAGTGTATTGTTGTGTTATCAAAGTTGAGATATAAAGTACTGTGTTGACTGAATTATTGTGTTATCAAAGTTGAGATATAGTGTATTGTTCTGTGTTGACTGAAGTATTGTGTTATCAAAGTTGAGATATAATGTATTGTACTGTGTTGACTGAAGTGTTGTGTTATCAAAGTTGAGATATAATGTATTGTGTTGACTGAAGTGTTATGTTATCAAAGTTGAGATATCATGTATTGTACTGTGTTGACTGAAGTGTTGTGTTATCAAAGTTGAGATATAATGTACTGTGTTGACTGAAGTTGTGATATATAGTATTGAGTTGACTGAAGTGTTATGTTATCAAAGTCAAGATATAATGTATTATACTGTGTTGACTGAAGTATTGTGTTATCAAAGTTGAGATATAACGTATTGTGTGTTATCAACTTGAGATATAATGTATTGTGCTGACTAAAGTTGATATATATATAGTATTGTGTTGACTTAAGTTGAGATATATAGTATTGTGTTATCAAAGTTGAGATATAATGTATTATACTGTGTTGACTGAAGTATTGTGTTATCAAAGTTGAGAAATATTGTATTGTACTGTGTTGACTGAAATATTGTGTTATCAAAGTTGAGATATAATGTATTTTACTGTGTTGACTGAAGTATTGTGTTATCAAAGTTGAGATATAATGTATTGTGTGTTATCAAAGTTGAGATATAAAGTATTGTGCTGACTAAAGTTGAGATATATATAGTATTGTGTTGACTTAAGTAGAGATATATAGTATTATGTTGACTAAAGTTGAGATGTATAGTAATATGTTATCAAAATTGAGATATAATGTATGAAGTTGAGATATATAGTATTGTGTTATCAAAGTTGAGATATAATGTATTGTGTTGATTTAAGTTGACCCACATATAATATTGTGTTGGCTAAAGTTGAGATGCATAGTAATATGTTATCAAAATTGAGATATAATGTATGAAGTTGAGATATATAGTATTGTGTTATCAAAGTTGAGATATAATGTATTGTGCTGTGTTGACTGAAGTATTGTGTTATTAAAGTTGAGATGTAATGTATTGTGTTGAATGAAGTTGAGATATATATAGTATTGTGTTATCAAAGTTGAGATATGATGTATTGTGCTGTGTTGAACGAAGTTGAAATATATAGTATTGTATTGACTAAAGTATTGTGTTGTCAAAGTTGAGATATACAATGTAATGTATTATGTTATCAAAGTTGATATATAATGTTTTGTGTTAACTGAAGCTGAGATATAGAATGCCATGTTTGTTTCTGATAGTCTAAAAGTTATTAGGTAAGGTCGAGAAAGAAATTAAGCACAAAATCTTGGCGAGTGCTTTTTTTTTCAAGTTGAATCTTAATAAATTTTGTGTGTAAGGAAATGTTTATCTTATCCCCGATTTATTATGTAGAATAATACATAATGTTTTGATAAAAGAAGTATTGCATTAAAAGCAAGAAGCTTAAGATAGAGTATATTGCTGTTTTGGTTACCAAAGAGAAACATATAGTGATTGATAGTTACCTTATTAATCTGTTGGAAATAAAATGGCGTGCATTCACACATCAAGACATTAATATACATTTTAGTTTCAACAAACTCTTGGACAGTTTTAAGTTTCATTTGACATCAAGACTAACGTTATTTTGAGGGTAAGGAATGTTGCTTTATGCTGTTTTGAGGATAAGGAATTTTACTTTATATTACTTTAAGGGTAAGGAATGTTGCTTTATACTACTTTAAGGGGTAAGGAATATTGTGATATACGACTTTGAGGGTGAGGAATGTTGCTTTATACTACTTTGAGGGGTAAGGAATGTTACTTTATATTACTTTAAGGGTAAGGAATGTTGCTTTATACTACTTTGAGGGGTAAGGAATATTGTGATATACTACTTTGAGGGTAAAGAATGTTGCATTATACTACTTTGAGGGTAAGGAATGTTACTTTATATTACTTTAAGGGTAAGGAATGTTACTTTATACTACTTTGATGGGTAAGGAATATTGTGATATACAACTTTGAGGGTGAGGAATGTTGTTTTATACTACTTTGAGGGTAAGGAATGTTACTTTATATTACTTTAAGGGTAAGGAATGTTGCTTTATACTTCTTTGAGGGGTAAGGTATATTGTGATATACTACATTGAGGGTAAGGAATGTTGTTTTATACTACTTTGAGTGTAAGGAATGTTGCTTTATACTACTTGAAGGTAAATTATGTTGTATTATACTACTTTGAGGGTAGGGAATGTTCCTTTATACTACTTGAAGTAAGGGAATGTTGCTTTATACTACTTGAAGGTAGGGAATGTTGCATTATACTACTTTGAGGGTAAGGAATGTTGCATTATACTACTTTGAGGGTAAGGAATGTTGCTTCATGCTGTGTTGAGGGTAGGAACATCTAGTACAAAAAATACAATTTTTAGTTACAAATTGAAGATAAAAATAATACTTAACATACCTAATCTAAGTCACACAGATTTGACATGTAAAGATATAGTAAAGTTTATTCTGATCACCAAGCATAAATGATATGGTCATGTACCACAAGCCAATACATTTAAGATCATTTATATACACATACGATTATACTGGTATTATAAATCCACCCACAGCATACAATCCATTTTCCAGAATGCATTCTATAACATGGAGCATTCTATAACATGGGGCATTCCATAACACAGAGTATTCTATAACATGGATCATTCTATAAAACAGAGCATTCTATAACATGGAGCATTCTATAACACAGAGCATTCTATAACATGGAGCATTCTATAACATGGAGCATTCTTTAATATGGAGCATTCTATATCACAGAGCATTCTATAACATCGAACATTCTATAACATGGAATTGTTTATTAGATTTACTAATACAGCAACATTTAATTTTTTGTACGGTGAACAGAATAAACTTCAATAATGGAGGGGTCCATGTTCTCTCTATATCTGCTTGTACATACTCTGTACATTCAAGTACCTTGATATCCATGTACCTATATGCACCTTGGTGCATGAATGTCTGTATCTACAGGTACCCAGGAGCATGAATGTATTAATGAATTGGTGTGCAATTCTTGCACATTACCCTGGTTTGTGTAGAGTAATGTTAAATGCATATAATATATTTATAAATATTAATGCTCCACAACTCAATTATCATTAAACAGAAAATCAGATTACACTGGCATCTCAATTTGAGTAACCCTAAAACACAGACCGGCTCTAGAATGTGTTTGCGAATTTTAGCAAATGTTTGAAGAAAAAAAACACATTGTTAACCTGACTTTTGTTTGTTAATACATTAAACAATTAACATTACTAAACATAACCCTGGCAAACAGAGTTCAAATGCAACATGGACCTATCCATATCCAGTAAACGGTCTAACATCCCATAACCAACATGTGCAACAGAAATGTGAAATAAAGTGTAAACTGCATGCATTGTAAACAAAGACTTACCAGCTATAAAATCAAAAGAAGGACAAAACAAACATTATATTTAGTTATTAAAGTAGAACAACAACTGTGAAAGACAGTGGTTTAACATAGACTATGTGTTTCATTTAAGCACCATTTTATCATGTTATTAACTGGTGTTTATTCATTTATATTATAGTATTGGTCTATTTTATTAAAAAAGAAAGGTTAATAGTTTGATGTTGAAGAGCAACGTCATTTCCTACAATCCATAATCCCTGTAGTGAGGGATGATTACAGAAAGTATGTTAAGGATCTGGACAAGTTGCATATATATATATATAGTTTTAAACATTTATAGATGTGTCTATACTTTTGGTTCGAAAGTCGATTGTTGGGTCCAAAAGTCAAAGGTTAAAAATTAATTATTAGTACAGGGTGTAGACCCAAAAATAAAATGTAAAATGAATGTATCTTATATATATGGGACCCAATATATTACCAAGTTTGAGGACCCACTTGCTATTTTTGGAACAAAAATTTGCTGTTTTGGGGGGAAAAATTCGACTCCGTTACTCTTGCCCTGGAACATACTGTTTTCACGCAATTTTACTAAAAAAATCACCCTTGAATTCTTTTTTTAATTACTCTCGGGGAGAAATTTTCTGGTTAAGAAACTAACAAAACCGGCAACTTGTAAGTCTAATGTCTTCCTTCTTTTCAACTTGTTATACATGTATCATGAGTTTTTCTGCATAACCATAAATAGATCACGAAGCAAAAACAACGCAAAAATTCCCCCCTTAGAGGGCCCTGGGTCCCATTTCCCCCAAAGTAAAAGGAGGGCCCTGATATCACTAGTCCATACAGGTGGTGGTTTGAAGTGCACACCCTTAAATCTGTAAATATGGGGGGACAATACTGAAAGTTGGAGTAAAACTTACTATTATTGTTTCATGTAAAGATACCAACACTTAATCATATGGGCAGGTCCATGGCTTATCCTCCAGTTGTGTTCATAAATTTCAGAATAGATCTGAGAAAGTAGTTTATAAAAAATTGGTCTGAAAAAAAATGCTTTTTTTTAAACAAAATTTGGAATCCCTGGGGCTTGGGATGAAGCAGGGTGATCTGCACCCTACATACATCAATGATACTCGGAGCACCAAACCAGCAAGTCACTGGTACCAGTTTGAATATTAAGCATCATATTTATGCCATCAAGGGCTAACAGACAATCAGTTATCCAAACCACTCTTTCCTGAGATCTGGGAAGGTTAACAAGTAATCGATCACACCCATTTCAACAATTACTGATGACTTTCCCACTTGAGGTGAGAATGTCAAATATCAATCAGCTGTATATTAAACTGACAGCCTTGCCTCTTCTTTTTTTTGCAATACTTACAAAACAAACATGCAACATGGTGTACAATACAAGAAATATCTAGTTTAAGACAATATACATGAGCAATATAATAATCTAAACAACCATGCCTAGCATCATGTTTTCACCAAAGCAATGAAATAAATGGGCATATACATCTACTTTACAAAGCGTTAAAATCTACTTATTATGGTTAATTACCCTCCTAGAATAACTTGAAAACATGTGATTCTGAAACCAGGGGTTATACATGATAAAGAAGCAATTTAAACAGAAGGAAATAAAGATTTTAATAAAGATTTTAAAAAAAAATATGAAACAAGTAAACTAAAGGGAAAATCTTCAGAAACCTTTATGTCATTTCAGGTAGAAAAATGTTATTTGCCTATAAAAAGTGCAGAAATCCCACTTTCCCATAACAGAGGTCAAATAACAGAAGAATCGGATAATTTAAATCAATTTCCTGATAATTTTTTATATATTTGTTTTGTCTTGAGCAAAGGTTAAAGAAATTACAAAAATAGCAATTAAAAAATTCATATAAAATTTTTTGATTTCCATGTGGTTTACACTTATTTATTTTACTTCAATTGTGAAAAAAACTACTTACAATTTAGACTTATCTCGCTCGAAGTCTTCCTGGGTAGAACCAGTAAAAAGCATATGTGGAAAAAGTGTCTTGCTCAAGGACACCAAACACAGCTGTGACAGAGGTTCAAACACACGACCCCCGATCATTGGTTTGGTGCTCTACCACTAAACCAAGCGCTCCATACTAAATATGTTACCAATTAAACATGATATTTGCATATCACCATAAGTCAATCAGACAATTATAACATTTTATTGCCTGAATCAACAGAAAATTCCTCAACCCTTTATCACAGAACAAAAATCTCAAATTTATCAGATGATAATAATAATTTCGATCATGAGTAACGTTATCATCAATAGATACGGAAAATTCACATGACATTATGAACATGAACTTCACACAGCTAAAACTAAGGTCGGAACAAGATCCTAAGCTATTAAAAGTAGTGGTGAACAAACATTCAATTTTAACAAGGACTTGTAGAGAGAAGGATAGGAAAAATTGCATCTCCTGACTAAATATTGATTAAGTAGCACAAAAAGGATGAATTATTTGGCAAACTTTTTTAAGTAATCATATATAAATTTTGTTAATAATTTAACAATATAAAACACAAATTGCTGGGAATTGTCTGGTTTTGTGGGAAATTTAGTCCCTCTGCAAAGTAATACATTTCCTTTGTATTTTGAGATGAATGGAAATTGAGATAATTGAAAATGATATTTTGTGAGATATAATACTTTTCCTTCTCTATATAAGACTCCTCAAATCCAACACCTGAGAATTAGTAGATGAGCTTTTTTTTTTTTTAAGTTTTAAGTTTTTTATACATTAATACATGTATTTCTTTAATGTAGTCATAAATATGATAAATAAAATGTTATAATTATTATTTTTTCAATTTGTCCCGACTTTAGTTAAAAACCTCTACAATGCTGTTTCTTTGTTTTTTCTTGTTATGAATTAATATCAGGCTGTAATATATGACACAATGTAACAAAGTTTAGGCACTACTAATCCAAATGTATTTATGTTAACTATACAAAAACAGAATGTATTAGTCAGCCTAAAACATGAACACCCCACAGACAGACCACAACCTAAGTGTCCTATTACATTCACTACTACAGTACAGGAGTTGTCTACTCACCATGTCCGCCCTGCGTATCCCTCTAACTGTCTCTGTCCATGTACCCTGTAATATGTCAAAATGGTGGATATAACAACATATTATGGTTTATAATATAATGTCCAGATTCCAATGTAGTCATGTGAGCACGATCTGTCATACTTCTTGAGATTGTTACAATGGGGTTTAGGGTCATTTTCATTAACACATTACAGGTTATATGTGGCAACCAGTCTATTGTTGGAGAAAGGCCCCAGATGTGTATAGTTAATTCGATTTCAGCATTTCCATAATTATGTCCCCTAAGACTTGAATAAAAATTTTGTATTCAATAAAATCTTAAAACATTAAAATTGGGGAAGTTGAAAGACAGAGAGTATAAAAGTCATCCAATCTAACAAGACATGTTTTTTTCACTATATATCCAGGTTTACTTTTTCCGAGGTTTGAACCTCAGAGTTTCAGACACCAAATTACGAGGTCCAAGGTTTTAATAAAATAAAACACATGGACACTTGTATAAGGTAGGAAAAATATCCGCAGAAATTGGTATAAAAAATGCGGAAATTTTTGTAAACCTCAGAGTATTCGGACATTCAGTGTTTTTTTATTATTATTATTATTATCCTTGGAAAATATCATACAAACATTCTCCGAATGCCTTGTAAATGCTATGTGATTTTTTTTCGAATAAAGGCAAAGAAAATAAAAATTATATTCATAAATACAAAAGAAAAGAAATTCTATATAATTTTATATAAATAATAAAACTGTAACATGACATACCCGGAGTAATCGCATCAGGTCATGCTGGTCTGAGATCACTGGGAACGTTACCAAAGCTGGACTATGGATCAACTCTGTAAAGAACAACAAAACACTATGTACAACCATATCAAACAAATCATAGATACATATGATAGTTGGCTTTATTCATGAATTAAAAATACTAGAGCCAAAAATGATCAGTTATTGTTTAGCAAAAAATACCCAACATCATAAGTGTATTCAAATCCCATCAGCACCTTCATTCTGCCCATGGATGCTTCAGAGGTGAAATGATTACTGTGCTACAATTGTCTTTTTATACACAAAAATGTATGTCCATATTTGAATGTTAAATAGCTCACTTTCTGGCCATATATACACAATGAACATTCATTTATAACAAAGTTTGCCTATTAAATAGGAAGGTGTGGCAGAGTTTCACCTCAATCACAGTATGCCAATTATAGGTAGGTGTGGCTGATTTTCACCTCAGTCACCATTTGCCTGTTATAGGTAGGTGTGGCTGATTTTCACCTCAATCACTGTTTGCTTATTATAGGTAATGCAGAAGGTCGGTGGGTTGATTTGTTTTCTTATATATGAATCTGTGGTCTTTATCCAGCTTAACCTGGAATGCTTTAAAATGGGTGAACCGGGTCTCCCATGAAAATAATGTTTGTCTCACCCTGTCCTAACATGCATAATATACCCAAGTACAGCTATCACCAAACGTGTCGGAAACAACCATACAAGAAAATTTAACAAATTGAATTTTTAAGGCAAATATTTACTTCATGCTAACAAGGTATTATATATAGAGAAGGAAAGGGCAACTGACTGAGATTTTGTGAATGCTCGTGTATTCATGCAAAATCTCGCAGTATCTCGTTTTCAATCATATTTACTTCCATTCATCTCAGGAACACAAATCATTCATTGCAGAATGAATTTTCATCAAAACAATACCATTTCCAGCAGTTTGTGTTTAAAACTGTTTAAGTACTTTTGATTACAAAATGCATACCGGTATACTGCAGCTAAAATAATGGCCAATTACAAGAAATTTACTTCAAACCTAAACATTACACATCTAAAATTACATACAACAGTTTATGTAACAGAAATCAGCTGACTGTGAATTATGAATGATTAATTGCCAAATAACGAATCATTTGTGTGCTTTTTTATCAATATTTAGTCAGGAGGTGCAAGATTACTATCCTTTTATACAAGTCCTTGATGCAAACCAATTATTATCATTTTTTCTCATGTTCATTATTGTGGTTAAATAATCAACCAGTATGTGGTTCCAGAGTGCTATATAAATGATGGCAACATTTAATTGAAGATGACAAACTGAGTATTTGATTTTTTTAATGAGCCTGGAATATTCCTTTCTTTTATCATCATATAACCTTTTTGTTTTGGTACGCCCATTGACATTGGTAAAAAAACAAATTGATTGATTCCTTCATCATGCAGACTGCTTCACAGTAAGAATAGAATTAATTAATTGGGTTTTATGATCCATTAACGGGGTCCTCTGTGGCCTAGTAGTCTAAGGGGTCATCTCAAGAACACTTACCGCTCGGTGCTGAGGTCTTATGGTTGGTTCCTTCCGCTCCCAAAACTTTGTGAGAAAGATACCAGCGGAGGGACATAGGTTCTACTTAGATTCATTCTTCCTGCACCAATTAAACTGGATACTTGTATGCCAGAGAAGTTTGCCAGTTACTTTCGGAAGGACGATGGTTTTACTCATTCGAGGTCTTCCTATACCAATAGAACTGTATATGCCATGTGTTGAAAATGGTGTTAAACCCCATCCAAAAAAAAAATAATTACCCATCAACAGTCTGGGTCATATTGAGTTGGGACTGGCAATGAAAAGAGAACAAATGACAATAGGGAACATGAAGATGATATCAGATAAATATGAAAGTATTAAATTCAAATCCCAATCTAAATTTGAATCCAAGACCCCCTTGTCTTAATTAACATGGATGTGGTCACTTCAGGACAGACAGAAAATAAGCATCTTTATACATATGACTGTCATGCAGAGGTATCTTCACACGGTAGTTTGACTGTGTTTAATGACTGATAGTGGAGTGCGTGGTCCATTGGTTGGTCTAGTGGTAGAGCATCTGGCCAATGATCAGAGGGTCGTGGGTTCGATCCTCCACCGCGGCTATATGTGGTGTCCTTGAGCAAGACATTTTTTCAGCATATGCTTAGTACTGGTTCTACCCAGGAAGACTTCGAATGTGATATGTTTAAGTTGTAAAAACTTGTTTCATATCAAAGTAATATAGAATAAGTTTTAAACTAATGATTGATAATTCTCGGTGCTATTCGTTTTCTTACTGTTATTATTGATATTGGTAATAAAAGCTAAACTTTATACTAGTATTCAACATGTGGATTATTGCAGCATGTATGCCATTATTACTTTAATTATATGAAATTTGTCGCATCATTAATATAACATCAAAAAAATATTTAAGATGGATTGGGAAAAAAAGTTATCTGACCTACATACTTTGGAAGAAGATTTGTCCACCCCATTTTCCCCTGAAGTAGTGTAATACTGGATAGTGAATACCTGTATACAGATTCTTTTAGACAAAAAAATGATTTTCATAATAATGGTGTAGGTTTAACTGGATATTCCTTTTTAACTGTCAGCTTTCGAAAATTTTAGTTTAAAATAATGACATACAAAGTTGGCATGATGGCTTTATGATGGAAACTTTTGCCACGGCATCACCTTGTCACAAGGACAGACTCTTATTTCAAACATATTTCTGGAGAAGCTCAACTGTAGTTGATTGCTTCTGCAAATAAATTATACTGTTTCCTAGGTATGTTTTTTTTTAATTGGTGAGATTATTATCTTGTATGCGGGGCGATAGTGTAATGTATAGTGTTGGCCGCTCACGCCAGAGGTTGTAGGTTTAATCACCCAATCTACCTGATGCCTCTCATAAAACAACACTCAGTACTGGTTCTACATCAGAAATGGGCTTTAATCACAATCAAGTTAAAATAAATTAGTATAAACTAAATTATTGAATTTTTTAGTCAAAAAAAAGTTAAGACTAAAAAATGGTTCATAAATTATGGAAAATTGTTACAATGGACTATCAACCTATAATAAACCTCAAAGCACATTTTTACAAATTTGTTTTTTGTTTTCATCTATGGCACAAGTTTGCCAAATTTTAACTTTCAATAATGTTGCTGTAATAAACATGTATAATTATTTATTTATTTTATCTGTTGAGCTTTAGTGAATATTGATGTAAAGATTATGTGCGTGCCACTGTGTGTATTTGTTTTTGGTATTTATTTGTTAGAATTGCATAAAACATGTCTGAAACGCTGAACTACAATTGTAACTGTATTTTGTGTTTATAATATATTTGTATTTATTAAGATGATGGATGTTTAACAAAATTGTTTATTTAAGTGTTACCTGTGTATAATCTGACAATTACAAAAACATTTAATATCTGATTTTGACTTTGCTCCTTTATCTGGTAACCAAAGTGTCAGTTAAGTGAACAACTCGTTTGAACCCAGCTTGGTCCAAAATCCACAATGTGAGAATGGATGCCCTTTACTTGCTGCACCTGTCTGTCACTTTTGGTTCTGTTTTAAAATAACATACCTCCAACAATGACATTGTGAAACGAAGCCCAGTTTAGGATTTAAGTCTTAAGAAAGTTTGCTAGTTACTTGGAATGGATGGTAATAACTTTTTGTTAAGCATATTTTTTTCTGTCCTCATGTCAAATTTTGACACAAAAAAGCTTTTCAAATGAAGATGTGTTGTGCCGCGCAAGCAACGGTGAAGGCGTCAATGATTGTAAATTCGGCATGTGGCAATATTGCATTATTTAGAGCTGCACCTCTGCGATGAATGATAAATACTTATTCTCATCTTAAAAATTAAAATGAACAAAAAAAGAAAGTTCTGCTATGTTTAAACGCAGTTATATCCAAATATGAAAACAGAATTTAAATTACTTTTAGCTCCCCTTCTTTTGGAAAAAAACAAAGAACTGCTGTTATGACCCTGGCGTTGTCGCCGTCTTTGTCATTTTCATTGTCGTCCATGAAGTAATGTTTTATGTTAAGCTCAGCTTTTTCTCTGTTACTGAACAAACTACCTATGTTATAACTTCATAAACACATTCATATTATTTTAATATAGTAACAATGTATATAGCTAACTTATCTAAATTTCCATACTCTAAAACCTTAGGTTAGGGTTTTTTGTTTAGATCTGGTTTGATTTTGTTTTAAATCTATTATATTTTTTCAGTCATAGTATTGATTTTGTAAACTAATAACCATCATGTTTAAAAACTTTACATCCCTGACATCGACCTACTTAACAGATTTGGAAAAAAGATGAGCATCTGCACCCGCTTGCAGTGCTCTTGTTAATATGTATCGCAAGAGTATTCTAAGGTGCATTTGTACGGAAAAGATTATGGCTCTACTGTTACGGGAAAAAGTAGACATTATTGATTAAATCTGGTAGGAGTTGAAAACAAAGATCACAGCTGCACTTGAACATAGTGGAAGTTTATTTTTTTGTTTGACAATTTAACGTTCATGTATACTTTGTGGAATTTTAGGTATATTAAAAATTAGTAAAACTGAACAAAATTCAATATTCTTATTGACAATAAAATCTATAAAATCGAGCTGAAATTTTCATTTGATGAATATACTGGTATGTGCATGGTCATCTATTGATGACTTTTATACTATTTTGTCTAGTGCTCATGTATTAGTTACATTTGGTTTAATTTGACACTTAAAATTTTCGGCTGACATACACATTTATTTCTTTTATCCCACCCCCCACCTCTGCCAAAGGTGAAGAGTGTGTGTGTGTGTGTGTGGGGGGGGGGGGGATATTAATGGTCTCCACTCATATGTGTGCGTGCGTGTGTCCTTCCATCTGTCTGTAACACTTTTGTCCGGATAACAATTCCAAAACTATTCAAGCAATTTTGTTGAATCTTCACACATTGACCGAGGGTGCTCTGTGCAAGAACCATAACTCTACCTTCCTTGCATACTTTTTTAATTATGAAATTTACTTGTTTGGACCATAGGTCCAACACTATTCATGGGATTTTGTTGAATGACAGATGACATTGAGAGGAACTGCAGTGTACAAGAACCATAACTTTAACTTGCTTACTTTTTTAATTATCTCCTTCTATTAATGTGTGCATGTGCGTCTTTCTGTAACACTTCTGTACAGAGTATGACTACAAAACTATTCAAGCGATTTTGTTTAATCTTCACAAAATGATAGAGGACATTGAGAGAAATTGCAGTATACAGGAACCATAAATCCGCCTTGCTTACTTTTTTAATTATCTCTCTTTACTTATTTGTGTGTGCGGTCTGTCTGAAATACAATCAAGAAATTGCTTCCCTGAAGAAAAATCACTCAGAGAGAGCATTTTTTGGTAGTGAGGGCAACGAATGTCATACATGTTGGGTTCTACCAGTGACTTAATAAAATGGGTATGCCAATTAGTCTAGGAGAACTGGAGCTGAACCTTGCAATAGGGTAGATACAAGTTTTTTTTTGCATTTTCCAGTTCTTTAAAGTGTTCTTAAAGAAAATCCACTGTATGACACGTTGTCATCCTTGGGGAATTAATTTTATTTAAGGAAATTCAAAATGACCGCCATCGTCAAGTTTCAATGTTATTTTCTTATGGTTATGAAAGCAAAGTTCAGTCGTAGTTATTATCATTATTATTATTTTAATTCAATTATTAATTTTATCCCCACAAACATATGCTTAATAAAAGGGTTATAAGAAATCAATTAACAAAGCAAGATGGAAATACGACTAGTATGCAGAGCATAATGCAATGTATGGTTTTCTTTATTCTAAAGAAAAAATAAAACATCTTGTTCTTATTATGTTGTTATTACTCATATTTGTAACGAGGATATTAAAATGCATGTTTAAGTTGCAGAGAACGTATAAACTGGATAGGAAATATCACACAAATTTCAGCAATGACTGATTAGATAAAAACAGTGGTTTAGATAAAAACTAAACGCAATGTCATTTAATGATGACTCCTCCACACACAATAATAAAAAATGAAACAACAACATTGTATTTAAGGATTTAATTGTTTTTATGTCGTCTCTGATTCTTAGCTTTTTTTCTCATTTTAAAGCACTTGATAATTTTCACATTAGTAAATTTACCTGTTAAAATATTTTTTGAAAGTGTCCAACCCATTTTCAGCTCAATTGATATAACATTTTCCATTTATATACCACTGAAATAATTGTCACTATCACGTTCAGTGTTTTCATCACTCATAATATCATCTACTTCATTTAACCTTTACTGTATACTCATTCTTGCACATGTCGACGTGACATTAACAAAATCATGTACATGAAAGCTTTTCACTTATTTAACTACATTGATTTCTGTCACAAGGTGGGTCTGAAGCATGACTACAAGCTATCACTTTCAGAAAGTTTGTTTGAGCTGCAGCTGGTGGGGGGGGGGGGGGGGGGGGGGGCATCATAGTGTGCTGTACAGAGTAATTATATCAACTGCTTCTTATTTCGACATTTTTCATGAAGATATTTCTTGAAGGCAATGGCATTTCCATATCGTAGGTGGCAGTTCCACATATACGTCGCGTTCATGGGAGTTGATGGATCCTTCAAAGTCCCGGCCAAACAACATGAACACTGCGGTCTCTCGTAACTGACTTAAAGAAGTTTGTGGTTAGGACATCAACGGTTGCTATCTCCGTATGAGGTGTCATTAATGCTACCTTATTCAAAAGTGGTTTTATTTCCTTTTCTTAGATCTCCATACTCATCAAACAAGTTAAATAGTAGTGAAGCTGAGTATCACTTGGAGATCAAAGTTTCTATGTGCACTTGTCACTAACATGCTAGCATACAACTTTTCAGTATCATATACATATTTTACTCCTACTCCGACTCCCTTTTCATTGTTTTCAAACCTTTCTTGGGTGTATCATAAAAACCTATGTGAAGTTTGTTCTTGAAATTTTCAGCCACACGCTCACCAATTACCACTGCCTCTTGGACATTGACTTTTTATTTGTAATATGGCCATTAACGATGTTCATTAGTTTATCTCATGATATTTTTATTGCGTGTCTGTTTTTCTCAAGTTCCTGTTGTATTTTCTTTCTATTTTTTGTATCAAGAGCTTCTCGCTTAGTTCCTTTCTCTTTGTGCGGCCGTGAGTATGGCTCATGCCTTCAATTTTCTTCACAACAGAACATTTAATCCATTGACAGTGAAACACTGTTACACAAATTTTAGATAACATCCATCGTGATACTTGATCATGAGAAAGGGTGATACCTACAAGGTCACCTTTTTTTTCCATGACTGATATAGGTTTGTTCTCAAAACTGGTCTGAAAAAAGAACTGCATTCCACGGGCCTTCAATATGTCGACAAACGTGATCGCCTTTTTGAAACATGTTCTGTGCGTTTTCTTGGAGACATTTCTTCATTTCTAACATATACCATACTGAGTAATGACATAATTAACGTGCGTTACCGCGAAAAAATACGGAATATGAATGTATTAACTAGTTTGCTTCTCATTCGGCACGCAAGAACCGTAGGGCAATTCAAACTGTCGTCACAAGGCAATCTTTCTGTCTTAGATCCTCCAGTTTTGACTGCAACATATCAATGTCCGTGCCTTCTATCAAAACTTCTCTTAGAATCTTAGTATTTCAGTGATAACCATAAATAGTCCTCTTATTGCTTTTGGTCATGCTTTCCCATTAAGTATATTGGCTGTTCCCCTAAAGGCTGCTTTCAGCATATCCTCAATACAATACCCTTTTCTAAGAGTATCATTGCAACCAATGAACAACATGAGCAAATGCCACCTAAGATCACCCACATATCTTCTCATTCTTTGTGACTCCTGACCTCTGTCCATGTTCTTCTTATAACTGGATATATGCAGAGTCGATGTGTATGTAGAAGTACATGGCTTATGGTATTTAATCTCTAAATTTGAGTATTTTTCTAAACTCTGCTCCAGTTTTCTATATAGGTCATCATGTCTTTGTTTACTTGCTAATATAATGCTGCTTATTGTTTCCGGGACTGCTTCATATAATGGTTTATTGAAGACATCACACTTGAATAGGCATGCGTGTGTCATTCGGATTAAAATGAATATATTACGCCACGAAGAAAGAAACAAATAATGCTATGAGTATAATGACTATATGAAAGTGAAAGATAATAACTGAAAATAAAAAAGTATCGATAACTGTCAATTATATGAATTCTTCAAAATTATGACTGATATGGGCTTCCGTACATAGGAATTTTGAGCAGAACTCCTTCCGTTTCACGTTATTCGATTTTTTTAATTATTTGGTAACTAAAATAAATATGTGGCTGTAGACATCTACATTTAAGACATTGACACGAAGATTTATCATTATTCTACATTAGCTCACCTGTTGCCAAATAACATATCCCCTTATATATTTCACCGTCCGAATCTGACATCGTCTGCACTCAATAAACAAATGTCCAAAAATACAAATTTGACCAATTATGAAAGGATTGTTCATGGTGTATAGATTGTACGAGACTGTTTATCTTCATAATATATGTATAACTTCTTTAAATCATCTTCCCCAACTTTGTAGTGTGTTTTGGGAGTTTATTTGTTGTAGTTGTTGTAAAGAAACATCTCCTTTCTGAAGAGTGTCAACTATGGGAGGCTGAAAGTGTCACAACTTGTTTGCTGGGAGTACACTGCCAGACCATGGTGTTTCTTTGTAATGAATAGCATTTATTTAGTAATCTCAAAAGCCGTCTTAATGGCAAATTGGTTGTGTTAGCTAGACTTTTTGTGCGGGTTCAAATAATTTACGTTTGAGACAACAAATAAAATGTGTGATTATAAAAATATATTACCTCCCTTTTCTAATGATTTTTTTATCTTGACATGTGAATCTCAAATCTGTATTCTTTTTTAACAATTACCTTCCAATCAGATCCCTTTTAATATCAATGTTATCAAAATATTTTAATGTATTCAACAAAATAACAAAGTTAAAAAGATTATTAAAAAATTACAAATATTGATTTTACGGTGGGGTAATATAAAGGATGATAAAATGTGTTCCCCAATGATACCAAGGTGGCATACAGCGGATTCTTATTCAATACACCCTAAATAACAGGAAACAGCAATAAAACATTGTATCTAACCTATTGCACGGTTCAATCGATTTTCTCTATTATTCTCCTGGACTAAATGGTTCTTAGCTTCTACCATAAATTTTCAGGGGGACGTCCCCAAACATCCATAGAATTCGATTTTTCAGATTCTGGTCTTAATTGATGTAATTTATACAATTCCAGTATAAAAAAGTAGGGCTGATCGCACCTGGAAACCAGTGGTACAGTTCACCAGAACAGGACAGAGGGTGCAGTCCAGGAGCAGATCATCGAATCCAGGATCGGAGGGTCGTGGGGTCATTTCTTCGCCGCGGCTATGTGTGGTATGCTTGAGCAAAACATTTTATGCTTAGTACATAGTGAGGCCTGAAGCGTGATTAGTCGAAGTTATAAGAACTTGTTTCACAATCACGGTAAAATGAATAAGTTTAAAACTAAAACCAACTTTGCACTTAGACACCTCTTGCTCTCTCCCTCCCTCCTTATGGGTTACACTGCCCTGCCCCTCTACTAGTGGTTTGATTACTTGTTAATATGTCTTCACCTCTAACAAACTGTTTTGCCTATTATGATTTCCTTTTTGACTACATCCCTGCATAATGTAATGCTTTTTTAACCAGGTTTTTCAAAGTTGAAAACCTGGTTATTAGATTGGAGGAGTCAGCGGGCAAACTATTATCTTTAGAGTTATGGCCCTTTAATTAGTCAAAAATGCTAAAATTTACCATTTCCGCTCAATAGCTACAGTATTCTTTATCTGAACTGAAGCCAATTTACACAAAGTAAGTATCTCTATAACCAGCCAATTCTGACCATTATCTGTATCTGTATGAGTGCGTTGAAAAAGCCACTTCTGGAATATGATCAACGGAAGGGAAGAGCGCATGAAAAATTATTAGTCCGAGTGGAGACGAGATTTAAAAATCTCCACAGATTTTGCAAGGACTTGTTCGTCCTGTAGGTGGTTCCAGTCTATAATAGTCCTGGGAAAATAAGAGTTCTTGAGTGTTTCTGTTTTTGCAGTATTAGTTTGGAAACAACGGCTATTGTTGGTTACACTATTTCCAACCATATTTGTTGAGATAAAGTCTTTAAAATGCCTTGCTGACACTTTGCATTTAATTCTAACTGGTTTAAGATAAGGCTGAGATGGTAAAGCCGGTACCAGCCTCCACCCCCCCCCCCCCCCCCCCCCCACCCACCATTTTGAACAGGAAGATCAGGCGTAGCTCCTTTCTGCGCTGTTGTGAGGTTTGCAGGTCCAAGTCCCTGAGCATGTCAGTAACGCATCCAAGGATTCTTGTTCTGCAGTCGCGCGTGATAAATCGGGCAGCCTTCCTTTGAATCCTCTCCAGCTTGCCAATGTCCGACTGAAGAAATGGGTCCCATATGATGGCTCCATATTCCAGTGTTGATCTGACGAGCGAGATGTTGGCCGAATTTCGTGTTGTGGCTGGGCAGTGGTGGAGGTTCCGCCTAATAAAGTCTAAGGTGGAACTGGCTCTTTTACAGATGTTATCGATGTGGGTTCCCCATCGGAGATCAGATGAGATGGTGATGCCGAGGTAGGGGCTAGTCGGAACTCCTTTGAGGATAGTGTTGTTCAGTTGGTAGTAGTAAGATGACTTCTGCTTGATGGTGAGGATGTTACACTTACTGGCGTTGAACCGCATGCCCCATTGCTCGACCCAAGCCTCAAGGTTCTTGAGGTCTTGCTCGAGGGTGATGTGGTCCTGGTGGGTGCGTATGATCCTGTAGAGCAGGCAGTCATCTGCGAATAGACGTACTTGTGACTTGACGGCACCAGGCAAGTCGTTGATGTGGCACAAAAATAGAAGAGGGCCTAGGACTGTTCCCTGGGGTACTCTGGAGGCAACAGGGACTATTTTTGAGGATTCACCTTCCACTACTACCTTCATGTGCCGTTGGCAGAGAAATGACCTGATACATCGATGGAGGTTGCCGCGTACGCCATATGAGTCCAGTGTATGCATTAGTTTCCTATGGGGCACCGTATCGAAAGCCTTGGAGATCTTCAGAGTTATGGCCCTTTTATGCGTCAAAAATGCTAAAAATGGTTGTTTCCGCAACCAAGCTTATACAATTTTTCTAGTGGTAAAGTAAAAATAATCTATTTCTTTTGTCATTTGATGAAGATACTAAAAAAGTTTGAATTGATGTATTGATATATATTAATATGAAACTCCATTAACATTCACATTTTTATCTTGAAAATGGTTTGCAGTGCTCTTGCTCAGTTGATAGCCATGACGCAAAAAATATTATAAAAAGTACAAATGATTTATTAGAGAAAAGTACTCATAATGTTTGATGCATTTTGTAATATATTTGTAGAATTAAACATTGTGTTTAAGAAATTGTTGCTATCAGTTGAGCATGTGTGACTAAAATATTTGAAAAACATGGTTTTCGGGGAATGTTTATAAGTATCAAATCGTGCATGGTCGGTCAATTCCGTCATTCTTCGTTATGCAAAAAAACATAATTAAATTATACTGGCCTATTTCCGTATGACTTCTGGTACCTAATTCATTTCGATGGACCTTCTCGGACTGCTACAGGGAATATGGTACCAGTCAGAGGCGGTTACACTAAATAACGAAAAGGACTTTTTTTAAGAAAAGGACAGAAAAGGAGATTTCTTTAAGAAAAGAGCGATTAAATCAACATTTCTTTATTAAAGTGCATAGATTTGATATTTTATTGAAAAGAACATTAAATAAATAGCACATGCGTATTTTTAGAAATTTTCATTTACAAATTAATGTTTTATTACCAAAATGAAATCGTCCATGTATTGAAATGGGGAATTGGTTTTAAGAAAAGGACTTTTTTTTTTAGAAAAGGAGCGATTAAATCAAAATTTCTTTTATATTTTGCATAAATTTGTTATTTTATTGAAAAGAACATTAAATAAATCGTACATGCGTATTTTTAGAAGATTTCATTGATAAATTAATGTTTTATTACCAAAATGAAATCGTCCATGTATTGAAATGGGGAGTTGGTTTTAAGAAAAGGACTTTTTTTTAAGAAAAGGAGCGATTAAATCAACATTTCTTTATTGTATTTCATAGAATGTTATTTGATTGAAAAGAACATTAAATAAATAGTACATGCGTATTTTAAGAAAATTTCATTGACAAATTAATGTTTTATTACCAAAATGAAATCGTCCATGTATAGAAATGGGGAATTGGTTTGAAGAAAAGGACTTTTTTTCAAGAAAAGGAGCGATTTAATTAGCATTTCTTTATTATGTTGCATAGATTTGTTATTTTATTGAAAAGAACATTAGATAAATAGCACATGCGTATTTTTAGAAAATTTTATTGACAAATTAATGTTTTATTACCAAAATGAAATCGTCAATGTATAAAAATGGGGAATTGGTTTTAAGAAAAGGACTTTTTTTAAGAAAAGGAGCGATTAAATCAACATTTCTTTATTTTATTGTTTTTCTAGTATGATTTCATTGAAGAGAACATTAAATAAAACTTACAAGCATATTTATAGAAAATTAATATTTTATTACCAAAATGAAAGTATATATGTTATGAAATTGGGAATTGGTTTTAAATAAAACTTACAAGCGTATTTATAGAAAATCATATTGTCAAATTAATATTTTATTACCAAAGGAGCGATTAAATCAATATTTCTTTATTTTGATGTTTTCTGCTATGATTTTATTGAAGAGAACATTAAAAATTACATACATGCGTATTTTCAGAATTATACGTAGATACAGCATATATAGTTTCTTTATCTTTTTGTTATCATTTTGTTGAATGGCATATGCACGACTTTATTAATTTCCATTTCTGTAATATAAATCATATATCTCTATCTAGTCATTGATTACACAGAATATAAATTATTTCTGACTGCAATTTTTTTGTATAGATATCATATTATAATATTTATTGATATCATATTATAATATTTATTGATATTAAGTGTTTAACTCTGTATTGAAAACCCATATGCTACTGTTGTATATACTTCTCTGCGTATCACCTTCAACAGTAGCACTTGTACCTGACCTTGCTTAGTTAGCGCCGAGTATTGATATGAATGGACATGTAATGTTGTAGTAATTCATAATTGAACAAGTCACCTAAAGTGACTGGTGACTCGGTATGGGTCAGTCACTTGAAGTGACTGGCACCTTGCTTAGTTAGCGCCGAGTATTGATATGAATTGACATGTAATGTTGTAGTAATTCATAATTGAACAAGTTACCTAAAGTGACTGGTGACTCGGTATGGGTCAGTCACTTGAAGTGACTGGCACCTTGCTTAGTTAGCGCCGAGTATTGATATGAATGGACATGTGTAATAATAATAATAATAATAATAATAATGATAATAATAATAATAATAAAAGGCTGGTTTAAAGTCGTTCTGTCAGACCTCCACGTTGGTACCAGCTGGAAACAACAGTTACTTATGTTACGTTGGCTAACATGACAGAACGCATACACTTTTCTTAAAATCGCTCCTTTTCTTAAAATCAGTCCTTTTCTTAAAACCAATTCCCAATTTCTATACATGGACGATTTCATTTTGGTAATAAAACATTAATTTGTCAGTGAAATTTTCTAAAAATACGCATATAGTATTTATTTTATGTTCTTTTCAATAAAATACCAAATCTATGAAATATAATAAAGAAATGTTGATTTATTCGCTCCTTTTCTTAAAAAAAAAGTCCTTTTCTTAAAACCAATTCCCCATTTCAATACGTGGAAGATTTCATTTTGGTAATAAAACAATTTGTCAATGAAATTTTCTAAAAATGCGCATGTGCTATTTATTTAATGTTCTTTTCAATAAAATAACAAATTTATGCACTTTAATAAAGAAATATTGGTTTAATCGCTCTTTTCTTAAAGAAAGTCCTTTTCGCTATTTAGTGTAACCTAGAGGCCAGGCTCGGTATTTCCAAAATGACGTAAATTTCTATAAATATAAATACACCCCATTTGTCAATCTGATCACCTCGGCCTTTATGCTACGCAATAGACCCTTGACATAATGTCGGAAGAGGCTATTTATCAAGAAGGTTCCCCTGTCACTGCGCATGATCAATATTTTTTCATATTCGCAATATCTCTCCTGCGAATATGAAAAAACCAAACCTCCATTTCTGGAGAGTATTGAACCTTCTTGACGTTTATCTGTTTATATTACATTTTTCTGCATTGTGAAGGAAAAATGATATTCTCTTGACGAATATACATTATATTTTTCTACATTGTGAAGGAGAAATAACATTTAGACATTGATTGGTAGGTGTTTTTCGATCAGAGTTCTGTAAATATCATAATAATGTGACTTTAAAATTTGGTTTTACCAGTGGGAGTTTGTTATTTTTAGTTTTTTATGAGTATAACAATGTAATCGATAACTTATATACCTTCATTACAAAAATTGTTACCCCCCCCCCCCCCCCCCCCCCCCCCCCCCCCCCCCCCCCCCCTTCCCTTACACACATACAAACATGTATATGGAACTGTCATTATAAGAGTTTAAAAGCAAAAACATCAAAATAATACACCGCATTAAAATGCACCCCACCCACAAACAGATCTTTAACAGTATACTGCAGTCTCAACAAACGTTTACTCTTCGAGAAAAAATGACAGTGATTGTTTGTATTTATATTTATTAAAGAGTGGTTTAAAACATTAAATATTGTTCTGTAACTTCTGTGTATCAATATTAAGTGTGTTTTTTATTGTAGAAATTGTAAATACAGAAAAGAGGTAATACTTTCTTAGCTTTACACAGGAAGTCTATCAGGGAGAAAGTCTTTGTAGTACAAGAAAGTACAAACTCCTCCAAGGAGTGAGATGTCAGTTCAAGTCTGACCTTGGACAAATTGATAGACTTCCATTACTTTTTCATAATGATATATAATAAAGGCTTTCAATTGTGCAATGATGTGGACTTTGGTTAAAATATTTGGTATGAAATATGGCTTATTTATACAAATAAGACAATCATTAAGCAAAGTTTAACTTATAAACTTTTTAAACCCTATTTAGTTTCCATTTAGTAAGGCAAATTGAAATGAAAATAAAGAATATTGAAATACTTGCATACAATCATTCAGTCTGTATGTCAACTATATATATAGTGTGTTATTGTCAGTCACTTCACTTCAATTATTAATTATTGTATTCTATTTTTTTTAATAATGTAAAACTTAAACCCAAAATAATACTTGTGTGTATGGCATGCTTTTAGTACAAGCATTTAGTTATTTAAGATTTGGAGATACTAATTAGTTTGAACTTTTGATATATGACACTGTCTAAGGTTCACGTACAGCAGGCCAAAAAATATAATTAGTAACATATTTTATGGTCATTTAGCGAAGAGAGTGGACATCTGATATATAGAAAATCGTGCATTATGTGTTAATGATGTGCAATGTTGAAACAATAGAAACTGCATTTCGTTTCTTTATGAAAATCAATTGAATTTGGGTAG
The DNA here is from genome assembly GCA_029582155.1 of Panopea generosa. Classification (NCBI taxonomy): domain Eukaryota; kingdom Metazoa; phylum Mollusca; class Bivalvia; order Adapedonta; family Hiatellidae; genus Panopea; species Panopea generosa. The sequence continues at coordinate 29,731,306 of CM055897.1, read as the reverse complement.
TGCTTAAAGTACCAGTTTGCATTTCATTGGCACCATGATGTTGCTTTGCTTTTAGCTTGTAGGACATTACATTTCATGGGATGCTTACTGTAGCCTAGGTAGCCATTAAGATGTGCACAACTGTGCTTATTTAACAGGGCTTGGAACAAAGTCACTATTCAAACAATGACATTAAATTGGTAGCTAGATACTTTAATATAAAAAAACATCATAGTTATTCTTTCATCTTAAATAATTTGAAAATATATTGTTAATTATACAATTTTGAGTTTTCATTGAAAGATAAAAAACATTCTCTAGTCTAGTTCGGACTTCAGACATTTATCTAGCCTGTTTTTCATCACTGGATCAAACTCAAAATTATGCTACCATTCCTGAAATAAACACAAACTTATTTACTAATATAAGCATTTTTCACTATCCTCATTTCATAAATTCAAAACTGATTTACAATACGTAGTATGAAGCCTCCAACAGATATCCTTAGTTGGGATTGAACCAACATCTTCCATCTTAAAGACAGATGTACTTCATTGTACTATAAGGATGCATTTTGAAGCTGCATTAAACTTACACTGTACATTAATTATGATAGTTCAAATTCCTGTTTTATTTTTAAGTCTTACATTAATTCAAGCTTTAAAAATGTTTGCTTTTAATTATCAATTTTGTAAAAATTAAATCGTCGCCATTAAGCAAACTTGAATAAACCGACCATTGGAAAACTTTTTTTCAATAATTTTACACTATTTTTACAGCGACACACATACACATACAGGTATGAAGAGGTACATAGGTAAGAGAAGTAAACTTACCTTGACACACATACACTCCTTGTACATAAGTATGAGGAGAGAGAATCTTACCCCAACACACATACACTCCTCATACATAGGTACGAGGAGAGGGAGACTTACTTTGACACACATACACTCATCATATATTGATATGAGGAGAGGGAAACTTACCTTAACACACATATATTCCTTGTACATAGGTATGAGGAGAGAGAAACTTACCTTGACACACATACACTCCTCATACATGGGTTTGAGTAGAGAGAATCTTACCTTGACACACATACACTTCTCATACATTGGTATGAGGAGAGATAATCTTACCCTGTCACACATACACTCTTATACATTGGTACAAGGAGAGGGAATCTTACCCTGACACACATAAACTCCTTTTTTCTTCTGTGTTGCCTTGAAACTGAGTCGTTTTCTATTTTCTTGTTTGATGAGATTTTTTTCCTTAGGCGTAAGTTTTTCTATTGTGTTTATTGTGCCATGAGAAGAATCTATACATATAACATCAGGGGCATAATGTTTAAATTCTATAGCCTGTTCTTTGGTCATCAGAACCAACATGAAATCTTCTTTCCTAAGTTGGATAGGATTAGATTGTGTATGTTGCTGCTTATATAACAGCACAGGATTATTGAGGAGTGACTGCAGACTTTGAACTCTTAAATGCACTGATGTTGACTACTAATATTTTGTACCATGGATAAACGTGACCTAATCTGATTCCTTACAGATTCTGGGATAGGAAGGAAACGAGTTTGATTTAAACCAGTTGTATGAAAATGAGTCTGTATGTACTTCACAGAAACAACCCCAGAACTTTGCACTATTACATTTATTCTTGATGGGCAGATCTTACCTATTTTTGCTGAGCCTTTACATGCACGTTGCCATTTCAGTTCCATGAATAGTCTTAGGTGTTCAGCCATTTTATCTACTGTCCTAAACTTTTCAGAACAAGATGGTACACTGCAAGATATTGAAGTCAATGGTTTTCCTTTTTGTCTAATGGACTAGAACGGCATTTACAACTATGTCTTTTCAAACTTTTCTTTGAAGAGAAATACATATTGCAATGACTACAAACAGTTCCAACAAGACAAGAGTCTTTACCTTTACATACACAGGTGTCAGGTGAGTGAAACTTAACTTGACAAACATACACTCTTCATAAACAGTTACCAGGTGAGTAAAACTTACCTTGACACACATACACAGGTGTCAGGTGAGTGAAACTTACCTTGGTACACATACACTCTTCATACACAGGTGTCAGGTGAGTGAAACTTACCTTGGTACACATACACTCTTCATACACAGGTGTCAGGTGAGTGAAACTTACCTTGACGCACATACACTCTTCATACACAGGTGTCCGGTTAGTAAAACTTACCTTGACACACATACACTCTTCATACACAGGTGTCAGGTTAGTAAAGCTTACCTTGACACACATACACTCTTCATACACAGGTGTCATGTTAGTAAAGCTTACCTTGACACACATACACTCTTCATACACAGGTGTCAGGTTAGTAAAGCTTACCTTGACACACATACACAGTTGACAGGTGAGTGAAACTTACCTTGGCACACATACACTCTTCATACACAGGTGTCAGGTTAGTAAAACTTACCTTGACACACATATACTCTTCATACACAGGTTAGTAAAACTTACCTTGACACACATACACTCTTCATACACAGATGTCAGGTTAGTAAAACTTACCCTGACACACATACACTCTTCATACACAGGTGTCAGTGAGTGAAACTTACCTTGACACATATACACTCTTCATAAACAGGTACCAGGTGAGAGAAACTTACCTTGGTACACATACACTCTTCATAAACAGGTACCAGGTGAGTGAAACTTACTGTGACACACATACACAGGTGTCAGGTGAGTGAAACTTACCTTGACACATATACACTCTTCATACACAGGTACCAAGTGAGTGAAACTTACCTTGACACACATACATTCTTCATAAACAGGTACCAGGTGAGTGAAACTTACTGTGACACACATACACAGGTGAGTGAAACTTACCTTGACACATTTACACTCTTCATAAAAAGGTACCAGGTGAGTGAAACTTACCTTGGCACACATACACTCTTCATAAACAGGTACCAGGTGAGTGAATCTTACTGTGACACACATACACAGGTGTCAGGTGAGTGAAACTTACCTTGACACATATACACTATTCATACACGGGTACCAGGTGAGTGAAACTTACCTTGACACATATACACTCTTCATAAACAGGTGCCAGGTGAGTAGAACTTACCTTGACACACATACACTCTTCATATACAGGTGTCAGTTGAGTTTAACTTACCATGGCACACAAACATCAACTTAATTTACTAAATATATATTTAAATTATACCTTGATAATATCTTCATGTGCCTGATTAGGACTAAATTCAACTAGTTGCTGAGTTGGTGCTACCTGAAATCACAAGTAAAAACTTAGGTGCAAATAAGATAACCCACTAATATTTTTGTAAATTTTGGTGTTGTTAAACAGACATTTGATCATTGATTTTCAATTAAAACCTTTACATCAATCATTACTGACTGCAAGTCTAGTAACACATGCTTTATCAATGAGGTGAATATTTGTATCAAGCTATATCAAATTTGTTTCAGGGATTTAGATCATTTGGAGCAGTCAGCAGACTCTGTGCTAATTTGAACTTTAAACTGTATGACCTAGACTTGATCTAATACTTGAAAGGACACACAGTTTTGTATGATGCTATTCTTATATCAATGCAACAGAAGATAAAAACAGAGAAAAAAAGATTATAAGAAATATATTGTTTTAATTATACCTGGATGATTTCAGACAGTGCCTGATCAGGGCTAACTACCAGTACATAGTCAGTTGGCACTACCTGTAATATATGCAATATTTGCTTCTTTAAACCTACATAAGGGTTTCTCCATGACCTAGTGGTCTAAGGCGCTGTCTCAAGATCATTGACCTCTCACAGCTAAGGTCATAGGTTTGAGATCCACTTGCTCCAAAAACTTCAATAGAGGAAGTTTGCCAGTTACTTGTGGAAGGACAGTGCTTCTACTCGGATTCATTATGAGGTCTTCTACCACCAATAAAACTGGATAAGCCATATATAGCCTGAAATGTGTTAAAAATAGCTTTGGTGCTATTGCCTTTGCATTATTTATGTTACATAAATGCTTCAGGAACTTTTAACCTTTGGTTGATTTTCATTCTATAATTAATCTATAACGATTAAATGACAAAACAAGACTATGAATCAAGTTTTTAAACTGAGTCTGATTATTTGTCATAATGCAACACCATGGACTGTTGTCATATTTATCTTGATCTTGGACTCATTATCCAAAAGGCTACAGAGGTAATTGTCAGTATATTTATGTATAAAAGTTGCAAGTGCATCTAAATTGTTTTGAGGCGTTTCAATAAAGAACAGTTAATCAACATATTTTTTTTCTCTATTGGTACTTGTATTGATTTATTTACTAAAAATAACTGTGAATGTATGAAATGAGATTATTAAAATACAACTTTTTATTTTACCTGGGTGATCCCATCTGGTGTAAGACCAGGACTGACAGCAACATGCTGATTTGGCACTACCTACAATTAACATAATTTAATGTTAGCTGAGTTGTATAGATTTATTACATTGCTGAAATTGTAAAAAATATTTATACATTAGTTACATTTTAATAAAAATTAGTCCAATCAATCAGACATTTGAAATGCTATTGCAGCCTCATCAAAATTGGATAGAATATATATATATATTTACACAATGTCATTCACAAACAAATTCAGTGAATCCTGGGCAATTAAATAGAACTGATGATGCAGCTCTGTAAACAATGACAAAAAGTGTTACTGTTTCCTTTAAAGAAAAACATATTGTAAAACGTGGAAGATATATGTAATTGTATTGTTTAAATGCAATTACATATTACGGTTATTACTTGTGCAATTCCTGGAAAAGGATCTACAGCTAACTGTGTTGGCGCTACCTACAATCACAGTAAGTGAATATTTCATGACCATACTAATACAAATATATTATCTACTTATTTGTGTGCTAACATATGAAAGTTTTGTATAATATGTATTTATTTTTTTTAAATCCAAAGCAATATTTAATTGTATTATTAATGTTTGTTTGAATATTTAGCATCATTATTATGCCACTGATGGCTAACACATGATCAGTTAAGCTAACAACTGTTTCCTTGGTTCCTGGAAAGTAAACCAGTACTCAAGCACGCCCCATCTCTGCAAACAACTGGCAACTTTCCTACTTCAGCATCAGTAACAAATGACAATATATATAAATCATCACCGAGACGGTGACTGTGTGGTGATTTGAACTATGACAATATAAAATATGATTTTAAAATATACCATTTAATGTATTTAAGTGTATTCATTTTATTAATAATGGATATTCTTTATCTTACAATGGTTACCCTAAATAATAACACATTATTTCTTTTAAACAATTGTAAAGTATTCTCAGTGACAATCCTGTCATTCTTTTTAAACTCTATTTATAACAATTTATTATAACAGTTAAACTTACATTATAGTTGTGCTCATCAGCAAAAAATAAACACAATGACAGGAGCTGAAAACATAAATTACAATGGATACAATTAAACCATTTTCAAAGATTGGTAGAATGTGGGGCGGAAATCAAATGGATAGTGTTGGCTGCTCATGCCTGAGGTTGCGGGTTCAATCCCAGTTGACCAGATGCCCCATATAAAACAACACTCAGTAGTTGGTGCTACCCAGGAAACGGACTCGGAGAGTGGTTGATATGAGCTCTTTGGTTACATACATAAATTTATAGTCAGTTACTCACCAGCTCAATTGGCTATATAATGATTCAAACTCTTGACCCCTTGATTGAAAGTCTGACACATTACCCACTTAGTGCGACATATTGCAATTTATTAGAATCCTTGTAAAGATTTTTTATTTTGCTTCTCTAGAGACAAGTCGGATATCAAAATAATTAAAAAGCTGTGCATAAACACCATATTTATGAGCTTAGTTACCAACCAAGATATTAAACCAGGTCCTGCTGTGGTTGGATGTACACACACCTATAGTATAAAATTCTTTTTTAAATTACCCACCAAGACCATACATCGATTTATTGACATGCAATTTAAAAACTAAGGTTATCATACGTAACACTTGGTGTGTGTGTGTGGGGGGGGGGGGGGGGGGGGGGGGGGGGAGTTCGATCTTTCGACTATATGTGGTGTCCTTGAGTAAGACGGGTTTTTTCCGCATATGCTAAGTACTGGTTTTACCAAGGCAGTCTCCGAGCGTAATTTGTCTTAGTTGTAAACTGGTACCAAGTTAAGTTTCACAATAGTAGTAAAATTAATAAGTTTAAACTTAACTCTCGTTTACATGTACGTGTTCGACTTAAACAAAACATAAATTAAGAGTACCACACGTATCGGGGTTTACATCCAACCACTAATTCCGTATAAAAGACATTATTATTACCGAAAGCATTAACATTTCGTGTTTACTGTCCATCTTGAATTTAAGCGGTAAATAGAAAAATCCGAGGATTCCGAATGTTCCAAGTTGATCATGCGCAGTGAAAGGGAACCTTCTTGATATTTAGCCTCTTCATAATAAGGCACCATTTTGGAAATACTTTCAGTCACATGATAAAATAAAATGGCGGCCCCTTATGCCACCTGTTTATATACATATACATTGAAAATATAAACGTTGTATTCTACGGAGGATACGGAAAAAACCGATGTTTTACGATTGTCCATTTGTTACTAAAAATAATAGGGGATTTATCACCGGCGCAGAGCGCCGGTGAAAATCACCGGAACGGCATTGTACACGCGTCCGTTAAATTACAAGTGATGCTTATTTATTTTTTGTATTTCCGGTTTATGCACTGGTGTGTCAAGGACTGTAACCCGTACAACTGAAATGGTTGGTTCTCACGGTTAGTAAAAAATCGTGCAGGACGGCAACCAAAATATGAACTACAGGAGTTAGCTCCCTTGACAAAAAAAGTGCACGTTTGGCTAAACCAAATAACTTACTCTTTCCATACTTCAAAAAGTAGTCCGATAAGTATATGAAGAAATGTTACGGTAATACGCATTATTACGTTACATACACGATGTTTTTTTATGATTTAACAATATATATGTATATACAAGTCATGTATACTTATTGAAAGTAATTGATAAATAACAGTTTCGAATCTGCCATCCGAACAACATGACTCCAGCTGAAGGACGCCAGCCAACATATTGTTGTCTAGGATCTTAGTACAATTATACGTAGATAAGGCTGATACACTTGTTATTTTTCCCGCTACGATAGGTGTAGTTTTTAATCAGTTATTGTAGATGCACGGTCTTGGAAGTATTGCCACTTACAAATAATGCCTCGTGGACAAGTAGTTTTCGTTACAGATCGTGACACCGTGACAATTGTGTTGACATATCTGTATGAGACGTAATTAACACCGACAAAAAAAGATGTCTTTAGTCAGTCAGTCTATGATTGTTTACACTCGCAGCTTTGCTCAAGGTATTTTGTCGTCTACATATACAATGTTAATTTTTGGAAGTATAAGAACCAATACTGTATTTATAACATGACTTGCCTTGTTGTTTCAAATAATTTTCTCTGCTAAAATTGATAAGGTAGTCTAGTTGTTAGCAGGGGTATTTTTATATTTGTTACTATGGGGTAAATCATGTCGCCGTTGTAAGGATACATTATTGCTTCAGGATCCAGGGGTCTCCAGTTTCATTCCCGGTTGGGTTTCATCACAGTGCCTTATTCGGGTAAGTAAATGAAAGTGTAGTGAATGTACATAGGTCACTTACAACATGTTAAGCTAACTATTATAGCGTCGTTGTTGAAGTGCACTGACTGTATTGGAAGTTCAGCAATGAAGTACAGGGTTTAGTACTCAGATGGGTGACCGCTGTCACTTTAATGGCGTTGAGCCTGTGTCTGCACAATCTCTCTTTCCTTGGGATGGGACTCGATATAGCCAGGAACTGGCCACAGGCTGTGCAGCTGAGGGCTTATAAGCCCTAAAGGTTAAAGAGGGGAGGACTGTAGTGAATGTATATAGGTCACTTACAACAGCCTTACTGTTAAGCTAGCTTTTGTAGCGACATGGTTGAAGTGCACTGACTGTAACTACCCCCCCACCCCCATCCCCAATAAAAAAAAATTGTTGTTCATTCAATATATTCTAGGTCTTTGCCTACAAGTCCTTTCTCTCAGAGTCTGTCCATATCTTTTAAAAGGATTTTCAGATTGGATGCAAATTAATAAAGCCGCTACCTACCTACCCACCTCCTATCTGGTATGGGTTGGAAATGGCAAACAAACAATTTTTTAAGGGTGATCTTAGTTATCACATATTCAGATAATATAATGTACACTTGGTTTGTGGTGTCGGGGTACATCTCTATAGTGTAAGCTAGCACACTTTTCTGTTTGAAAAGAGCTCCAGGTTCAAGTCCTGGTGGGGATTTTGACACCCTTACGAAGTTGTACAAACTAAAAACTCCATTATATTTGTCAAAATTTAAATAAAAGTGTAATAGATGGTGTAATACAATGTCAACCTTTCTTTACCAAGACTATACACATGAGTGCCCATAGCCAATTGACATAGGTAATAATTATATAGATAAGACAATACAATTGGTATGGGCTTAAAGCTATATGATGCTAATAGAATGGGGCAACTAGAACTATTACCTGAATACATATAGACAGCCAGGTTGGACTCAAAACCAGTCTCAAAATGTTACAATCATGTAGTAATGAAAGTAAGTAAAACAGAAGAGAGGAAGCTAACAGAGAAATACCACAAGTTCTGTTTGTTTACAATAACTGAGACATATACATTAAATCACTGACAATATACTGATTCAACCGAATTTGAAAAAATAAGTATTACTGTATACCACTTAAAAAGACTGTTACACTGATATATAATTAATGAAACACATAAAAAATATTTGGTTGCAATTTATTCCCTAAACAAAAATAGATTTGACACAAAAATAGCACCTCTGCACAAGTAAGTCCATTTGTATCCCGTTATATACCTTTGGTAACTGAGGTTACTTGTTATATGTCTTTGGTATCCTAGAAAAAAAACATTTATGCTAAATAATTTTTCACATTGTAGTTCAAATTAGAAATATAAATAAATGTCTCTATCCCTGGTTACCCGTTATCCTTCTTTGTCTTTTGGCACTCTAGATTACTACAGCAAATATATATCATCAAAATTTAAGAATTACTAAAAAACATGTCTTTATTTCTGGTTACTTGGTTATCTTTCTTTGTGCGGAACGTGTGGTCCAGTGGTACAGCACCAAACCCATGATCAGAGGGTCGTGGGTTCAATCCTCCGCCATGGCTATGTGTGGTGTCCTTGAGCAAGACACATTCCTGCATATGCTTAATACTGGTTCTAACAAGGAAGTCTTTGAGCGTGATTTGTCTAAGATGTAAGAACTTGTGTGATACAATCGAAGTAAAAATAGATAAGTTTAAACAAATCCTTCCTTATCTTTGATAACTGATGGTTACGACAGCAAATATTCAACATCCAAGCAAGGACCTACATAGATTTTATATACTTCTTTGAGGGGACTTGCACATGGACTTACAAACAGACTTACATATTTTGGCCATATATGAAACGCTAAAAATGCTATATTTTCTATTAAACTTTATGGCAATTTATTATTTTGATAGTTATAAATCATATCCTGACACACTGATATTAAATAATCTACATATACAGTGACTGAAATTGATAAATCCCCTTTTAGGCAGTGCCTTATTTCATATTACTTGGTTTTTCAAATTGGAAGCCATTTTCTTTTAACCACAGTCGAGGTATTGGCTCTAGAGACGAGTTGTATTTTAGATATTTAAAGTTATTGTTTTTCATTTATAATTTTGATTTTGATTTATGCTGATCATTTAGAAGCTACATTCTGAATTTCTGTTTTATTTATATCGATATGGTTCAACTTGATATTTGTCATGGAGTGCCACCTTGTTTACCAAAATTCCATTCTTGATCATCTCTCTTGGACAGTGTCTTGCCTTAGAAGATCCCTAGTTTTCATGGATAATATGTCATGATTGACTTGGAATTTAACAAAAATGAAGAAAAAAGCCCGCCTATACAAGTATGCGAAAACACATAATAGCTTATCAAAATAGAAGCACTACCAGAAAGAATGGGGTGACGGTGAAGTCTGTAAATGACAATCTCGGTAAAAAGGATTTATATAGTAAATGGATTGGTGACCTCGGTAAAAAGGTAATTATATAGTACAATGGTGAATGTCACACCTACGGTGGATACTTTAACACCTTATGCCAATCGTTGTCATGGTTGATGCATTGTCAATTGCCGAATGCTGTCACCTCTAATTTGGGTGTGACTAAAACTCGCGCAGTGTGGAATTTTTTTTGCCGATGTTTTATCACACCTCATTAATGTGGCGAGTGAAGGTGACAAAACGTATCCACGGTAGGTGTGATATTCACTATTGTACTATATAATTGCCTTTTTACCGAGGTCACCAATCCATTTACTATATAAATCCTTTTTACCGAGATTGTCATTTACCGACTTCACTGTAAATCAAAGAATGTAAGCGACAGTTTAGAGTTGCAGAATGGAACCACGTCAACAAAGTGATAGAAGAAGTACTCCAGGCCAATAACTCCAAACCTTTCTGGAAATAAGTAAAAATTAACTAAAATCAAAAAAACAAGACAACATCGGCAAAGCACCACTGAAACAAAAAGGAAATTTAATTACTGATGCCAGAGCAAAGCTGACATCCTAGTAGAACAGTTCCAGACTGTCTTTATCAGAGAAAATAACCCCTCAAAGCCAACAGTTAACACTAAGAAAAAACTACCAACCAATACTCATCTCCACATCTGTACTAAAGGAGTCCAGAAACAACTTGAAAACCTCAACACTACGAAGGCAATGGGCCCAGACTGCATCCCTAACATAGTACTAAAGACATGTGCAGAAGAACCCCCAGCCTACGTGATATATACCGACACTCTATAGATACAGTCAAACTTCCATCTGATTGGCGTAATGCTTTCATCTCCCCAGTCTTCATGTATTATACAGATACAGAGAAAATATGTTTTTACTTTTTCAGGTACAATTTATTATTCGATTCAATTTTTTAAATTCTGATAAAATGTCTATCTGACTGCCTAGCTTTCAACACTAAGGAATATGAAACAATTTCGAAATATCTCATATTGTTACTGCTAGAGTCTTATTAGTGTCAAATGCTGACAAAAATATTTTTTATAAATGTCGTATTTCATATTTACACTTTCGTTTCTTTATCAGGTTTCAACATACACCATATGGCAGATTTAAAAAGGTTTTCAGAGGTAAGATATATATGGAACTTTAAAAGTACATTATTACTGTGTATATGTTTTGTTTCTAGTACGGTACTGGTCATTTGGATGAATTTTGCAACTTTATCTGACATCCATTTATAATATCAACAGATACATAGGTTTTACAAATCATTCTTCCGTACTGGATTATAAAAGTCTGACACACCAATTTACTTTGCACTGATTTACGTAATACAGTGTATATGCATGGATAGAGAGGTTGACTTCTGGATTATTGAACACAGTACCAATGGTTCTAAAGTGTCTTACCATAAACATGGGGTTGCCCAGATTTTCATTTTCGAATACCTTCATCCAACAGCAGCCATTGTCATTCAAACTCAACAGAAGTCATGTTTTTTAAAGCCATTTTCAACACACAACCAGTTACATATGACATAGTGAAGGAAGACCTCAGAATGAATATGAGTCCTTCCACAAGTAACTGGCAAAGTTTCTGGCAAAGCTGGTCTTGAACCAACGACCTCAGCAGTGAGAGGTAAGCAGTCATTAGACAACAGTATGGTAGACCTCTTGGCCATGCTCATCAGAAGAAGTATTTGTATCTATTAGGTAGCACTTATATACTGGTCTTAATTAAGACAGGTTCTTGTGATGCAATGAAAAATGAAATTATTATTAATACATGTATACTTATTTGTAGAATGGACAGGATGATTATTCAAGAAGCAGTGGCGATTCTTTTGACCCCCTGCTTAGTCATGGTATGTTCATTCCTTACAGCATTATAGACATTTATAGGAGCTACTGGAATCAATTTACTTATACTGCTCCAGGCAACTGCCGTTTACAATTATCTAAATGAGAGAAATTGTAATTATTGCATAATGTTGTTTTGTTATTAACAAAGTCTGGCTACCTTGAGACCTAAAATATTGTTTCAGAAATGGTATGTTATACACTTCATGCTCAGTTATTCCCAATAATAACTATGAGTGCATTGTTGATATACAATTTAAAAAAAGGATACAGAAGGATGATCTTGCTGACTGTCAGTGCTGGAAGTGCTCACACTTTTGCTAAAGAACGCATATACATATACTGATAGTGAAGGCAATGATAAAAAGTAAAACCCATCATTACTCAAACAGAAATCAAGCCAGCAGTCTCTGGGTCTTGATATTTGTTCTTTGATAGCGGGTACCTTTAGTTTGAGTACCTTTACCATGTTGATGGTATTATACCATAGTACTTTCATGGTACTATACCGTAGTACTTTAATGGTACTATACCATAGTACTTCAATGGTACCATGGTATTATACCATAGTACTTCCATTGTATTATACCGTAGCACTTCGATGGTACCGTGCCATAGTACTTTGATGGTACTATGCTGTAGCACTTCAATGAAACCGTGCCATAGCACTTTGATGGTACTATGCTGTAGCACTTCAATGATACAATGCCATAGCACTTTGATGGTATTATACCATAGTATTTCAGTGATACCATACCATAGTACTTCGGTGGTACCATACCATAGTACTTTAGTGATACCATTACATAGTTCTTCGTTGGTACCATACCATAGTACTTTGGTGATACCATTACATAGTACTTCAGTGGTACCATACTATACTATATTGACAACATACTATATTGAAAGAACAATTTTGAGTTTTCACCAGGGGATTAAAAACATTAGTGGGAGGTCAAAGATTCGAATTCCTGTGGAAGCATTTTTAGCTCACCTGTGCACAGATCAAAGTGAGCTATTCTGATCGCCCTGTGTTCAACGTCCATTCAAACTACCTCTCTGAAACCACTCGACAGATTTTCACCAAATTTGGTGTGAAACATTGTTATAAAAATTATGAAGTTCTCTCAAATTTTTTAAATCATGACCCTGGGGTCATTTATTTTTTTTTTAATTATCTCAAAAATCTTCTTCTCCGAAATAACAAGGCCTAGAGCTTTGATATTTTGTATGTAGTATCGCCTAATCAGTTTCTCTCAGATTTGTTCAAGTCGTGACACTAGGGATAAAATTGGCCCCGCCCAAGGTACTTATCAGTTTAACATAGGGAAAGTTTCATTTAATTTTTTTTTCTCAAATTTATAATATATTTGATAAAAATAATCTCTATGAGTAGGGGTTTCAATTTTGTCCAAATAAAGGGTTTAGGGTCCATTGGGACACAGTAAGGGGACTTTGATTTTTACATAGGAATAGTAAGGAAAAACAGGAAATTATGTTTTACTAATCTCTTTTTGTAATATTCCAATAATATTGATGTCTGAAGCATTGTCAGTCAAAACAGTTGAGACTGGGTCCTATAAAGGGGATATAATATCCATAGGAGCCAGAAGGGGCCCAAAAAGGGATAAATTTGTGAAATTTCAAAAATCGTCTTCTCAAGAACTAATGAGCAAAATTCATTCATATTTACCATAAACGATCCTTACGAGTAGGAGTTTCAATTTTGTTCAAATAAATGGGTTAGGATTTGTTGGGGCCCAGTAAGAGAACTTTGATTTTTACATAGGAATACTATGAGAAAATAGTAAATTCTATTTTTATCATCAATTTTACGAATTATTTTAATCGTCTTGAGATCTGGACAATTGTTTAGTCATAACAGTTGAGATTAGGTCCCTAAAAGGGGGATTTAAAATTCATAAGGGGCGAGTAGGGGCCCAAAAAGGGATAACATTGTGAATATACAAAAATCTTCTTCTCAAGAAGACAAACCAAATTTGTTTATATTTTGTTTAAATGATCTCTATGAATAGGGCTTTCAAGTTTGTTCAAGTAAAGGGGCTAGGTTCAATTGGGGTACATTAAGGGGATTTTGATTTTTACGTATAGGAATACTATGGGAAAACAGGAAATGATAGTTTTCTCATCTATTTTTGGTATTATTTCAAATATCTTGATGTCTAAAGTATTGTTTAGTCATTACAGTTGAGACTGGGGATTTAATACAATTAAAGGTCAGCAGAGGCCCCAAAAAAGATATAAAATTGTGAATTTCTAAATATCTTTTTCTCAAGAAAAAAACAGCCAAATTTGTTCATATTTGGTATAAATGATTCCAATAAGTAGGTAAGTTTGTTCAAATAAAGGAGCTAGTGTTCAATGGGGCCAGTAGCCTAAGGGAACTTTAGTTTTTACATAGGAATACTATGAGAACACAGATAATTCTTAAAATTTGAAAAGAAGTGACAGGTGAAATAAGGTGAGCGACTTAGTTTTTTTTTGCGGCCGGTTGCTCACCCGGCATTTAGTTAAATTGAGGGGTACCGAATGCACAACAGCCTGACACCTTGCAATGATAGCTTCTGGGATGTAACCGTGGACATCATAAAGGTCTCATAAGCCCATTGTGGCTGGCCTTTCAATAGGGGTGACAATATAATAAATAAACACTTGATTTTTTGATAATAAGATTTAAAAAGTGAAACTTAAGGAATGGTTCCAATAAATCCCAAATATAGAAAAATCATAAGAGGTTCCACACTCCCCCTTGCCCCTCTTCTAAATCACCCATCATCTACTCCCCCTGAATATTAATATATGTCACAGCCAAATGGTATTTTATATATTTTTGTTCAGTTCTATCAAGTTGTTGTTTTTAGAAAATATCTTTCTCAGTCAGTTATTACACATTTAATCTTTCAAGTCTGAGTGAGTTAGTAGGCAATGGTGATACATGTTTTGACCTCCTTAAAAGAATAGCAGATGGAAAAGGTACATAATGTTTCTACTTTAAATATAAATCATTGTTCTGTATGATTTTTAACATCACCTTAAAAGAACATTCAACATTGATGTAGTAGTGGATAGTGTTGGCTACCAGTACTCATGCAGGTTGCAAGTTCGATCCTAAGCTCGACCCAATGGTCTTTCAACAACAACAACAACACTTTGTACTTTGTTCTGCCGAGAAATGAGGAAACAGAATCAAGAGCGATTCATATAAGCTCCCAGTGACTGAAATAAATAAGTATTTTATGTGAAATTTGTTTCTAAGGTTATAACAATTTTGTCATTTTTTTCGTAATGACATTGCTTAAAGAACAGTGCTTCATGTATGCCATGGTACCACATTCAGTCGGACACCAGGTTTAAAACTACAGTTTACTTAGGAATTATATAGAGGAGGAAAGGCAACTGTTTGAGATTGTGTAAACGCTCGCTTATTCATGCAAAATCTTGCAATATTTCGTTTTTAATTATCTGAACTTCCATTGATCTCAGGGATATAAATCAAAATTCTTACACTGCAGAATGAAATTGTCATCAAAACAATACCGTTCCCAGAAATTTTTGTTTAAAATTATTGAAGTACTTGTAATTATAAAATTTGTATACTGTAGCTAAAATAACGACAAATTACAATAAAGTTTCCTTCAAACCTCAATATCTTTAATTCAAGAGCATTTTGCAGATTGAAACAAGTTTAAACATCTAAGATTACATACAACTTACAGTTTGTGTTCAAGTAATCAGTTGCCTATGAATTATGAATGATTAATTTGCAAATCATGAATCCTTTGTGTGCTGTTTCACCAACATTTAGTCAGGAGATGCAAGTTTCCTATCCTTCTATACACAAGTCCTTGAGTTTACATAGAAACTCAGACCGGTGCACAGTGAGGAGCTATTAGTTCTTTGTTTGTTGTAGATGGCAATTATATGATTTGCATACAATTATCTACATTGGTTGATTCTTAGTCTGCTGTTTCTTATTAAATACCTTTTAATGATAATGGACAAAAAATCAGGAGGTGGGAAGAAATTCTGTTAGTTGCAGGTTAGTACTATTTTAGATGTAACTATGCTAATTTTCAAGTAACAGGAGAAAGTTTTTTGAATTTGTTCATTCACACCTTTATTTATTGTTTTTCTTCTTTATTCAGGATTGGAACTCTGCAACGAACTGCCTGATCCAGCATTTTTATCTACTTTGATGAAAGGTGAAAGTTCTTCTACAAATTATGACGATTTTGCCATGGAAACAGGTAGTGAACCTACAGCTGGCACCTCAACACAAGGACAGTTTTGTAAGTTTGCCTAGATCTCTTATTTTCGGTAGTTTTCGCCCACGGCTTGACAATGTGCCGCTCACAAATCTTCCCTAGTTGTTGCCCATAGCTTGACAATGTTTCACTCACAAACTTTCCCCAACTGTTGCCCATGGCTAAAGGGTGTGTTATGAGTTACTGAAAACAAACATTTCAATTGCTGTTGGTATTTGAATCTGCACAGAACTGCAACTGTTGAATCAGTGATCACCACTGAAGTAGGTTTCAAAAATCTGTTTCTATTATGGCTGTGCATTGGCATTTATTCCATTTTCTGTGAAAATAAAAGGCTGTATCTTATGCAATATCCATAATTGTTTAATAAGGTGTATGCAACTTAAAAGTATCTTTATTAACAAAGAACAACAGAACTTATTATACTGCATAACTGCGAGAGTGATGTAATAAACTTAGTGGGATAGTACCTGATGGGAAGGTGATGTCAACAATTAAATGCTGTCCGTAATATTCGTCACGTGTTTAGCTAGTTTATAACTGAAAGTTTATCTTCCTTTTTTAAAAACCTGTTCTGTTTTTAATTTTTAGTTTTTATTAGCTAGTTTTTTATGTTTCGTCAAGAGTCAAATTGCGATGCACGATATCTGACACTCATATCGATGCATCACAGGTCTAGAGAATGCATTGCATCGCGATCCATTGGAAGTTTCATTTAACACCCGAAACACACATCAGCGGAATGGTTAATCGATGAATCATTACACCTCTAGTTTTCTATTACTTTTTAATAACCCTCAAGTAAAGTCTGCAACTTCACTGTAGGACTTTTTTTAATACTTTATAATATTAGCTCATTGCTTAATAAGATTAGAGTGTTGTGAATTGCTCTTGATCAATTTCCTGTGAGGGACTAGTATGGGGAGAGGTGATGTGATTGAATTGAAAACATATAACATTCCAGCAGTAACAGTTAAAATAAACATACTAGCAAACGTACATATATACAATATAAATTAGATTCCTCTAAGTGTGTAAAATGTGTATTTGTTTCAGTGATGTTATTCAGACAAAATGCATTCAGTGGCCAAAGTCACTAATCAGCCATAACCCAACTATAGGCAACACACATTAGTTTGATTTATATTTCATAATTTTCTGATTATGTTAATCATCATTGACGCATCGTAGACTATGCATCTGTGTGCCATATTTGTCGCCAACGTAGATCTTTTTGTATGGTTGAAATGCGAGATCAAACTATTTACAAAAATTATATTCAGTTGATTTTTCTGTATGCTTAAATGAGGTGTATATAGATTATAAATAAGAACTTGAAAGGCTTTCATTTCAGTTAAAACAAGTCTTAAAAAAATTACACTGGACGCTTATTAATAAGTTTATAACACATATACCAAAGCGTCTACTGAATGAGATATTTGAGACCAATTTACCGAAATACGATGTAAAGTGCGAAATTAAATTTGAATACTGGCAGCTATACAGATTCTCAAAATCACGTATACGATTGTCATAATGATGTTCATATTTAGGCCACTGAGTTTATTGTTTTCTGATATCTCTGATTAATATAATAATATGCTTTGTCCTTTATTTAGGTGACACCTATTTTATATTATTTTCTGCAATAACCTATAATTAATTAATTCTGATGTTTATACAGTAGATGCCCCTTTTCAATTCCCAGCTGGAGGCACAGAGTCGTGGATACAACTAGGAATATTTGAACAGAATGATGGTGTGTTATATGAGGAACAAGAGATAATCTATGAGATGATCAAACCAAAACTGACAATAACTACCAGTGAATATACTCGTTTTCGGTATTATTCCGAAAAGAATAAAATGAGCAAAAAGATTCGCAGATCAGAAACAGATGACGATGGAAAAAAAACATTGGCAGAAATTTCTGTAAGACTTTTTTGTGTTTATACAATTCTATTTTCAATTTCACTGCTGAGGTCTTTATTAATATGCAAGTTGTTGAGATAGGGCTTTCATGTATGCAACTTTGCTGTATTTTGACAAGAATGAAAGTGGCAACACAAATTCAAATGAAGTACTGATATTGATGTTCATGTTTACAGACTCATGGTGTTACTTTTCCGACAGCAGTGTTTACATTAACAATTTAGGGTTAAGTTTTTGTGTTCGACTCTGTTTCTTAAAAACTATTTGAGAAGATTTACAAGAAAGAAACCTTTTCCTATAGCATCCATATCAGGCATGCATCAATTCTACCCATTGTCTTGTATTTTTTGTGTTTCTGGCTATTTCGACTACATTTCTGATACATGGCTCATAAAAATGCATTACTGTTCAAATAAAAAAAATAATGTCATTGCAGGATAGTAACTTTAACACAGTACTGTAAATGGAATCTTTTTCTGACTGATAAGAATCCACATGGTATTCTTTGACTCAGATTTTCATTCAAGCAGCAGTTGTGTATTAATATTCAAACAGCAGTCATGTATTAATATTCAAACAGCTGTCATGTATTAATATTCAAACAGCAGTCATGTATTACTATTCAAACAGCATTCATGTATTGATATTCAAACAGCAGTTGTATATTAATATTCAAACAGCAGTCGTATATTAATATTAAAACAGCAGTCGTATATTAATATTAAAACAGCAGTCGTGTATTACTATTCAAACAGCAGTCATGTATTAATATTCAAACATCATTCATGTATTGATATTCAAACAGCAGTTGTATATTAATATTCAAACAGCAGTCATATATTAATATTCAAACAGCAGTCATGTATAAATATTCAAACAGCAGTCATGTATTACATGTATTAATATTCAAACAGCAGTCATGTTTTACTATTCAAACAGCAGTCATGTATTAATATTTAAACAACAGTCATGTATTAATATTCAAACAGCAGTCATGTATTAATATTCAAACAGCAGTTATGTATTGATATTCAAACATCAGTCATGTATTACTATTCAAACAGCAGTCATGTATTAATATTAGTATTCACTGCATTTATAGGTTGCGAATTATACAGGTCAGGCAAAAGTTATTGCGTATTGTACACACCAGAATGGAAACCTCCATCCCTACAGCTTGTATGGAGATGATTGTGAAGATGGCGTGTATGTGAAGCAAATAAACTTCGGACTTGGTTCTCCCAATCTAAAGTAAGTTATATTTTAAATTTGTCAAAGCTTTCTACCTTCCGATCCTCAGTCAATCTTATCTATGTACATCTTTGTTGCGAACACTATCACATCTGTTTCAATGGTAAATATAAAGAATGTTTTTAAAAATCAACTGAATACTTTTTGAAATATCAGAAAACTGATTTTGGTCAAACTTGTTAGGATGTATCAGTATGATGTCTCATTGTGCATATTGTCATCATGTTCCAGACTTTTGGTTTAGTTTTAGCTCTTTAATTAATCTTGATGATAAATTTAAATGTATGTGTATATACATCACATTTTCTTGTCAGCTGGAATCCACCTAAACTTTGAACAGGTTTTTACCAAACTTGCTAGTATCAGTATGAACAGTAGTTGAACATAATTGACTTTGTTATTTACGGAGTCATGGCTTTCCTTCTCTTTATTTGTAATAGTAAATTTTGTCAGCACTACTAAACATTTCAACTAATTTTGGTTAAACTTTCTAGGGAGTTTCAGCGTGAAGTCCACTTGTGCATATTGTCTTTATATTCTGGTCCATCAATTGTTTGCGTTGTTTTGACTCTTTGATAATTTTAATGGTAAGCCTTGTCTGCACTACTCAACTGATTTTGACCAAAACTATCAGGGTTTTGGCCCTTTAATTATTTTTATAATATTTCTTGTCAGCACTACTCCTCCTAAGCGTCGCAAACCTGCTAGATGGTATCATCATGAAGTTCAATCACCAATCACTGAAGGCCTTTGAAAAAAGTGCAGGAACTGTTCAGATTGCTCATAACGAGCAATCTGAACACTTCCTGCACTGTTTTCCACTCTGTCAGTTAATATATACATAATTCACCCAATAATTCAAAAGCTTCCTATATAAGGTGTACAAAGGCATCTATATTAGAGGTTTCTGCAATAAGGTTACAAGCACAGCAGGGGCATTCATATCAACATATTTCTATTTCAGTTTATCTTATTATATACACGGTTATACATCAAAGGCCATACATTTACTGTAGTAACTTTATATTTTAATCACAGTTGTTCACATATCTGTTTTCAAATAATATAATGAATCGTATTTATACATACATTTAGTTCAAGTATATATATTGATTGTATATTGTATATTTATATTGGAATGTATGGTCTAGTGGTAGAGCACCGAACCCATGATCGGAGGGTTGTGGGTTCGATCCTCCGCCACGGCTATGTGTAGTGTCCTTGAGCAAGACACATAAATTATGCTTTGTACAGAAAGACTTTGAACGTGATTTGTCTAAGTTGTTGTAAACTTGTTTCACAATCGAAGAATAGATAATTTTAAACTATTTATATTGCATTTATATTTGTCACACAGGTTAAGCAAAATGTCCATCACTACACCTGTTGCAAAAGAATATGAAGACAATGTTGTCAAACAAAGGAAATTCCTTGAGAAGACATTAGGTAGTGAGAAAATTGATGAGAAACTGCATACAGGTAGGTACAATCATTGTCATCATTATTTTCAGGCCTATCTGAAAGAATTTAGACTGATTGCATGCTACTGTCAGGAATCAGAGATGGATTAACAATCAATAAATACATATTCTAAAAACAGTCAGATTTTAATCTGTATGAAAATAAGTTATGCTGTGCATTGTGATCAGATGTATAATTTTTTTTATATTCCACATGTTTGCTTTAATAATACATGTACCATTAAATTGATCCTTTTTCATATAATATTGATTTGCTTTTTTAATTCTTTTTTTTAATATTTAGATGATTTTGATCTTGTTTTGTTATATTTATGAATAACATATATACATATCTTTAAAAGGCCTCAAGAGAGATTAATTTCCAGTTTTGGAACCAATCAAATTTCAATTGTAATAAATCATCAGAATGTCATTTATGGCTATTTAAACAATTTTGTTGAATTTCAATAAAATTTGTTGTTTTATTTTCATTGCTTCTGGAAAATTTGTTGTAAAGAAAATTTTATCACATGTTCAGGGAAAGAAATGCTGCTGAAAAATAAGATTTGATTTCAAACATTTTTATTTTTGCATGATTGTAGAAATACATTTGCCATGAATCAGTCACTGTAAACATATCTCTTCCAATAAATAACATTCATATTTTAATTTTCATGTGTAGTAAAAGGATATAGATTTAAATTATCGTTTCATATAGAGTCAACTGTGTCTGACAAAACGGTGGTGTGGCTCATGTTCAAAGTAATTCTTAAAGATGGATCCAACATCACATTGACACATTTGTCTGGTACCATTCAAAACAAAAGTAAGTACAATACTGGTAGTGTGTGTTCAGTGGTAGAGCAGTAGACTCAGATTAGAGGGTCGTGGGTTTGATCCCCGCCACAGCTTTGTGTAATATCCTTGATCAAGACACTTCATCTGCATGTGCTTAGTACTGGTTCTACCCAGGAATGCCTTGAGCATGATTTATCTAACTTGTAATACAATTGAGGTAAAATAAATAAGTTTAAATAAAAAAGAATAAACAAATAGAGATATATAAGGCCATAATAAATTAATTGCTAGATTACCATCCCCGCCCGCCCCCTAATTTTCATGCCGCTCTGACCCTTTTTATTTTCATTAAAAAAGAATTTAAAAAAATAAAAAATGTTTTGTTAAAAAATCATCAAACATTTTAAAAAATAAAAATAAAAAATTAAATCCTCCCGCCCTCCACGTTTTTAAGAAAAATTTGGATGATAATCTAGCAATTCATTTATAATGGCCTAATCATTTTTATATGGGTTGCATACTGTGAAATCATTAATTTTCGTGTGGATTAATTTTCTTTTTTTTTTGGAACTTAATTTCATTGAAAACTAATTTGAGAATAAATAAACATACTATGTGTATAAAAACCATGTGATCAACTCAAATGGGCGTCGTCTACTTAATATGTGTCAGTCCACAGGACTTCTCATAGCAAATGGCAGGCTATACAATGATTCTGTAGGCGAATATACAGATCAATCACAACTAGGAAATAGCACAGTCGATTATTTGTTATTAAATTTTCATGATTTTACAACCCTGTATAACTTCCAAATACTAGAACCAAATGAATTTTCTTATCACTCACCAATTTTATTTTGTTTTAATAAAACAGCATACCAACACAACTCAAGTAACGCACGAGCGGACTGTCAACCTGTCAACAAAATAGTATGGGACGAAACAAAAACTGACCAATTCAGGTCACACCTGTTAAACAAAAATATTACACTACAACAACTAACTGATAGTATCTCCACTGACCCGCTAAACCACGTGGTTTCAACATTCACAGAATTCATGCACGATAACGCGTCCGATATATTCGGTTAGTCACACAGCTTGCAAAATAAGAAACCACGTGCACACAGAATAAATAAGCCTTGGTTTGATGTAAAATGACATAAAGCAAAACAAGAATTCAAAAAAACAAGAAACATGTTCAACAATAATAGAAACAATGAAAACAGAATTAAATTTTCCAAATCACGCACAAAATATAACAAAATAAAACAAACGTCAATGATAGCATTTAAATTCAAAGAAGGAAAGCGCATAAGTAATTTAGCGAAAACAGACCCAAGACAATTTTGGAAGAAAATAAAAAGAACATATAAAAATAAACATAAAAATACTGAAACATTAAACGCAACCAATTTTTACGATCATTTTAAAACTGTGTTTAACGAAAACAATTTAAGAGACAACTCAATAAATAATGAAAATGATAACATAATATTTAACGATCCCATTTTAGATGCAGATATAAGTTTACAAGAACTACAAACCGCAACATTTGTGCAAAAAAATGATAAAAGTTGTGGTTTAGATGAATTTTTTAGCGAACTATTTAAATCATCTTTCAACATAATCTCACCATTTCTATTAAAATTATACAACAGAATGTTCAAAAACAGTGAATATCCAGAGACATGGGGAAGTGGTATAATTGTACCAATCTACAAAAAATGTGATACGAACGAAACAAAAAACTACAGAGCTATTACACTCGTAAACATATTAGGAAAAATATATTCGCAGCTTTTACTGAACAGACTATCGAAATGGTCACAAAAATATGACAAAATTATCACAACCAATTTGCTTATCAAAACGGTAAATCTATTGAAGACTGCATATTCTTATTACATTCCATAATTACAAAAGTTCTTAACTCGAGAGAAAAGCTCTACTGTGTTTTCATAGATTTTGAAAAAGCCTACGACAGCATCAATAGGCAGTTTCTGTGGCAAAAACTACTAAATGAGAACATCAGTTGTAAAGTAGTTGAAGCGATCAAATCAATGTACAAAGTCGTAAAAACATGCGTCAGGTATAACACGGAATATTCGGATTTTATCGACTCACACATGGGAGTAAAGCAAGGGGATCCAAGCTCAAGCCTGCTCTTCATGCTTTTCCTTAATGATATTAAAGACAACATCAATAGTAACTTACAACATATTTTTAACTACAACGAACTAAAGTTTTTCTTAATTATATATGCCGATGACCAAGTCGTATTTGCAAAATCACCGTTTGCCTTGCAATCAATTTTAAATGATATTGAACGATATTGTAACCAATGGGGTCTAAAAATAAACACAACCAAGACTAAAACTGTCATATTTGAAAAAGGAAGCCATACACACCAAGATTTCTACATATATAACACTCCAATAGAAACAGTCACATCATTTAAGTACTTAGGAATACAATTATTTAAAAACAGTAATTGGAACCAAACTCAAAAACATCTAGCACAACACGGAAGTTTTGCATTATACAATATATTTAAAATATTTCAAAACATTGAATTACCTATAAAAGATAAATGCAAAATGTTTGATTGCTTAGTAGGATCAATTTTAAACTTTGGCTCTGGAATATGTGGTGAATATAAAGCCACTGATATTGAACGAATACATACCAAATTTCTTAGACGAATATTGTGTGCTAAAAAATCTCCAAATTTAAATGCACTTTATGGAGAACTAGGAAGAGTTCCACTACAAGTTGTCAGAAAAATTAAGATGATAAAATACTGGATGAAAATCCTCAAACTAGGCGAAAACTCCATAGTTAAAAATATTTATTCAATGCTAAAACATGATGCCGATAATTTACCAAATAACCAAAACACAAACTGGGCATATCAAATAAAAACTATTCTCCAAAACCATGGATTTAGTGATATATGGTTACCGCAATTCAATATAAATATACATTTTCCCATCATAAAACAGCGCATCTTAGATACATATAAACAAACCTGGTACTCAGAAATAAACAACTCATACAGACTACAGTACTATAGCTTGTTTAAACATGACTTTAAAACAGAAAAATACTTAGACGAAATAAAAGAAAAAAAATATAAATTTGCACTTTCAAGATTTCGCATATCGTCACATAATTTAGCGATAGAAACAGGAAGATACGATAACATACTAAGAGAAAACAGAATTTGTACAAAATGGCAAATGAACCAAATCGAAAATGAATATCATTTCCTTCTGGTGTGTCCCACATATAGACACTTGAGGAATACCTACTTTAAAAGATACTACTGTAGTTGGCCAACGATAAACAAATTTCAATCATTGATATCCACAAACTCAAAAGCTTTGTTAACAAACATAGCAAAATTTATATACAATGCTGAAAAGATACAACTAATTAACCGATCATTATACATCATTAAACTAATGTATATACAACAGTCAGTTTAAATGTCTACATATAAAAGCGACTGACATTCTTTATACTAACAACGTGTTAATGTGACTCTTATCATATATGCATATATAAATATATGTATTTCACATAGATAATATATATTGCTTCTCTGTTAAATGATTTATTTCATGTTATTCACCCATCCTTCAATGTGTGTAGGCTATAAACATTGTATTGATGTTTTATGCTGAATAAAATATTCGTATTCATATACTGTTGTACGTTAATTCTATATTTTCATCATGCGAATGACAAGTAATTCAAAATTGCCTTGTGACGGTAAACAGTTCAAATGTATGATGATACACTCTGTTGCATTGGATTATTTTACCATGATTTCTCATTATTATGCTCCCCAAAAAGGGGGAAGCATATAGTCCCTGCTTCGTCTATCCGTGCGTGCGTCCCCAAGTTCTTGTCCGGGCTATTTCTCTACAATCCTGTTGTTGGAATTTTATGGAACTTGCTAGAATGTATCACTATCGAGTGGAGATGTGCATATTGTCTTTGTGTTCCGGTTTGATGATTTTTCACGGAGTTATGGCCGTTTGATTCTGTCGGTGACGAAATTCTTGTCCGCGCTTTTTCTGTACAACCTTGGGTTGGAATTTTATGAAACTTGCTAGGATGCATCATTATCAAGTGCAGATGCGCATATTGTCTTTGTGTTCCAGTTCGATGATTTTTCATAGAGTTATGGCCCTTTGATTCTGTCGGTGACCAAATTCTTGTCCTCGCTATTTCTCTACAACCCCATGTTGGAATTTTATGAAACTTGCTAGGATGCATCACTATTTTAGCTGGAAATGCACATATTGTCTTCGTATTTCGGTTCTATAATTTTTCATGGAGTTGCAGCCCTTTAATTGAGTCTTTGACCAAATTCTTGTTATCACTATTTCTCTACAGCATCGGTTTGGAATTTTATGAAACTTGCTAGAATGCATCATTACCAAGTGCAGATGTGCATATTGTCTCTGTGTTCCGGTTCGATGATTTTTTACAGAGTTATGGCCCTTTCATTGAGTCAGTGACCAAATTATTGTCCACACTATTTCTCTACAACCTCTGGTTGGAATTTTATGAAACTGTTTTACAAGCTTGTCATACATAGCCGCGTCCGTCCGTCCCCAATTCTTGTCCAGGCTATTTCTCTTAAACCATTGAGTGGAATTTTATGAAACTAGCTATGATGTATCATTACCAAGTGGAGATATGCATACTTTCTTAGTGTTTACGTTTGATGATTTTTTACAGAGTTGAGGCCCTTAGATTGCATCTATAACCAAATTCTTGTCCTCTCCATTTCTCATTCTAGTAGCTGGAATTTTATGAAACTTGCCAGGAAGCATCACTACCAAGTGGAGAATGTGTGTATTGTCTTTGTGTTTTATTTCTATGATTTTTCACATAGTTCTGGCCTTTTGATTCTGTCCATTACCATGCATCATTGTTTTGATTTTCAAGAACATGGAAGTGCAATGAGACTTAGAACATGAAAAATGCAGTAGAGGTCAATGTGTGGCGGTGCAGAGTGAAGAACCAAACAACTCTTCCAAACATTATCTTTCCTTTACGCCACCTTTCCCTTTACAAACAATGCAGCTACTACTCAATCAAGCACTTGTTCATGGCATCCATCGGTTCCACTGATATCTTGTTCAAAATGATGACATTTTTAATCAGTCTTCTTGAAAAACAGGAAAAGCTATTGTCATGACCCTGGAATCATCATAGTTGTTGTCATCCGGTTAAAGTTCTATGTTTAGCCAATTTTTTTTTCTCTGTTTCAGAACAAACTACATGTACTTGGATTATAATGACAAAACTTCTGAAACACATTCATATTATGTTATACAAACAATGTATATAGCTAGTTTACCAAAAAACCAAATGTTGAAGTTTTGT
The DNA here is from genome assembly GCA_029582155.1 of Panopea generosa. NCBI lineage: Eukaryota > Metazoa > Mollusca > Bivalvia > Adapedonta > Hiatellidae > Panopea > Panopea generosa. Next base: position 29,704,118 of record CM055897.1, on the reverse strand, counting down.
TTAGCTCATGTTTGAAGATTTTTTGTGGGGGTTTTAAAATCTATTTTATTTTTCTGTAATACCATTCATAACATTATACATGTTTTCATTTTACACCTGTCAGGTTTGTTAGCCCAAAAGTGAATGGTTGCCAACGAATGAAAGGTTTCCAATTAAATGAATGGTTGCCAATTAAATGTAGTAACACTGCTACTAACCTAATACTTTTACCTAAAGCCAACCATAGAAAAAAACAACAATCCACCTGTGGCTTTCAAACTTGTATTAAAAGACTAATTAAGACTCATATCTGTACTTTTTTTTTTTTAACCCAATTTGTGGAGGGGGCTATATATGAATCCCATTGTGTCCTGTCTTGTTTCTACTGATAATTGTGTAAGGAATGAAATATTGCAGTGAAACTTGGTGTGTGTGTGTGTAGTCTGGATGGAGAGGAAGGTTGGAATAGTATGGAGTATTGGTCACTGTAGCTAAAAATAGAAAAAAATGGTGATAAGTATTGAAACAATGTACCTTAATTAACAGACTGAATACAAGTACTGGTATGCATAATCAACTAGGCCTTGTTATGTCACTTTTTCTATTGCTTAAGAAACACAAAACTTGTTAGTAAAACATCCATAAAGTGACAATAGATTAGTTTATACTAATTTATTTTAGCGATGAAAGCTTGGAGCTTATATGAACCGCTCTCGAGTCCGCTTCCTGGGTAGAAACAGTACTGAGTGTTGTTTTATGAGAGGCATTGGGTCGAGCTGGGGATCAAACCCGCAACCGCTGGCATGAGCGGTCAACACTCTATCCATTAGACTACAGTCCCGCTTAAATGACAATAGATTCAAATGCAACCAATCATTTGGTGGGGATATGGCTCACTGCCAGCCATAGCACTAGTTTTCATCCATTCACCCACCCCTTCTGAGGTTTTTTTTTAATTTTCTTCTCCATATTCTTCATTAGTTAACCTGTGTTTAAAGGTCAGGATTGCTTTTTTTTAGATTAGGTACTTATTTTTATCTTAGCCTCTATTCACTTATGTAATACCTTTTGTAAACAATGTGGACTCATATCAATCTGTAAGTAATTTTAAGTATGGTAAGAGTCTATTTTATTTGATCCAAGTCAATTAATTTATTAATTTATCCCTTTTCTGTTGTATGAACTGTTGCAGAAGAAGGTAAGGAGTTCCGTATTGATACAATTGAACCAGCAAGTGCTCCTGCTGCTGGATCACAGAGTACAAATGTGGTCAAGAACAGAGTTCTTGTTGTTGTTACAGAGGACACAGCATTCCCAAAAGGTAAACAAGGCTTCATGACTTGCGAATGACTTGTTAACATACACCAGTGTTTCTAATAATACTACCACAGATATATATCATAATTTTATCATCCAAAATGACAGGTGTTGCTAACAGTAGGTCTAAAATTTCAGTTTCTAAAGTTGTTTTTGTCTTAGTCATATCGGTTCTCATAGTAAAAATCTTAATCATTTGTCAGAAATCACCCTCATGAGAGGCATTGTGGGTTGGTGTTTTACACCATGTTATTCAGCAGGTTATTCAGTTTTATTTGTGTGGGAACATCTGTGATACAAATACATTATATAAGTCTGAGTAGAACTGCCATCCTTCTGTAAGTGACTGGTAAATGTTCTCAAATAAGTATTCAGATGTAGCTGGATTAGTAACAATGACTTCAGAAGTCAGAATTAAATGTTGTTGAGACGGTTTCTTAACCCTTTTCTTCATATAGACACCTTTGGACACCTAATATAGACGCCTTTGGACACCTAATATATAGAAGGCTTTGAATCATTGGGTGAATTATGTTTATATTAACTGACAGAGTGGAAAACAGTGCAGGAAGTGTTCAGATTGCTCATTACGAGCAATCTGAACTCTTCCTGCACTGTTTTCAAAGGCCTTCTGTGATTGGTGCGGGAAAATGCGTATCTATGGAGTAAAGGGTTAAAGCGCTTGTCCTCCCCGACCCCTCTCTGTTCTAAGACAATTTGCTTATTACTGTAAGGCCATTATAAATTAATTGCTAGTTTATCATCCAAATTTTTCTTAAAAACAGGGAGGGCGGTAGGATTTTATTTTTTATTTTTATTTTAAAAAATTTTGATGTTTTTTTTTAATAAAAAAATAAATATATATTTTTTATTTTTTTATGAAAATAAAAAAGGTCAGGGAAGCATGAAAATTAGGGGGCGGGGCGTGAATGGTTATCTAGCAATTAATTTATTATGGCCTAATATAAGCATTTTCTATCACTTATCACTATAATGTAAGTATCCCTTTTATTGAAAGGAATGTTAAATTTTTCTGGTTTCTATCCAATACAGATGTAGAGGTAGTTCTGAGAAAGGAATTTGATAATGGCGAGCAGTGGGAAGAACGCCTCAAAAAAGACCAGATTTGTGTCGTAAGAAAGGTATGTAAATAATTACGTAAATATGTGGTTTCATTTATTCATGAGCTGGCTATTGTTGTATATAAAAAACATTTTTCCCATTTAATCACATTTATTATACACATTGAATTACATGTATATATGAATTGATTTTTTATACAAAGCAGTGAGCTGATTTTTAAAGAATCATGGATTATTTTGTTGGGTAAATTTATTCTTTTAAAATTACATTAAATAAGCATCCCAAAAATTTCTTATATATAAAAGGCCCTCTATGACCAAATAGTCAAAGGCACTGGTGTGTAATGACCACATACCTCTCACTGCTAAGGTCATGGATTCAAGCCCAGTTTGATTAAAAGAAACAACTAGTATGTGAAAAAGTTTGCCAGTTAATTGCAGAAAGATTGTGTTTTTATTCGGATTCATTCTGAGGTCTTAATCCACCAGTAAAACTGGATATGCCATATATACATGTATTACCAAATGTTTCAATTACTACATAATCTAGGTATACTGTTTTACAGACTGTGGTCAAGTTTATACCACCACCTTACCTAGATAAACATGTAACAGAAGATGTTGAAGTAGAACTCAGTCTGTATGATGTCAAGACGAAAAAAGAAACAGAGCCAGTCCGGTTCTTATATACAGGCATAGGTAATAACTGTGGAGCACATGGCCCATTGGTAGAGCATCAGATCCTAGATCGGAGGGTCGTGGGTTTGATCCTTTGCCAGAGCTATGTGTGGTGTTGTGAGCAAGATAATATATTTGCATATAATTAGTACGGGTTCTACACAGGAAGACTTGAGCGTTATTTGTCCAATTGTCAAACTTGTTTCACAATCAATGTTAATTAAATTAACATAACACAGGATATAACAATTATTTTTCTTATGTTTATGGGGAACAGTTAGTTATTGCACAAACTTTACTTGCAAACGTTTATGAATAATGTCAAATGTTGTTTTCATTATTTATTTTTTTTCTAAATGCCATTTTCATAACATTACATGTTATAAATACAGTTAAATCTGTGTAAGCAGTCACCTCTATTAAGTAGCCACCTGTCTTAAGCAACCTATTTTCTATTTCCTATTTCTATGCTTTCAGAGTAAATTAACCTGTATTAAGCAACAACCTGTCTTAAAAGGCCACTTTTACTCATTCCCTTGACTGGCTTCTTAAGACAGGTTTTACTGTAGTATATGTAATTTTATTGGTGGAGAAATATCTCAAATCTGAATAGAACCATTGTCCTTTTGCAAGTGACCAGCAAACTTTCCATCATAAAGTATTTTAACTGGGCTGAGGCTCACAACCTCAGCAGGGTAACAGAAGTGTTGACATGACTCTTTAACCATTCAGCCATGGACAACCTTTTTCATTTTTCATTTTTTCTCACATTAACTACAGTCAAATGTATGTTAAGTTATGTTTCGGGTGTAATGTACTGAAGCTTTTCTCTTTCTTTTTCATCCATTGAGGTCATAAAGAAATGTGAAAGGGAACATGGCATTATCCTTTATACTGATTTTTTATGACAACATCACAAAATGCTTTAAACACTTCAGTATTAGATAGTACCACTTTAAATATATGACTATGTACATGTAGATGTTTCTTTGCTGAGATTTGTAGTTAAAATTAGATTTATTATTTTTTTGTTAATACAGAAGAACTGAGAAAGGGAACATAAGGGAAGACAGATTTGAGATTATTTCAGATACTCACCATAGGTCACAGACTCTTTCATTTAAATGTCATGTACTAGTCACTGTCGGAGATATATTTTTTTAAAACATACTCTTTCTTGTCTTTGTGAAATACACATGTAGTAAGTTATAAATATATATAGATATATATATCATCTAGTCACATAAAAACAAAGTTTGAGATCATAAAGAATACAGATTTTTTGTTGGAATGCTGTTTGTTAAATGTCACACTATATAAAGTAGATCTGTCTATGCGGAGATAAAGGTATTTAAAACAAAGATTTACCATTTGCTTTATTATTTTATCAAATATTTAATCAAATTATTTACACAAGAATTGTTATGCGGTGTTACAATGTGGCAAACATGATAATGTAGATATTCTTAGTAATATAAACTGCAAATACATATATGAACAGATAAAGTTTTAAAAAAAAAAGTACCTACATGACCTACCATCCCTGTGTTTTTTTTACCATGCCACCAGAAACACAACTTTTTTTTTTGGATTAAGAAAATATAGAATTTTGCTGTAAAAACCAATAGATGGATTGAATCATGTTGGTTAGTTAATTGACATTATCAATAAGGTGTTTGATACAAATAAAGAAATGGTTAGTTTCATTCATCAATGAACAAACAGATTTGTATCAGTTCTGATATCTGAGTGTGTGGTCCAGTGGTTTGTGGTCAAATGGTGGGTTTGATCCTCCACCACAGCTATGTGTCCTTAAGCAAGACACTTTTTCCGCATATGCTTAGTACTGGCTCTACCTAGAGAGACTTCAAGCATTTGTCTAAGTTGTAATAACTTGTTTCACAATCGAGGTAAAATAAATAAGTTTAATCATATCAATTCTAATATATGAATCAGATTTCAATTTAACTGGTCAGGTTATTTTTCTTGATTACATTCCTAACAAAGAATTACCCAGATATCTTTAAAAAGAACATTCACTGACTTTTACAAAGTATTTTGAACTACTAAAAGATATTTGAAAGTAGAATTTCCATTTTACTTAGAACATTATTACCATCAGTAGAAATTGACCTACTTTCTTAGCCAATGAAATTTCTGTTGGAATGAGAAATATATCAACATCTAAGCTGGTTAGAAGTTACATAGATTTTCCTATTAAAATACCATATAACTTCTAACCTATATGTACTTGAGCATGGGAAAGTGATAATTCCATAAAACTGAAATGTCAGTTTTGATATATGAAATGATATAATTAGTTATTCAACTATTGTCTTCCATTCCAGAAAAATAACTCCCTCGTTATCCAGGAATGGGAATAGACATTCATGAAATAACGCGGAAATCATTTTCCAGGATTGGAAAACAATGGTTGAATTATCTCTATATTATACTTAAGTAGATAATACTACTCCTGCAGAGGATGGATATGCTGTGTTTGTTTTGTTAACTAATAAGTACATATTTATTTAGTTTATACTAATTTATTTTAGCTCGATTGCGATGAAAGCTCAGAGCTTACATATGAATCGCTCTTGAGTCTGTTTCCTGGGTAGAACCAGTACTGAGTGTTGATTTATGAGAGGCATCAGGTCAACCGGGGAATCGAACCCACAACCTCTGGCGTGAGCGACCAACACTATTCATTAGACTACTGCCCCACCCTTACATATTTACTAGTTTTTTTTTAATTTATTTTAAGTTTTTCCTTGCTTATGCCTGACAGATGAATGTGTTTTTTCTTTGCTTATACTGAGAAGGTGCTTATGATTTTTGTTTTCAGATGAATATGGTGTAATGGTGAAGGGCAAGAAGAGAAAGCTTGCTGAGAATCAAGCATATTTACAACATATTGGTAATTGTTACTTATAATTGACACTTCTCTGCCAAATCAATAACAGTAAACAATCTAGCTCCACATGTATTCCTTTTAATATCACCTGTTATTAATGTGTTTCTATCAAATGAATAACAGTTAATAGTCTAGCTCCACATGTATTCCTTTTAATATCACATGTTATTAATTTGTTTCTATCAAATCAATAACAGTTAATAGTGTTGCTCCACATGTTATTAACTTGTTTCTGTCAAATCAATAACAGTTTATAGTCAACCTCCACAGGTGTTCCTGTTATTAACACTTGTTATTCATTCCTTTTTGCTAAATGTCCTGCTCGCTCAAAAAACTTTATGTGAGAAAGTTTCTAGTTACTTGAGGAAGGACAGTGATTCTACTCAGTCTGAAAATGGCATTAAACCCCATTCAAAAATTGTTTGCTACATCATTAACAGTGTATAGTCTATTTTAACATGTGTTCCTGTTATTGACACTTTTCTCCCAGACTTAAAACTTTTTATAGTCCAGTTTTACATGTTTTCTTATTGATATACATTGTATGCTGTTATTGACACCTTTCTGTAAAATCTATATCAGTTTACATTCCATATATATATATATACTGCTGTTACTAGAACCTGTTATCATCCACTTCCTGTTTCCGGTCAGCCAGGAGGCGGCCATATTGTTTACGTGGGTGAACATAAAATCTCAAATTTTGGTTTTAACCTGCCGACGGTGGAGTTTCAAAGACATTATTACATTTATATTGACTCGGCACACTCTACGCTTCACTCGGTAACCTCCGATATTTCTAGTCTTAGTGTTACTTGCCATTTTTAGACCTTTGAATATTTTACACTTTTGTTTACTTTTGTCAAAACCACCCCCACCCACTTTAGGCGCACTGTATATTCAAAATTGACCCCACCCAAAATTATTAGGATAGTATAAACAGTGCATTAGTTATTTTCACCTTTACATCTATTTTGTTTGCCCTTTATCTTTGAATTGTCATTTTGGCGACTGGATATTCACAGATGTTTTATTAATCATCAATCATATAATCATCATATCATAAATAAACATCATCATGTTCATAACAGAATAAATTATTCTCATGTTCATCTCATTTCATCAAACGTTAATAACTTGCTATTGGATATATTTTTCAAATGGATGCAGCCAGAAACAATAAATGGGCCACTTTTGGCAACAATGAGGCTCGTTCAATTGAACCTCATTTCTAAGTGATTAGCCTTGGGTGTCCACGGACAATCAGTATCTAACCAAAAGTACGTGGGAACACAGGCTGATTATAAAGTCAGCCGGGCCAGCTCCCATACTGGATCATATTTCCATTATCCAATTCACTAAAGCCATTCATCGAGAGCTGGCCAATAAAATAAATAGAATTATCACGCTGAAGTCGGGGTCCTTTAGCTTGAGCTCACGTTGGCCGAATGTTTGGCAGGTGTGTTAAAAACAAAACCTTTCACCCTGGCTAATATCCCACTGGTGGCCTTTCTTCCCAGTGGTGGACCTTCAATAGCCGGGGTGATCCACAATATACCCTTGCGGGTCGACCTTGGGGACCTCCGATCCCACCTTCAACCAAAACCAGTCACAGTGGCCGGCACTCCCACTTATTGGAACATAGAGGAGTATTCGTGCCCCCGATTCGGTGCTTCACCTGCCAGGCATTCGGGCACGGGAGCTCTGGTTGCAAAAATGAGGTCAGGTGCGCTAGGTGTTCAGAACACCATAATATTCGTGAGTGTCGGTACTCCGGAATACTGTGGTGTGCTAACTGTTGGGATGGCCACACTACTCGGTTCAGGGGCTGCCCGTCCTACATCACAGCAGCCAAAGTTTCTAGTTTGGCTTATAGAGACGGGATCCCAAGGGATGTGGCGGTGAAAAGAAATAATCGGATCACCGCCACTACACCCCCACAGAGTCACACCAGGGGGGGCCCATACCAGTGCTCATCAAAATTTAGAAATTAAAAATCCAGCTAAGTCCTTAAAGTTAACAGGGGAAGTGGCCGCTGACTCTTAAATCTTAGTCAATAAAGGGGACAATAGCAGCTCAGGGGTTGTTTCACGGCCAAAAAGAGAGGAACAGGGCCATAAAAACCCAGTAGTCAACATAAGTAACAAGGGGAAGGATAAATTACCCTCCCCCGGGGCTCAGAGAACCCAAGGACCTCTGACTCCCGAAAACCAGGTAAAGAGTTCATTTACCCTCTGAGACAATAATGACAAAAAAAAAAAAACTCAAAATTTAACCGGACTCCAACAGGTCATCTCGTTAATACTTTTATAAACAGCAATGGAGAACGGGATTTCTTTAGATTAAGTAAAGGGGGGATTCAATTACTAGTTCACAGTCGGACACTTCAGACTGTGTTATAATCAGTCCCACTACTGATAGTATAAAAATAGTGGGTACAGAAGGCATAAAAGATACAGAGCCAGTGGCTAACTCCCCGTCTACTAAAATCAAAACTGAAAGGGGCTTCATAACCCCAACAAACTCACCTAAACTTATCATATCGACCCCCAGTACACCTCCTGACTCCTCTCTAGGAGACTGCGACAATTTGTCCCAGACTCATGTTTCGGAGTCATCTTGCAGTGTCACTGGAGAGGAGTCCCTGGTATCTATTCACTCCAGTTTCTATCACTCTGACAGGGACAGCAATGCAGGTAGTGTTTCATCACATTCGTTGTTGGAATCTGTGTCCATTGCTGACTTCGTGGGAGGTATAGATCCAGGAGTGATAAGTCAACCGATAAAAGTAACCACACTGGAAGATAAAAGCCAACAAACCTCACCATTTCAAAATCAACATTCAGAGTCAACTTCAAAAATAAATTCCACAATACAAATTATAAATAATTGGGATAATTTTTCAATAGATTTGGACAGTTTTGTGGAAATATTAAAAGAATTAATCTTAAATCAAAAATAACAGGAAATAAGCTAACAAATTACCTCAAACGAGAATATATTTATAAACTAAATAATTAACAATTGAAAAAGCCAGTGTGGTCCAAAGTACAATGGGGGTCGATGAAAATATCCAAGAAAATTTGAAATGTGCACCTGCCTCAAATATGGCAACAAAATTACCCTTGCTGGCAGGGATTCTGAGGCAGGCCAAAACACAAAAAAAAATCCTGTCTCAGTCTCCAAGACATAAGATACTGATTGTTCGAAATCGTCGTAATACCAAACTACATTTTCAATAGGGACCTGACTGTGATATCTTTTAATGTTCAGGGACTGACCCCTCTTAAGCACACAGAGATTAAAGTTTTCTTGGATTTGAATCCACATATAGATATTCTCTGTGTGCAGGAGTCAAAATTACCAGTAAATAAAGAGAGGAATGTCCCTGGATATCACGCAGAATATAGTTTTTATAAAAATGCCCAAAACAATGTTTGTGGAGGGCTAATCACCTATTTTAAAGATAATATTAATTTTGAGGAGATTAGAGTAGATGACCCCAAAGATAATATGGGGAACTCCAAGATTGAAATTCAATTATTTAAAGTTTATCTAGGGGTGTCCCCATTCATACTTATCAATTTATATTCTAGGGGGTGTGACGTAGATTCTTTGGAATACATAAGTTCATCTATAAATGCTGAAGATGGACTTAGGGACTGTATTATAACTGGAGATTTCAATGCTCACCACCCATTATGGGGATCTCCATATGAGGACCGTCAGGGGAGGGATATTTTGGAATGGGCGGGGAGAAATGACAAAGTTCTGCTCAATGACGGTTCCTTCACGAGAGTAGACCAGGGCTCAGGAAAGAGCTACTGTATTGACCTAACATTCACCAGTCCCAAATTTTCAGCTAGTTCTAATTGGCATGTACATGGGGATAATATGGGATCAGACCACTACCCAATCTGCATAACAATAAATTCTCAACACCACAAAGTTAAAGAAATGTCTAAAGAAGAAAGATTCAAATTTGAAAAAGCAGACTGGGATTTATTCAAAAAGCTTTGCAGGGAGATAACCCTAGATGATGTCTACTCTAATGGTAACAATATTTTTAATAATAATCTTACAGAAAGGTTCCTATTGGTAGCAAAAACAAGAAAAAATGTCCTGTGGTGGGATTCTTCCTGTACCAATGCTGTTAAAGGGCTTAAACGAGCATTAAATAAACTAAAGCAGCACCCTTGTTTCGGAAACTTATATGACTACAAGGAGGCTGAAAGAGAAGCAAAATCTGTCATCTTAGACGCTTAAAAGCAAAACTGGGCAGAATTCTGCGAATCATGTATACATAATAACACAAACTCTAAGGAATTTTGGACCAAATTCGCAGAATTAAAGGAAATTCACAACGCCCTATTCCACTACTAAGAAATAAGACAGCTTTAGCAGTTAAATCTGAAGAAAAAGCCAACTTTTTAGTTGAACACTACTCTAAAGCTGCCAGTGATTCAATCGTCAACGGTGAAACACTTAATTATCAAAATAAATTTTAATCACTGCATAAAAATTACCTAAAAAAAACAGAAATAAACAGGTCCCCACTCAATAATGGCTTCTCAATATTTGAACTAAGATCAGTTATTGATAGTAGGAGGAATTTAAGCTTCGGGACTTGTTAAATATCTTACCACATGTTTAAACACATGCCAAACTCAGCCTTGTATCTGTGGTTAAGATTATGTAACAAAGTGTGGAATGGTGGTGTCTACCCTGTAGCTTGGAAGCAGGCTTGTGTTATTCCCCTATTAAAACAAGGGAAAACCTAAATGAAGCTCAGTCTTACAGACCAATCAGCCTGACCTCCCATCCAGGTAAATTAATGGAGGGGATGGTCAAGGCACGTTAAGAACAACTGCTTGAATTAAAAAAAAAAAATTAATCCCTTTCAATCTGGATTTAGAAAGCAGGAGCACTTTGGATCAGCTCATTAGACTACAACATGATGTAAATACAGCAAAAAATAGGGGACACTCAGTCCTAGCAATCTTTCTAGACCTTCAAGCAGCTTTTGATCTAACCTGGCATGCAGGCATACTCTATAAATTGAAAGAACATGGAATAACAGGAAACTGCTACCAATATCTGAGGAGCTTTCTTGAGGGACGTAAAATTCAAGTTAAGGTGGGGGATACCCTGTCAGACACGGAAACGTTATACAGGGGAACCCCCCAAGGGGCCATTTTATCCCCTCTTCTATTTTCTCTTTTGATCAATGATCTCCCTGACACATTAGAGGGGACAGGGATGGTTACCAGCCAATTTGCTGATGATTCAGGCACATGGCTAGGGGGGGTCAACTTAAACCTGTTACAATCAAGAGCCCAAACAGGACTTGACCTATCTGGGGATGGGCTAAAGAATGGGGTTTTAAAATTAGTCAAACTAAAACAGTGGGAATTATTTTTGGCAACTCAAAACACCACAGCTTGGACGTAAATTTAGGCGACACACTGATCATATTTAAAAAAATAGTTAAATTTTTATGCATGCTTTTAGATAGGAAACTCCAGGGGTCGTGAGTTTGAATCCCCCGCCCGGCAACAGTCTCTGTGATGATTGATATACGACATTGCGTCTCATTATCATTTGTCTCTCACCACTGATTCAAGTGGGAAAGTTATCAGTTACTTGCAGAGACGAGGTGTGCTCGAGTACTGGTTAATCCCAGGAAACAGTGGTTAGGTTAACTGATCATCTGTTAGCCCTCGATGGCATAAAAATGACGCTAAATATTCAATCAATCAATCAATCAATAGAAAGGAAACTAAATTTTCACAGTCATATAAAAGACATCATGATCAGGTGTGAGAAAGACTTAAATCTGATGAGAATGTTAAGAGGTACAGACTTTGGCACTGATAAAAATAGCCTCTTACTTCTGTATAAGTCTCACATACGTCCAAAAATAGATTATGGGGCTCAAATCTATTCATGTGCACCACCTTCAATATTAAAAAAATTAGATATAATCCAGAATGAGGCCCTTAAGATAGCCCTCAGAGCACTACGTTCCACAGAAAGTTATTTGCTAGAGGCAGGTGTTACCCCATTATGGTTGCTGCGACAAGACCATTCAGTTAAATACTGGGCCAGGGTTCAAACCTGAAAAGAAAGAAACCCTGTGAACAAACTCTTCGGGACCGGATACCATATCAAGTCCAAATATCTTAAAAGTCATATAGCAATGCCATTCGGGGCTTATACTCAGGACTTGATTGAAGAGTACAGTCTCGGGGAGGTTAGTGTAGCAGACTTCAGGCCCAAACCAGATCCGCCCTGGGTTCTTAAAAATCCTGATATTAGGTTAACACTCTCAGCCGAGTTCAATAAAAGTGACTTAAAGCACTTATAAGATCCATTACGGCAAACCACATTGACCGGCACTATGCTGAACACACTCAAATTAATACAGATGGTAGTAAAAATCCCGATGATGGGAAAGTTGCAGCTGCTTATGTCATTCCGTCTCTTCAGATACGGTATTCTGAGAGACTCGGCAACAATTTGTCAGTTTACACAGCTGAACTTGTCGCAATAAAAAAAGCAGTGTGCTGGATCATAGAAAATAAATCAACTAAATCTGCTATATTTTTGGATTCACTTTCAGCTTTAACTTCACTCAAAAATAATAATAGCAGATCAAGGCCTAACCTTTTGGCAGACATATATAAACAATATAACCAGTGCCTTGAATTAGGGTTACAAGTTACTATAGAATGGTGTCCAGCACATGTAGACATATCAGGAAATGAAGAAGCAGATAGGGCGGCTAAGGAGGGCCTGGAATACAATACTATTTTCAATTCAGTCCCCCTTGCACCAACTGAGGTCTATTCCTTAACAAGGAAAATAATTATTAAGAAATGGTCCACATTTATTTTAAAACAACCATTTAAACAAACTTTTCGCAGGACCTCGTTTAATTTCAGACGACCAACAAACTACTCTAATAATAAGAGAATTGATAAATGCATAACTCGTCTGAGATTGGGTGTAAATCTCCTCCCAGGAAATAGGGGACAATATATAATTAATAAAGGGAGAGATTGCACCCGGTGCAAGGAAAAATTTACCACTGAACATTTTCTGCTGCACTGCCCGATTCACAGGGTCCCCCGGTCAAATTTAAGGACTGCACTTGCTGTAAATAAGTTAGCTTTCAACATTAATAATATTCTGAACCCCAGCAAGGAGTCCGGGCATCAGTCTATAAAGCCTTAGAATGTTATATTCTAGACTGTCAGATGTCTGACAAAATATAGATTTGAAAATCCAGGCCCTAATTTCTTCAGTTATCCCTTAAACTATCACCCAGGGTCAGCAAAAATGTTTTTTGTATTTTGATTGGGGTTTCCAGTATGGTTTGATTTACTTGTTGTAGTGCTTGGTCCTACTAAGTACAAAAAGTATCAGTTTCTAGTGGGAGATGGGGTGAGACCACAATGCAGTCCACAAATATGTTGTGTGGCCTGGGATGTGGACTCATGCCACCTCCCACAGAGAATTGTCAAGTTAAAATATCATAAATGTAGTTAAATATTTTTGTCAGACTTATATACAGTCTGATTGAATTATAAATTGATTGGTATGGGAATGAGTTTATTTTTATGCCACTTTAAAAATTACCTCTATTAAAAAGGAAATTGTACATAGTATTTATAACATACACAATAAATATATGCTGACCCTGGGGAATGATAATATTCATTATATTATCAAGGGACCTGGCCCGGTACCCCAGCACGGGTGATGAAATTAATTTACAGGGCCCCAAAATTCAGTGGAATACTGTTATTAGCAATATTGATGATTAGGCCTGGGCCTGTTAGGCCCATATAATGTACAAATTTTTTAATAATCTGTTGTTTATTTTAAAACCCTAATCTCGGCTGTTTTGTACTTAGGAAACAGTATTATAATCATTATTTTTAGTAACTTATTTTAAATATGTACTATTATTTTAATAAAATAATGTTGCACTTAGAAAACAGCTATTTATCCTACACCACATGAACATCATATAGCCTGTGTAATTTCAACCAAGATTCACTGGTTATCAAGTGCAATCTTTTGTTTACATTTTCCCCAGGTCAACATTCCATTAAAGGTAAAACGCTGCCGATTGGCTGGATTTCAATCACGGACCTAATAGTGGACAGTTCTATTTTGACTCCACAGTTTTATGTCCTGAGCTTAAAGCCAAAAACGGATTGAAATCAAGCGAATCGGAAAGAGCATTTCATTCCGATCGAACCATTCAGCGACCGGCTTACATTAGGGCCTTTGGCCCTACTGATGTTGATCTGGGGAAGAGATGTACCAATAAATATGAACATGAACGCTTTATACAGTAATTTATGTGTTTCATACACATTTTAGCGTTTTTTACATGTTTATATCAACTTATAATGATTATAATTTTTAATAATCATTTAAATAGTAACGTAGATCGTGTTGATTACGGGACTATATGGCAACTCCGTATTCACTACACAGCATTGAGTACGGTTCTAGGGAATATCGTAGTTAGGAAATGCCAGGATACTCATTATAGAATTACACAAGACTACTTAATAAATATATAGTGACCAACTTCTGCTAATCAGTTCTCAGCAGATCTGATCTGAGGGGATATCGGGTTTTTTAAGATATTTTTAATTATGGTGCTTTTTAGGTACGAGCAATCTGCCGGGTGCTTCTTTACAAACATCACAATTTAATAACAATTCATTAACACATTTTTAATCCATTGTGTACCACTATGTGATACACCATTGGAGATTAGCGGTGGTTGGTCACATTTTAATAATGTGGTGTACTAATAAAATATTGCAAGGCTGACGAATACATTTTAATAACTTATTTATTCATCAACTTGCATAGCTCAAGCTATGATATAACGGTACCTGCCGATATATTAATAATAAAAATGGTTGAACACTTTTAAAAGTTCTTATAACTTTTATAGTGTACCATACAAATATACATTTTAATGTATATAAATAACAATGTACGTATGTACAGGGTTATATGGTTCACCACTAACAGTAAATACTACTGTGTATTGGTTTTAGTGTAATGTCAATCGATGTTATTAGTATCAAGGGCATTCAATATAGAGCTATGCAAGACGATTAATTAAAAAAGACTTATATATAAAACTTCATTCACTTAAATATAAATACCTGTGTAGCCATATTCTTTTAAGTCACGTACCATACCAGCAACAAAAATAATATTGTTGCTGGTTTTACGGCATACTCTAGTTTGTTGATATTCTTATATTGACAATTACTGTTTGTGTGTGGTGTATACGGTTGCTAACGATACTGTCTTACAAATGAAAAATTTACCATAGCAACTGAGCACAATTAGTGTGCACAGATATAATACAGTCAACAGAAATCATTCCTGTTGAGGGTTCAAGTTGAGTCGGACACTTATGATATCTCAAGCAAATTTGTTTGCGCTATAAGCAAAAGTGTCTGGCCTAACATATAGGTTTTACATATAGTAAAGTACCATTATAACGCTCGTACATTGGACGCTGCTGTTTTAACTCATCATTTGGCTGCACAAGGTAAAGAAAAATAATTAAAATTTAATAATTAATCGTTAACATTTGGTTGTTAAAGAAAGTCATATAAAGTATGCATCAATATTAGCAAATAAAAATATTCAATTAAACAACTTGTTAAATAAAAATAAAAATATCTATATATATATAAAATAAAAAAAAAAAAAAGAAATATTTAAACTCCAATGTGAGTAATCATCGTTTGTCATCATCACCTTCATCACCGTCATTATTTTTAAATAATCATCTTATCTTTTAAATAATCATCTTATTTTTTAAGTAATCATCTCATATTTTAAATAATCATCCTATCCGGCTCGCCAAAATTACTTAGTTCAAAGTGCTAGTAAGTAAACACTTATACATTCATACCTGTTATCAGTACATGTTTTTAAGAAAGAAAAGAGAAATATGTGTTACTTTTCTTGCCACATCAAGATTTCAGTTTTTAGTTTACACAGATTTTAAGAAATCATTCAGCAAAGAGCAACACATCATTTGTTGAATACTGTTTGTCCTAGATCAACCGTACTTGGTACATAGTTGTAAAATGAGGAGTAATACATGAAACCATGCACAATTATTTTGATGACCTTGACCTTTTCATATGAATAACTAAAAGTGTTAAATATTATGTTTAATTCTGTTTTTTAAATACTATTAAATCATTTTGGGTCTGTAGTTGTGTAATGAGAAGAACAACTCAAACCATGCACTATTATCACTATGCTTAATTAAATTTTCTCACATGTCTTTATCATTACTGTTAGCAAGGAATTATAAAGAGAAGGAAAGGCAACTGATTGACGCAAAATCTCGCCATATCTCGTTTTTATTTATTTTCACTTCCATTCACATCAGGAACACAAATCAAAATTCTTACACTGCTGAAATTATGACAAATTACGATAAATTTTTCTACAATCCTCATTATCTTTAATTCAAGAGCATTTTGCGTGATCGAAACATGTTTAAACATCTAAGATTACATACAACTTACATTTAATGTAAAAGAAATCAGTTGCCTGTGAATTATGAATTATTAATTTGCAAATTATGAATCCTTCATGTGCTGTTTCATCAACATTTAGTCAGGAGATGCAAGTTTCCTATCCTTCTATACAAGTCCTCGCTCTTAATTAATAGACTTGTGTCATGGTGTGGTATTGCATTTCTATACCGAACATCGGTGAATTTCACAGCCACATTATCAAAACTTTAGTAAACAATACTTACAATTCTAGAATATGTGGATGAAGGTATTTCATTAATGATTTTGTCCATGATAGTGGTCATGACAGAATCATTAATGAAATACTTTAACATACATTCCATAACTGTAAATATCGCTTAAATAGTTTGATATGTGGCTCTAAAATCCATCCTGCGTTTCTTTATTGTTTCGGTATATTTGATGATGCGTGTACCTTCAGCAGTGGGTTGATTCAAACAAAACAATTGTAATACCAGAACTATGCCATGATGCACATGAAGTAGTGACATGTATATATATTTTTTATCAAAATATATTCAACAAATAATTTATTAGTTTTCTAACATGAATGGCATTCATAGAAAAAACATTGACTAAACTGCTTAAAAGTCTCTGACACTTAGTTATATACAGAAATGAGATATTTGATTTGTGGAAACCTCTTTTGTCATAATAAATTGTAATTCTTCTCTTGAGTCTTTTAAGTTCATTTGGAACAGTCTGATATGTCAACAGGCATACGGGGCTTTTATTTTAAAAAGATTATTTCGTAATAATTTTCTTTTATTTTTTTGCATCATAAATTATTTAACTTGCAAACCACCAAAATATTCAATATGAGAGACCAAGTCTATTACTTTAAACCAAGGTTTTACAATAAGTAGATCTGTTTGATCTATATGCTCTGTTGTTATAATGCTAATATTTACCATATTTATAGCGAGTCTGTAGTGACAAAGTGGGTGGGGTAATAAAGTTATTTAGAAACTGTTGTGGAATGTTTTAACCAACGGCAATTTCAGTCAATACGCTAGCTGGAAGTCCATAATTTGTGTATTATAATTTTAAATTAAATTGATGTAATTGATGGATTTTAAATAATTATAAAATACACTGTATGGGGTTTTGTGAGAATAACATGCTGTAGAAAAAATAAAAGCAAAAAATTAAGGCTCAAACAGCTGTTATTTATGTGCACAAACACACAAACATTGACAAAATCAAACAAGTACAGAAACATGACTGGGGCCGTTTTGTTTTTGATTGCACTCCGTTTAAACTAATGCATCATTTGCAATATAAATCAACAACTTACTACCAATCATTGCTCCCCCTAATTATCGACTTCAGGCAATAATAACTTACAAGATAATAATAATTTTTAAAAAGTATTGCAATATACATGTACATTTAAAATTATATTCATAAAAAAACATGTTTAATTCAAATGCTAAAACAAGTAAAAGAAAACATACAGTAAGTTACTGTAACTTATGAGTGGTTTGATAACGATTTAAAGAATGTTGGTCGAGGTACGCAGTTTAGTTGGCTACAAAAATGGCTCTTAATGTGGCTCCATTTTTTTTAATTTGGCTCCAACTTTTCAAATATGGCGAAAGTAGTGGCGAAAAGAAAAAAATAGCCAGAGGAGGCCCTGAAATTGGTAAAAAAACTGTAGTTATAAAAAATCATTTTCCTGGCATACTTGGTACTTATTTCATAAAGACATGTTTGTTACAGACAAACTAGTGCATTTTTAATAATTTTACATTACAGGAAGGAGCGCCAGTGCTGGAGGTAGTTCACAAGCCCAAAGAAAGACACCACAGGCCGTTCGAACGAAAACCCAAACTAGCTCAGGTATCTGCTCACTACAACATATCAATCTTCATGTGTATTTATACATCACATTTAAACAATGTCTCAACAGTCAATCAAAATGACAAAATTTGTATTGTGATTTAAATGGAGATCTGATAAGAATCTTAAATTATATGAATAAAATCACCAGTATGTGTGTTGAAAAGTGGTCAGTTAGTATTTACTTTGTGTATTATATACAGTATTTACTTTGTGTATTTAATACAGTTATTACTTTGTGTTTTATATACAGTAATTACTTTGTGTATTATATACAGTATTTACTTTGTGTATTATATATAGTATTAACTTAACTGAAATCTAGTTTTTCCAACTTTGCATAGTTTGGTGTAGAATTAATGAACTATGTCCTAACCCCAACATTATAGTTTGGATTACGTTGCATGTAACATAGGCCTTGTTTTAGGATTATTTAATTATGAGACAGTCTTTATATTTAAATGCCATTTTAATGCCTTTAATTATATCCTTAAATTTGCATAATAATGTCTCTCCCTAATTTCTTAAAGTGGTTATGATGTAGACATACTGATTTTGTCTTGGGTGCTCGTCCATCCAGTTCTCTGTCTGTTCATTAAAAATCATGTCCGCTCCATGACAAAGGTATGCATAGATGAATTTCATAATAACTCTGCACATTTACTTATCACATGGGGACAATGTGCAGAACCTAACATATGTATCCGCATCTTCAAAACTTGAAGTAGACATATTTCAGTCTGATTTGAGTTATGCCCCTTTTTTCTTTTACTCTTTCAAACTCAGTTTCTGGTAGTCTTGTTTCCTGGACTGGTGTTTACAAAACTTATTAAGATAGAAGTGAGTGGAGATGCACAAGGGACAGACATATCCCCACAGTGATACCATCTGAATTTTAAAAAAAATGAATGGGGTGTAACACCATTTTCAACACATTTCAGTTTATATATGGCATATCCAGTTTTATTTGTGGAGGAAGACCTCTGACTGAATCTGAGTAGAACCACCGTGTTTCCACAAGTAACTGGTAAACAATCCAACATAAAGTTTTTGGAGCAAGCAGGACTCAGAACCTTAGTGTAAGCAGCCTCGAGACGGCACCTTAGACCACTTGGCCACGTAGGACCCACTCTGAATTAAAGCAACCTTTCATACAACCGAACTCGATCAATGATTATAATATTTTATCTGAATTTCAGGGTCCTCTAGTGATAGTTTATCAGCAGAGAACTCCCTGACCGTGAATCAGACTGGATTTGCTGAAAACAGAGTGATAAGTTTAGAGCAGACAAGAGGATCATCCACATTTGCCACCTACTCCCAGTCATCTCCCCAGCAGTCGTACGCTACACAGGGACAGCAAAATCAAGAATACAACCTGGAAGAACAAGCTGTGTTTACTTTGGAAGGTCAGCAGGCTGCTCAGCAGTATCAGTCAGCAGTTTCACATAATGGACATAACTTGGAAGCAATACAAGGTCAACAGCAGCAGTCACAACAGCAGCAACAACAAGATGAGCAACAGCAGCAGCTAGTGCATGTCGAAAAAGAAGAACGGCAACAGCTACAAAAACAGTTGCTTCAACAACTACAAAATCAGCAGCAGCAAGATGAACAAGCAAATGTTCAAACCCTTATGGCAGGGCCACAACAACAGCAGTTACGACAGCTACAACAACAGTACAGTATCCAGACTATCAATCCAGCACAACAGGGTAGCCTCACTGAAGACACTTTGCGCCAGCTTTTGGAGAATTCTTCCAGCACAGAAAAAAGGTCGTTAAAAAATTTAAAACAACAGTCAATTTTATCACAACAACCACCTGTGAGGCTTCCTAAACTAGAGGCTAACCAGCTACTGGCTATTATTGAAGGTCAGATTTGTATAATCAATGATGATCTTTCTACATCATCGCCATCACCAACTGTTCAAGATATTGCCGGTCAGCAAGTGATTGTTCAACCAATGATAACCACCCAGCCAAGTTCGGCAGGTGCCGAAGAGCAGCCAGCAGTAAACCCACTGCTACCATCTTCGCAACATTGGCAGAACCCTACTACAACTTCATATCCCTCCCAGCTTACACAAATTTTAACTACTGCTTATGATCCACAGACTGTAGAAGCATCAAGTGGCATCAACCTAATGTCACAGCAATAACAGACGCCACCACCAAGTGTAGCAGACGCAACAAGACAGACACAGCAGTCTCAGGCAGCTACATACCAAAGTCAGATGTACCAGCTTGGTCAACAACAGCTTGCAGCGACAGGACATCAACAGCAAACAATGAATGCAGCTGGGCAAGCACCACTTTTCTGGAGAAGTATCATTCCATCAACACCATGTAACCTTAAGGATGACGACATTGAGATAGACTCAGGTAACACAGGAGCTGGGCAGGCAACAAGGGGTAAGAAAATGAAGTCAAGTGATGATAAAGATAAACTTTATTTTGATGATGATCTTCCAGTGGATGTTGAAGTGGAAGTAGTTGACAGAGGTACAGTTGACATTGATCAAACAGAGGATAATGTTCCATTTATCTTAGCAGAGGAAGAAAAAGAAAACAATCAGGGGTTCAATACATAGATTGTATAAGTTCTAGGTCTGGTTGGCTCGGTGTCAGTATAATGTGACTGGGTGGGGTATCATACCATGTGTCGACAGCATGATACTTCAGTGTGATAGTGCTCAGAATACTGTCTCAAGTAGACACTGTTGCGATATGACTGAAAAACGGCCTGCTTGCATGTACTGACAGACTGTTTGACTGATGAATCAATAACAT
Source organism: Panopea generosa (assembly GCA_029582155.1). Classification (NCBI taxonomy): domain Eukaryota; kingdom Metazoa; phylum Mollusca; class Bivalvia; order Adapedonta; family Hiatellidae; genus Panopea; species Panopea generosa. The sequence goes on along the minus strand of CM055897.1, from coordinate 29,682,910 downwards.
TAGTTTTTCCATGACTTTATATCACTTTTCTGGTATGTTTTTTTGCTTGGGTGGTCTAAGGTACCATCTCAAGATGTCTTGACGCTTATCGCTGAGCTTGTGTGTTCAAGCCCAGTTCTCGTTGTCTTCCTTCACCAATAAAACTGGATATTATACATATATATAACATGTAATGTGTTAAAATGGCATTTAACCCAATTCATTTTTTTGTGTGCTTGTTGAAAATACCATTTTCCATTCTATCTACCAGAGAATTTATATAATCAAAAAGCCATGGAATTATCTGTGTTTAATTAGTTTTTATTACAAGGAAACTTTCACATTTTAGTGATTTATCATTTACTAAAAATCACCTTGATGCATTGTGACATGAAGGTGGACAAGAATAAGGCCAGTTTTTCAGGCCAGTAATTGGTAAATGAAATAGTAGGTCCGTAACTTATCTATAGAACTTGTTACCCATGATAAATTTTTTTTTTAATTTATTACATTTTGTTTTGTTTTTATGTGTTTTTTTTTAGGGTGGGGGTGGGGGGTAAATAAGTAACATTATTTTTTATTTAATGATGACAAATCCCTCATGGACTTGCAGGATAGCAACAGTGTGCTTTTTATGCAGAAGTTGGTATTGTCTGAAAAGAAATCTGTTCCTCTATCGCTTCCAGGTATCGGGTCCTTGTATAAAATTCTTCTCAGTACTGTAATTAGGCATAGCATGTTTAGGAAATGATTAACAGGCCCTTGGTGTGTATTTCCAATAATGCGGCAGTCATTTTATCAAATATATGTATAGAAAGAACAGTGAAGCATCTTGTATTGAATTGTTTATTTTGTATAGATATTGCTTACCTGACAAGAGACAACACCAACTGTACGCTTTATTTAATTGGTGTATGGAGGGGATGTGAATCTTGGTTGATGTATATAAACACGTAAAACCCCTGCATTCTGCAGCTGTCAAGGCTTCACATTTCCCATTTTTGCATATCAATTTGTTAACCTGTTTTGTTTTCCTATCAACCTGAAGGTTGATATTTTGTTTTTGTAGTTGGAGGTCTCGAATCTTCCACCATTTTGATGCTTGCATGAGAAACCTCACATGAGAGAAGGCTTTGCCAAGATCTACCAAGATACTTGCATGAGAAACCTCACATGAGAGTAGGCTTTGCCAAGATCTATCACGATACTAGTAGGCTTTGCCAAGATCTATCAAGATACTTGCACAAGATACCTCACATGAGAGTAGGCTTTGCCAAGATCTATCAAGATACTTGTACGAGAAACCTCACATGAGAGTAGGCTTTGCCAAGATCTATCAAGATACTTGCACGAGATACCTCACATGACAATAGGCTTTACCGAGATCTATCAAAATACTCGCACGAGAAACCTCACATGAGAATAGGCTTTGCCGAGATCTATCAAGATACTCGCACGAGAAACCTCACATGACAATAGGCTTTGCCATGATCTATCAAGATACTCGCACGAGAAACCTCACATGACAATAGGCTTTGCCGAGATCTATCAAAATACTCGCACGAGAAACCTCACATGAAAATAGGCTTTGTCCAGATATATCAAGATACTTGCACGAGAAACCTTACATGAGAACAGGCTTCGCCTAGATCTATCAAAATACTCGCTCGAGAAACCTCACATGAGAATCGGCTTTGCCGAGATCCATCAAAACACTCACATGGTCAAGTATAGGGCTGATCGATTTAAAGAATCCTATTTTTTTATGACATGTTTGGTATACCCATTTTGCAAATCGCCGACTAAAAGAAATTTATTTTGCAGTGCTGCCTCTCACAGCTTAACAGTATTATGTTTCATACACAGAAAATGATGAAACAATTTGAAAAATTAATTGTTTTCAATAAAGCTTATTGGACAACTTCCAATTTGATCTCTGAACTGATATAGGGCTGACCCCACTGGGACGTGTGTATGCTGCTTAAATTGAATAAATGAATGAAAGTGAAAGTGAACTGTATTTGAATGGATTTAATCATAATTTGTAGTAATTGGGACAGATTCATGTTTTAATTACCAGGGTTAATTTGTATAACATAAAAATATTATTTTGTTTTAAATCAAATGTTTTCTAAAAAAAAATAGATCAAAAACTCATTTATCATTCACATATTAAATTAAGACAATTATTTTTCATATATCAAAGATTTCTGGCAGCTATAGTTTTAACATAAAATAAAACATACTGGTTCTTCAAATAGAATTTTCCATTTACCAGTCAAATTTTGTATCCCTTTTCATTTGTATGCCCCTGCCATTCTTTTCTGATCAATTACTTTGAAAGGGTCTTTGCATTAATATTTGCTGTGTAGATGTATCATTATACAATACAGGTCAAGTCCGATATTTGTCAATGTCAGTTAAACTTTACAGGAATTACAGTCTTTTTTCAACTTAATTTTTGGTAAATGGTTTCCAATGAATAACTTCCGAGACAGTTTATTTATTTAAATAATATTTATTGTGTCACTGTATAATTATAAAAATCAATACAGATCAAGCATGATATTTGTCATGGTCTGTTAAATTTTACAGGGGTTATGGCCCCTTTTTCATTCAATTTACTATGTATAGGGGGTCATTTATAGTCAAACTTGTTATTAAAGAGATGGGATTGTTGTCTGAATATGAAAATATCACAAATGGCAAGTGACTTTTGTTATATGGGATAGAATTTCATTTGTCATTTCATCATTTCTTCACTAGTTTTACACCTGTAAGACAATGAGAGAGTAAACATGTACACTGCAGCTGTATGCATGCATGTTATACATTATCTGTCCATATTAGAGTACAAGATTTGAACAAAATTGTTTATACACATTTAAAGTCTATCAAAAAAAAAAATTAAATTCCAAATTTCCTTGGGATAACCTTACAACCTACATTAATTTACAATGTTGGCTGATTTCTGTTGTTTTTCTAATAATTTTCTTTACAGTTTTGCATATTCAGTGCACAGTACAGATATAGTTTGGCCCAGAAATAATGAAATTATACATTTCTTATGCTAATCACAGTGAGTTTTCTCAACTTTCTGGGAGGGAGAGTGTCAATGGCAGTTACATGATTGTCACCCATTGTTTTACTACATACACGTGTATATATATTACATGTACCAGTTTATGTGTTATTCAGTGTTTGATAGTTTTAGCATGATTGTATTATACTGCTCTGGGCTTTTTTAGTGTTAAATACATGTACTAGTGCTCTATGCTTTTAGTGCCAAAACATTTTAATTATTTATCATTTTCATGTACAGAATAGTTATCATTTGTTAACCAATTAGTGCTTCAAGCAGTGTGAATGTCATTTAATGTTAATCATATACATGTACGTTATAATTATCATATGTTTACCAAGTAGTGCTTCAAGCTTTTAGTGTGAAAACCATTTTCGTATACATGTAAATACAATTATTATTTGTTTTTAATGTTCGAATTTCATATATTTAAACTTTTAATGTGAATGCTATTTAATTGTTAATCATTTTCATATACATACACAGTGTGTTTATCACTTACTAATAAATTTCTTATATTAATGATTTATGTTTTTAATTTTATTCATTTGGAGAATGGTGAAGGAACATTTATGGTCACCCCTGTCTGTCCGTCCGTCCATCCGTTCATTTATGAGACTGGCAATTGGTTTTTGATCAGTAGCTTCTGATATTTTGTGTACATGTATAATTATGAAATACAAGTTCAATATTTGTTAAAAATTCGTTAAAATATTGATATCCTATTTATTGTTGGGGCATTCGTGTCAACAGATTTATTTCTTGTCATATTATAATCATCACTTGTTAACAAATTTTATATCACTTGAACTTAATTTCGTTGTTACAAATGTGTTGCTTCAAGAACAGATATTAAAATGAACCATTGATTTTTATAAACGACAATAACCGTCTTGCTTCAGTCCAAGATTTACGTTATTTATGCACACAACTGTGAGCATGCATAGCAAGGTGAAGTTTTTGGTTTGCACATTATTCAGTTAATCTTGTTGAGGCTGCTTGCTTCAGTCCAAGGTTTACGTTATTTATGCACACAACTGTGAGCATGCATAGCAAGGGGAAGTTTTTGGTTTGCACATTATTCAGTTAATCTTGTTGAGGCTGCTTGCTTCAGTCCAAGATTTACGTTATTTATGCACACAACTGTAAGCATGCATAGCAAGGTGAAGTTTTTGGTTTGCACATTATTCAGTTAATCTTGTTGAGGCTGCTTGCTTCAGTCCAAGGCTTACATCTTTTATACACACAACTTGAAGTACAGTAATTGAGTCACTGAGGGTAAGAAAGTGACAATTCGATAAAAATTATTATTCGAAATGTAACAAGTTTATTCACCTATTGTTTTCCACAAATGAAATATAATTTTTCTGTTTATTCAGAAATGGAATTCTTGAATAACACTGGAACAAACATTTGTTCACTTCAACTATGTTCACAAAAACACATAATTTAAAGGGAATAAATCAGGATCTTTTTTTTCAATATATCACGCCTATATGTACTCACCGACCCCGTATTGCCAAAAGGATATCTATTTAGACCTGCCAAAATAATATAGTGAAAAGGGGACTTCCTAACTATTCACCTAAGTTTGACAAATGGATTTCCTGCTTAAAATTGCAACATATTTTACGACATATTAAATGATTCATGTGACTTCATATTGATTTCCATTTTGTTCCGTTATACAGGTTTATACATAGTAAAAAAAAGTTTGATGACATGCGAAGGTCGTCAAGCAGTATTTAAGCACTGTCTGTTTTTTAAAATGGGGAGTTTATCATTCCAACTAAAATATTGATTGTGTCGTGTTTTTGTTAATTTGACATACCAAACCATTCAAATTTTATTTATTAATGAGAATTCATTTTAATAATAAATTCATTTTTTAAGACATTAATAGCGTATTTTACTGATATATTCCCTTTAAAGCAAACACCCAAAGCAATAAATATCTAGTCAAATATTTTATTCACTTTAGTTAGTTATTCTATAATTATGTTATTGTTGTATGGTGTTTAGCATCACTTAAAATAATTTTTCAGTCACATTACGATGGTGTATACTCCAGATAGTATTCTCAATCTGATCACCTCGGCCTTTATGCTACGCAATAGACCTCTGACATAATAAGGCGCCATTTTTGAAATACTTTCAGTCACATGATAAAATAAAATGGCGGCCCCCTTATGCCACCTGTTTATATACATGTACGTTGAAAATATAAACGTTTGTTAATTAAGACTGATATTTCAAATTTCCCTATAAATATGACCCATGTCGAGTGTATAAATAAAAAAATCGATATAGCAACGCCATGCATAATCAACTTAATGACGGATACATTATTTGTTACTTTCACGCGAATGAACACAGACTTGTAACACAGGCGATTCGCGTTGGTGTATTCTAGAGCTATACACGAGGTGTATTCTACGGAGGATACGGAAATACCCGATGTTTCACGATTGATAGTATTCTATGTGCTGCCACACTGGAGTATCATACCTGACACAAGGTATATCATACCCCACCCAGTCACATATACTGACGCCAGGCCAACCAGACTAAGAGCTATCCTCTAAATGTGAGCGCCAAGAAAGGTAGCTTCTAGTACCATTTTAAGGCTGGGGATCGAACCCACGACATTCCACATGTGAGGCAGACACCCTAACGTTAGACTATCGCTACAGTATAAAATTATGCTAATTAATACTATTTCTGTCCTTTGATTAATATGCTTCAATGTTTTTTTTAAACGTTCCTTTTGTATGTTTCTCTATTTCAAGAAAATATGTTCTTTTAAAATTCAAAATTACTTTTAATTAACCTACGACCCTTGAACTTCCAAGTGAAACAATACAAGTGTAAACTTATATTATATTGCACATCTTAAAGTAGATCTGTCTGTAATGTAGGCTCTAAAATGACAAGTAAAAAATCTGCAAGAAAGTTTTTAAGTTTGTGCTTTGTTGTAAATGAAAGGAGAGACATGCTGTTGAAAGTTGTGTAGAAATATCGCTTTCTATCTACGTCATACACTTTGTAAATTGTTTTTAATGTTTTTTTTCCATATCTTTCTATTATTAACTGTTTTTTTCTTTCTTCATTTGGCATTCCCTTTTCTTTCTTTCTTTCTTTTTTTTTGCAGACTTTTAATGATATAAAGAAATACATTGGCTCCCCTATTATTTTTTTTTATTTTAAAATGTATAAAGTATCTTAGAATCTTGATTAAGGTTAACTTTTGCATCAATATATGAGACATCCCTCATATATAGCATTACCTCCCATTTGAGGATGTCAAATTAACTTATTATTAACTTATTTCAGTATGTGTATTATATTGTATTATGTGTGTTATATTGTATTGCGACTATGTCTTTTGCTATACTATGAAAATTTATGAAATAAAATACATGTATTATAATAAAAAAACTACAGTACTTCCCTTTGGAAAGTAATACATGGAACTGATGTATAAAACAACAGATATAATATTTTAAAATTCATATCAATCTTCCAAAGGGAAGAAAATATGATATCAATGTCTATAATGAACTATTTTTTTTTTCACAAATATTCGGCTTTCGCCTTCTTCAGGAAAATCACAGTCTTTTACGGACTATGTCACATCCATTTTGTAAAGTTTAAACTAAAGTTTTACAAAATGGATGTGACATAGTCCATAAAAGACTGCAATTTTCCTGAAAAAGGCAAAGTCGAAAGTTTGTGAAAAAAAGAGATTATTATAGACATTGATACCATATTTTAAATTCTAAAATTTTGTTACAAAACAATGCATGTACTGTTATCTGTTAACAGTACAATTCGAGTCCCTCTCGCTCCAAACACTTTATGTGAGAAAGTTTTAAGTTACTTGCTGAAGGACAGTGGTTCTATTCAGTCTGAGGTCTTCCTCTGCCAGTAAAACTGGATATGTCATATATAACCTGAAATGTGTTGAAAATAGTGTAAAAACCCCATTCCAAAAAAAAAAAAAATGAATAAAAAAAACTGTTAACAGTATAAGAATGGCAAACACTCCCTGCTTCTTGCCATTTTACTTCATTTGAACATGTACATTGTTATTGCTTGTATTAATCTTCAGAATTTCATTTGTAATAAATAAACAACTAAAACAATTGTTGGTTTGCATATTTTCTTTATTGACCTGTCAAAACTGACCTTCCAGTAAATATTTTAAATAAATAATTGACCTCACTATGAACAAGCACATATTCACAATATATGGACGGAAACTTGTCGTAAATAAATATATATATATTTAGCCAAAGGCAATACATTAAATACCAAAATATCACCTAAAATGTTAAAACTGTAAAATAGCAACAGTACAGCTGAAAATTTTGTAAAAAATTCCCTGCAACAAAATATGAACAGCATAGTTTTGTCATCCAAGTTTACAAATACATGTATGACTAAAGTCTAAACCCTATGAGTAATTTCAAATTCAACACTCGTTCTTCTTAGTATATTGGATGAGGAATGTAAAATTCTTGTTTATAACCAAGTCATTATAGATTTATATTTGGTACAAAAATGAAATGAGCTGAAAACCTATGGCTAAGGTATACATACCCGACAAAGGATCAGATGTTGGAGAGATGAGACTCCGAACAATTGTAAACGATAAGATAAATAACTTTATTTACAGAGGGCAACAAATTTAGTTGACAACTTATCCATGCAGCCCTCCACTGTACTGTAGCGTGTGAAACCTCACTTTTAACAGTCTGTCAATATTGTAACAATGGCATTTGCTCAAAATAAACTCCCATAAAATAAACACTGTATGATTATGAGAATCTTTTACGAGTATTAGCTCACGGAAACGAGGTTCCAACCAGAGTTTAACATTTCTTATCGGAACTAAGGTTCACTGCCCATGAACCTATCAAAACAGTTTTACAATTTTAGTTGCTTAAAAACTTAGATATTTCTTAAATGATGTTTCAGATTGTAATACATAAAGGTTAATATATCAACATCGTTATATGCTCAAATGTGTTAAGTATGATTTGAAGCTTGGACACGATTAATTTCAACAATACCGTGTGTCCCTTTACATGATTTAAAATCAAATGAAACATAATGCTGTCAGTTCACTAGTTTTTCCTGTTGCTACTTCTTTATTGAGGCTGAAACTTCATTATCTCACTCACATGTTCTTGGTTAACTATTTCTTGCATATCATTAAAGATTTTATACATTTTTGCTAAACAAATACTTTGATTTAGCATCTAAGAATAGTGCGATGCCGAATTAGTGTGTGCATTTTATGAGCATATGAATTTTTATATTGAACCTCTGCTAAGGTGAGATAAAAACATTCTTGTATCAGTAAAACGACAGATATCATTATCTAATATGCAAGAAAATACAGTTGTATACCTGGGATGTTGGGATCAAATACAGGTTAATCTCTTTAATCAATTCCCAGAAATTGTAGTAATTTCTGCTTCAATTCACACAAAATGTTGAACAATCTCTATTCATGTACAAGCATTATCTAAAGTATCAAATAATCAGTATCACTGACAGTAACAGTCAATAAACCATCTCTACGTACAAGAAGTATCTATCCTTTGCCGTCACTGATATGTACATTTCATTTAAATAAACATTGTCGTAGTTGGTTTATATAAAAACACCACAGTTTATCATTATCACAGATCTATAGAGTTATTTTTTTCTGTACTATACATAATATATACCACTATATACATTTTTTTCCTCAACTAAATCTCTTTCTTAACACTAGTCATTTATTCCTCAACTAGTCACATTTTCCCAAACTAGTCACTTTTCTCCACCAGTCATTTATTCTTCTATCTAGTCACTTTTTTCCTGAACTAGTCACATTTTCCTCAAACTAGTCAACTTTTTTCTAATACTAGTTACCTTTTCATCGCAATGGTCAATTACAAACATAAACCCTAAATGCATGTTATGTTTAATTTATTCATTACTGGTACAATGTATACTTGTGCGAGATGTCTTCCTCAACTACAACTTTGCCCTTAATCCTATGGATATAAACATTTATAAATCTGCTCACTCCTTCAATGTTCTGTGTGGTTTGACTATGTTTAGGTAATTTCAAATAACCAAAAATACTGAGAACTTCCTTAACCCTCAACTGTCACCTGAAACACAAAAAATGGTTTATTCAACACAATACCAGTTAAAGTGATGCACGGCAATCTTGGTAAATTTTCATCATACTCTATTTCTGAAATTTATATATTTACATGATTCAAATACCCAGTAAGTGTGTCGACCTTAAATTGTGTTTATAGTATGGAAAGGGGCATAACTCCTGTATGTCATCATGTCGCATAATCTCGGTCCTATATGGCAAACAGTGTGAAAATAGTTTATTTCTATCACTTTTTATCTATATATTAGATGCAATTACTAAAAAATATCAATTTGAATTTTTTAAGATTTTTTTTCGTATCTTCAAAACTAGCACGACTTTACAGCCCACAGGTGTATAAATTATTTTGATGGATGAACAAGAGTTAAAAGTGATTTAAACATTGTTGATAATTGCTTTAATACCGGTATCCATAAGTACACAAATGATAAAAAACAAGAGTCGTCAGCAGACAACAAAGCTTGCATATGGGATAAACTCACCACCCATGCAAAGATTGAGATTGAAGGCAAACACCAAAACTTAAATGCAACTAAAACAAAAGTTAAACGTGGGTGTCTACAGATGACACTGACGCAGGTGTCATGTCAATAGCTCTCCTGGACATTGTCCCGGTGAGCTAAAAATGGTAATCTAAACAGCATATAAAATAAAATACAAAATGGATGAATTGAGTAATTTCATTGGTTATAAAAATATATACCGATATAAAAATTATTCCAACAGCAGTGAATGGGAACCAGGCCTGTATTTCTCCATTCATTATTCATCAACAACATTAAATAATATCTAATAAAAGGCTCCCTTTGAAGAGCAGAATGGGAACCAGGCCTGTATTTCTTCATTCATTATTCATCAACAACATTAAATAATATCTAATAAAAGGCTCCCTTGGAAGAGCGGGATGGGAACCAGGCCTGTATTTCTCCATTCATTATTCATCAACAACATTAAATAATATCTGATAAAAGGCTCCCTTGGAAGAGCAGAATGGGAACCAGGCCTGTATTTCTCCATTCATTATTCATCAACATCATTAAATAATATCTGATAAAAGGCTCCCTTGGAAGAGCAGAATGCAACCAAGAAAAGAAAACCAGTTTTATCAAGTGTGTTTATGTGGGGTGTGGGGTAATGAATATGCAGCGCCTCTCGCGCCGACTAGCACAGACTTAAGCAGTATATTATTTTCTAGCTACCCTGAATGAGCTCCCTGGTTGTGAAGAACCAGAAATTATTAGAACATCGAGTCCACTTTATACATCTGCCACACAGAATGTCGTGAAAGACAATATTATCTGATAAAATAATTTATTACACCACTTTCAAACAACATTCTAAATCACAGATTTGAGTTTTTATACAGTAGAACTTCATTTCCTTGAAGATTAATGGCCGGAACACCACATATATCTCAAACTACTTATCTGGTCATGGCAGAATTCCCATTTCCATGTAAACACGTCATGTATGGTATGATGTTGAACAATACTTGGCTCAAACAACCTTTAACACAAACTATTTTGTCTGGTTCCATTGGGTTCGAGCCACCGAAGTTCTACTGTATATACAAAATGAGACCTGCCATTCGCAGCATTTATAGGGATAAACTCGGGTTCCTGTGATAGCCCGCATATTTACCATGACTACACCAAACTGCAAATAATTTATTATCTTTTCCCTTAATGTATTGTGATAAACATACTACTTTGAACTGTCAAGGAAAACAATCTGATAATATTAACAAATGTTTTCTGTTACTGAATATAGCTCTGTATCTAAAACATAACATATGCTCGGCTCACAACGGACTTACATCTGTAGGATGTTGGGATAGACAGTATGGTCCAGTCACATTGAATGACAACTCCTTCATGTCCACTGGTTTATGTGACATATCGCTGGACAATAAAAGTGCCAAGATGCCACGCTTAGCCAACTTCTGATGACGAAACCTGTCTATCTCTTCCTGTCTAGCCTAGAAATGCACAGAGAAAATCATCATTAACAAGTTCTAGTTAGAAACCATGGTAATCAAGTTGTACAAGATGTACTACTGAGTTTTTACCTTGTTTTAAAGCAGATGAAAACTGGAAAAAATAAATCACTGTACCGTCAAATAAGGTTATAGGATGACAACAGGAAGGAAGGTTCTAGACTCATTCTCCAGGACGAAAATGAAACAATTTTGAGATCTTGAAACATTTAGAAGGGTTAGTTTGCACATTGTTTCTTCAGAGTCACAATTATTAACAATCCTGAAACATGCCTCATCGCAAGAATATTCTGGTTTATAAGTCAAAGGTGACCAAGCTGAGCATACTCCAGTCCAGCTGCTCCAGTCTATTTCTATACCAATTCTTAAGGCCATAATAAATTGCTAGATTATCATCCCCGCCCGCTCCCTTATTTTCATGCTGCCTCGACCCTTTTTATTTTCATAAAAAAAAAAAAACAATAAAAATAAAAAATAAAAAATAAAAAAATAAAAAAATTTAAAAATGAAAATAAACAAGAAATGTGACTGGTAAGTGTCACATGCCCACAAGTGGTTTGTGAAAAATAACAATATATGTTCTAATAGGTAGCGATGTATCCATGAATATCAAGAGTAATGAACTGATGGGGGTTTTTTTACATTAAAGCATGACCTTGACCTTTGTGTAACCTTGACCTTGACATCTAATGTAATGGTCTGGGTATTTCAACAGTTAAATGTAGATGAAACATCATAATGACATGCTGATCACTTGTGTCAAGCTAGTTTAAAATCCCTAAATGTAAGACAAGGTTACAGATCAATTGTTGATCAATTGATAAATTGAGCCAAGTGTTTTTGAAATCCATCCATGAATGATAAAGTTAAAGGACGGACTTTAAATCTCAAACAGATTCAAAGTGTTGTCATACATACTAAAAGTGTGACCTCGACCTTTGAGGTACAGGTCTAGGTTTGACTTATGACACATCGTCATGTCATCTTGATAAATTGAGCCAAGTTAAGGACAAAGTCACAGACCAGACACGCAATATCAAACAAATTGAAAGTGTGACTTTGACCTTTGAGGAAAGGTTCTGGGTCTTACATGGGACACTTAATTATGTCATGTTGATCAATTGAGCCAAGAGTTTTTAAAGTTTATCCATAGGTGACAAAGTTACAGACCGGACAAGAAATCTCAAAATGACAAAGTGTTAAACACAGTTAAATTGTGACCTTGACCTTTGAAATGGGAGTCTGGGTAGTAAGTGCAACACGTCATGTTATGCTGATCATTTGTAACAAGTATTTATGAAATCCATCTATGCATGACAAAATTACTGGATGGACATGAAATCTCACAGACTCAAAATGTTGTCCAACAAACTCAAAGTGAAACCTTGACCTTTGAGGTACACATGTGGGTCTTACATCTGACATGTTGTAATGTCATGCTGATGAATTGAGCCAAGTGTTTTTGAAATTTATCCATAGGTGACAAAATTTCAGACCGGACAGGAAATCTCAATCAGACAGAAAGTGTCATCAAACAAAATTGTGACCTTGACCTTTGAAGTGGGATTCTGAGTGTAATACGCGACACATAGTCACGTTATGTTGATCATTTGTAACTAGTAACAACAAAATTTATCTATGCATGACAAAGTTACAGGCCAGACATGAAATATCAAATAGACTGAAAGTGTTGTCAAACAAACTCAAAGTGTGACCTTGACCTTTGAGGTATGGTTATGGGTCTTACCCATGACACATCATCATGTAATGTTGATCATTTGTAGCAAGTATTTATAAAATCCATCCATGCATGACTAAATTACAGGTCGGACACGAAATCTCAAACAGACTCAAAATGTTGTCAAACAAACTCAAATTGTGACCTTGACCTTTGAGGTACAAGTGAGGATCTTACTCGCGATATGTCGTCACGTTATGTTAATCATTTGTAGCAAGTATCATTAAAATTCATCTATGCATGACAAAGTTACAGGCCGGACACGAAATCTCACACTGACTCAAAGTGTTGTCAAACAAACTCAAATTGTGACCTTCACCTTAAAGGTATGGGTGTGGGTCTTACTCGCAACACGTCGTCATGTTATGTTTATCATTTGTAGCAAGTATCAACAAAATCCATCTATGCATGACAAAGTTACAGGCCGGACACGAAATACAGGATGGAAGGAAGGACGGACGTACGCTGCGATTACTATATGCCACACCAAAAATTTGGGGGTGGTGATCATAAAAATAAAACCCGCCCTCCCTGTTTTTAAGAAAAATTGGGATGATAATCTAGCAATTAATTGATAATGGCCTAATCTGTTTTATTTCAGAACAACCTATGTATATTACATAAAGAAACGATTCCTTGGAGTTCTTTGTTAATATATATAAATATGGATTCACATTAATTGCAAATCAAGAGCAATGATGTCAAAAAACAACACGAGGGTCTTTAGTGGCAATATGTGATAGGTAGGCAAAAAAACACTCGAAATGTGTCTGCTGATGCAAATGCTCGTTATGAGCAATCTGAACTGTTCCTGCACTTTTTTCAAAGGCCTTCAGTGATAAGTGCGGGAAAACCCTTACCTATGGGGTAAAGGATTAAACCAATACAAACAAAGTCTTCACTATTCTGGCGATCTCAAATGGAACTCCATAACCACAAGTGTACGACAAGCAAAGAATATCAAAGACTTCAGAAAGAAATATCACACTCTTCAGTTGTTCGGACTGATACAACGGTACATTAAACTTCTCAACATGCTATAAACCATATATCTATACTATATAATTGTCATGGCATTGTATATTCATGAATGCATTGACTCTAATTCATTGTTAGATTGTATGTTTATCTAGTACATGTATTTGAATATATTTGTTATAACTATGATTTGCTATGTTGATGGCCTCAAGGGAGAGAGTTATTGCAATTGGTTAAGGCCATAATAAATTAATTGCTAGATTATCATCCCTGCCTGTCCCCTAATTTTCATGCCGCCCGGCCCATTTTATTTTCATAACAATAAATTGATTGATGGATTGATTGCATATTTAGCGTCATTTTTATGCCATCAAGGGCTAACAGACGATCAGTTAACCTAACCGCTGTTTCCTTGAATCAGTGATGAAAGACAAATGATAATGAGACACAATGTCGTATATCAATCATCACGGAGACTGTTGCCTGGCGGGGGATTCGAACTCACGACCCCTGGACTGATAGTCAGACGCGTAACCGACTGAGCTTATCGGCCCGGCATAACAATAAGAAAAATAATAAAAAAAATAATAAAAATAAATAAAGTCCTTCCACCCTCCCCGTTTTTAAGAAAATTTGGATGATAATCTAGCAATTAATTTATAATGGACTAAGTTAGCATTTCTAGATAAAGAATTTATTATTATTACAAACAGATGGAACATTATTACCCTTTCATCATTATTAAAATGGTGGGGGCATAAAATATAAACTGTGGGCAATTCTGATATCTGCGGATATTTGGAACATCGAACATGTTAGAAGTACCCATACCCTTTCATTGTCTATATCTCCACTCCTGTATGGAGGCAGCGTTGCTGAGTTGACTATCGGATACACGGACTCCATCATCACTTTCTTAAATGTATCCTTCATGTACTCTTCATCTCTCTGTAATAATAAAGTGTACAACCGTATTTGCCAGAATACAACATGCTTCTTAATTATAACATGTAACCTAATTTTTCAAACCAAAACCGTTACAGAAAAAATATCATGTAACACACCCACACATCTTTTCAACGTTACAGTAACGGTTGTATTTGAACAAAATTTGCTCACTCCTTTTTGAACATGCTGTAAAGTCACATGATTCTGACTGAACATCTATAACAGTTAATTACCTTGCAGAACCACCAATCAGTAAATAAAAAGAGTACCGAAAAAAAATGTGTCAACAAATCATTCCATTATGCCAGAGAAACTGCAGAATCAAGCACTTCAGTTTTCGGAAAATTATCTTTTCTTTAATTGTTGTTTGCGAGTGTGAATCAATATGTATAGGTTCCAGTTGTCATTCACAAAACAGTTGTCATTCACATAACTATTAAGGTTTTGTGTGAATCAATATGTATAGGTTCCAGTTATCATTCACATAACAGTTGCCATTCACATAACTATTAAGGTATTGTGTGAATCAATTTGTAAAGGTTCCAGTTGTCATTCGCATAACAGTTGTCATTTACATAACTATTAAGGTATCATGTGAATCAATTTGTATAGGTTCAAGTTGTCATTCACAAAACAGTTGTCATTCACATAACTATTAAGGTATTGTGTGAATCAATTTGTAAAGGTTCCAGTTGTCATTCACATAACAGTTGTCATTCACATAACTATTAAGGTATTATGTGAATCAATTTGTATAGGTTCCATTTGTCATTCACATAACAATTGTCATTCACATAACTATTAAGGTATTATGTGAATCAATTTGTATAGGTTCCAGTTGTCATTCACATAACAGTTGCCATTCACATAACTATTAAGGTATTATGTGAATCAATTTGTATAGGTTCAAGTTGTCATTAACAAAACTGTTATGGTATTATGTGAATCAATATGTGAATTAATTTGTATAGATTCCAGTTGTCTTTCACATAAATGTTAAGGAGTTATGCAAATCAATTGGTATAGGTTCTAGTTGTCTGCCGTCATTCGTGTTGCTATTAAGATAGTATGTGAATCAATTTGTATAGGTTGCAGTTGTCATTCACATAACATTTACATAACTATTAAGGTATTATATGAATCATTTTTTAAAGTTTCCAGTTGTCATTCACATAACTGTTGAGGTATTATGTGAATCAATTTGTTTAGGTTCCAGTTGTCATTCACATAACTATTGAGGTATTATGTGAATCAATTTGTTTAGGTTCAAGTTGTCATTCATGTAACTGTTAAGGTTTTATTTGTCTGACTGAGTCATTAATGTGATGCTCATTGAGAAACAATAAAGGAATATAAAATTTAAACATTACAATTGGAAAAAAAGTTGATTCTACTCGCCATGTCATGTCAAGGGTGTGTTACATGTCAGAACATATTTAATGAAAACATGTGCAACAAAAGCTGACAAAGAATGCAATTTGACTTTTCTGTGAATTCAATATATTTGTACTATTCAAAGTTTTAATTATATTTGATCAAATTATACTTTGTACTTAACTGTATTTTTTAAATTTGAAATGTAATTTTGTGTTGATAATAATTATTTAACAAAATAAATGAAAACAAAACAAAACAATTTCATGCAATGGGATACTTATACGTGTATTAAACTAGTACATTGTATTTTAGAACAAAACTGAGTGAACATAATCATATTTAAAGGTAGTATATCAGAAAATAACTCTAAATATGTCTTAGAGTAAAATTATTTTCAAAATTATCATAAATAGATTACATCTGAATGTTTTGGTTTTTTAGTTTAAACTTATTTATTTTACTTCGATTGTGAAACAAGTTATTACAACTTAAACAAATCATACTCGAAGTCTTCCTGGACAGAACCAGTACTAAGCATATGTGGAAAAGGTGTCTTGCTCAAGGACACCACACATAGATGTGGCAGAGGATCGAACCCACAACCTTCCGATCGTGGGTTCGATGCTCTACCACTTAACCACGCGCTCAACACAATGGTTTGGTAAATCAAGTCAACCAAAACGTGACAAAAAGTATACTTGAACCAAAGTGCTTAACTTGAAATGAAATCCTTATTCTAAAAATAAACAGCAATTAAATAATGCTTAATGACCTTCACATCGTCTTAAGGACTCTTTCTAAGATAAAACAAATTATACAATAATTATGTAATCCAGTAGGGGGGATAAAATCAAAATCAAATTTAATATGACTCATTTGATAAGAAACAAACTATGCAATTTTAAGTGAGAAATCTATTTTTGTCTAACCTGGGTGTGTAGGCCAAGTTAGGATACCCCTTTTTAATATATCATTTTATTATGGTTAAATTGATAACCTTATGGCAATACAGGTTCAGTAAGTATACTATAGGCATATACTGGGAAAAAATATCTTCAGCCAATTTCAAAATTTTGAAAAAATCCTGATATACTTCCTTCAAGGTGTGATTCTGTTAGCCTTAACGCACTGCCATTCGTTAAGTACAATACATTTTAATTAGCACAAGCAATACATTTTTTTATGCAAATAGTGCACTGTGATTGTTTGATTTATTTTTTTTTTAAAAATGACAGCACAAATTCTTAAAATCTGAAAAAATATCAACATCTTCTCTACATATTTTAAGATGTTGAGAATATGTACAACATAATCTGGAGTGTTTTGTATTTTTATCTATTTTTGGTAACTTTACACTTAAAGAGACATACAGCAATTTTGATCAGTTTTCTCATCACACCAAATCTGAAAAGTAGATATTCACATGATGTTACTATGAAATTAAGGGCAACTTGATACGTAAAACTATGCAGCCTTAATTTTTGTCCTATTTTGAGAAGGTAAAGTGGTTGGAAAGCATCCGATTTCGTCCATTATTGTCATCTATCACATATTTTGTAAAAAAACAAAACATTTTTACTTCAACAGTTTATCAAGATCTATGGAGAACAGTCTTGTCATCATCAATATATTGTATATGATTAATATAATGATTTTTTGTTCTTTTGATAATACTCTACATGTTATAAATGATAAATAATATTACATGTACGTTTATTGTTTAAGATGCATACCCAATAACTTTCTGTTCTGCAAATGATGGAAAGTTTATTGAATCACAAAAAGGAAGGTCACATTTGATGATTTATCTTATTTATGAGAAATTTGTCAATACACAGGTCATCATTTTCCATTTCATTCATCAGTGTTTTAGCATAACCCGATACTACCCAATGAGTGACTTTATTGCGGAACACGATTTTAGTATTTGGTCAACAAAATTAAACACTTTTTACATTACAGAGACAAAAAAATATAATTTGTTAAGCAGAATATCGATAATATATTTGAAATAAATGTGCAGTTTTTTTATTGCTAAGATTGAAAATAAATATCAGCAATATAGGCGAGGCCTCTTTAAATTTTGCAATTCTGAACAAGATATATTGTTGAAGCCAGGTGAAGAGATTGCATTATCAAACTGTCAGTTTATATATAATACAAGCTGAAGTTCATACATGTATTTGAAACACGTCTAAAAGTTGTTATTAAACATGTGTTTATTGTTATTGAACATGTGTTTATTGTCATTGAACATGTGTTTGTTGTCATTGAACATGTGTAATTTGTCATTGAACATGTGTTTATTGTTATTGAATGTGTGTTTATTGTCATTGAACATATGTATATTGTTATTGAACATGTGTTTATTGGAATTGAACATATGTTTATTGTTATTGAACATATGTTTATTGTAAATGAACATGTGTTTATCTTGAAACACAATGGTCATAGCAATATGTTGGTAAGTGTGTTTTTAGATAACATTGTAAACTTCAGTATAGATATATTATGCAGCCTTTTCATGTTACGCATGTAATGGCTTAACAGTTGTAGGATCAGCAGGATGTTAGACTGATGTCATCACATGGGCACTGCCATGCTACGGACATGTGGAAACCACACAATCTTTATTTGGCAACATATCAGTGTTCGCAGCATTGAGATTGTCATAGGGTATGGAGCAGACTTGCCTACCGGATTTTGCAAGAGAACATGAATTTCAAACCAGTGACGGAAGATGATAATTTGGCCGAGTTTCTATGCGAAGAGAGGTGTGTATATTTGTACAGTAGAGTCAGTAATTAAAAATACACATACAGAATTGCATCATCAAAGATGAGATATATGGTATCCTGTTTACTGAAGTTGAGATATATAGTATTGTGTGTTATCAAAGTTGAGATATAATGTATTGTGTTGATTTAAGTCAAGGTATATAATATTGTGATATCAAAGCTGAGATATAATGTATTGTGTTGAGTGAAGTTGAGATATGTGGTCTTGTGTTGACTGAAGTTGAAATATATAGCATTTTGTTGACTGAAGTTGAGATATATAGTATTGTATTATCAAAGTTGAGATATAATGTATTGTACTGGGTTGACTGAAGTATTGTGTTATCAAAGTTATGATATAGTGTATTGTTGTGTTATCAAAGTTGAGATATAAAGTACTGTGTTGACTGAAGTATTGTGTCATCAAAGTTAAGATATAGTGTATTGTTGTGTTATCAAAGTTGAGATATAAAGTACTGTGTTGACTGAATTATTGTGTTATCAAAGTTGAGATATAGTGTATTGTTCTGTGTTGACTGAAGTATTGTGTTATCAAAGTTGAGATATAATGTATTGTACTGTGTTGACTGAAGTGTTGTGTTATCAAAGTTGAGATATAATGTATTGTGTTGACTGAAGTGGTATGTTATCAAAGTTGAGATATCATGTATTGTACTGTGTTGACTGAAGTGTTGTGTTATCAAAGTTGAGATATAATGTACTGTGTTGACTGAAGTTGTGATATATAGTATTGAGATGACTGAAGTGTTATGTTATCAAAGTCAAGATATAATGTATTATACTGTGTTGACTGAAGTATTGTGTTATCAAAGTTGAGATATAACGTATTGTGTGTTATCAACTTGAGATATAATGTATTGTGCTGACTAAAGTTGATATATATATAGTATTGTGTTGACTTAAGTTGAGATATATAGTATTGTGTTATCAAAGTTGAGATATAATGTATTATACTGTGTTGACTGAAGTATTGTGTTATCAAAGCTGAGAAATATTGTATTGTACTGTGTTGACTGAAGTATTGTGTTATCAAAGTTGAGATATAATGTATTGTACTGTGTTGACTGAAGTATTGTGTTATCAAAGTTGAGATATAATGTATTGTGTGTTATCAAAGTTGAGATATAAAGTATTGTGCTGACTAAAGTTGAGATATATATAGTATTGTGTTGACTTAAGTAGAGATATATAGTATTATGTTGACTAAAGTTGAGATGTATAGTAATATGTTATCAAAATTGAGATATAATGTATGAAGTTGAGATATATAGTATTGTGTTATCAAAGTTGAGATATAATGTATTGTGTTGATTTAAGTTGACTCACATATAATATTGTGTTGGCTAAAGTTGAGATGCATAGTAATATGTTATCAAAATTGAGATATAATGTATGAAGTTGAGATATATAGTATTGTGTTATCAAAGTTGAGATATAATGTATTGTGCTGTGTTGACTGAAGTATTGTGTTATTAAAGTTGAGATGTAATGCATTGTGTTGAATGAAGTTGAGATATATATAGTATTGTGTTATCAAAGTTGAGATATGATGTATTGTGCTGTGTTGAACGAAGTTGAAATATATAGTATTGTGTTGACTAAAGTATTGTGTTGTCAAAGTTGAGATATACAATGTAATGTATTATGTTATCAAAGTTGATATATAATGTATTGTGTTAACTGAAGCTGAGATATAGAATGCCATGTTTGTTTCTGATAGTCTAAAAGTTATTAGGTAAGGTCAAGAAAGAAATTAAGCACAAAATCTTGGCGAGTGCTTTTTTTTTCAAGTTGAATCTTAATAAATTTTGTGTGTTGCTGACAACAGACAAAGGAAATGTTTATCTTATCCCCGATTTATTATGTAGAATAATACATAATGTTTTGATAAAAGAAGTATTGCATTAAAAGCAAGAAGCTTAAGATAGAGTATATTGCTGCTTTGGTTACCAAAGAGAAACATATAGTGACAGATAGTTACCTTATTAATCTGTTGGAAATAAAATGGCGTGCATTCACACATCAAGACATTAATATACATTTTAGTTTCAACAAACTCTTGGACAGTTTTAAGTTTCATTTGACATCAAGACTAACTTTATTTTGAGGGTAAGGAATGTTGCTTTATGCTGTTTTGAGGGTAAGGAATGTTACTTTATATTACTTTAAGGGTAAGGAATGTTGCTTTATACTACTTTAAGGGGTAAGGAATATTGTGATATACGACTTTGAGGGTGAGGAATGTTGTTTTATACTACTTTGAGGGGTAAGGAATGTTACTTTATATTACTTTAAAGGTAAGGAATGTTGCTTTATACTACTTTGAGGGGTAAGGAATATTGTGATATACTACTTTGAGGGTGAAGAATGTTGCATTATACTACTTTGAGGGTAAGGAATGTTACTTTATATTACTTTAAGGGTAAGGAATGTACTTTATACTACTTTGAGGGGTAAGGAATATTGTGATATACGACTTTGAGGGTGAGGAATGTTGTTTTATACTACTTTGAGGGTAAGGAATGTTACTTTGTATTACTTTAAGGGTAAGGAATGTTGCTTTATACTTTTTTGAGGGGTAAGGTATATTGTGATATACTACTTTGAGGGTAAGGAATGTTGTTTTATACTACTTTGAGGGTAAGGAATGTTGCTTTATACTACTTGAAGGTAAATTATGTTGTATTATACTACTTTGAGGATAGGGAATGTTGCTTTATACTACTTGAAGTTAGGGAATGTTGCTTTATACTACTTGAAGGTAGGGAATGTTGCATTATACTACTTTGAGGGTAAGGAATGTTGCATTATACTACTTTGAGGGTAAGGAATGTTGCTTCATGCTGTGTTGAGGGTAGGAACATCTAGTACAAAAAATACAATTTTTAGTTACAAATTGAAGATAAAATTAATACTTAACATACCTAATCTAAGTCACACAGATTTGACATGTAAAGATATAGTAAAGTTTATTCTGATCACCAAGCATAAATGATATGGTCATGTACCACAAGCCAATACATTTAAGATCATTTATATACACATACAATTATACTGGTATTATAAATCCACCCACAGCATACAATCCATTTTCCAGAATGCATTCTATAACATGGAGCATTCTATAACATGGGGCATTCCATAACACAGAGCATTCTATAACATGGATCATTCTATAAAACAGAGCAGTCTATAACATGGAGCATTCTATAACACAGAGCATTCTATAACATGGAGCATTCTATAACATGGAGCATTCTTTAATATGGAGCATTCTATATCACAGAGCATTCTATAACATCGAACATTCTATAACATGGAATTGTTTATTAGATTTACTAATACAGCAACATTTAATTTTTTGTACGGTGAACAGAATAAACTTTAATAATGGAGGGGTCCATGTTCTCTCTATATCTGCTTGTACATACTCTGTACATACAAGTACCTTGATATCCATGTACCTATATGCACCTTAGTGCATGAATGTCTGTATCTACAGGTACCCAGGAGCATGAATGTATTAATGAATTGGTGTGCAATTCTTGCACATTACCCTGGTTTGTGTAGAGTAATGTTAAATGCATATACTATATTTATAAATATTAATGCTCCACAACTCAATTATCATTAAACAGAAAATCAGATTACACTGGCCTCTCAATTTGAGTAACCCTAAAACACAGACTGGCTCTAGAATGTGTTTGCGAATTTTAGCAAATGTTTGCAGAAAAAAAAACACATTGTTAACCTGACTTTTGTTTGTTAATACATTAAACAATTAACATTACTAAACATAACCCTGGCAAACAGTTCAAATGCAACATGGACCTATCCATATCCAGTAAACGGTCTAACATCCCATAACCAACATGTGCAACAGAAATGTGAAATAAAGTGTAAACAGCATGCATTGTAAACAAAGACTTACCAGCTATAAAATCAAAAGAAGGACAAAACAAACATTATATTTAGTTATTAAAGTAGAACAACAACTGTGAAGGACAGTGGTTTAACATAGACTATGTGTTTCATTTAAGCACCATTTTCTCATGTTATTAACTGGCGTTTATTCATTTATATTATAGTATTGGTCTATTTTATTAAAAAAGAAAGGTTAATAGTTTGATGTTGAAGAGCAACGTCATTTCCTATAATCCATAATCCCTGTAGTGAGGGATGATAACAGAAAGTATGTTAAGGATCTTGACAAGTTGCATATATATATATAGTTTTAAACATTTATAGATGTGAGTCTATACTTTTGGGTCGAAAGTCGATTGTTGGGTCCAAAAGTCAAAGGTTAAAAATTAATCATTAGTACAGGGTGTAGACCCAAAAATAAAATGTAAAATGAATGTAACTTATATATGGGACCCAATATATTACCAAGTTTGAGGACCCACTTGCTATTTTTGGTGCCCAAATTTGCCGTTTTGGGGGGAGAAATTCGACTCCATTACTCTTGCCCTGGAACATACTGTTTTCACCCAATTTTACTGAAAAAAAATCACCCTTGAATTCTTTTTCTAATTACTCTCGGGGAGAAATTTTCTGGTTAAGAAACTAACGAAACCGGCAACTTTAAGTCTAATGTCTTCCTTCTTTTCAACTTGTTATACATGTATCATGAGTTTTTCTGCATAACCATAAATAGGACACGAAGCAAAAACAACGCAAAAATTCCCCCCTTAGAGGGCCCTGGGTCCCATTTCCCCAAAGTAAAGGGAGGGCCCTGATATCACTAGTCGATACAGGTGGTGGTTTGAAGCACACACCCTTAAATCTAAATATATGGGGGGACAATGCTGAAAGTTGGAGTAAAACTTACTATTATTGTTTCATGTAAAGATACCAACACTTAATGATATGGACAAGTCCATGGATTTTCCTCCAGTTGTGTTCATAAATTTCAGAATAGATCCAAGATGGTAATTTAAAAAAATTGGTCAAAAAAGCTGTTATTTAACAAAATTTGGAATCCCTGGGGCTTGGGATGAAGCAGGGTGATCTGCACCCTACATACATCAATGATACTCGGAGCACCAAACCAGCAAGTCACTGGTACCAGTTTGAATATTTAGCATCATATTTATGCCATCGAGGGCTAACAGACAATCAGTTATCCAAACCACTCTTTCCTGAGATCTGGGAAGGTTAACCAGTAATCGATCACACCCATTTCCACAATTACTGATGACTTTCCCACTTGAGGTGAGAATGTCAAATATCAATCAGCTGTATATTAAACTGACAGTCTTGCCTTTTTTTGCAATACCTACAAAACAAACATGCAACATGGTGTACAATACAAGAAATATCTAGTTATTGAGCAATATAATAATCTAAACAACCATGCCTAGCATCATGTTTTCACCAAAGCAATGAAATAAATGGGCATATACATCTACTTTACAAAGCGTTAAAATCTACTTATGATGGTTAATTACCCTCCTAGAATAACTTGAAAACATGTGATTCTGAAACCAGGGGTTATACATGATAAAGTAGCAATTTAAACAGAAGGAAATAAAGATTTTAATAAAGATTTTAAAAAAAATATGAAACAAGTAAACTAAAGGGAAAATCTTCAGAAACCTTTGTGTCATTTCAGGTAGAAAAATGTTATTTGCCTATATAAAGTGCAGAAATCCCACTTTCCCATAACAGAGGTCAAATAACAGAAGAATCGGATAATCTAAATCAATTTCCTGATATATATATTTGTTTCGTCTTGAACAAAGGTTAAAGAAATTACAAAAATAGCAATTTAAAAAAATCATATAAAATTTTTTGATTTCCATGTGGTTTACAACAATTTTTATTACTTCAATTGTGAAAAAACTACTTACAATTTAGACTTATCTCGCTCGAAGTCTTCCTGGGTAGAACCAGTAAAAAGCATATGCGGAAAAAGTGTCTTACTCAAGGACACCAAACACAGCTGTGACAGAGGTTCGAACACACGACCCCCGATCATTGGTTTGGTGCTCTACCACTAAACCAAGCGCTCCATACTAAATATGTTACCAATTAAACATGATATTTGCATATCACCATAAGTAAATCAGACAATTATAACATTTTATTGCCTGAATCAACAGAAAATTCCTCAACCCTCTATCACAGAACAAAAATCTCAAATTCATCACATGATCATAATTATTTCGATCATGAGTAACGTTATCATCAATAGATACGAAAGATTCACATGACATTGTGAACATGAACTTCACACAGCTAAAATTAATGTCGGAACAAGATCCTAATCTATTAAAAGTAGTGGTGAACAAACGTTCAATTTTAACAAAGACTTGTAGAGAG
The DNA here is from genome assembly GCA_029582155.1 of Panopea generosa. Classification (NCBI taxonomy): domain Eukaryota; kingdom Metazoa; phylum Mollusca; class Bivalvia; order Adapedonta; family Hiatellidae; genus Panopea; species Panopea generosa. The sequence continues at coordinate 29,657,506 of CM055897.1, read as the reverse complement.
AAGGATGGAAACATTTGCATCTCCTGACTAAATATTGATTAAGTAGCACAAAAAGGATGTATTATTTGGCAAACTATTTTAAGAAATCATATATAAATTTTGTCAATAATTCAACAATATAAAACACAAATTGCTGGGAATTGTCTGGTTTTGAGGGAAATTTAGTTCCTCTGCAAAGTAATACATTTCCTTTGTATTTTGAGATGAATGGAAATTGATATAATTGAAAATGATATTTTGTGAGATATACCGGTAATACTTTTCCTTCTCTTTATAAGACTCCTCAAATCCAACACCTGAGAATTAGTAGATGAGTTTTTTTTTTTTTAAGTTTTAAGTTTTTTATACCTTAATACATGTATTTCTTTAATGTAGTCATATATATAATAATTAAAATGTTATAATTATTATTTTTTCAATTTGTCCCGACTTTAGTTAAAAGCCTCTACAATGCTGTTTCTTTTTATGAATTAATATCAGGCTGTAATATATGACACAATGTAACAAAGTTTAGGCACTACTAATCCAAATGTATTTATGTTAACTATACCAAAACAGAATGTATTAGTCAGCCTAAAACATGAACACCCCACAGACAGACCACAACCTAAGTGCCCTATTACATTCACTACTACAGTACAGGAGTTGTCTACTCACCATGTCTGCCCTGCGTATCCCTCTAACTGTCTCTGTCCATGTATCCTGTAATATGTCGAAATGGTGGATATAACAACATATTATGGTTTATAATATAATATCCAGATTCCAATGTAGTTATGTGAGCACGGTCTGTCATACTTCTTGAGATTGTTACAATGGGGTTTAGGGTCATTTTCATTAACACATTACAGGTTATATGTGGCAACCAGTCTGTTGTTGGAGAAAGGCCCCAGATGTGTATAGGTAATTCGATTTCAGCATTTCCATAATTATGTCCCCTAAGACTTGAATAAAAATTTTGTATTCAATAAAATCTTAAAACATTAAAATTGGGGGAAGACAGAGAGTATTAAAGTCATCCAATCTAACAAGACAAGTGTTTTTTTCACTATATACCCAGGTATACTTTTTCTCCGAGATTTGAACTTCGGAGTTTCAGACACCAAATTATGAGTTCCAAGGTTTTGAGAGAAAAAACACATGGACATTTGCACAAGGTAGGGAAAATATCCGCAGATATTGGTATCCGCAGATATTGGTATAAAAACTGCGGAAATTTTTGCAAACCTTGGAGTATACAGACATTCATTTTTTTTTTGTTTTTTTTATTATCCTCGGAAAATATCATACAAACATTGGGTATGCCCGGTTCTCCGAATGCCTTGTAAATGCTATGTGATTTTTTTTTGAAATCAAGGCAAAGAAAATAAAAATTATATTCATAAATACAAAAGAAAAGAAAATATATATATATAAATAATAAAACTGTAACATGACATACCCGGAGTAATCGCATCAGGTCATGCTGATCTGAGATCACTGGGAACGTTACCAAAGCTGGACTATGGATCAACTCTGTAAAGAACAACAAAACATTTTGTACAACCATATCAAACAAATCATAGATACGTATCATAGTTGGCTTTATTAATGAATTAAAAATACTAGAGCCAAAAGTGATCAGTTATTGTTTAGCAAAAAAATACCCAACATCATAATTGTATTCAAATCCCATCAGCACCTTCATTCTGCCCATGGATGCTTCAGAGGTAAAATGATTGCTGTACTACAATTGTCTTTTTATACATAAAAATGTATATTCCTATTTGAATGCTAAATAGCTCACTTTCTGGCCATATATACACAATGAACATTCATTTGTCACAAAGAGAAAAAAAAAAATTATAAGAAAATGTTTTACGGACAACTATTTAGTCGAAAAATAATCTTAAGTGCAGTGTGTGCAAAGTTGAAATGAATATAAAATGTGTTCTTGCTATATGTTAGTAGATTTGATCAAAAATTAAGTAAAAAAAGGGACCATAACTCACATAAAATTTGACTGACATCAACAAATATGGAATCCATAACTCAGGTAAAATTTGACTGACATGAACAAATATGGAACTCTGGTATTGTTTGCATTGTAATGTATATTTGGGTACACTATAACAGATACACTTAGATATGTATCAAATTAATAAAAAAAAATAGAACAAAGAAAAACATATTCGTGTTTTGATAAAAGTAAAATTGACAGCTTTTGATGCATAACCCAGATGTAAAAAACGGTGTCTACATAAAAACTCTCTAATAACAAAGTTTGCAAATGGCTTCTGGGTTTAGAACATGTCAGTATTTATTGGATCACTCAGATTATTAAACTGTTAATAATTAATAAAACTATCCTTTAAACCACCATAACGTAAGGTTTATAATAGTTTATTCTAAACGAGGCTAATTATCAAGCAGAAGATGAGCGCTGATCAAATCAAAATTGAGCGATGATACATTGTTTGGTTGCCCTTTGTTATTTGATCATTCACACAGATTGTAAAGTTTTCACACTGTATCGGGACTGCAGTGTATCAATTAAAGGCATAGACCCTTTCAAAAGTTCATTATCAGAAACCAATTTGAATGGACGGACACCTGGAAATACACATGCACAAATAAACTGATAGGGGCAACACTTAATGCTATTTCACCATTCTTTGAATGGCAGCAGCATAAAAACATATTAAACCCCTGATTTTCACCTCAATCACTGTTTGCCTATTATAGGTAAGTGTGGCTGATTTTCACCTCAATCCCCGTTTGCCTATTATTGGTAGGTGTGGCTGATTTTCAACTCAATCCCCGTTTGCCTATTATAGGTAGTTGCGGCTGACTTTCACCTCAATCACCGTTTGCCTGCTGATTTTCACCTCAATCACTGTTGCCTATTATAGGTAGGTATGGCTGATTTTCACCTCAATCACCGTTTGCCTATTATAGGTAGGTGTGGCTGATTTTCACCTCAATCACCGTTTGCCTATTATAGGTAGGTGTGGCTGATTTTCACCTCAATCCCCGTTTGCCTATTATTGGTAGGTGTGGCTGATTTTCAACTCAATCACCGTTTGCCTATTATAGGTAGGTGTGGCTGATTTTCACCTCAATCACCGTTTGCCTATTATAGGAAGGTGTGGCTGATTTTCACCTCAATCACCATTTGCCTATTATAGGTAGGTGCGGCTGACTTTCACCTCAATCACCGTTTGCCTATTATAGGTAGGTGCTACTGACTTTCACCTCAATCACCGTTTGCCTATTATAGGTAGGTGTGACTGACTTTCACCTCAATCACCGTTTGCCTATTATAGGTAGGTGTGACTGACTTTCACCTCAATTACCATTTGCCTATCATAGGTAGGTGTGGCTGATTTTCACCTCAATCACCGTTTGCCTGTGATAGGTAAGTGTGGCTATACAAATAGGTGTTCCGAAAACAATACCTCAACCTGAAAGGAAATATCCTTGCAAAAAAAACAGGATATTCAATAATATTGAATATTATACATTTTTCTATTTCTGTATTAGGCAAAAACATAAAAACTGTCCCGCATTTAATACATTAATACATAATAAAGGTAAACCTGAAAAAAATAAAAATTGCCGTCATAAACATCAACCATTTGGTTATCATGAATACTGTCAATATGTGTTTGTGGTACCTGTAGATTCTAAATCAAGTCTGTCACGTAATAATGTATCTGCCAATATCTGCCTGTAGAAACTGTACATCTGTAGTAAGGATGTGTTACCAATCAATGTGTCTGGCAGTGTGCTGAAACAAAACACAAACTTATACATTCACATAATGTCTTCAATTTCCATTTCCATCAATGGTCATTTTTAGCTTCCCATGAATGCATAACCATTAATGATCAATATTACCTTTCCATGAATGGATATCCATGAGTGGTCACTTTTAGCTTCCCATAAATGCATACCCATTAATGATCAGTTTTAACTTCCCATAAATGGTCATTATCAAGTTCCCATGAGGGGTCAATATTAACTTCCCATGAATGGTCAATATTAACTTTCTATGAATGCATATCCATAAATGGTCCGTATTAACTTCCCATGAATAGTCAATATTAACTTCCAATGAATGCATATCCATGAATGGTCAATATTACCTTACCATGAATGCATGTCCATGAATGGTCAATATCAACTTCCCACGGATGTATATCTATGAATGGCCAATATTAACTTCCCATGAATGCATATCCATTAATGGTCAATATTAACTTCCCATGAATGCATATCCATTAATGGTCAATATTAACTTCCCATGAGTAGTCAATATTAACTTCCCATGAATGCATATCCATGAATGGTCAATATCAACTTTCCATGAATAGTCATTATAAACTTCCCATGAATGGTCAATATTAACTTCCCATGAATGCATATCCATGAATGGTCAATATTACCTTCCTATGAATGCATATCCATTAATGGTCAATATTAACTTCCCTTGAATGCATATCCATGAATGGTCAATATTAACTTCCCATGAATGCATATCCATGAATGGTCAATATTAACTTCCCATGAATGCATACCCATGAATGGTCAATATTACCTTCCCATGAATGCATTCCCATGAATGGTTAATATTAACTTCCCATGAATGGTTAATATTAACTTCCCATGAATGCATATCCATTAATGGTCAATATTAACTTCCCATGAATAGTCAATATTAACTTTCCATGAATGCATATCCATGAATGGTCAATATCAACTTCCCATAAACGCATACCCATGAATGGTCATTTTCAGCATCCCATGAATGCATACCTTAAATAATTGGAGATCCTTGTTCATCAATAAAACTGGTGCCCGAGTTAAAGTGAGTTTCAAAGAAATTGCCACATGATTTAGTCATTTTAAACCATCACTTACTCTAGTAATTCCTTTTGTTCCTTCTTTGGTATGGAAACTTTAACAGTGATTCTGGGTTGTTTGTTGCCCGAGATCAGGGACATAAATGCATTAGAATTGGCTGAAATAAGCAAAAAGATAAAACTTAGACTATTTTACATTTTCACTTTTTTGAAAATTTCATATGATTAACGTGTTGAAAATCATTTTTTTTTCTTACAGACTTTTTTTCAAGACTTCACCAAAATTAATATCACAGTAAAGTGACTGCATTTGTTATCTGTAAGTCTTTTAATTTATCAGAGTAATGGCATTCATTTATATGAAAAATGGGAAAAAGTTACTAACAAGAGCTGTCGGATGGACAGCGAACTCGACTATCCAAATATTTGTCACAAAAGTACAAATTTGATTGAGAATGATGACAAATCCAAGCAAATAAGAGTTATTTATCTCACAAAATTGAGTAGATCTTATAACTGCAATACCTTGTATGAAGTTTCAATCAAATACATGCAGTGACTGTTGAGTTATAAGTCAAACAAAGACAATAATTTGCAAAAAAATCTGGAATTATCCCACTTGATTAATTTAGTTGATTTCATGACTGCAAAGTCATATGTAAAGTTTCAATCAAATACATTGATTGGTTGGTGTGGTATGGACTTGACAGTACTTGCATGCAAAACTTTAACCAAAAATTCTAAGTCAAAGATGGCTAATAATTGGCATTATATCCATGCAAGAGTTATCTAACTTAGTTATTGTAGTAGGGTTGATGACTGGGTAGGCTTGTGTAAAGTTTCAATCAAATACATTGAGTGGTTGGTGAAATATGGAGGTGATGTTACTTGCACACAAAATTTTAACCATAATTTCTAAGGCAAACAAGGGCAATAACTTGCATTATATTCATGCAAGTGTTATCTAACTTAGTTATTGTAGTAGGGTTGATGACTGGGAAGGCTTGTGTAAAGTTTCAATTAAATACATGTACATTGAGTGGTTGGTGGGATATGGACTTGATGGTACTTGCATGCAAAACTTTAACCAGAATTTCTAAGTCAATCAAGGGCAATAATTTGCATTATATTCATGCAAGTGTTATCTAACTTAGTTATTGTAGTAGGGTTGATGACTGGGAAGGCTTGTGTAAAGTTTCAATTAAATACATGTACATTGAGTGGTTGGTGGGATATGGACTTGATGGTACTTGCATGCAAAATTTCTAAGTCAAACAAGGGCAATAATTTGCATTATACTCATGCAAGAGTTATCTAACACAGTTATTGTAGTAGAGTAGATGACTGGAAAGGCTTGTGTAAAGTTTCAAGTCAATACATGCAATGGTAACTGAAATAGGGATTTGCATGCAAATATTTAACCAAGGTTTGACGCAGACGCCTGGGTGAGTAGAATAGCTCTCTTTATTCTCGGAATAGTCGGGCTAAAAAAAAAATTTATCTTACAAAAATATATTGAATTTTCATAACAAAAACATATTTTGAAAGATATATATATATGAAGCCTAGAACGTAATAATATTTCAACATTGTTTCTATATAACCTATACAGACATTTTGGTCTGGTGTGTCCACTTATTTTAGTGGGATGGGGTAGTGGCTGAAAATGTTGTTATTCAGCTAATTTCAAAATTCCTATGAAGGGTTTGTTGATAGCTTGCTATGAAAAAAGTTGAGAAATAAATAGAAAAAAAAACTGAAAAAAATATAATCACATCACTTCAAACATGAGTTGTGACTGGCATCGGTGTTTAGTATTTCTTACAGCCAAGTAAAACAATGAGTGGAAAATGTTGGGTTCTTTGCTTGTATCTTGTGTCTGAGGGTAGCATTTCCTTATACCGGTAGATTGAATTTCAAGCTTATGAAACTGTATCTTATCCCCATTTGATAAATCTAAACATTATATCAGATGTTAGCATATAATTTGATGGTGTCTTTATGTCCATTTGAGACAGACCGGTATGAATACAATTTTCTTGCAAACCGGACAAGGATTTCCGCATGTTTTTACCAGGTTCGAAATTTTCATTCTACACCCCCTCCAAGTGCTTATCCTACCTTGCTGTGACCTTGGAACAATTTATGATGTGACGTGTTAAAACATATGATGTAATATATTTAATTTGAGGTCTTAAAAGCCATCGTGGTGAAATTTAATAATAATTTTAAATTAAAATAAGTATTCAATGTGTTTGGTATGCAAGAAAAATAATCTGACATGCTTTTTTCAGTTCAGTTAGAAAATTCCGTCCCTTGAGTTAACTTTGAGCCTCGTTCCCTCCAATAACATTTAAAAAAGTCATGTAAGATTCTTATAACCTCACTCGATACCCCACATGATCACGATATTCCTGGTCAACAGACAAGAAAAACATCTTAAATACATGTGTACTCTGTGTGTATAACTTTTCTAGTTAAACAAGTGTGTGCCAGTAACTTATAGGTGAAATATTAGTTTGCTTGTAGTTTTAATAGTTACAGATGGAACTTTAAACTGACCACAGTATCCATGTGCAGACTTAGTAAAAACCAGATTGCTGTCAGACAAAACACAAAGAAAGTAAGAAGATATTAGTTAATGGAAGGTTTTAAAACCAACATAAAACAAACAGATAAAAAAATTGTGAGGTCGGAAGAACCCGTCATTTTAGAAATCCATTGCAATCACAATAAACACGTCTTTATTTTTTAAAATCATTTTTTGTCAAAATTAAAAGTTATTGTGACTGAATGAATACTCTGAACTGGTTGAACACTTCAGGGCCCATAATTATGAAGCTTGAGAGTTAAATCTTAACTTAAGTCAAATTTTAACATATTTCCACATCAATTTCAATTGTTTAATTATAATGTTAATGGTTTCATTACAATTTCAATGGTTTCGTTATATTTTTATTGGTTTCATTACAATTTCAATGGTTTTGTTATAATTTTAATGGTTTCATTACAATTCCAATGGTTCAGTTACATTTTCTATAAAACAGGTATCAACTTACATGTTTGGTTCAATGTAAATATAAGCTAATAATTGAGATAGAAAATCTTACATTTTAAGTTAAATGGAAGTTTTTACTTAACCCTTTACTTCATATAGATGCCTTTGGACACCTTATATAGACGCCTTGGACACCACTAATATAGTTCTAAGGCTTTTGAATTATTTGGTGAATTATGTTTATATTAACTGACAGAGTGGAAAACAGTGCAGGAAGTATTCAGATTGCTCGTCAGCAATCTGAACTCTTCCTGTACTGTTTTCAAAGGCCTTCTGTGATTGGTATCTATGGAGTAAAGGGTTAAGCTGCTTTATGACTATGGGCCCAGACCTCACTAAAATCTCGGGTGTTTAACACAAGTTACTTACCGCTACCTGCTGAAACAAGGGTAAATGTAAAATTTGAAACAAAAAAACTACTCTACAATACAAGCTAAAACACATACATATATTTAGTAATGAAGAAAAAGTAGGCTAATGTACAAAATAGTTATACTAGTAAAGACATATTCTTGTATTAGTAGGCCCCTGTTGTTAAATGTACTTGACAATTTTATGTTGCTAAACAATTTTGCAACATTGATTCCATTATAAACTGCTCAGGACAATTAATGTTCCTAAACAATTTTGCAACATTTATTCCATTATAAACTGATCAGGACAGTTAATGTTCCTAAATGATATTGCAACATTAATTCTAATGTTAAATGTTCTTGTGACCTGAATTTCCTGTTCTTAAATGATCTAATTACAATAATTCCCTGTTAGAATCTGCTCTTTCAGCAAACAGTCTGTATTCTTGCATCAAGTCGAGTTCTTTGCTACTCTTGCAATTGTAAAATCCCATCCTTAACTGCTCTTGCAACAACAAAAGCAAAACTATTCTAAAATGTACCAAATACATATCAAATAAGAAGATACTTGGCACATTTTTGCACTAACAAAAGTTCTCTGTTATTTACTGTTCTTCCAAGGAAAGTTTCCCATTTTTAATTAATCTTGCAGCAAGTGAGATATGTTTATCAACTGCTACAAGCATACACGTTTATCTATAACTCATATTCCATTGGTTAGCATGTCTATCTCTCAATCTGGAGACCCTGCATTGTACTTTTAATTTAGAAAGTTGTAAGTTTCATCTTTCTCCAACCCAGAAAACACATGTGTTTTCTTAATTTCAATTTATCAAAAACAGCAAATTAAAATTGATTGTAAATTTTACCTTAAAATATGAAAGCATTCATTAGAGAATCTAAACACACATATTACAAATTATCAACAGATAGCAGAACTCGGGAAATTAAGCTTTATCTTCCTTATTTCTTTTGATAATTAATAGACTCTGTCATCACTATTTTTAGATATTTATTTATATACAGAGAGCCTTACAACGACCCTTATTGTGAGCCACTTGCAAGCTTTTCTGTGTCTCGATTGTTTGCAAATGGTATGACTGACATTTTAGAAGCCAACAGTTAGCAACTATGAAACACACAGTTGATACATAATTAGATATATAAATCACTACATAGCAGCTCTACAAGGTTCTACAAAAGCTACATGAGCACCATTAGACAACAGAGATATACGCACTTCTCCTGCTGATGCTGGGGTCCACCTCCACGCCCTTCTCATATGGGGTACCACCGTTCACATTCAGGTCGTAGGATCTAAAAATGGACAAATTCTTTATTTTTGAAATTTGCTTAGTTTGTGTGAAAGACTACTGGTAGGCTCCAATACCTAAAAAAACTTAACTACAATCTTAAGATCTCAAACACAATTATTTGACTGAAAATACGAGTTTGATTTTGTTTGTTTTTGTTAGTTTTGACCTTTATCAAAAGTATTTCAATTATTTAATGGGAGCTAGAGCACCTCATTTTTTGTTTTTTAACCTGGGATCCACTAATCAGTTAACCAGGACTGACTGACTAACTGACTGATTCCCACATATTCTGAGGTTGGAGACTCATCTCTGTAAAACAAAGTTCATGACCAATCATCACAGAGACTGTGGCTGTGAGGTTAGAACTCATGAACCCTGGTTTGAAACACCAGTCAGATGGATTACCGTCTGAACTAGCTGGGTGCAGCGACTAATTTGCAAGCTACAGCACAATAACACACACTTAAGTCAGAAATCAAATCTGATAGATGAATATAAGCTCTTGAGCCTAAGATCATTCTTAATTATTTTTTTGTCAAGGTACTGGGACCAATGTTGATTTATTGTCTTTTTTTTTTTGCATATTTTTCTTGTTTGCTTTTGTTTTTTTTAATAGAGAAATTCTGTTTGCAAGTGTATAATTTGTTTTTCTTTCATTTCATTTTGATGGTTGTTTTTTTTTTTACAAATACAAGGCAATTTGCCATGTTTGACAGGCTTACCATTTTAAATAAGCTTTTATGTGAGCAGAAACAAAATTTTTTTTGACATAACTGTTGTAAAATATTAATTTCTTTTTTCATTTCATCTTTTTTCTTAAATGAATATTACTTGACAATTTATAGAAAGTGGAGATACTTACTTGTTCTGTATAGGCAGACCTGTGTTGGAGTCGTCCAGTGGTAGATGGGTCCAACCACAACTGAACTCTCCCCTTTCTTTGGTACTCTGGAATGACAAAATTTATTTAAACATTCATAGTACAAATGGACAAGACCCACCTAGGTCAAAATATTATACTAGAAGCTCCCTCACTTGGCAATCAGCATTACAGGACAGTTTAAAGTCTGGTCAGCTCAGAGTCAGTGCAATGTGACTGGGTATGATACATGTATTATGTGTCTGCTGCAAGATTATAACTAATTATGTTATATCCTCATGGATTAAATATAAACCTCATAAAATATATGATGTAAACAAAGAATTCAATATGAAAGACTACTTTCAACTGTAAAAGTTTGCCACTTATGTAGGAGAGGAGGGCGCATGTTCGATCCCATATTCAACCTTTTGACCTCTCAAAAACAACAGTCAGGACTAGTTCTACCCAAGAAACAGACACAAAAGTGATTCATACAAGCTCTGAGCTTTCTTCAAAATGAAGCTCAAATAAATTAGTATAATCAAACTGTTATTCCGAAAAGAACTCCCCGGACACCCAATAGAAAAGGTTAACTTACAGTTCTATAGTAGGAGTTGCAAAGCTCAAACAGGATACCTGAAACAAAACAACTAAATTAGTTATATTCTTTTTTCAATAGGGGAAAGTAACACCGGTGAGAGTTAAAACAGTATCGAAATGAAAGTATATTTTTTCTTATAGATTGCTTGAATACAGAGAATCTGTACCCTCTCAATGATTTCAGTATTAAGAATAAAAACTCTCAATTTATCAAATACTTCATAGATAAAACTTTTCATTTAAAGAGCAAAATTACCAAATATGGTCATGAACTTTGTTTTTTTACCATGGGTTTCCCACCTCTGAGTATGTGGGGAAGCAGTTGGTGACTTGCAGAGATAAGGTGTGTCTAGTAGGGGAACCCATGGACAATGATAAGTTCCTAAAACCATCATTAAATTACTGAAATACTGTTGATACTGTTAATTACCATACAAACAAACATATATTTGTTACTAAAGTTTTTAATAATAATCATTAAAACTTACCAAGGTTTGAGTTTGTGTTATTAGTTCTAATGAACACCTCTGCGTGCATATATGTATCCATCACATCGCTGATCTAAAGTCAAAAGTTTCAATTTATACACTTTCCATAATGGTTAATAAGGTGTATACATAAAATATTTACTTTTATGATCAATTTAAATATTTAGAACAAATATAAATACAGGTATGACATGATGAGACTTTAATAAAGAATAAAACCTATGTAAGAAAATGTTGAAGTCATTTCAATTTAATTGATTTTTTACTACATCTGTGAATAACAAAGTTATGTGTGAAATACAATTCTAATATGTATCAATTAATGTAAATTGTTCTACAAAGAGTGTGTATGTGATAAGCATGTACATGTACTTACCCTGGTGGAGAAAGACCAAGTTCTTTGTTCCTTGTCTACTGATGCCACCTTCACAGTGTGGATGTTACTCAATATCTGTAAGTATCACAATCAATCATATCAATAACATCAACTCTTTACTTCATATAGACACCTTTGGACACCTCTAATATAGACACCTGTAGACACCTAATATACAATGCTTTTAAATTATTGGGTGAATTATGTTTATATTAACTGACAGTGTGGGAAACAGTGCAGAAAGTGTTCAGATTGCTCATTACGAGCAATCTGAAATCTTCCTGCACTGTTTTCAAAGGCTTTCAGTGATTGGTGCAGGAAAACGCGTATCTATGGAGTTATGGGTTAATTGGCTAAATTTCTATAACCAGACAATTCCATCTTTGTTATTGGACCATTCCATTATCATACAGAAGGGGTATTACTAATGTCAGACTGACAGTCAAACAATACAAACACAATAAGACTGCAGTATCTGGGTCTTCATTATTTGCAATGGTGGCATTTACATGACTAGTAAGTTGAAAGTTAAAGTTACTGAAAGACATTCAGCCTAGAGGTATTTTTCGTTTCAAATTCACCTGTATTACCTCACAACTTAATTCAAACATGTCTCTTTCCAAAGACTTTAAGGAAAATATTTGCTCAATACCTGTACAAGTACTGTGGTTCTAGTCAGAATAACTTCAAAAGGAACATAATTCATGCATCTGAGGTTTGCCTCTACCATTAACAATGAATGCCATTGACATATAACATGTGTTGAATTTTGGTGATAAAATCTCAGTCTGCAGTTAACAAATCTACTACTTACATTCTGTCCATCAAACAGGCACATTCTCACATGTCTCCCAGTCACTTCCAAGCCTAAAATTGAAGAAAATATAATATTTGCTGTGTTTTTTTTATGTTTTAAAACAGCAAACAACACCAACAATGATTTGATAAAGTTAATACATGTATGTGTATGTGTACGTGCGGAGCACAGCTTATATGATTCACTCTTGAAGCCATGGATGTAGATCCTTTCAAACCAAAGAAAATTCACTGCCACTGTACCCTAAAAGTCATATACAATGTCATGACAGATATTCAACCCAGATTGCATTGATGGGAAGCCAGTGTACCAATTCCTGTCTGTTAATAAGACAGGACTGCCAGTAGTTATTCAAATTTCACTTTTACAGGACTGTCATTATTCCAAATCTGATTCATTATTCAATTATTTACTTTTTAATGTTATTTGATAAGAGGAAAATCCATCATATTTCAGATCCTCAATCATCACTGCACTATACAGAAATCAATTGTTTCAAACTTATATATTTTACATTGATTGTAAAACAAGTTCCTACAACTTAAACAAATCATGCTCAAAGTTTTCCTGGGTGGAACCAGTAAAGTATATATGCTCAAGAACACCACATATAGTCATGGTGGAAGATCAAACCCACGACCCCCTGATCCTAGGGTCGATTCTCCACCACTAGACCACACTCTCCATAAATCACTTACCTGCAGTAGGAACTGGAATCTGTCGACAGTTTGCCAAAGTGATGATTCTCTGTTCTTTTGCCAATCTGTTTCGAATCTAAACCAAACAACAGTTTAGATGTAAAATAAATGTTACATGTGGATGTATATACATTCCCAAAACCAGGGATTTTTATATGGTTCATTTTTTACTATTTATTTTATGCTCCGTCTTAGTTGGGCAAGTTACTTAGAACATGGGAAGTTACACATTGTATATTTGCATATTACTTTTTTTTAATTTTTATATGTTTTGTGTTTTGTACTCAGTGTGGTTCGTGATTCTATGTATATAAGCTTTGTCCTTAAGGGTTAGATGGACTTCTGGACTTGAAATTTAAAAATCTACAACAAAATTGTAAAAGTGTATACACAATATATCAAGATTTTTATAGCTACAGTCTTTAATACACACAGATATTCATTAAACTTATGGCTTTTCTCTGAAAGAACTTCACTTTTCATATCTGTTTTAGAAAAAAACAGTAATTGCCAATCAAATGATAAAATAAGGACAAGTAAATACTAGATATGGTGAAAATATAATCTTACCTTATTTGTACCAGGATCAAAGAAGAGGTCCTTGTAGGAGAAGTTGGAGATGCTCAGCTTGGTGGCCAGGTAGTTCTTCATCAGGTGATTGCTCTCTGGGGAACATTTTGTACACATTTATAAAACTATAGACTCCAAGGCTGAATGAATTATTGGTTCACCAGCTGACTGTTGCATTTATGTACTTTTAAAACCTTCATGAACTCAAGTGTAATAGAATTAGAATAATGAACAGAATTTTTTTTGACAATAATAGAACTGAGCATGTTATCTGGAAAAATGTAAATTCATAGTTTTTAACCTTGATCATTTGTCAGCTCTATTACTGATTGATCATGTTTTTTATCATTGACCAATCATTTGCACGAGTAGTAATTGATCCTTGTGTAGAATAAGAAAGTATTCACCATTCTTGAGCATTGATTAACATGTTCTTGAGCACTGCTATTTACAATCCTGAGCACTGATTTTGCCATGTTCTACTTGAGCATTGTTATCTTGTTTTGTGCATTGAATGTTCATGTTCCTGAGCACTGACTTGTCATGTTCCTGAGCACTGATTGGATATGTTCCTGATCACTGATTGGCCATGTTCATGAGCACTGATCGGTCATGTTCCTGAGCACTGATTGGTCATGTTCCTGGACCATGTTCTTGAGCACTGTTGTTCAAGTTTATTATCATTGATTGGCCATGTTCTTCAGCATTGATTGGTCATGTTCTTTGCCATGTTCTACTTGAGCATTGTTATCTTGTTTTGAGCATTGATTGGTCATTTTCATGAGCACTGATTGGCCATGTTTCTGGGCACTGATTGATCATGTTTCTGGGTCATATTCTTGAGCACTTTATTCAAGTTCATTATCATTGATGGCCATGTTCTTGAGCATTGATTGGTCATGTTCTTGAGCATTGATTGGTCATTTTCTTCAGCACTGTTATTCACATTTATTATCATTGATCTGCCATGTTATTGAGCATGAAATGAATTCAAAATAGTGATACTAATGCCCAAAGTAAATGGCTTTTGTAATCATGTAAAAATAGTGATCAGATATGATTTAAACAAACAGAGAGTAACTGTTAATTCTTACTAATGACAACTCACCCATGTTGAACTTTTGACTGAGTGTGGACAATCTGAAGCCAGATGGGACAGCGCCCATGGCATGGAGAACATCAGTAACACTTGTCTGTAATATCACAAACAATTTTTTTATTACAGTCTAAAATTGCCTAGTATTAAACACAGTCTAGTATTATAAAATTCTAATTACTGTCCGAACTGCATATAAATAATCTTATAATAACAAAAACACATATCCAATCACAGTGAATTATCACATTTAACCAATCACAATCAAGTATCACAAACTGCAATGTACCAATCAGTCAAAGTCTTACAAAATATCAATTTGTAATAAAAATATCTGTGTAAGTTTACATAAAATTTATATTTGTTATTTGCAAATCATCTTTATTGAGGTCATCATTTAAATATTGTGTTTTATTTTAGAAAAAATAATTAATTAAATTTACATAACAAAAGAGAAATAATACTTGACAACAACAAAAACAGCTCATTCCCCTTGAATGTGATTACAGCAATCAGACAGACAGACAAACAAAATATCCATGACTATATCAACCTCCATTGTAACATAGCAACAAAGACAGCATCACATTACAATGTCCACGTGTATGTAACAGCTGCGTGCAACTTCACCGTGTATAGTTATGGTTATAGTGTTACACTGTATCCATAGCAACAAATCAATGTCTTAACAATAAAACAATTTAACCTAAATCTGCGAAATTCTCACAGCCATCTAAAGAGAAAATAATTGGAATTCGCATGTCAGGAAATAAACATTGTAACAGTTGCTGGCCTTCCAAACAAGCTATAAAAACTTCATATTTCATCTTAGTTAATGAGCAGGGTTTTTTTTGTTATTTTTTTAAGCATAGCTTAATACAATTTTCAGCATATTGTAATTAAAGTTATGATAATTTTAGCTGTATTATATTGTGGCAGATTTAATGGGTTGAGGAAAGATGTTGGTATATGATTTGTTTGTATATTTAGTCATTTTTATGTCATAGAGGGCTAACAGATAATCAGTTTTACTAACCTCTCCTCGGATCCATGAAGGTTAACCAGTACTCAAGCAAACCCATCTCTAATAATAACTGAAAACTTTCCCACTTGAATCATAGGTGAGTGGCGAATGACAATAAGATACAATGTCGTATATCAATCAACACAGGCACTGTGACTGGGTGGGGAATCTAACTCACGACCCCTGGATTGAAAGTCAGATGCTAGTGGTAGGCAGATAATAGGATGACATCGAATAGCAGCGTGAAGAAGCTTACTGATTCTGATAATTGATACCATTTCACATAATCGATTATCGAGTATAGACGGTGATATGGCACGGAACCACAAAATACTCCGATGTTTAACCCGGGATTAGAAAGCCGCACATGCGCGTCTCGATACCGTACATAACAGAATGGCGTACATTCTGTGTTGAAAAGTTTCTTTGGAGATTGAACAAGAACTTGTTTATTTCAAAATTTATTGTTGATGAACATTCAATGTTAAATTTACAAATGATATAATGATACTTATGGCATTGAAATATACAAAGAATAAATACAAACACGATTTCATAAACGACTTTTGGTCATTTCTTTTTGACAATTTTTCCAAGTGTCTAATTTTCTTTCGTGTTAGCTGTTGGAAATTCAACTTGCATTTTCAAAAATTGGCTCATTCGAATTTTGGAAACAGCAGATTTTAGTTTCGTTTTCAAAATAAAACTACACATTTGAAGATGAAGTTTGGCCATCATATGCACTGATTTTGAAAGTACTTTCATCAATCTCTAACGAAGAGTACACATAGTTAGAAAGCATATTTTCCGAAAATAGACTGTTATCAGTTGTCCTCGGATCTTTTTTAAGATAAGAAATTTCCGTGTTAAGTCAGTTAAATTCAAAAATATTACTTGAGGGATTCACCCAATAACGTACACGATTGAAGAGTTTTGTGCGCTCAGTCCAGCAATGTGTGCAGACCTGTTTGTTTGTTGGCAGTATTTTGTACGGATTTTGATACAAAAATACGCACTACAGATCGATAATTGAAAAATATGGAAATCGTTAAAAAAACAGAGTGGATAGATTTTAATTCATGTTTGTTTGCGATAGATGTTTATTATTTTTCGAAGTTTTGACAGTTCGTTGATTAAAAATTAGCTTGTATGTTAATTAAATAACTTTAAAATGTAAATTGAGAGGATTACAACACCTGTGCCCATATTTCAATTCAATATTTTATTCAGCATAACTCAACTGACAACTGGAAATCATACATGTTAATTGCCTTACACATTAATGAAAGAAGATGATTAACGGAGTGTTGACTTTAAATATAGTCTAGATTATTCATTAAATACATATTTGCTACGAGATTGTGACCAAATGAATTTAAAACTGGAATAGTATTTATGGGAACTTGTGCAATTATTTTTAGGTATTCCGCAAATATGCGCAAGGTGTAACAAACGAGCATAATTGTCTTATGTTTACTTTTTTTATTTGTTAATAAATTAGTAGATTTATACAGCTTTCTGCACTTGGAACCCCAAAGTTATTTGATACTAAACTTTTAACAGTGTTTGGTTATTGGTTCACACAGACGCGTATCACACTACCACTCACCATAGTTAAATGTTACAAAGCCAACCACATAACAAGCAGTAAGCAGAGGGTGATGAAGAACTGTAAGGTTCATCTATAGAAAGCAAATACCAATGCCAGTCTACTACACTAATAATCATATATATAATAAAACATGGTAAGCAGTAAAACATCCATTAACATGCAGACTTAAGTAGATAAATCTTGAACTGATTATAATCGGTAAAATCGCATCAGAAGTACCAACCGATTCCAACCGAAAATCGATTATTATTTCCAACCGATGTCCCATCACTATCAGACGCATTAAAAAAATTATCTAACCAAGTTGGAATTGTCGATATAGGAAACTTTATTGAGAGTAACATTTTGATAAAGATAATTTTATGCTACTATATCTTTACAACAATATGCATCTCCACAAAATATAGATTCTGTATTGCTTCAGTGAAAAACTCATTTAAAGGATGACAACATGCACAATCTTGATAAAATACAACATAGAACATCATAGAAATAGTTGACTTCTTGAGGCGAGTTCCAAAGAAGACCAACAAGTTTCAACTTTATGGTGGAAATTGGGAAGACTGTTAGTATCCATTGTAAAAAATATCTTATCAGATATAAAAATGTATCATAGAACTACTCTGCACCTGTATTAAATTGGTTATTCAGGATGATTAATGTTTCAAGTACTGACTCCTAACTAAAGGATCTTCATGATTACAATCAACAAGGACTGGTGGAAATCACACAACTTTAACCCTTTACTTCATATAGAAGCCATCAGACACCTGTAATAGAGACGCCTTTTGACACCTCTAATATAGACACCTTTGGACACCTCAAATATAGACACCTTTAGACACCTCTAATATAGATGCCTTTAGACACCTCTAATATAGACGCCTTTAGACACCTCTAATATAGATACCTTTAGACACCTCTAATAAAGACGCCTTTAGACACTCTAATATAGACGCCTTTTGACACCTAATATAGACGCCTTTTGACACCTCTAATATACACGCCTTTTGACACCTGTAATAGAGACGCCTTTTGACACCTCTAATATAGATGCCTTTCGACACCTGTAATATAGATGCCTTTGGACACCTTTAACCCTTTACTTCATATAGACACCTTTGGACACCTTTAACCCTTTATTTCATATAGATGCCTTTGGACACCTTTAATATAGACACCTTTGGACACCTCTAATCTAATATAGACTCCTTTGGACACCTCTAATATAGACACCTTTGGATATCTTTAATATAGACGCCTTTATACACCTCAAATATAGACGCCTTTAGACACCTCTAATATAGATGCCTTTTGACACCTCTAATATAGACGCCTTTGGACACCTCTAATATAGACACCTTTGGACACCTTTAACCTTTTACTTCATAAAGATGCCTTTCAACACCTTTAACCCTTTACTTCATATAGACGCCTTTCGACACCTTTAATAAAGACACCTTTGGACACCTCTAATATAGACGCCTTTGGACACTTCTAATATAAACGCCTTTGGACACCTCTAATACAGACGCCTTTGGACACCTCTAATATAGACGCCTTTGGACACATCTAATATAGACGCCTTTTGACACCTCTAATACAGATGCCTTTGGACATCTCTAATATAGACGCCTTTGGACACCTCTAATATAGACGTCTCTGGACATCTCTAATATAGAGGCCTCTGGACACCTCTAATATAGACTCCTTTGGACACTTCTAATATAGACGCCTTTGGACACCTCTAATATAGATGCTTTTGGACACCTCTTATACAGATGCCTTTGGACACCTCTAATATATAAGCCTTTGGACACTTCTAATATAGACGCCTTTGGACACTTCTAATATAGACACCTTTGGACACCTCTAATATAGACACCTTTGGACACCTCTAATATAGACACCTTTGGACACCTCTAATATAGACGCCTTTGGGCACCTTTAATATTGACGCCTTTGGACACCTCTAACATAGACGCCTTTGGACACCACTAATATAGACACCTTTGGACACCTCTAATACAGACGCCTTTAGACACCTCTAATATAGACGCCTTTCGACAACTAATAAAGACGCCTTTTGACACCTCTAATATACACGCCTTTTGACACTTGTAATAGAGACGCCTTTTGACACCTCTAATATAGATGCCTTTCAACACCTATAATATAGACGCCTTTGGACACCTTTAACCCTTTACTTTATATAGACACCTTTGGACACCTTTAACCCTTTATTTCATATAGATGCCTTTGGACACCTTTAATATAGACACCTTTGGACATCTCTAATCTAATATAGACGCCTTTGGACACCTCTAATATAGACACCTTTGGATATCTGTAGTATAGACGCCTTTATACACCTCAAATATAGACGTCTTTAGACACCTCTAATAAAGACGCCTTTTGACACCTCTAATATAGACGCCTTTGGACACCTCTAATATAGACAACTTTGGACACCTTTAACCTTTTACTTCATATAGACGCCTTTCAACACCTTTAACCCTTTACTTCATATAGACGCCTTTCAACACCTTTAATAAAGACACCTTTGGACACCTCTTATAGAGACGCCTTTGGACACTTCTAATATAGACGCCTTTGGACACCTCTAATACAGACGCCTTTGGACACCTCTAATATAGACGCCTTTGGACACCTCTAATATAGACGCCTTTTGACACCTCTAATATAGACGCCTTTGGACACCTCTAATATAGACGCCTCTGGACACTTCTAATATAGACGCCTCTGGACACCTCTAATATAGACTCCTTTGGACACCTCCAATATAGACGCCTTTGGACACCTCTAATATAGACACCTTTGGACACCTCTTATATAGATGCCTTTGGACACCTCTAATACAGAAGCCTTTGGACATTTCTAATATAGACGCCTTTGGACACTTCTAATATAGACACCTTTGGACACCTCTAATATAGACACCTTTGGACACCTGTAATATAGACGCCTTTGGGCACCTCTAATAAAGACGCCTTTGGGCACCTTTAATATTGACGCCTTTGGACACCTCTAATATAGACACCTTTGGACACCTCTAATATAGACACCTTTGGACACCTTTAATATAGACACCTCTTCCAGATTGACATTTATTTTGCAGTTAACAGTATTTTTGTGAAAATGTAAAAAAAAAAATCATGGATCTACATTTTTACCTCATTTCTTGCACTTAAAAGATTTTAAATTAGCCAAGAAATAATAATGTGAAACATTTTTCTTACCAGAATCAAAGCTACATTTTAGAATGCTTATCAATAAAAATCACATAAATTCCGCATGTTATAAGGGTTTCACAGAATATGTGTTTGGGTTTGTGGAGACAGGTGTTAGTGTTTTACCTTTTTACTCTGTAAGGGGTGTAAATACATTAATACTACACATGAGTATCTAACAATACAATTATAAACAATACAATATAAGTCAACTATACATAATACAGGATATATATGCTATTGGCTTTCAGCAGACTAGCTACCTTCTGTCCTGGAAGAATGAGCATTCTTATATAATTGATTGATTGATTAAATATTTAGCAGCATTTTTATACAATCGAGGACTAACAGACAATCAGTTAACCTAACCACTGTTTTCTGGGATCCAGGTTAACCAGTACTCAAGCACACCCCAACTCAGCAAGTAACTGATAGCTTTCCCACTTGAATCAGCGGTGAAAGATGAATGATAATTAGACACAATGTCGTTTATCATGGAGACTGTTGCGGGATTTGAACTCACGACCCCTGGATTGATAGTCAAATTGTTACCGACTGAGCTAATCGGGCTTGGCTTCTTACATGATATAACAACATTATTGTATTACCTGACTTCAATTTTGCGTTACCAGACTAATATTCATAATATTTTGCTATATTTATTTTCTTCTTTTAAAAAAAAACAAAACATTCTAACAGCAGAATATGTACCGCTATTATAATATTTTATTTTTCAAGTATTTATCAAGAGACAATCTAGCTGCAGTTGACTAGATTATTTATAGCTTTCTTTTACAAATAAAGCTGCCATAAGCCGTTATTCAATATTGCATCTTTTTTCCCCCATTTCAAATCAAAGGATTTATAAATACATTGTATAATTATTAATCAAATTAAGTAACTTAAGTAATATGAGTACTATTATATTAATGAGAGACAAACTGCATGCCATGCATATAGTATATATTATATAATATCAAGTAAATGTATGAAATTACTCTTTTCTAAGTATCTATTTTCATTCAGAAACTCCAATACAGACCCATATGGTCAGCTTTTTATCATTCTGTTACTGCTGTGTTTTCCACGACATATTAAACAAGAAGTTAATAAGATTGTGTTATTATTTTTCAAAATGTTGATATAATAATGTGTTAATTAAACTACTAATCTATAGAAATCAATTATTGAAAAATAGAAATTCAACAACTTTTATGAAACCATTGATAAATACAAGTTTAAAAGGAAGTTAATTTCAGTACTTTGAAGAGCTAATGCCCAAACAAGAATTTGACATTTGACTTCAACTCTCGATTGGTCTATGTTTTTAATTTAACAACATCTTTATAAATCAAACATTTCTGGCGTTTAATTTAACATCAGCTTTACAGTACATGAGGGTTTTTTTTACCTTTGATTATATTGTGACTTTCGACTCTTTTTGGCAATAGCCATATATATGGGCTGAACATTTATATCAAACAATTTTGAAATCAGAGCATATAAAACAAAGTTACCACACTCATTTGTATAAAAAGGGAGATAACTCTACTTAAGTTTTGAGCGAGTGTTTTATTTTACTTTGTATTTCTTCTAAATGTCCTTTATCAATTTAACATTGATGCACTGGTCTTTTATTTGTGTTTCAGTCAATACTACAGGTAGACTTTAGGTCTGTATACAGAGTATAAAACAGGAATCTTTACTTCTTTACATCTTTACTCATTCTCGTTAAGGAATATATTTTGAAAAATAAATTCACAATAGTCATAAGTCCTTGGCTGATGTGGGTGGTTTTTGGCACATGGTTTACACAGTTCAAATATAACTAACATGCTACAAACAATATGTAGACGACAGATTCGTGTCTTATACAAGAAACTTTACCTCTTTCACTGCCTTCTTGATTCCTGCCCATAATTCTTTGCCACTGTTAGCAAGTATAAAATGTGACAAATCACTCAAAATTCTATAATGGCTAAACCATACTCCATCAACAGAGGACAAGCAGGTCGTTTTTAGGTTTACACATAATGGATGACCCAATACTAGGAATTTAAATGCTCAGACATTGTCTCATTTAATAACTTTATTAAAACCATAAGTTTTAATTTACATGTAATTCCATTGACCGCGTCAACAGTTACTATTCTGATCATAGGTAAACAAGTCAACTGAGTACTGAAATCACTGAGTAAACAGTTAATGTTCTGATCACAGAGTAAACAAGTCAACTGAGTACTGAAATCACTGAGTAAACAGTTAATGTTCTGAACACAGAGTAAACAAGTCAACTGAGTACTGCAATCACTGAGTAAACAGTTAATGTTCTGATCACAGAGTAAACAAGTCGACTGAGTACTGCAATCACTGAGTAAACAGTTAATATTCTGATCACAGAGTAAACAGATCAACTGAGTACTTGATTCAATAAATAAACGTTTTACATTTCATTCAGAGCAAATAAACTGAGTATTTCAATTACTGAATGAACAGTATACATATTCTCTACTGCACAAACCAAAATGTCTATCTAGCGATTATGTATTTAGATTTTCATTCAATGAGTAAAAGAGTTGACCTTGCTTCTCACTGCCAATGAAGAAGAGCAGCTGCATTTAAGTTCCCAGTATGTCTATTCCATCCTGCGACATGTTAAAAATATCGTGCTTCCACAGATCTAGAAAAATCTCAAGATATTTGCCAGATGGGTGGGAGGGGTATATGATATAAAGAAAGCATGCTTATTGCCGTCTGGTTACAGAATATATATATATACACTGTGGTCCCATTATAACGCGGTCCGATATAATGCGAAATCCCTTATAACGTGGTTTTTGCTTGGCTCCCAATTTTTTGGCGGGGGGAAAAGTCATGATATAAAACTTGAAAATCTGCGAAAATGATCAAATGACAACCAAACAATAGATCGTCGCCATGTTTTGATTTGGTAAGCACTCATCTTCTACTCACCAATAAACCTTGATTATAACAAACTAGTTTGTATATGTGAAGTTAGTAATAGTACGGATACATAATGAGACATTATACCAACAAAACGTAAAATACTTCATATTCTCAGTCAACTACTTTAAATGCTTTTAATGTTTAATATTGTAACTCTGTTGAAGATAAATCCTCACGCTGGTAAATATCTTAGTGACAGATGCCCCTTGCAGTTCTAAAGCAATTGTCAATTTCTTTTTTATATTTCTATGGCAATTCTTTTATGAAAGGCTGACACTTTAAATTTTGTTACTATTGATTAATTGACTGAATATTTAGCGTCATTTTTATGCCATTGGGGGCTTACAGAAGATCAGTTAACATAACCACTTTTCCTGAGATCCTGAAAGGTTAACAAGAACTCGAGCACAACCCATCTCCGCAAGTAAATGATAACTTTCCCACTTAAGTCAGTGGTGACAGTCGAATGATAATGTGACACAATGTCATATATCAATCATCACAGAGACTGTTGCCGGGTGGAGATTCAAACTCACAACCCCTAGATAATTTTGTGACTAACAAAATATTATCAGACATGGTCATGTTTGTCAAACATACAAGTTTAGTGAAATTACACCAAACAAGAGTATAAAATCAAATGACAAATAAATGACACATAAATCATTACTATATCATTCCCACCCACCCTTTCTCAGACTACCAGTACATGTATTTGAAGCTTGAATTTGACCAGTACATGGAATTTGTTAGTACCAATGTCTCTGTACCCAGTAAAATATAATCATATTCTTTACGCTTCACCACACACATATATATATATATATTCTTGTTACCATGACAATAAAGAAATGTTAGTTAAGCTAAAGAAAGTCAGAGCAGCTCCACTATTCTCTTTGTAATGGACAACTTGTACACCCAATACCCACACCAAGAAGAAAGCCATATATTTTCATACTTACAATGTTAACAAATACAGCAAACTGAAACCAGTTTTAGTAACATTGACCTTGACCATGACCCTTATCATTTCAAATCAAATCCCAAGCTTCCTTTTCATGTAAGGAACACATGAATCAAAAAGGAAACTAAATATTTTAAACAATCACTGCTCGGAAACCATTTTCCTATCTTAGCGACAGTGACCTTATCTTTTATCCAATTTACTTAAAAACTCATTCCAAGTTTCCTTTTCTTATTAGCAACAGATGCAAAAGCTTTGATCAAACTTCTTTAAAAAAGATAAAGTTACCAAGCAAAACCCATTCATTTCCAATCACCTATCAGCAAATATAAAAACAAAACTGTCCTTCTTTTTTCAAATGGACATATAATAAATAAATACTGGTAAATGAAATTACAAAATTGTTTACCAACAATAAGAACAACCTAAAATTATGGTAACAGCGGGAATGAATGGAATCTTATTTATAGAAACAGCTACCTTGACCCAAGAGTATTAAATTTATAATAGTAATGGTGACCTTAACCTTACCATGTAAACAAAGACGTCTGAATGATTGCCTATGCCAGAGTGAGTACATCCAACAGCTCTTGTGTTTTTTAAACAGAAGAGCTTATAGTAATAAAGTTAAAAAACAATAATTGAAAATATGGTAGAAATTCACAGCTTTAAAACAATTTAAGAAGCTTAAAAACTTTACATTAAAAGTTAATATTAGCAGTTTGTCATTTTCCAAAACCAAACCAAACCTCAGCGCTTGCCACAACATAAGCAATAAAAAAATAAACCATTTATATAGCAAAACTTTTGTTTCCAATATTATACACCGGTATGCCCCAACAAAAGCACAAAAGAAATAAAAAATGCAGTTTTATATATGCGATGAAACAGTTGCCCAAGATTGACACTTGGTTAGTTTGGGGAGAGGGGGTGAATGGATTGGCTGTGGGGGGCAGGGGGTCAACTTGGGTTCAACTTTGTTAGTACATATATGTGAAATTAGTCATTGTAAACTTTTTTTATTTTTAATCTTGACATTAATTCAAAAGGAAAACTCTAAATGTCCAAGAAAACTTGGTATTGTTGCCTATATCATCTAAAACAAAAAGTAAAGCAAAATTTTAGTTTTGGAAAATGGATGAATATTCAAAAGAAAAATGTACCAAATCCAATGTTTGTATGTAATGAAATATCTCGCTCATGAACAATCCAATCCATCAAAATATACTGTAGATACTTTTTCACCAACAATATAAAAACAGTGGGTAGTTTTTGATGTAAGCTGTGGGTACTTTTCTACGGACAAAATAAACTGTGGGTACTTTTCCATGTAAGCTGTGGGTACTATTCCACCAACAAAATAAGTTGTGGGTACTTTTCCATGTAAGCTGTGAGTACTTTTCCACCAAAAAATAAATTGTAGGTACTTTTCCATGTAAGCTGTGGGTACTTTTCCACCAACAAAATAAGCCATGGGCACTTTTCCATGTAAGATTTGGATTTTTTCCGACCAACAAAATAAATTGTGGGTACTTTTCCAACATTGGATAAAAAGTGTATTGAGAAGTGACCTGTTTTTGCGGATTCTGTACAATAACCACGGTGAAACGAACTTCGGAACATGGGGAAAACATAATTTATCCATCTGTGCTTACTGTTGGGGCATATGTATTAACATACCTGGGTTTGAAACACTTGTCTAAAAATAATGTTTACAAGTTTGAAAGAATAGAAAATAATATTAAGGCTATGCAGTAATATCTAAACGGTGGTGGATCGAATTCACCTGAATGGCGAGTGGATATTCAGTAACATACTGTTATATATATCCTTGTTTTGGATACACATAAAAAGTGCAACCTTTAATTGAAATAAAATATACAGATATGTTATTTTATCATATTTTATAGTGTTTTTTGTTGCTCTATTATATTTGATCAATACTAATTACTGTTACGGATCAAAAAAGTATATTCACTTAAAGAAGTTGCCTTACTTTGAAGTTAAAAAGCTCCTATTAGAAACCATCATGTTTTTATAGAATAATAGTCATGTAGATGTGTTTTGATAACTGATAATTAAACATGAGGGCCAAAGTGGCTCTGACATGTTCAGCCAAGGTAAAGCAAGCCTAGGAAACAATGTTGTCCAGTTTTATTGAAATACTGATTTAGAGCAGTTATCATTTATATAGATTTATCTAATTTTCCTAAATAATTCAATCTAATCTTCAGAGGAGATGTTGATTGAATTATCACACTTTAGTCTATTTTTAGTAATAGTGGCATTTTGGATTATGGTTAGTAATGAAAAACACACAACTGGACAGGAAAATAGTAAAAAAGTTTCAATAAAATTGAGAAGAAGCCATTTTAGAAATCATGGATGAAGACTGACAGAGCGGTTGACAAGATGAACTGAAAACGCAACTGTGTAAATCAAATACACATAGAACCTTCATCTAAGCATATCTCAAAGCTATGAAGTGTTTTCTGTAAACTAGTATTTGAGGTTAAATTAAGTAATATGCGCTACAAAGAAAAGTATATAGATGAAAAATATACAATATTTGTAGATCTAGTTGACATTAGTTAAAACTAATGTTATAATTAAAATAGGGATATTAGTATAATATTTCAGATGATCAGACTTGCCTACCAACAGAAATGTCTGTAATTCTCTAATGAAAGCTAAGGTCTCTCAGATAGAGTAGAATATGAATTAGAATAAAGAACATCCATATTAAATATACTAAAGCTCAAGATTATTTTTTAAATTCATATCCATCTTTTTTTCGGAGCCTGTATTGTATAATTATCAAAAACAAGAATGTTTTAAAGCTGTGAAGTAAATCGGTGAGTGATGGGGGAAAGGCTTGAAAAATATTTAAGAAGTACAAAGTGAAGTGCAGGAAAATACAGATCTGTCTTTTACCGTTTTTTCTTTATCTCTATTTTGAATGAAACATTTTCATGAAGAGGAACATGAATAAAATACAAATACAATCATGGAGATTGTACCAAAGTGATTGAAAATAATTTAAATAAAAAATTTATATTGTGCAAGATTTTGTCAAGCACTATAACATTTTTATCAACTTGTGTCACGTTGTCAATAACAAACATGCACAAAAGTGTAATGTTTTTCAAACATATTGCTGGTTTCTGTTTCACCAACATTTTACTTAAATACTTAAAAACTTAACTAAGTTTTGACTGGTTATTTATCTGTGATATAATCAATATCAATGAAATCATATGCAATTTTACTGGAACCAGTCTAAAATCATGATCACCAGGCTGCTTTTCTTAGATAAGTTTTTAAGTAATTAAGTATATGTTGTTGAAACAGAGCCTGGATATATGCCAACTTTAGAACTGATTTTTAAGCTATATCAACAAGAAGTGAGAAATATTTGTCTCAAAATATCATCATTAACAATTATCTATCGATTTTGTTATAATATTGATAAGTTAGAAACAAACTAACTCTGTGAAGTAAAATAACATTTTATGCATGGTTCTAGGTGTTAAACTTGAACTAAATAACAAATGATATATGAACACGGACCATTTAATTGTGCCACATATAATTCTCGTAAGAAAGTATATGAACCAGATAATGATCCTAGTGATTTCATACCAGGGCTATAATATGAAATGTTTCACCTGAGATTTACAGGAAAGCGGTTTCATAATTGACCTGGCGCAGTCTGTCAATCAAACAAGTCAATAATTCAATCAAAGAGCAATATTAGTTCCACCACCGCCATTTTCCTTAGACAAGTTGACAATGTTTCATTAACACTTCATAGTATTTACTTGGATAAGCAGAGTCATCTGACCATCAGACGGAGAGATAGTGGTTCTCGCGTCAGGTGCGTTATGATACTATCTGCATATGTGTGCGTGTGAATCACATGAAAGGTTTTGCATAATCATTATATGACAGCACTTTCTTATACATGTATATTCATCAGTCCATAATGAACATCAGGACAAGTTTTTTTAAGATTTCACTTTGAAAGATTTCATAAGATTCTCTTTTCAAAATGATAAGAGAATGATATGTGGCACAATGGTGAACATTTGCATGGTGATATTTTCTTAACTTCATTACCAACATCATGTGACAAAATGATATTTATAACAAAATACAACAACACATTTAATAGCAACACTTTAAATTTAATATGCTACCATCTTAAATGGTACATTTGTTTATTCAATCATGTAGATAAAATCATATCCATATATTTCTTCTAAACATAGTTGCTTTGACCTATATAACAAATAGGCAAGGCAATATAACTTTATTTGTTATTCAATACACCATTATTTTTAATGAATGTTATAGCTTCATCAAATAGAAGAAAATATGTGCAAAAATACCTTCGTTGTTTCTTTATCTTTTTCCCTTTTGAGGTTCCTGCCTCCTCCTCATCTTCTACTTCTTCATCTTCTTCTTCATCTTCTTCATCTTAATTTAATGAAAAATATTTTATTCACAAATAATATACATTTTCATTCAAATTGCAATGACACAGTTCAGGTTCAATGCCATTTTTAACAAATTAGATGTTATATATAGCAATCTGTTTTACTGTCAGAGGGAAGACCCCCCTACCCCCCTCACGCAGATGCTTGTACGTGCATCTGTAAACTACGGTTCTGTAACAAATAACAGGCAAACTTTCCCAAATATATTGTTTGGCCAAAGCTCGGTTTTAAGTAACATATGTATCAAGTTTGTACATCTATTGCTATTTCATCAAACTCATTTTTTTCCCACACATACCAGGAAGATTGGTGATGGATTCTAACAAAAAAATAAATTTATATATATACATATATGACTATTTAATAGACAGAACTGCTAGGTATATAAATTGTTTTTACTGTATTTTTCTGACAAAATATTGAGAACACGATACCATACCTTCATCCTCATTCTGCACGTCCGTGTACTTGTTATGCATCTGTAATATAACACATATGTATATAACACATCTGTAAAATAACACATATGTATATAAAATGCAAATTTTTATGAAAGAGATCGAAAATGATACATGTACTGATGAGATGAAAATATGTAAATAACTATAAAAGACAATGTAAAAATTACAAAAACAGACAATGCAGAAATCACAATAACAGACAATGTCGAAGTTTAGAGTGCAATATTAGGTCTAATCTAGGGTCTGATGCTCTAGGTTTGGTTAAAGTCAGGCCGGGCCCGATTAGCTCAGTTGGTAACGCATCCGACTATCAATCCAGGGGTCATGAGTTTGAATCCCCATCCGCCAACAGTCTCCGTGATAATTGATATACGACATTGTCTCTCATTATCATTCATCTCTCACCGCAGATTTAAGTGGGAAAGTTATCAATTACTTGCGGAGGTCCCAGGAAACAGTTGTTAGATTAAATGATCATCTGTTAGCCCTCGATGGCACAAGACACAGTTAAAGATGATAAAAAATTGTGAGAGAACAATTCATTCCATTGGTGAAACACCTTACCTTAAGATATGTAGAAGGTACATTTCCTTTCTCTCCTTTTTCATTTTCTGCCTCCCACCAGCCATCTTCCCTGTAACATTAATGGTAAATATGTTATCAACCATATGGCCATAGACAACAACTCAATGATGATCAAATACATCACACAATCATTATTTATCATTATTAATCATTGACTATGCACTGATATTAAAAACATGAGGGCCAAGATGGCCCTATATCGCTCACCTGACTGACCTTGAGTCACCCAACTTTAGTAGATTATATAATACATCAACACTCAAAATCCAGAAAAACGAACTAGGCAAGTAGTTAGAATTTTGATTTGTTTTGAAGATGTAACAGATGCATTTACCCATGGTAAATGTCAGTGAAATTACATCGAAATCAGGTCAGTAGAGTCTGACAAAAAGGCTTTTGAAGTTTTTACTATAGCTGCCTATATAGTAAACTAGCACCTCATTGTGAGGTCATGTTTTTTAAAAAATCACAACGGCTTGAACAAACTTGGTAAAGGGTCACCCAAGGAACATTTCTGCGAAATTTTTTTAAAATTGAACAGGTGGTTTCAGACAAGAAGATTTTTTAAGTTTTTACTATAGCTTATAAACTAACCCCACCCCCTGGCCGCCATGTTTTTTGACAAATCATTACCGTTTGAGAAACTTGGTGATGGATCCTCCAAGGAACATTTCTGTGGAATTATTGAGCCAGTAGTTTCTGACAAGAAGATTTTTTAAGGAACATTTCTGTGGAATTATTGAGCCAGTAGTTTCTGACACGAAGATTTTTTAAGTTTTTACAAATTATACTTTCCCCACCCCCTGGCCGCCATGTTTTTTGACGAATCAAGATGGCTTGAACAAACTTGGTAGAGGGTCACCCAAGGATCATTTCTGTGAAATTATTTTCAAATCGAGCCAGTAGTTTCTGACAAGAAGATTTTTTAAGTTTTTACTTTAGCTTATATAGTAAACTAACCCCACCCCCTGGCCGCCATATTTTTTGACCAAACAAGGTGGCTTAAATAAACTTGGTAGAGGGTCACCCAAGAAACATTTCTGTGAAATTATTTTAAAATCAAGCCAGTTGTTTCTGACAAGAAGATTTTTTAAGTTTTAACTATAGCTTATATAGTAAACTAACCCCAACCCCTGGCCGCCATGTTTTAAGACGAATCAAGATGGCTTGAACAAACTTGGTAGAGGGTCACCCAAGGAACATTTCTGTGGAATTATTTTAAAATCGAGCCAGCAGTTTCTGACAAGAAGATTTTTCAAGTTTTTACTATAGCTTATATAGTAAACTAACCCCACCCCTTGGCCACCATGTTTTTTTACCAATCAAGGTGGCTTGAACAAACTTGGAAGAGGGTCACCCAAGGGACATTTCTGTGAAATTATTTTTAAATTGAGCCAGTAGTTTCTGACAAGAAAATTTTTTAAGTTTTAACTAATCAAACTTGCCCCGCCCCCTGGCTGCCATGTTTTTTGACGAATCAAGATGGCTTGAACAAACTTAGTAGACAGTCACTCAAGGAACATTTCTGTGAAATTATTTTAAAATCGAGCCAGTAGTTTCTGACAAGAAGATTTTTTAAGTTTTAACTATAGCTTATATAGTAAACTAACCCCACCCCCTGGCCGCCATGTTTTTTGACAAATAAACATGGCTTGAACAAACTTGGTAGAGGGTCACCAAAGGAACATTTCTGTGAAATTATTTTAAAATCGAGCCAGCAGTTTCTGTCAAGAAGATTTTTTAAGTTTTTACTAATTAAACTTGCCCCACCCCCTGGCGGCCATGTTTTTTGACGAATCAAGCTGACTTGAGCAAACTTGGTAGAGGGTCACCCAAGGAACATTTCTGTGAAGTTATATCAAAATTGGCCCAGTGGTTTCAGAGGAGAAGTTGTTAGAAGCTAAAAGTTAACGATGGACGACAGACGACGGACGACGGACGACGGACGACGGACACCAGGCGATCACAAAAGCTCACATGTGAGCCTTCAGCTCAGGTGAGCTAATAAAAATATAATTATTATTTTATTAAATGGATGGTATTCACAAATCACAAATTTAAAACAATATGGGATCAATGCCATACAGCATATTTAGAGGCATATAATAAAAATTACAATGTGAAACTGTAACAAGAATACCGCATATTAATAGACACCTATCAGACCTGAAAAACAATTCTTCGTCTATTGGACAGTTCACTGAAGGTACCATATATGACAGTTATATCATCAGTGAAGAAATAGTTAAGAACTTTGTTTTTCTATTAAGGGTACAGTCAAAACTGTAAGCTACATTTCTTTTCCTCTTTCTATATTTCTTTCTTGACTTTTTCAAACCCCTTTTGAAAACCTTGAAATACTCATTTCAGAGGAAAGTTTAATGTCTTTTTTTAACTTTTAGCCACAATGGAACATTATTCATTTTGTTCACTCTTTTTCTTCCATTCTTCCTTCTTTCCATTATTATTTCTCCTTCTTCATTCTTTCTTTCCTGACTTCCAAACCCCTTTTGAGAACCTTAAAATTCTCATTTCAGAGGAAGATTTTCTGTCCTGTAAACCACAACAGATCCTTTTTTTCTTTCTCTCTCTTTCTTTCAACTTTTCCTGACTTCTGAACCCCTTTTGTTTGTTCTTTATTTCTTTCATCCTTCCTTCGTTCATTCCTTTCTTTCTTTCTATTTTTCTTTCCTGACTTTGAAACTCAAGATTGCTCTTTTTCATCGCTAATTAACTTGGAAGTTCAGACCATGACTCTCGGTGCACATTGGACCAATGAATCGATCCTTCCCAAAAAGGGCTCTATATGTGACTGTATTTGAAAAACTTGAGAAATTAACCCCAAAAGGATTCAACTGCAGGGCTTCAGGGTCTTGGAATAAGTAAGATAATCACTAAGTCATAGCATCTCCTTATTTTTACATGTTTTAAAAAGTTTTTAATTCCTTTTTTTAATAATCAATGTATATATGATACAGTTCTTTATAAGTGTAAGTATATAACTATTTGAATTACCCAATTGTACCGTCTAACATTCAAATATTTTTAAATAGTAGAAAAGGATCAAAAGACATGTATGATATTCTTAACTGGAACAAAAGTTCTCCTACATCAAAACTTAAATGGAACTTAAAATATAACTTTAGTGAGGAAACATGGGAAAATATCTACAAATTCCCATTTCAAAAACCAATAAGCACTACATTACAATGGTTTCAGGCTAGAATAAATCATAGAATATTATCAAACAGACAATTTTTGCATAAAATCAATATTAAAAATAATCCAATTTGCCTTTATTGCACACAAGAGGAAACCATAACGCACATGTTATGGTCCTGCCCCAAGACACAGTCCATTATAAATGAGTTGAAAACATGGCTATTCTCTATAAATCCAATAGAAATTACTGAAGAAACATTCATTTTTAATATAGGAAAGGGACTAACAATAGTACAATTATATTTACTGTTGGAAACAAAATTTTACATATTCTATACAAAACAACATGAAACCCCCTTATCTATAGCAAACCTAAAAAACAGACTCAAAAGAACACATAAAATCCTGGAAAATGTAGCTACGAGAAACAACAATCTTGAAAAATTTAAAAAAGATTGGAATCCATACTCCGATATTCTATCACAATAATTCCAATTTTCAAAATATAACATAAACCTGATAATAGATCTATATAACTACATAAAACTAAAATCCCTGTCACTTACACAAGTCATGTTAATAAAGATGAATGTACTAAAAAATGAAACGATGAATTATTACTATGGTTTTGACTGATGGAGAGACATAGTTAAGTAATTTTTCCCATTTTTTTTAAAAAATAAATAAAAAAAAAAAAAAAAAAGAATTGTTTACTGGAAGTAATTAGAAAATATCAATTTCCCTTAAACTTAGTAAGACCCCATGTTTATACACTTATCCAAGTATGATATACTGAATATGAGTGAGATTGAGTGAAAGAGAGACTAGAAAAGCTTAAACATATATAAACAATGTACAGTGTGCGATGGGATGACCCCGACCTATAACACACTTATTGACGGGGAAATAAAAGCATTAAAAAAAAAAAAAAAAAAAAAAAAAAAGTATATAACTATTTAATAGTTGTGTTTTTATACTATTTAATATCATTAACAATGAATTATTACTATAAAAATATACTGTGAATATATTTTTATGTCTCATGGGTCTGAAAATGACCAGATATAGAAATTCATTGTTTAATCAAATTTAATCTTTATTTATGAAAAAACTAACTGCAGCAATAATGTAATACTACCTTAAAATTTACTCAATACAATCAAATCTATAGTCTTGATTATCAGTAATGCTTGCTTTTCTAAAAGAAAAACATCTTTACACTTTCTGTAATTCTGACCTAGTAAGTGATTAGTAGGAAGACAGACACTTTCTTAATCAGCTTACCCCAGTCTTTGAATTATGTCATTGCTGTTATTTTCATTTCTAATATTGATTTCGGTATAAAATTATTTATTTTTCTTTATCTAAGTGACAAATATCTCAGGCCCATTATCCGGAATAGCTTTGGAGAAATAAAATAGTTATTTCATATTATGAGGTATTGGAGGTGTGTCCAGCTAAACCATTTAAATCTAGAATCCTGTTTTAAAATTGTTAATTTCATAAAATGTAAAAGCCACTCATCTTTTAGAAAAGCAAGCATGGCTGTATCAAGACTACCAAAAGCTGTGAAACATACGTGGTTATGTGTTAGGTATCACAAACACGTGATGTGAAATAATTGGTTAAACAAACAAAATGTCAACAATATTAGCATCATTTTAAACATCAGCAATCTCAAAAATATTTTTTGAGATATCTATTATTTATGTTAATTAGATATTCAATTTTATTTTTTTTTTAAAAAAAAAAAAAAAAAGGTATAAAAGATTTTTGGATTTTTTTGTACAATACAACAATGATAATAAAGACATCCTACCTTCCATTTATACTGTAAACACAATATAGATTCAGAATTTCATTAAATATATATTTATTATATCCAAACAAACCATTCTCCATATTTTTTAATCCTATTTTCTAATACTTGAGTTGTCGGTGTTGGATTGCAAAGCAAATATACTCGATATCAAACATAAGTTAACTAGTATAGTAAGTATAATATTCAACCTGATATTTATAAATTCGTAACAAGCAATTTGAACACTTCCTGCACTGTTTTCCATTCTGTCAGTTAATATAAACATAATTCTACCATTATTAAAAAGCCTTCTATATAAGAGATGTCCAAAGCCTTCTATATTAGAGGTGTCCAAAGGTGTCTATATGAAGTAAAGGTTTAAACAACAATTGATTGATCATAGAAGCTCTTTAACTTGTTACACTCACGCAATGGATGTGAAATAAATTTAATAAATTCTTTGCATTCAATTGCTATTTCATATGAGATCAGAGGTGCCTCACTAGCTGTGCAGATAGATACATACTGCGGTAGAAAGTTGTTAGCAGTGATATTAAATGTGTGCTTTATATATATGCTGAACATGATTATGAAGTTTTATGAGAGATAGCAGCAACACAAAACTGTTTTTTTTTTTTATGAAAATAAAAAGGATCGAGGCAGCATGAGAATTAGGGGGCAGACAGGGATGATCATGTAGCAATTAATTTATTATGGCCTAATATTTAGAAATTTAGATTAATCCCCAGCTCGACCCGTCGGCTGCTTAAAAACAACAGTCAGTACTGGTTCTACCCAGGAAACAGAATCAAGAGTATCAGTATCAGAAGCTCTGAACTTACTTTGTAATCAATATTAGTATAAACTTTGACCGCGGCATGGTCTAGTGGTAGAGCGTCCGCCTCGCATGCAGAAGGTCGTGGGTTCAATCCCCGGCCAGGTCATACCAAAAACGTTAAAAATGGTATTAGAAGCTTCCTCGCTTGACACTCAGCATTTAGAGGAGAGTTCTAGGTCTGGTCGGCCTGGTGTCAGTATAATGTGACTGGGTGGGGTATCATACCATGTGTTTGCGGCATGATACTCCAGTGTGAAGCGCTTAAAATACTGTCTCAAGTAGACACCGTCGTGATATGACTGAAAAATTGTTGAAAGCGACGCTAAACACCATACAACAACAACAACAACAAAGTATAAACTTATTTAAAAAATTTAAATGCCCAATTTATCTTACATTGGTAATTTACTGATTATTTTAGCTCAACAGTAAAGTAATCCCAGAGGTAGGGCTGTCAGAAAACTGTAAATGTGTACACAAATGCTAATAAATGACACACCTCTGTTAACACATTGGTCAAACCTTGGTGTTTTGTATGTGCATTATCTGTTGTTTTTACAGCTAATTGCTTATATATACCGTAGATATTTAAATAACTCACCAAACAAATAGCTGACATGTTGCTCATGACATTGCAGTTTTGAAATAACTTTGGCTGCGTGAATCTAACTCCACAGTCATAATGATTAATAATGCTGTGAAACACACATGGATGGTTGGAAAATATTCAATAACAGCCTGTTACTTCGTCAAACAATCTATATACTAATTCACCAAATTTACTAGGGTCTAGGGTCAAGGTAATGTACACAGATACTAAATTAGTAAACATGTTTTACTTTTAAACCACATGGATCAGTTTACACATGTAAAACGTGACAGCCCTACCCAGAGGTTACGTAAATCACTCTCAAATCTGTTTCCTGAGTGTTGTTTTATAGGGGCTTGAGCCTGAGATTGACCCCCCCCCCCCTTCCCTCTCTCCCGATACCTTATATCACAAGCATTTAATTAATTGATCACAAGATAACAGATATTCTGAGACTATTCTATAATATATGTAATTTTCATGCTGAGAAGATAGATGAAATCTGACCAAGCACCATCTGTGACCCACATACCTGGTTGTTATGATTGTGAGCACCTCCCCCTTTACAAACGACAAGTCTTCTTTCTCCTGGCCAGCATAGTCATAAAGGGCCTCAAACAGACGACCCTGTAATGGCAGAATTAAGACATACATGTACAAACATTCCCCCAGGTAAGTGCACCTGCAACAAAGCTGAGAAAAGGCCTATATTTTGATTCTGATACATGTATTTGTACAATTAAAATAAGAGCACAGCAAGCAGGTGCAGTTACTGGTCATTTATTGTTGTTAATATGTTGACAAGTGTTTTTTTTCCCCCACAAATCGATGAGCGTATAAATATTAAAGGAGTACATGTACATTATTGTATTATATTTCCTAAATTTATGCATCTTCAATTTGGTTGTCTACTAGAACTATTTATCCACAATAACATATCAATCTTAAGTAACATTTGTCACCAAGTAACCTATCTATCCTAAGTTACATTTATCACCAAATAATATATCTATCTCAAGTTACATTTATCCACAAATAACATCTATCCAAAGTTACATTTATCCCAAAATAACATATCTATCCCAAGTTACATTTATTCCTAAATAACATATATATCCCAAGTTACATTTATACCCGAATAACATATCTATCCCAAGTAACATTTATAACCAAATAATTTATTTATCCAAAGTTACTTTTATCCCCAAATACCATATCTATCCCAATTTACATTTATCACCAAATAACATATCTATCCCAATTTACATTTATCACCAAATAACATATCTATCCCAAGTAACATTTATAACCAAATAACAAATCTATCCCAAGTTAGATTTATCCCCAAATAACATATCTTTCCCAAGTTACATTTATCCCCAAATAACATATCTATCCCAAGTTACATTTATCCCCAAATAACAAATCTATCCCAAGTTACATTTATCCCCAAATAACATATCTATCCCAAGTTAGATTTATCCCCAAATAACATATCTATCCCAAGTTACATTTATCCCCAAATAACAAATCTATCCCAAGTTACATTTATAAAGGCCGAGTCAAGCACTTTAATTTGTGTGTTTTATATGAATCTTGGAAAGTGTGATTGAGTATAAAAAATGTTTTATAACCTCTGGACCAGTAGTGTGGGTATGAATATACAATTGTATAGAGGTCATGACCTACACTGTACCTTCCTACCAATGGGAGAGTCCAAGGTGATACTGCAAGGACTAAAACTAACAGCAGGTGATCATCATGGTCTTCATCATTTAGACAAATCTGAACAAGAATTCAGAACTGACCTTGTAAGTTGGTTGTATGTGATTTGTTTTCCTCAGATACCATATTTCAGATATTCACATATTCAACTTCTCTGTTAACAGTATCAAAGATAAAAACGGCATTGGGTCAAATGTCATTTTCAATATAAGTTATAATTTAAATGGCTTCCAGTTGTATTGACGGCAGTAGAATAAATTTGAGTAGAGCCCAGTCCTTCTGTAAGTAAATGACAAACTGTCTCACTAAGGTATTTGGATCGAGCTTTGCTCAAAACCACAACCTCAGCTTTGAGAGGTAAGTGAGTATGAGACAGTGCCAAAAACAACTGAGTCATGGAAGGCCCTTACATAAACAGGCAACTTACTGAGGTTGTAACTTCCATATCTGTTTCATCTTTATCTTCTTCCTCTCCTTCTTCCTCACTTTCTTCATCTTCATCATCTTCTTCATCTTCGTCATCACCTTCCTCTTCTTTTTTCTTTTCTTTTGCACCCTTCTTCCTACAAACATGATGTGAATATATTGAAAAGAATTTTGACAAAAGCACTATTAACTCCATTAGACATGTAAGTATATATTATGTTCCAAAATTCATCAAACACTCATGTAGCAGAATTGGACTCCATATATCCAGTTTTCACAAAATCAGAAAACATGTCAACTGCCTGAAAGAAATATAGTGATTTAGAGGCATAGAAGCTGTTAAATAAGATTAACTTCACATATACATGTATCTGCTGTATAGATGATATTGAAGCTATAAGGCTATGAAGTATAAACTAAAATATTACTTTCATAAAATAAATGTCCGTGACAAAAAACAAAATATTCAAATATTTAAAGGCAGTATGTCGGGATCTCACTATTAAAATTTCAATGCATTTTATGACGTACCAAACAAATCATTCGACTTCAATTTCATTTCTATTTGATCCTTATATAGGTATGAACTGCTGAATATGATTTATCTGAGAAAGAATCTGAATGCCTGAGAGAAGGTTGTCAAACAGGAAACAAGTGATATCTATTTTTAGAATGAAGATTCTGTATCAATTTCTGATTAATATTGTTTTGTGGCACTTTTTACCATATTTTAAATTCCAAATAATTCATAGTTTAGGTATTTAATGTTATTGTTGTTGTTGTATGGTGTTTAGCGTCACTTTCAACAATTTTTCAGTCATATCACGACGGTGACTACTTGAGACAGTATTCTAAGCGCTGTCACACTGGAGTATCATGCCGCAGACACATGGTATGATACCCCACCCAGTCACATTATACTGACACCAGGCCAACCAGAGCTAGAACTTTCCTCTAAATGCTGAACGTTAAGCGAGGAAGCTTCTAGTACCATTTTTAAAGTCTTTGGTATAACCTGGCCGGGGATTGAACCCACGACCTTCCACATGTTAGGCGGACGCTCTACCACTAGACCACGCCGCTGTCTTAGGTATTTCAATAAAATTTTATTTCTTTGATATTTATAGCAATTTTTCACTATCACGCTGTCTTTAAACTAAACTTGACCAGTAAATCATTCTAAAGTTTTTATAGTTTGATTCTTGTTCGATTTGATGAACTCCTCCGATATCAACAAAAATGAATAGTTATATAAAATCAAAGTCACAATAAGAACTATTACCTTGGAGTAGGTTTTTTGGGGGTTTTCACTTTCTCTTCCTCTTCTTCTTCCTCTTCCTCTTCTTCTGTCTCCTCTTCTTCAACTTCTTCTTCTTCAACTTCTTCATCTGTCACTTCTTCCTCTTCAACTTCTTCTTCCTCTTCATCTTCTTCAGTTTGAATTTTACCTTTCTTCAGATTTAATTTGGCAACATCTGCAGAAAGATTTAAAATAAATTTGTTTTTCCATCAAGTTTTGCTTTT
The DNA here is from genome assembly GCA_029582155.1 of Panopea generosa. Classification (NCBI taxonomy): domain Eukaryota; kingdom Metazoa; phylum Mollusca; class Bivalvia; order Adapedonta; family Hiatellidae; genus Panopea; species Panopea generosa. The sequence continues at coordinate 29,617,000 of CM055897.1, read as the reverse complement.
TTGCACTGTCAGAATAAAACCTTCTAATACTTTTTTAATGGAAACAATATAACTTTCCATCATATGAGGAAAAAGGTTTTTAGTTGAAATAAAAATGATGTTTATTTGACATTAAATGGAATTATTGTCTTTGCACATATGAGGTCATACATCATGATTCATTGACTGATTGTCAATTCTACAAAGAGATATATACATGTTTTATGCTTCAAATGTTTGAAAATGAAGCTGCTCTTGAATCCTGTGACATTATGTATTCATTTCAATTAGCAATTAGCAAATCCTGCATGAGCTCTTAAATCATTTTCTTCAACATTTATGAATAATTAACATACAATCAACATACACTGAAAAAAAATCCTAACCAGTCACCTGTTTTTTTTGTACATTAAAAGCAAAACAACAAACGCATTTCATCATTATCATAACATCTTTTAAAATATTCTATTTAAGATGTTCTCAGAAAATTCCATTGACTATAACCAAGTAGTTAAATCATAACAATTCAATAATTAAGGTCACCTTCATAACAAAGTTGGTCAGTTAGAAATTTTGTTCCATGTGCAAAATAAGGTGGCGGTTACCTTTCTTTGGAGTCTCAAGGGTTTCACCTCCTTCTTCATCAGTTTCTTCTTCTTCTTCTTCTTCTTCCTCATCACCTTCTTCTTCATCATCTTCTTCTTCATCATCTTCTTCTCCATCTTTCTTTTCTCCAGTTGTCTCATCTTTGCTGTCCTCTTCTTCTTCTTCATCTTCTTCTTCTTCATCATCGTCATCTTCTCCTAATTCTTTTTTCAGTTCTCTGTAAGTACAATTTATATATATTATTATATCAAAAAATTAGATATAAATATCCCCCCAACTATTGTGAATGCAGATTGAACATGCAATGATGCAATTATTTCCCACAAAGTTTCGTCATAATCCAGATAAAAATTATAGCAGAATTTTGTGAGCATGAAAAAGAATATTTGCTGAAATAAATGTGAAGAAAGTATACACAAAGTTTCATCATATTGAAAAAGGCCATAACTCTAAATTTCATACATCAAAATTTAATAATGTTTAAATTACACATACTTATACAGCACAAACCACTTAAGGAGGAATATACCTTTTAAATTATTTTTGAAATCAGTGAAAATTTTGGTATGTAATGAAACTACAAGTAATTTCCAATTTGAATATGCTTTTTTTCTGTGGTAAATATAACACTTCTTTACCTATGACATCGTAAACAAGGCCATGTTTGGTATTTTTGACGTCCCGATTTATAGCAGCAAATCGAGTATTTATCGACCTCAGTTAAGTTATACCAAATCGAATCGAAACACATATCACCACATACACATTCAATGGATATATGAATTTACATATGTAATAATTACGACGAACGCAAAATTCTGAAAATATTAACGAAAAATGGAAATTATTATTTTTTCGTTTTTTTCGAAAAAATGCTTCAGATCAAAATTACCAAAAAACAAACTGAACGATTTTGGAATAATTTGTATGTGATTTCAAACAATATATTTCACAGTGATTGTGGGATTTTTGGAACAATTGACAAATTAGATTTTTTTTTTTTTTTTTAATTATTTAACCCCACCCTACGTAAAAAAAGACATCAACATATTGCATAATTGTACGCATTTTCCATAAGATTTTCGGCGGTTGATTAAAGTTAAAATATTTTCTAAATCAGTGGTATAAGTTAGTATATTATGAAACTAGAAGTAATTTCCAATGTGAATATGTATTTTTTGCAGCGGTCAATAGAATATATATTTATATGTGACGTCGTAAACATGGCCATGTTCAGCCTTTTTGAAATCCCAATGTATAGCAGCAAAATCGCGTATTTTTCGACCTCAGTTGAGTTATTCCTAATACACAGAATAGAAACATATATCACCATGTACACATTTGACGGATTGTTTCAAGCTCATTTTATGTATGTGTAACAGTTTGCTCCGAATTTTAGAAAAGGCCAGACCTGTTGTTCTGATAATTGACAACCGCGATGTTTACATTTCACTAGCAGTCGTGGAGCTAGTCAGAAATGAGAATATTGTTTTGGAATCCAGTTCCATGTAAGTGAAAAAAAATGACGGTTTTGTACGTGCACCAAACAGACACGCTATCATAAATGCTATAGGCAAATTAGTTGCCACTAAACAGCAGAAGTATATATAACTAGTGTACACAAAATACTAATATAATGGTAAGAACAAACTTGTTTAATTATCACAAAACGTATACCTCATGCGCAGGCCTTCTAAAATTGCCGGTTTTTCGGTTTTTGGACCGATTTCTGAAGTTCAAAACCGGTTTTCGTTTCAAAGTTTAATAAAAAATCGGTCCAGATATTTTCAAAGTTCAATAAAAAATCGGTCCAGATATTTTCTATCGGTCGTATAATATCTCATAAATTGCTCTTACCATGCCATACTGACCTGCGAAATACGCCTTGCGGCAATATAATTTGACCCAATAATCCGTTTGTTTTGTCACCTGCTGTGCGAAATGATGTCAATTTCGACTAAACCATTGACGGTATTAGGGGAGTTTATCGGAAGAGTCTATCGCTATGTAGCACGTCTTCGATGTGTGATCAGTGACCCATAGCGTTCTGTCGGTTCATCAAAAGACTGTGTTTGCGTTCGTATATTTCTTTGATATACCGCTAGCCAAAGCCGGGACGGTCGGACCGAATATTGTTTGCGTCATTACAATATTTGATAAAACGTGCGGTGTTACTTGTTTGTTTCATTTTTTAAACAAAAAATTTAATTATAAAATTAATGACATTAATTAATTAAAGTGATAAAAGCCGGACCGATTTTGTTTTTGATGTGGGACAGGTTCTGAATGATTTATTTTGGTGGTTGAACCGTTACATTGGTTTCCACAGTGATTATTTCACGCAGCTTCCGGAACTTGCATCACTTCTGGTTCGATCAAACATTTTTAATATGATGAAAATTATTCAGTAAAGCGGAAACATAATGTCAGTCATTAAAATGTACACATTGTGATAAAGTATGTTTTAAATAATACACAAATAAACTTGAAATCGTTTCCTATTAATAAATAAACAGAGAAATACACGATGCAGCTGACATGGTGGGTGGGGTATGCATACATGTAATGGCATAATGTAAGGCAATTTTAGTGATTTTTTTAAAATAAGTGCGATTCTTACGGTAGTAAAAAACCTGGACCGATTTGCATTTTGGAATTTTAGAAGGCCTGCTCATGCGCTATACCGACGTTGATGTTTGCTTTAAAGCGTTTTTTGACGTTGGGTAGGGTTAAATAATTGAATATCATAAAAAATCTAGTTTGTCAATTTTTCTAAAAATCTCACAATAATTGTACAATATATAGTATGAAAACATATAAAAAATTATGCAAAATTCGCTTGGTTTGTTTTTGGGTAATTTTGATTTGAAGCCGTTTTCACGAAAAAATCAAGAGAAAAAGTAGTTTTTCACTAGTATATTCAAAATGTGGCGTTCGTCATAATTTTTGCATCTGTAAATCCATACATCCATCAAATGAGTACATGGTGATATATGTTTCTATTCTGTGTATTAGGAATAACTCAACTGAGGTCGAAAAAATACACGATTTTGCTGCTATACATTGGGATGTCAAAAAGGCTGAACATGGCCATGTTTACGACGTCACATATGAATATATATTCTATTGATTGCTGCAAAAAATACATATTCACATTGGAAATTTCTTCTAGTTTCATAATAAACTAATTATTCCACTGATTTAGAAAATAATTTAACCTTAATCAACCGCCGAAAATCTTATGGAAACGTGTAGAATTATGCAATATGTTGACGTCTTTTTTGACGTAGGGTTGGGTTAGATAATTAAAAATAAAAAAAATCTAGTTTGTCAATTGTTCTAAAAATCTCACAATCACTGTGAAGCATATTGTTTGAAATCAAATAAAAATTATTCCAAAATCGTTCAGTTTGTTTTTTGGTAATTTTGATATGAAGCATTTTTTTCAAAAAAATCGAGAAAATAATAATTTCCGTTTTTCACTAATATTTTCAGAAATTGGCATTCGTCGTAATTATTGCATATGTTAATTCATATATCCGTTGAATGTGTATGTGGTGACATGTGTTTCAATTCTGTACATTCGGTATAACTTGACTGAGGTCGATAAATATGCGATTTTGCTGCTATAAATCGGGACGTCAAAAATACCAAACATGGCCATGTTTACGATGTCATAGGTAAAGAAGTGTTATATTTACCGCAGAAAAAAAAGCATATTCAAAATGGAAATTACTTCTAGTTTCATTACATACCAAATATTCCAATGATTTCGAAAATAATTTAAAAGGTATATTCCTCCTTAATGTCTTTTTTCATTAATTCAAGGCCAACAACTCTGGAGTTATTGTGGCCACGTTGATCAGTCTTGGTGGAGTGCACCATACCATGGTGGTAATATTCATACCAAATGTCATTAAAATTCTGCCAACCACTACAAAGTTATTGGTCCCAGATGATCAAAAGTGTAAAAAATCTATCAGTACAAAGCAGCAACTCTGGAGTAACAAAAACTATTCTGACCATGATTCTTGGTGGGTCAGTGTACTAAAACACTTCTGTAACAATTATTAATGGTCCAATGCATTGTTATGCAAATCTAATGAACGCTTAACTCTCACCACTGAGGTTATTGGTTTGAGTCCTGCTCAGTCCAAAATCTTTATGTAAGAATGTTTGCCAGTTTTTTGCGGAAGGACGTGGTTCTACTCAGATTTATTCTGAGGTCTTCCTCTACCAATAAAACATGATATGTCATAAATAACCTGTCATGGTGTTAAACCCATTTCCAGTTGCCCTGGACAATCTGAAGGATGGACACACAGAAATTGCCAAATCCATACTGAAGAAAATGATTATAACAGAGCAAGATGATAGCTTACTTAAGGTATACGTCACCTTCCTCATCTGGCAGAAGCTTGGACATGGCTGTATCAATCTGAGTCTGGAGAGAAACAAAATTATGTATTATATTGTACATATCTCCACAGAAACTTAGACATGGCTGTATCAATCTGAGTCTGGAGAGAAACAAAATTATGTATTATATTGTACATATCTCCACAGAAACTTGGACATGGCTGTATCAATCTGAGTCTGGAGAGAAACAAAATTATGTATTATATTGTACATATCGCCACAGAAACTTGGTCATGGCTGTATCAATCTGAGTCTGGAGAGAAACAAAATTATGTATTCTATTGTACATATCTCCACAGAAACTTGGACATGGCTGTATCAATCTGAGTCTGGTGAGAAACAAAATTATGAATTATATTGTACATATCTCCACAGAAACTTGGACATGGCTGTATCAATCTGAGTCTGGAGAGAAACAAAATTATGTATTATTTTGTACATATCTCCACAGAAGCTTGGACATGGCTGTATCAATCTGAGTCTGGAGAGAAACAAAATTATGTATTCTATTGTACATATCTCCACAGAAGCTTGGACAGGGCTGTATCAATCTGAGTCTGGAGAGAAACAAAATTATGTATTATATTGTACATATCTCCACAGAAACTTGGACATGGCTGTATCAATCTGAGTCTGGTGAGAAACAAAATTATGTATTATATTGTACATATCTCCACAGAAACTTGGACATGGCTGTATCAATCTGAGTCTGGAGAGAAACAAAATTATGTATTATATTGTACATATCTCCACAGAAACTTGGACATGGCTGTATCAATCTGAGTCTGGAGAGAAACAAAATTATGTATTATATTGTACATATCGCCACAGAAACTTGGTCATGGCTGTATCAATCTGAGTCTGGAGAGAAACAAAATTATGTATTCTATTGTACATATCTCCACAGAAACTTGGACATGGCTGTATCAATCTGAGTCTGGTGAGAAACAAAATTATGAATTATATTGTACATATCTCCACAGAAACTTGGACATGGCTGTATCAATCTGAGTCTGGAGAGAAACAAAATTATGTATGCTATTGTACATATCTCCACAGAAACTTGGACATGACTGTATCAATCTGAGTCTGGAGAGAAACAAAATTATGTATTATATTGTACATATCTCCACAGAAACTTGGACATGACTGTATCAATCTGAGTCTGGAGAGAAACAAAATTATGTATTATATTGTACATATCTCCACAGAAACTTGGACATGGCTGTATCAATCTGAGTCTGGAGAGAAACAAAATTATGTATGATATTGTACATATCTCCACAGAAACTTGGACATGGCTGTATCAATCTGAGTCTGGAGAGAAACAAAATTATGTATGATATTGTACATATCTCCACAGAAACTTGGACATGGCTGTATCAATCTGAGTCTGGTGAGAAACAAAATGATGTATTATATTGTACATATCTCCACAGAAACTTGGACATGGCTGTATCAATCTGAGTCTGGAGAGAAACAAAATTATGAATTATATTGTACATATCTCCACAGAAACTTGGTCATGGCTGTATCAATCTGAGTCTGGAGAGAAACAAAATTATGTATTCTATTGTACATATCTCCACAGAAACTTGGACATGGCTGTATCAATCTGAGTCTGGTGAGAAACAAAATTATGAATTATATTGTACATATCTCCACAGAAACTTGGACATGGCTGTATCAATCTGAGTTTGGAGAGAAACAAAATTATGTATAATATTGTACATATCTCCACAATCTGTGACATACTCCCATCACACTAATCATGATAAACCTTTCTATTTAACATGTCTAACTAAAAGTTATGAATATCTTAAATAACACATCAAACTCCCCTTTAACAATAGTAACAAATTGTAACTAACAACAATATACATAATATTTCGCCCGTATCACACAGTCTATATCAGCTTTGTATCCCGTGTTTAGTTTAAGTTACATAATACTATGCATGACAGTGCAGAAAAAAAATGTTTCTTATCCTACTGGTCATGTAGGACTAGTGGATTGAAAATTTTACTTGTCCTTCAAAAAATCTACTCATCCTACAAAAAGAAAGTTATATCATAACAGGTGTTTATTAACCCTTTACTACATATAGATGCCTTTGGACACCTCTAATATAGAAGCCTTTGGACACCTAATATAGAAGGCTTTTGAATTATTGGGTGAATTATGTTTATATTGACTGACAGTGGAAAACAGTGCAGGAAGTGTTCAGATTGCTCGTTACAAGCAATCTCAACTCTTCCTGCACTGTTTCTAAAGACCTTCTGTGATTGGTGCGGGAAAACGCGTATCTATGGAGAAAAGGGTTAACAAAACCAACACTGTCCAGTTTTTTCCTAGTAATTTGTGAATGCATGATTCAAACAATGCGCTTAAAATTCTTTCCTAAAACTTTCCGCATAAACGGACAGATAGCAGAAAGAAACTGAAATTGCACTGGCACCGACTTTTAGTATGTTACCACATCGGGGTATTTACAGTTAACAAAAATGCTTTAATTTATGTAGAAAAATAAACCTTTTAAAGTGATGACTTTATACTAGCTTTGTTGAAATAAGAAGCTGAGAAAACCCTTAACGTTTTTATTGTTTTGTTTACATAATGCCTTTACTAATACACTACAATACATCTATTTGCCTTCGTAACTGCTTCGGGGTTAAGCAATTGTTTCCTTCCAGTCATTGCTATAACAAAAATTAGGCCCCGATAATTATGTACACTCGGTTGCAATATAAGTGACGGCTTTATTTGTTCTTGATTCATTTCAATTTCATTTTCCCCATCGATTTTATGCACGCTCACTGACCAATCTAGGCCTATTTTAAAGAGTCAACTCTATTTTTTGAGGGAATCCATGCCCTCAACAAAACACTAAAGTTAGACCAAACAAATTTTTCACTCCTCCGACAGGAAAATCTTCAGGAATTTTCCTGCCCTGCATGAATGACCCAGCACAAAGCTGATGAAGACTGTGATAAGGTCGAAATATTCTGTAAGTCAAATGTTTTGTTCTGAGTAATGGAATATAGTTCATCTTAAATTGTAACTTTGTTCATAATTTATGTTACTGTAACAATGTAGTTTACTACAGCATTCCTGTTGGCAAACAGGGTAAGTTATTAACAATAGCGTCAAAATACTTTAATTAGTTTGATTAAATATCTAATTCGCAAAAAGAGCATTCTTTTTTCAAAAGTGCCAAATTTTTCATACCATTCCACTTTCTTACATCCCCTAAATACAGAGGATGTATCCCTGACAATTCTGTGTAATCTATACGTACGTTAATTTACACCTTACATAAAGTAGTAAATCCCTAATATGCAACAGACCTGCCAATTCTGAATCCTCTCCACTTCTTTCTTCTTCTTTGCTTCAAAGTTTTTTACTTTTCCTGTCTCATTTTCCTGAAAACGATAAGAAACAATTATTATTACAAAATGCACCATAGAACAACTGTATTTGCATTGGATATAAAAAAGGTAGCTGTTGAATACATGTTGATACAATCTACAAGTACGGATATCAGAAATAGAAAGGTAGCTGTTGAATATATATTGATACACTCTACAACTGAGGACATCAGAAATAGAAAGGTAGCTGTTGAATATATATTGATACTCTCTAAAATTAATGACGTCAGAAATAGATTTAGGTAGCTGTTGAATATATATTGATACTCTCTACAGTTAACGACGTCAGAAATAGAAAGGTAGCTGTTTAAAACGTCCATGCACACTACAATTATGGACACCAGAATCATATATCTATATAAGTTGAAAACATGAAAAAAAATAAAAACAAAAAAACATTAATAAAATGTGACCTATTTTGTCAGTTATTATCTTAGCTACATGCAATTACACAAATATCAATCATTTTGTATTTATATGCAACTATAAAAATAAACAATATCCAAATCATATATATTGATAAAATACATTCAATGGAGGTGTATAAAATCATGTTACATCAGGGTTCTTCCATGGCCGAGTGGTCTAAGATGCTGCCATCTGAAGACCACTTACCTCACCGCCACTTGCCAAGGTCGTGGGATCAAGCCCAGCTTGGCCTAAAAACTTTATGAGAAAATTTGCCAGCTACTTGCAAAAACAAGGTGGTTCTACACAAGATTCATTTTAAAGGTTTTTTCCCTCCCAATAAAACTGGATATGTCGTATATACCCTGTAATGTATGAAACTGACGTTAAACCTCATTAAAAAAATCTATAACACTTAAAAATGGTTTCACCAAAGTATCATTTTCAAATCCTGTTTAAATATATCATGTGACCTGTATACTCTTGACCTTCGTCTATGTTATAGTTTGCAAAGGAAATTGTTATCATGAACAGGAAGGACCAGCTTTGTGATAAGATCTTACTTTACTTCACATGATTACTACTGACAACAATATAATCACCACAAAGATTGATTATTTCAGAATCACGAGCAATACTTTGTTATTCCGGGTCTGGTCACTGTTACAGAGTTTTCTGTACTGAAACACACACACACATTATGAGATCTTTAAAGAGGCTTTGCTTATCTCTAATATTTTTTTAGATGGATTTTCTTTTCTTTTTGTTTTACATTATAAGCAATAATTTTATATATTTATGAGAACACTATTGTATAGGAATACATTCTAATAACCATGTGGTATGCTGTATTATGTCTCTGTAATGTAGATCTGTATTGATCAACCAAGCTGGGCCCAGTCAGCTCAGTTGGTAGTGCGTCTTGACTATTAATCCAGGGGTCATGACATTGCTTATCATTTTCATTCGTCTTACCATTGCTTTAAGTGAGAAAGTTAGCAGTTACAGTCAAATCTGTGTAAGGGGTCACCTCTATTAAGCAGCCACTTGTCTCGCAGCCACATTTTTTATTTCCCATTTTTATGCTTTCAGAGCAAATTATCCTGTATTAAGCAACAACCTGTCTTAAAAGGTCACTTTTGCTCTTTCCCTTGACTGGCTGCGCAAGACAGGTTTGACTGCACTTACGGAGACAGGTGTGCTTGAGTTATCCTTTCAGGATCCAAGAAAAAAATGGTTAGATTAACTGATCATCCTCAATGGCATAAAAATTATGCTAAATACTTAAACAGATGAACTATAATGACCAAACAATAAATCATATTCACGTCACAGACTCACAATATGGTTCTATACAATTCATATTATGGCTATATTTAAACATGAACAAATAAACAGAAAATGTTTACTTGTTATTTCTGTTGTATTTTCTCTTATGCTAGATGAACTGTAACAAAATAACCAGCTATTATCATCTTGTTTACATGTATTTAGAATAATTATCGAATATATTTGTTTAACAGCTAAATGAAAGAATCGGGTGTTTGCTCTTTTATACCATCATCGTCATCAATATTATTTTTAGTAGTAGTAGTATTATCATTAATTTTTAATTATTATTATTTTCATCATTATTGTTTTATTTTATTTTATTATTTTTATTATTATTTTTATTATTATACTCAAAATTTCAGGCTTCGTGTCACAGTTCAATAAACTGAGAATCATTTACTACTTTATAGATAAAGCCGCTTTAAACAAAGTCAATAAATCAGTAAACCCCCAAGACATATATCCTGCTTAAATGAATTGAAGATGTAATAACTGTAATTTTCCTGGATTAATTGACCTCCAGCAACAACCAATCTGGTTATATCCTCAAGCACAGGAAAGTTTTGTCTCATTTAAGAAAATCAAATTTACCTAAATTTTGATTTGCGTACAGTTGTACTTGACTTGCAGTATATGAAGAAAAAGGTATAATTACGGAATACATGAAAAGTGAAAGAAGAAATATGATACAAGTTTAAGTACGGGAACTGATTTAAAAAGGTTATTCTGTTAGAAACCAAAATACAAAACAATAATGAAATATTCACCAAACAACAAGAAATTATATACCATTACTAAAATGGCATGTTTTGATATTGGAAATGTCTATTGAATTGGATTAAACGGATTTTAGACAAACTGATTAACTAAGTTGTATCAAAAATGGGTCATGACAACTTAACAACTAACCAGGATGCCATGAGTGAACAACTGGCAGATTCTCTTATTGTTGTGACAATTCTGGTTGGTATTTATACTGTGGTTGGAATATTCGGTAATCTGTCTGTGTTTTACGTGTACTGTTTCAAATATCCGCGATGTAATTTCAAGTACTTTGTCATCAGTCTTGCAATCATTGATCTCATAAGTTGCTTCACAACCCTTCCTGCGGAAATCTACATCCAGAGGAACTGGTACAGTTTCTCTGACTCGCAGATATGGCTATGTAAGACTAAAACATATTTCAATGGATTTACAGTGTTTATATCTGCCTTTCTTCTGCTTCTTATAGCTATTGATCGGTTCAGAAAAGTATGTAGACCAATAGCATGGCAGATTAAACCAAGACGCGCCATACAGTTGTGTTGTATGATTTTTGGAATTGCCGCCATTCTTGCCTCTCCGGCACCACTTCTGTGGGGGAAACATACCAGTAATGAGGAATTTGATGGTCATATTGTACATGTGACAATGTGTGAAAGAGATGATGAGTACAAGAACACCAAATGGCCATCCATCTTTCTATTTGTAATCTTTTTTCTGCCAACAACAGTATACATGTTTATAACCGGAGTATTGTATATTCTCATCTTAAAAGAAATATTTTGTGGTAGTTTAGCAATGAAGACAATCTCCAGCAGTCCAAGAGGCATGAAGAAAGTTGCTAGTCCGCAGGAGGACAGTCGCATTCAAGAAGATGCCTCAAGTCTAGAAATGACCCTAGAAACAGATGACGAAGTTGCTAATGACAGTGATGTTGAAGAAAGAAAAGTAGAAAAACCAGTCTCTACACCAAGACCAAAAAGTAAAGCTTTTTCACAACAGAAAAGACTGGTATCAGCAAAAATCCGTTTACGAAGAAAAACATTAACAATGTTTGTTCTGACAGTGATTTTTGCAGTGACAACATTTCTATACTTTGGTATTATATCAAAGATTGCATCGGCAGGACATTCCTATGTACTTGTAGTGAAAGACAAAGCACCAGTGTTGTTTTTCTTCTGGAGACTGTATTTCATCAACCATGTGATTAACCCTTTTGTTTATGGCATCATGGACAGCCGGTTTAGAGAAGCTCTTCGGCAGATTTTCACCAAGAAAAAGACATGGACCCCAAAATAAGTAACAAGTGCATTTCTTAAGACATTTGAGAACACTTTTAAAGACATGGATCCCAAAATAAGATATACAATTGAGAATATTTCTAAAGACATGTGACCAAAAATAAGATACTGTATATTCCCTAATTAACGCCTGGGGGCATTACATTTTACAAGGTGGGGGCATTTATAAAAGATAAAAAAATCAAATTTAACAACAGTTAAAAATACAATAAAACCAATAAAGCCATGGAAAAAACCTTAAATCCGGTTTAAATCCCGAAAAAGTGGTTCAGAATTATTTGAGAGTGAATAAAATAATCGACATAGGATGAAAAAAAGCTGAAAATCTGTATGAAATTACTTGTCTGCGTACTGGAATATCCAAATTGATAGTCAGTGTACTCTTCACTTTAAATCACTTGGACGCTTGCTTTTATCAACTAGAACAATGAGCTTTCAGCGTACACAGACTAACTGCATTGTCGACGTTTTGTAATGTTTTAATTGGCAGACAGTATTTTTACTAGTATTAAACAGCAAATATGGGGAAGTATTTGTTCAACCAAAAGTGGTTAAGTGGTCACCCAAGATATAAACAATGGGTTAAAGAGTTCAAAAGTAATAAACACTCCGCTAATTGTTGTCTGTGTAACAAAATAATCGATCAGGGAAAGATGGGTGAATATGCACTCAAATCGCATATATGTTTTATTTTTTTATTTTCCAGAAAAATAGGTGGGGGGGGGGGGGGGGGGGGGGGCGTTTATTAGAGTGGGGGCGTTTATAAGGGAATATACAGTACATAATTAAGAACATATTTAAAAAATATGGATCCCAAAATAAGATACGGTATTCATTTAACCCTTAACTCCATAGATACACATTGAGAATATTTCTAAAGACACGGACCCCAAAATAAGATACATATATGACAAGACATTTAAAGACATGGACCCCAAAATAAGATGCATACTTGAGAACACTTTTTAAGACATGGACCCCAAACTAAGATGCATACTTGAATACACCTTTAAAGACATGGACCCAAAATAAGATACACATTTGAGAACACTTCACATGACATGGACCCTAAAAATAAGATGCATACTTGAGAACACATTTACAGACATGGACCCCAAAATAAGATACGGTACTTATTTAACCCTTTACTCCATAGATACACATTTTCCCGCACCAATCACAGAAGGCCTTTGAAAACAGTGCAGGAAGAGTTCAGATTACTCATAAAGAGCAATCTGAACACTTCCTGCACTGTTTTCCACTATGTCAGCTTATATAAACATAATTCACCTAATAATTCAAAAGCTTTCTATATAAGGTGTCCAAAGGTGTCTATATTAGAGGTGTCCAAAGGCGTCTATATGAAGTAAAGGGTTAAGAACACTTTTTAAGACATGGACCCCAAACTAAGATGCATACTTGAATACATTTAAAGACATGGACCCCAAACTAAGATATATACTTGAGAACACTTTTAGATACATGGACCCCAAAATAAGATACATACTTGAGAACACTTTTTAAGACATGGACCCCAAAATAAGATGCATACTTGAGAACACATTTAAAGACATGGACCCCAAACTAAGATATATACTTGAGAACACTTTTTAAGACATGGACCCCAAACTAAGATGCATACTTGAATACACGTTTAAAGACATGGACCCAAAATAAGATACACGTTTGAGAACACTTCATATGACATGGACCCTAAAAAAAAGATGCAAACTTGAGAACACTTTTAAAGATATGGACCCCGAAATAAGATGCATACTTGAGAACACTTTTACAGACAAGGACCCCAAAATAAGATATGGTACATACTTAAGAACACTTTTTAAGACATGAACCCCAAACTAAGATGCATACTTGAGAACACATTTAAAGACATGGACCCCAAACTAAGATATATACTTGAGAATACTTTTTAAGACATGGACCCCAAACTAAGATGCATACTTGAATACACCTTTAAAGACATGGACTCCAAACTAAGATATATACTTGAGAATACTTTTTAAGACATGGACCCCAAAATTAGATGCATGCTTGATATATTTGTATAAAACTTTTCAAATACATGTGCCAGTACAGGTGAAATATTGATTGGCCAACATTTTACATTCTATTTAACCTTTTTCCAAAGATAACAAACAAAGTAACTGTCTGTGATGCTCCATAGCCAGAGAATAATTTTCTCGCTCCATTTTTGTTAAATCTCCCACTGACTTATTTAGTATCACTACTTGTTATGAAATTGTCAAATCAATATTTATAATGGGAGGATAGTGGTCCCATGTTACACATATTGTTACTTGAAATAGAAACAGAAATGCTGCACCATTTTTATTTAGGTTTATGACAAATACAAAGGAATTTTTTTGTAAGTCATGTATTGATTGGCTTACTTATAGTGAGGTATGCGGAGTGATGTAATTTTTATTTTTCCATTTAAATATGCAATAGCATGTGCTTCAAATTGTTCAAGCAGTAACGTTATTAGATTCTTTAGATATAACAAGTTTCTCTGTGAAATGTGTTTAGTTTATTTTTATAAGAAAATAAGTCTAATTTATAATTAAAATGAACTCATTTTTTTGACAGGGCCATTAATAAAATTTATATCACTTTAAGTCTAATATTTTCATATTCTTTTTGAACTAATGCAACAATGCTGTAACTAACTGGTACAATGTAATTTTATTATACATTATGACATATTCTGACACGTTTTGATGGGGATTCATTATTCAATGTCAAATTATTATCTCTATTCTTCAATAGAATGTCATAAATTTTTTTTCAAGAAACCAGATTTTTTTCCTACCACATAGTGTCTATCTGTTTAAAGTTGATGTAAACCGAAATTATGTTAATATTATGGTGCTGTTTCGAAGTCCTAAAGCATAATTGCTCTTGCTGAAATGGCAATTATTTGGCTTTTAAAACTAGGAACTGCTAGGAAAGACCAAAATGACCACAAGTAACCCACGCGAATCAGCGGTGAATCAGATGAATGACAAAGAGACGTAATGTTGTATATCAATCATCACGGATATACTGCTGTGAAGAATCCTACATCATTTCAGTTTTAAGACATTTTTAAAAAATGTTCACAAAACTTTGACATTATCAAGCAATAAAAAAGTTTTGTTTTCTTGAATTAGTCATTTTACTGAAATATTGAAGATGACATGAAATGAAAACTTTTTTTTAAATATTAAAATTCACTGTTTTTGCGGATAAAACCAAAACATTACATCACACTTACCATTTGTTAGGTGAGTAAACATTATAAAAATATCCAAATGTAGTATTTTTGTTTCTTCCTTAAAAATGTTTGTTTATATTTTTTAGAATTTTCTGTTTTGTTATTCAAACACTGGTCCATTTTTTTTATGAAACCCAAGAAACATAAAAAGTCTGGCCCAAGAATTTTACTTTTAGAACTGTCTTTAATTGCATGTCAGTGTGTGTTTGAGGAACATAACAGTCCTGTACATTTTGTAAATATGTATATAAGGTCAATATTACAGATGGAGAATTAAGTATCATCTTGTACATACTACATTACATATACCGTATACACCCCAATAAATACCCCCTGATCCACCCACATCTATTTTTATAGAAAATAAAATAAATTGACACTCTGAAAGTTGGTCTTTAAATACAAATTAATTACACGTACATTTCAAGTCTGACTTAAAGTTGACTAAATGTCTTATAACTGGCTGTGTGTTTATTGCATTTAACACACCTTCCATACAAAATTTTAAACCGATTTCTCTGGCTCAAATGGCCCCCATAGGCATTTATTCAGGGGTATATGGTAATCATATATACATATCAACATTTTTATCACCATGATGCTTGCATTTGTAAACCAGCTGTTGTTAGTATTACAGAAATGTAATCCACCATGTCAAACATATCAGTGTTTCATGATTGATTGAACATAATTATTCAATATTTTTCATAAAAGAATATAATATATTAAATCATTTTATAAAAAATTTCTTTTTGTTTTCTTATTTTTGTTATTGTACTAACTAGTACATTCTTTTTGCTGGTTATCAGTTTGTATGTATTTACTGATTTTAGGCTGATAGAGATTCAGAAGAAAGCTCAGAGTTTATATAATTGATTGATTGAATATTTAGCATCATTTTTATGCCATCGAGGGCTAACAGACGATCAGTTAATCTAATCACTGTATCCTGGGATCCTGAAAGGTTAACCAGTACTCGAGCACAGCCCATCTTCACAAGTAACTGATAACTTCCCCATGTGAATCAGCAATGAGAGAGGAATGATAATGAGACACAATGTCATATATCAATTATCACGGAGACTGTTACCGGGCGGGGATTCGAACTCACGACCCCTGGATTGATAGTCAGATGCGTAACCAACTGCGCTAATTGGGCCCGGCAGAGCTGATATGAATCACTCTCAAGTGCTTGACCGGTGTTGAACCAGTACTAAGTATTGTTTTTTATGCAGTCATCAGATCAAGTTTGAGATCATACCCATGACCTCTCGCACGAGCAGCCCACACTCTATCCACTGCACTGATTCATGTCATTGTCTATAAAGTACATTTTATTGATTTGTAATGAAAGAGTCATTGATCTATGAATGACCAAGAAATAAGAACACAATGTCATGATATGTACTTAAAGTTGCATTTAAGTAAATTTAATTAAAAACAGAAAGGTGTCCAGTGCCAATTTGCAGATGTCCACTTCCTGTTGACTGTATGCAGTACATACTTTCAAGTTTAATCTCATTCAGATGAAAACTGTTGGAGGCAATTACACAAGAGGGCCATGATGGCCCTTATATTGCTTGCCTGTGCCTGCTGGCTTAATTAATTGATCATGTATGTGAAATTATTCTAAAATTGTACCATATTTGCTGAACATTGTCAAGAGGCCTGAGTGCAAGCTTGGCCCTAATTTGGTAATTGGATTTAATATTCTGTGAATGGCTTAAAGGGAATATATCATCAGGATTTTTAAAAAAAATTCAAATTGGCTAAAAACATTTTTTACCCATTTAGCATGCCTATATATACCTACTGACCCTGTTTTGCCAAAAGAATACTAATTTAAACATGCCCAAAATAATTTACTGAAAAGGGATTTCCTAACTTGGGCTATGTGCCTAGGTTAGACTAAAATAGACTTCGTGCTTAACAATGCAACATATTTGAGACGTATTAAATCAAATGAGTCATGTGACTTCATTTTGTTTTCAATTTGATGCATTATACAGGTTTACACGTAGTAAGAAATTGTTTTATCTTAGAAAGAGTCCAAATGATGATGTGAAGGTCATCAAGCAATATTTAAGTGCTTACTATTTTTAGAATGGGAATTTTGTTTCAAATTTACAACTCCGACTTGAATATCAATTTTGTTAAATTTTGGTAGATTTGACACACCAAACCATTGGGATTTTATCTATAAATGATAATGAGATGCTTGTTATTCATTTTAAAAATAATTTTATTTTTAAAGATATTTATAAATAGCATTTTTTCCTGATATACTCCCTTTAAATGTTGATAAGTAAATTAGCAAACAGATATACAGAAAATTGCATAAATTTTGCTAGAGTGCACACAAAATCAATTAATGAAATTTATTACAATTCAGGGCCATGACTACAATATTTATCATATTTGGCCAGTTAAAGAAGTTGTCCAGAAATTCTAGCTATATAACTACTGTGTTCATGAAGACTGAATGAAGATGCAACTGACAAAGAGCACACAACTTCAAGTAACTCAAGTTTTGATGATCAACGGCCAACATCAATTTGTAAATTTGACACAAGAGCTCTTCCTGGATATTCTGGTTATATAACTACTCAGTACTGTGCAGGTTTTGGTTTGATCAAATGAAAACTGTGAGTGCTTGAGTGCACACAACATGAAATAGACACAATTTTGGATGATTTAAGAGCCATTACTCTAACACTATTGCTCTGATTTGGCTAGTTAAAGCACTTGTCCAAGATATTATGGTTATTTAACTACTTTGTAAGTTTGGCTGGAACTTTAAATATCCAATATGGCCAGTTACAGAACTTATCTGCAACATAATGGTTACCGGTATATAATTGCTGTGCAAGTTTAATGAGGATAAAATGAAATATTTGGATGCTAGATTGCAAAAAATATCAAATAGTGCAATGTTTAATGTTTCAAGGACCAAAACTCTGACAATAATTATCTGATTTGGCCAGTTCAAGAATCTGTCAAGAGATTTTATGGTTATACAACAACCATGTAAGTTTGGTGAAGATCCATTGAAATATTGCAGGTGCTACAGTGCACAAAACAAAAACTTTACAGATAGAGGATGGACACAGGCTGATCAGAATAGCTCACCTTGAGCTTTGATCAGGTGAGCTAATAAAAGGTCTAGATAGAAGAACAGTTGACAAACTATTACTATTGTCTCACCTCTGATAGATCATCTGCCCTTTGTAACAGCTCTGTCACTGGACCTTTCAACTCATAGCAACTGTAAATATACAGATACAATAATACACATCACAGAGACATACAAGTCAGAAATGGACAATACAATGTATTATCAATTCCTGCATCATGCAAAGCCTGCATCATCCATGCCTACAAATTTGCATATTTACTCCCTTATAATTTGTGGAAATAAGAGTTTCATTTGTACCCAAAGAAAAACTTCAGAATTATAAACAAGTGAAGTCATGAGGCAAGAAAAAATCTGTGTTAAGGGTTACTTGACAAAAAAAACAGGGAAGGTAGGTAGGCTTTTTTTCTTTTCTAATTTTGGTTCCTATTTTTTATTTCATAGAGAAAATGTCATAATGATGAACTATTGTAAGCAAATTGATTTTAATTTGTTTAACTATCTCATAAAAAATATAATTATGATATAGTTATAAATAACGAACAAATTAAACATAATTTTTTTTACACATTAAGCCGTTTTGATCTGCAGTTTTTTGTACTGTTACATTAAATAAAAACACTTAATTATTATTAGTATGCTGTTGTTTTTTCAAGATGAACAAAAAATGTTAGGATCAGGGCTCAATTAAGGGTTGGTCATGTAGCAGTAAACACAGGTATTTTTTCTAGCCAGATAAAATTTTTATACACCTATTGTTAAAAAAGAATATTTGTAAAGTTCAATAAAAAATCAAATACTTGCCTTCTAAAGTTTGCTTTGATTTTAATATCTCTGTCTTTCAATTTCTTGTTTCCAGCATTTTTGGTACTTTCTTTCACAATTTTGTCGACCTGTAGATTACATAATTATTATGTAGCTTTATTACAAAACTGAGCCGTTTTTCAAACTACTGCAAAAAAAAACATCTAAAAATTATATTTATAATCAAAAATGTTTGCCTATATACATGTACCATCTTGAAACAATGAGTCTCAGGTGCTATTTTTGATAAGAGAGCAATTAATCCACACAATGGAAAAGTTTCAAAGATGTGAGTATAGAATAAGCATCATGCTTACATTATATATTGTTCAAAACTTTTAAGTTACTTACATAAAGTTTTCAATTACATAAAAACATTCTACAAGATGTAAAATCATAAATTATAATTTCAGAACAGTCATATTTCAGTAAAGAAAGTTTTGGAAGGAGTCAATTCATCCCCTTTTTTTAAAAAACTATGGGTAAATTTACCCACATTTTTTTTAAATCTATGGGGGTATTAAAGAGTAAAATATCTCCAAATTCACCGTATTTATGCCATTTTTTAACATTATTATGATGTATGCAAAAGCAACGAAGAGTTTCCAATTACTGATGCATATGTATGCTCAAGTTCTCCCTTTTGACATTATTTATGAGAATATGATTCTCCTTGCAAGAGATCAGAAGATGGGGATGAAAATCAGATGATCATGGAAAATTTATTGACTTAGCTGAAACTTGAACACACACACTTTCTATGTGCTTACCACTTAATAGAATATGACATGTGCAGCAAAGTGAACCATTTTGCAAAATTAATCAACAGCTAATAGAAATATTGTAATTTCTGTTAGTGTTTCCATGCTATTTTTAACTCAAAATAATTTTCTTGAATATCTCAGTATTTTGTTGCATAAACGACTCAGACATACAGCTTATCTGAGCCACTGACATGGCAGTGACTTAAATACATGTTTATATATATGGGCTTGAAATTTCTGATATCCCTTTTCAACATTTTTAAATGAATGCTTAAAATCAAAGAAATATTAAGGTCAGTTTCTTAAATCTTACTCGTCCTGACCAAATGTTCACTCGTCATGGCAAGTAGACGAGTGGAATTTTCTAGTCCTGTATATGTCTCTGGCCACAGTGTCTTATTTTGGTAAACTTTTACTGTGAAATGATTGTGAGAAAGCATGCCATCTTTGATAACACTCCGATCCCCTGCGAAAGGTAAGCAATACCCTACGCACACAAGACACTTTATTTCAATGCTATTTTGTGAATTAAATGGCCTTTAGAACACTTTCACTTGTCAGAAAAGAGACTGCTTGCCTAATTTTTGAGGGTGTGTCGAGTAGCAATACAGCAATAGATAGATACGTTTAGACCAATATTTCTACATGCAATATAAAAAGTTTAGATTCAATTTCCAATCAAGAGCATTGCGTGGAATTAATCAACACCTTTATTAAAACCATATTTATTTTTTTTTATCAAGAACAGACATGTCAACAAAACGTTAAATGATGTTTCTCCAATCACCTGCTTTCTTAACAAATCTGCATCCTTGGTAATCTTTTCAAGTGGCGTTGGTTCCTTCCCCATTGTGATATTATTTTAAATATTTGTCAACAAAACTTGTTAAATGCAAAGTATATGATTTGTAACTGCAGATTCCTTTGCATTGGCGGCCATTTGCAAACAAATTATATCTGTCATAATGCACACGGTTCGGTTTTATACTATTGTTATTTTCTGTTTGAATACATCTTCAACTATGATTTTGAATACTTTTTAAATCTAAGCAATGGTTATGTTTTTGAACTTTCGATTGGTTATGTTATTTTATTTTAAGACTTTTCAACATTTACGTGTGCATTATGACCGCACCCCTTTCATTCGGACTACTTTGATTTTAACCTGCAGACGTCCCATGTGGAGACTAATTTTTACAGAATTACACTTTTTTGTTTAATTTACGGTCATAATCACGATATAATTAGAATGTCTTTGTTATAATTTGAAGATTCTATAATTTAAAAATATCATGGAACGGATTCAAGAAATACGAACACGAGTTGAACTGAAAGAACATGGTTTAGAAAATGTAAACATCATTTTTGATGTTAGGTTGTGCAAGAATCAGAATTGTTCTTTAGGTTTCTGCATTACTCCAGATAAGCTTTGCTTTCAATGAGTATTTAACCCATAAATTAGTATGCAATACTTATTTTCAAAATGCTAAGGGTGAAAATGAACATTCTTATCAAATTGCCATTTAAAACAAACTAATCAACATAACCAATGATTATTCTACCCCTTGATGTTAATTTCAATGCTTTATTAAAAATTTCAATGCTTAAATACCCCCAGATAGTGCTTTTCTGGAGCACTGTTTCTGCATATCATTTTCATTCATTTATTGTTTGTTTCTTTTTCTTGAAAAAATAATTTACGGAATTTATTCCACAGTCCCGTAACAAAACTATACGCATCACAAATTTGATTTGAAATGAACCATTAAAACCATTGATGCATTCATAAACTATATACATCCTGACAGTACACGCATTTAATGACTGGTTTCCTTAAAGTATCGCATATTGCCTGCTAATTTCAAGTTGAGCCAGTGTCCAGGAAAATATGTTAGCAAACGTTGAACCGAACTGAACACAAGACAAATGTACAATGGTTGATTGATCATATTGAGTTTTGAGTTGGATTTCCCACCATGCCATTGTGTCATTCATTTTTCCTCTCTGATTAAAGACCGAAAGTTATCAGTTACTTGAGAAGATGATTGTGCTCAAGTACTGGTTAAGCTTCCAGGATACCAGAAATGAGTGGTGAACTGATTGTCTGTTAGCCCTTGATGGCATAAAAATGACACTAAACAAGCAAACTATTTCTGGGTTACATGTCAGATTTTGTTTTGCACAATTGAAGTTTGTTATGGCTGCTTATAAATATAATATCCTGCAATGTCAAATGTAACATACAATGTGTTGTAATATTAATAATAATGAAACACCGATTTTTTTTTCTTCTAAAAGTGATCCAAAATATTTGAGATTGATGTTCTGTCTGAATTTGATATGGGAGATTTATGAAAAGTGAAATAATAAGTTTTAAACAGATATCCTCAATATTATACTTTATATCTGTAATAATGAGTTCAGGTCAAATTTCTTATTTAAGGGATGCAGTAATGGAAAACAATAAAACGTGTATTAAACATACTGATGTTTTCTGTCATCTATTATAGATAAGGCCATAATAAATTAATTGCTAGATTATCATCCCCGCCTACCCCTTAGTTTTCATGCCGCCCCGACCCTTTTTATTTTCATAAAAAAAATAATTATTAAAAAAACAAAAATTTAAAAATAAGAATAAAATCCTCCCACCCTCCCCGTTTTTAAGAAAAATTTGGATGATAATCAAGCAATTAATTTATAATGGTCTTATGCACCGTGTTATTATTTTGTTTTCAAAACAGGTACACAGTACAAGCTTCCCTGGCACATATGACGGGTATGATGATACTTGGAGCCAAGAAAAATTTGAAAAGGTAAAACAAAATAAAGATACTTTAAACATTAAGCAGTGTTTCATCCAATTTGGCTCCAGTTATTTGTTAAGATAAAAAAGTTTCTGATTTCACACAACTCTGCACTCTTGAGCACCTTTTCTATAGTAGAGCACTTAACACAGGAAAGGTTATAAATTCTTGATTAAAGTTCCATCCATTTTTTTTTCTCCCAATAACTCAAATAATAGCTGTTTCTATGAATTTTGATGGAAGTCAATGTCTCTTTTAAGGACCCTCTGCAGCTTTTTAATTTGTTATTTGAAATGCTGTGACCGGGAAAAATATTTTGACAGTGAGACAATGGCCCATACTTCAACAATATTATGTGACATTTTGAATATAGATTTACACATGGAAGTGAAATAAACAAACATAAAACTACTCAAAAACATTATATCATTATGCCACTTTGACCAGACATTCAATAATCTCAATGGTTCGGAAAAAAAATAACATCCCTTGGATTTCAAATGAAAATGACAGTTCACAATTGCTAGGACACAGGGCCCATCAATAGAAATTTCTATGTGACATTTTGTGATTTTATGTGACAATGGCTCATGGGTTTCCTAGTCACTGGAAATGACTGTGAATTTACTGAAACCTTTACAACAACTGGATCTGATTTTTGTTCAAAACATTTGGAACCAAATTTTATTGATTATTGATATTAGCATTCATAATTCAGCTGATTAATTAATTTTAAATTTGTACTTACTAAAAATGTAATGTACTAGAACAAATCAAATACTTACCATCAAACTTTATATCATAATGTTGACGCATAACATGTTTATTTCACTGATTTATTTTTGTTAAGTTGAGGGCAGCTGCTTTCAAGAAGCAATGCAAAAGTATTAAGAAAAGGAAAAGTTTATAGACAAAACCATATCTTCATTGCAATCGCTTCGGTGATGTAACTTTATTTTTCAGAAATTGAAAATGCGTGAATTCAACAGCGATCTTGCTTAATCTTTCAAAATCCATGAAAATTAAGACACTACAATTACAAAGTGTAAATGCCCATTGTAAGGCCATAATAAAATATTTGCTAGATTATCATCCCCACCTGGCCCCTAATTTTCATGCCGCCCCGACTCTTTTTATTTTCATAAAAAAAAATTAATAATAAAAAAAAAAATTATTAAAAAACATACAAAATTTTAAAAATGAAAATAAAAAATAAAATCCTCCCACCCTCCCTGTTTTTAAGGAAAATTTGGATGATAATCTAGCAATTAATTTATAATGGCCTAATAGTATATACATTTAATTATGAGTGCTATAGATTTTGTATAAAAACTGTACCTTAGTTTGAACATAGTTTATTACATATGTTATATATATCAGTATATTCAAATGAACATCACATGGTAACAAATATATAACATTTGCAAATGGATCAAACTACAAGTTATATCAAAATTAGTTACAGTTTGACATTAAAAGGAACCCAAAATAACCAGAACATGGGACCTAGCTTACCACTATAAACTTTTTACTGCACAATTTATTTTTTTCAAAGAATTTCCGTATAGAGATTGGTCGAAGGACAGCAGATGAGTTAGAGTTTGACATGATCGGGGTTGATGCTGCAATTGCTAATGCCTTCAGAAGAATTCTACTGTCAGAGGTAAATTTGACCAAGCATGTATAAATTTCTATTTTGAAAGTCCCTCCACCCATTGTCTGTCCATCTTTGCATACATATATCCTCAAATTGGTGAAATAGATAACTTCTGAAAGAGTCTATGCATTTAATTAATATTTAGTACATATCTATAGAGTTCAGAATACAGGTCAAGTTTTTGCCATGTTTTCTAATTCATTGTCTTTCCCATCATTTGTTATGACACACTGATCAACCAAATCAAGTATTTGTTTGACAATTGTACCTGTATATTATTATTTTTTTTTCATGTAGGTTCCAACACTAGCCATAGAGAAAGTACACATCTACAATAACACTTCCATCATACAAGACGAAGTGCTAGCACACCGACTGGGTCTCATCCCTATCAAGGCAGATCCTAGATTGTTTGAATATAAGCAAGACCGTAAGTTTATTTAGATTTGAATATTGAGCATTATTTTTTATGCAATTGAGGGCTAACAGATGATTGGTTAACCTAACCACTTTTTCCTTGGATTCCAGAAGGTGAACCAATTCTCAAGCACGCCCAATCTCTGCAAGTAACTGATAACTTTCCCACTTGAATCAGCAGTGAGAGGACGGATGACAATGAGAACCAGTGTTAAATTAATCCTCAAAGAGACCAGGCAGGGATTAGAACTTGCTACACCTTGATTGATAGTCAGACTCGTTACCAACCAAGATAATCAATTCTAGCTAAGTTTATTTATATTTACATATTAGTTTGATACTATGTATTTACTATTTTGATCTTAAAGGTATGAAATCATGACAGAAAAAATGTGTTACCACAGCATAATTTGCCTTGTGGTAATGTGTCTTGTATTCACTTACTTTGCACATGGTATCTTTAAGTTCATATCTCATGAAAGTTTAACAAATAAAATACATTTCTAAAATGGATGTGATCTACTGTCAAATCAATCAAACAAACCAAAATGTAGTTTTTCCACTTGGCCCTCAGCTTTCAGATGACATTCTTGCGGGTTGTTACCCTCTGTCAGTATGATTTGACTGTGAGGGGCATTATCAAACCATTGGTCTGTGGTGTGATAATTATTACCCCTAGAAAGTGTTTAAACTGTTTAATATTATCACCATTTCTTAAAATGTTGTAATGAAAAAAGGATTATTGACCCTTTTGGTAGTTTTTGTATTCAAACATGAAAACTCAGCATTGCCATATAAAAAAGTCACACCTTAAGAAATGGTTAGACAATAAAAACATGACATTTATTGGTAAAAACATCATGTGAGCATTTGTTTCAAAAACATTCTGTCTGTGACTGATTGACAATCAACAAATTTCCCTTTAGGTCATCCTTAACGAAATGGTTGTTTGCTGTGCTCCGACTCAGTATTTTGGGTAGCTATTTTTTTTTTTGCCAGATATTGATTTTTTAGTGTCATTTTGAAGAGAAAATGGTCAAAAACCATGGGAAACAAATGTCATTGCTTTGGAAGCCAATAAAAAAGTTTGGGTAGCTGCAATTTGATTTGGTAGGTAGGAGCACAGCAAACAGTTTTATTTAAGAATCACCTTAATGTTGCTGTCATTTAATCACCTGTAAAGTGGAGATTCTTTACCTTCTAATTTATGCAAGGCAAGATAGTTCAGCTAAGGCAGCACTTACAGTTACAAGTAGAAGCCGTGGTGATATAATTTGACATTTGACACAATAATACAATACAATACATGACAAGTAAATACATAAAATAGAGTTATTTTTTATGTTGAATTGGTAATATATCAGAATTTTTATTGGTAGTGGAGGCAGAAGGGACAGAGGGAGACACTGTAGAGTTCCAGCTGAAAGTGAAATGTACAAAAAACCCTCATGTTAAAGATGGCTCTGACCCAGATGAGCTGTTTAGGGACCATAAAGGTGAGGCCCTCAGTAAAAATAATATTTGTTGTTTCCCCAACCCATGTTTCAGATTGGTAGGTAAATAGAGAGAGGTGTTATTCTGTATGTGTAATGACTATTTGAAAATGTTATTATGTATGTGTAATGACTATGTGAAGAAGTTATTCTGTATGTGTACTGCCTATGTGAAGACATTATTCTGTATGCGTAATGACTATGTGAAGACATTATTCTGTATGCATAATGACTATGTGAAGACATTCTGTATGTTTAATGTCTATGTGAAGATGTTATGCTGTATGTTTAATGTCTATGTGAAGATATTATTCTGTATTTGTAATGTCTATGTGAAGACGTTATTCTGTATGCATAATGACTATGTGAAGACATTCTGTATGTTTAATGTCTATGTGAAGATGTTATGCTGTATGTTTAATGTCTATGTGAAGATATTATTCTGTATGTGTAATGTCTATGTGAAGACGTTATTCTGTATGCATAATGACTATGTGAAGACATTATTCTGTATGCATAATGACTATGTGAAGATGTTATTCTGTATGCGTAATGACTATGTGAAGTTGTTATTCTGTATGTGTAACGACTATGTGAAGACCTTATTCTGTATATGTAATGTCTATGTGAAGACATTATTTTGTATGTATAATTCTGTATGTGTTATGACTATATGAAGATGTTATTCTGTATGTGTAATGACTTTTGAGACATTATTCTGTACATAATGACTATATGAAGATGTTATTCTGTATGTGTAATGACTTTTGAGACATTATTCTGTACATAATGACTATGTGAAGATGTTATTCTGTATGTGTAATGACTTTGTGAAGATGTTATTCTGTATGTGTAATCGGGGCTAGAATTTAACTTTTTTGTGCACTGGCAATTATGGCCAGTGCCTAAAATTTCAACTGGCCAAATTTGAAACCAACTAGCCAAACCAATTTTCGCAGAAACTTGTAGTCCTAAATGTCTAAATAAACCCAAAATTAATTGTTTCAAAGCCTGCGTGTTATTTAATATGCATTATTAGCTTTTTTTTATTTATAGACAATGGTATCAAGGTTATTATATATGTAAAGGTACAATTCAAAGCAGTACTTTACACAAAACAAAATATTTAAAAAAATAAAATTGTCCTTGTTATTTATTATACTACCATAAAAAAATGCATACAATGATATATCATAAATAAACACTTTTAACTAAACCAAAATATGAATCATGGATTCAACAATAACAAGTGTACAGAGAGGCTGTGATTGTGACATACACACATTTCTATTTATAGAATTAATATAGCCAATGGCCTTTCGTTTTAAAATAAGATCTAGATCTAGCCAATGACGATTGTTTAACATGTGTAAATGTTGTGATATCATAGTAATATAGTTTAATTATTATGGATGATCTGTCGATCGCGATGGTTTCTACAACTGACACACCATTTTGTCATTGTCAAGTTTATAGCCCTGTGTGATATTGAGCTGTCGCTCCCATTTCATTACAGTATTAACGGAAGAATTATTTCACTTTTTTCTTGTTGGGACTAGCTTCCATTCGTCGGTTCAATGGAGAAAAAAATGTTATTTTATCTGCCACTTTAACAGCTGACAAAATATGTAAACAATAAATTTGACGGGTTTCAACTTTACTTTTATTTTATAGAGTGAGTGCGCGAGCGATCAAACTAGATACAGTCTACTCATTATTTTGTTGACGGGTTTTAACTTTACTTCCTTTTTGCAGAATGAACTTGATATCAAAAACAATTGGACGCAGTCTACACATATATAAATATTTAATACATGTCATTGACAATCGTGCTGCTAGGGGGTAATTTGGCGCAAGAAGGAAAAGAAATTTGGTAAAATTGACAAGAACTCGTTATTTTTACCAGCATAATACTTGTTTATTTTTAAAAATCAATAAAATGAATAAAATAAGTAATTTTCTCAACTTGAAATCCACTCGCAAAAAAATGCCAGCTTAAGTAATTTCAACTCGCATTTTCAAAATACAGCTCGCATTTTGCGAGTGGCGAGTGCTTAAATTCGAGCCCTGGTAATGATTATGTGAAGATGTTATTCTGTATGTGTAATGACTATTTGAAGACGTTGTTCTGTATGTGAAATGATTATGTGGAGATATTATTCTGTATGTGTAATGACTATGTGAAGACATTATTCTGTATGTAATGACTATGGGAAGACATTATTCTGTACGTAATGACTATGTGAAGACGTTATTCTGTATGTGTAATGACTATGTGGAGACGTTATTCTGTATGCGTAATGACTATGTGAAGACGTTATTCTGTATGTTTAATGTTTATTTGAAGATGTTATTCTGTATGTGTTATGTCTATGTGAAGATGTTATTCTGTATGTGTAATGACTATGTGAAGATGTTATTCTGTATGTTAAATGTCTTTGTGAAGATGTTATTCTGTATGTTTAATGTCTATGTGAAGATGTTATTCTGTATGTGTAATGTCTATGTGAAGATGTTATTCTGTATGCATAATGACTATGTGAAGACATTATTCTGTATGAATAATGACTATGTGAAGATGTTATTCTGTATGCATAATGACTATGTGAAGACATTCTGTATGTTTAATGTCTATGTGAAGATGTTATGCTGTATGTTTAATGTCTATGTGAAGATATTATTCTGTATGTGTAATGTCTATGTGAAGACGTTATTCTGTATGCATAATGACTATGTGAAGACATTATTCTGTATGCATAATGACTATGTGAAGATGTTATTCTGTATGCGTAATGACTATGTGAAGACATTCTGTATGCTCAATGTCTATGTGAAGATGTTATTCTGTATGTGTAATGTCTATGTGACGATGTTATTCTGTATGTGTAATGTCTATGTGAAGATGTTATTCTGTATGTTTAATGTCTTTGTGAAGATGTTATTCTGTATGTGTAAGGTCTATGTGAAGATGTTATTCTGTATGTTTAATGTCTATGTGAAGATGTTATGCTGTATGTGTAATGTCTATGTGAAGATGTTGTTCTGTATGCATAATGACTATGTGAAGACATTCTGTATGTTTAATGTCTATGTGAAGATGTTATGCTGTATGTGTAATGTCTATGTGAAGACGTTATTCCGTATGCATAATGTCTATGTGAAGACGTTATTCTGTTTGCATAATGACTATGTGAAGATGTTATTCTGTATGCGTAATGACTATGTGAAGACATTCTGTGTTTAATGTCTATGTGAAGATGTTATTCTGTATGTGTAATGTCTATGTGAAGATGTTTTTCTGTATGTGTAATGTCTTTGTGAAGATGTTATTCTGTATATGTAATGTCTTTGTGAAAATGTTATTCTGTATGTGTAATGTTTAAGTGAGGACATTATTCTGTATGTGTAATGACTATGTGAAGACATTATTCTGTATGTAATGACTATGTAAAGACGTTATTCTGTATGTGTAATGACTATGTGAAGATATTATTTTGTATGTGTAATGACTATGTGAAGACATTATTCTGTACGTAATGACTATGTGAAGATGTTATTCTGTATGTGTAATGACTATGTGGAGACGTTATTTTGTATGCATAATGACTATGTGAAGATGTTATTCTGTATGTTTAATGTCTATGTGAAGACATTTTTCTGTATATGCAATGACAATGTGAAGACATCATTCTGTATGTGTAATGACTATGTGAAGACGATATTCTGTATTTGTTATGGTATTGTGTAGACATTATTATGTACATAATAGCTATGTGAAGACGTTATTCTGTATATGTAATGTCTATGTGAGGACATTATTCTGTATGTGTAATGACTATGTGAAAACATTATTCTGTATGTGTAATGACTATGTGAAGACATTATTCTGTATGTGTAATGACTATGTGAAAATGTTTTTTATTCTGTTCATGTAATGACTATGTGAAGACATTATTCTGTATTTGTAATGTCTATGTGAAGACATTATTCTGTATGTGTAATGACTTTGGAGAGATGTTATTCTGTATGTGTAATGATTATGTGAAGACATTATTCTGTATGTGTAATCATTAAATGTCTATTAGAAGATGTTATTCTGTATGTGTAATCATTAAATGTCTATGTGAAGATGTTATTTTGTATGTGTAATGACTATGTAAAGACATTATTCTGTTTGTGTAATGTCTATGTGAAGATGTTTTTTTTTATTCTGTACATGTAATGACTATGTGAAGACATTCTTTTGTATGTGTAATATCTGTGTGAAGACATTATTCTGTATGTGTAATGACTTTGGAGAGACATTATTCTGTATGTGTAATGACTATGTGAAGACATTATTCTGTAAGTGTAATGACTATGTGAAGATGTTATTCTGTATGTGTAATGACATTGAAAATGTTGGCTTGCAAATGCACAGATCAAGGATATGCATGTGCAGTAGAAATTAAACTCTGTGAGTAGTTGAAAGTATTTTGTAAAAGTCAGTGAATTCTTTTTTCAGGATATATATGATGTAGTACATATGTATGTAGTTAAACTGTATATTTTCTAATAATGGCATTGTACTCCATGAAAAATGATTTTATTGTATTATTAACACATATATAGTACATCTTAAGTGTCGATATTATCTGAAAGTTATTTGCATTATTTCAGTTACAACCAAACATCTGAAGTGGATTCCAGTAGGAAACCAGGCACAGATTGTGAGTACAGTTGAGCATAGACCGCATAAGACAAATATTTATGTATAATGTGAAGATAAATATCTGACGAGTACTTCATGGTATTGTTGTTGCAATCCAAAAGCTGTAACATCTGAAAAGAGATGAAAAGAAGTCCTCTTAATCAATGCATATTGAAAAGTGAAAATTTCAATGTAATTTGGTAAATAATTGCTATTATATTAGAGTTTAGTTTTAATTCGTCAAAACCTTTGAAAATTTATCCCAGCCATGTTACTTTAATCAACTACTTTCAATTTTGAATATTTATGTTCATCTTTTTCTCAAATGTTTTAGGTGAACACAGACTGGCTT
Organism: Panopea generosa; assembly: GCA_029582155.1. NCBI lineage: Eukaryota > Metazoa > Mollusca > Bivalvia > Adapedonta > Hiatellidae > Panopea > Panopea generosa. Next base: position 29,585,374 of record CM055897.1, on the reverse strand, counting down.
CAGTTACTATATTTTATTGGTTACTACATTGTTCAGATGTCAGTGTTTATAAAATACATGTTATTGTGGTGGGGCCATTAAGACGATAAGCCTTTAGATGCTTTCGATTTTAGTTTTAAAGTACCAGTTGTTAAATAAATACAGTAAAACTCTTATAATTCAACCTACTTTGGGACTAGATAAAGGTGACCTTAATAGCAGGAGGTCTTATTATTTTATTTATACAGGTATCTGTACAAACTTAAACATGTATTTCTATATGCCCTTATTTGTTTAATAAAGTACATAGTTGTACATGGTTTGCACAGATTTGAAAAGTGCTTGATTTTCAGCCTCTCAAATGAAAAGTGCTTATTTCTTAAAAACAACCTTGAATAGTGATTATTTTTAATGTCAGTGGGAAAAGTGCTTAAAAAGTGCTTGAAAATGAACAAAACTCATTGAAAAGTACTTGAATTTTAAAGAGTTTGAATTTTAAAAAATAGTAACGGAGTATATGAAATGTCCATCTTCGCCATTTATTTTACTCTATGTTTTACTATATGCAAGAGAAGGGAGACTACTCAATTTGACAAATCTGTTTCCCAGCAGTATTGTGTAGTGCAGCATGCTAGGAACCAGTGCGCACCTGTACTAATTTTAAAACTAGGTACGGTGTGTTGTCGTCTAAACAAACTAAACGCAATTGATAAATAACTTTCCCATAACCCGTACAGAAAAATTGCCGATAACACCCATTTGGCAGCTCCAAAATACAGAGAACAGAATCAAATGCAATAACAGCTGCTTGTGTTCTGAACTAGTGACATCATCTGGGGAAACCCAATGTTTTTATCAAAAATAAACAGATAACAATGCCTCAGAGAAAATGTGTATTCAGCCCTGAAGTCGCATGATAAGAGCGAGGAACACAAGAAAAATGAAACATTCATGCCGACAATTCGCAAATGAGCACAAGATAAACTTGTGTAGTAAAAAGAAAAAATGGGATGCAAAGGTTGATCTGAAACATTAAGGGCTGAGGCAGTACTTAGCTGTGTGAAACTAACTGAACTTGTAAAAAAAAAAAATTTTTCTTGAAATCGGGAAGACCAGAGTGTTTTATTTGTTAAATTTTTATGTTTTTCTAATAATTTTCTAATTATTATTATTTTTTTTTTTTTTATGAAAATAAAAAGGGTCGGGGTGGCATGCAAATTAGGGGTCGGGCGGGGATTATAATCTAGCAATTAATTTATTATGGCCTTATGTTGCTGTTCATGTTTACGTTGTCTTTATTGGGAGAGACAGCTGGGCTAGTTACACAATATTGTAACTAGCCCCTCGGATAGCTGTGATGGAACTCCTAAGGTACAGTAAGTAAATATGGCGAGTTCATCTATTTTAGTGCTTGAAATTGAAATTTTGACCTTGAAAAGTGCTTGAATTTTATCAGTCCTTACTTGTATGAACCCTGTTGTATGTTATGTATTATTATTATTATTATTAACCCAGTTATCTGTGTACATTTAACTCATTCTTTTTTATTTGTAAATAGTGTCATATACATTGTATTTGTTGAACTTTTTCATCATTTATTTTCTGTTTTGCTTTTATTGGCCGCTTTTCAATTTGATTCATAACAAAGACAATGAATCAAATTTTCGTTTCCTGTAACACCTATCTTTCCCGATTTCAGTTTGTATTTACGAGTGCTGCATACGCATTTTTACAAATGTGACTTATGCAGATTCCAGTTTCGCTTTCGCAAGCTATCTCAAACCAATTAAAATATGTATTGTTATTGTCCCTTGTCACCAGTGATTGACAGTTTGCATATTCGCCTAACAATCTGTTTGATTTTACAAAATCTTTCCACAGGTGTGATAATTTTGACACATTTTACGAAATTTCTTGCATCAGCTGGTTGCTCGAATAGTCATAACGGTACTGTCCATTCCTTAAACAAATGCCCGTGGTACAGGGTAGTGTCGGGGTGATCATAAGGTGGAGTTTATCTCTAAGGGAATATATCAGGATTTTTCAAAAAATTTAAATTGACCAAAAACATTTTTTTCCAGTATATACTCATTGACTCCGTGTGCCAAAATGATATCTATTTAAACATGTCAAAATAATATGTTGAAAAGGGGTTTCCTAACCTGGGCTACGCACCTAGGTTAGACTAAAATAGATTTCCTGCTTCAAATGGCAACATATTTTGTGATGTTTTAAATGAGTCACAGGATTTTATTTTGATTTCAGTTCATCCTTCATACATATTTACACATTGTAAAAAAAATTTCACATTAGAACGAGTCCAAATGATGATATGAAGTTCGTAAAGTAGTATTTTTAGAATGAGATTTTGTTTCAAGTTTACCTCTCCGAATGAAACATTGATTTTATCATGTTTTGGTGGATTTGATATACCATACCATTCAGATTTTATTTATTTATGAAAATGGGATGCTTTTTATCCATTTTAAAATAGTTTTATTTTTTTAGACATTTATAGCATTGTTTCGTGATATATTCCCTTTAACAAGAATATGTTGGTAAATCTGAAGGCAGAATGATTTTGATTTCTGACAAATTTTATGTTTCAGTTTAAAGAAGGAGATATACGGCCTGTTCATGATGACATTCTGATAGCCAAGATGAGACCTGGTCAGGTGGGTACATTTTTTTTTTTTTTTTTTGCTAATAGCATTGCACCAATTGAAAATATCAAAAACACTTTTGATGTATCATCATAGTGTCCCCATAGCAATATATAGTGATATAAAAGTTTTGAGTTCAATAAGTATTGCAATAGTATACCCCTCAATTATTGAAGATTCAATTAGGTTAGAACCAAGATCAATCTAATAACTTCCTGTGAGAGAGCATGCCTGTAACTTGCCGTTAACTTCCTCTGAATGAGCATGCCTGTTACTTGTCAATAACTTCATGCGAGAGAGCGTGCCTGTTACTTGTCGATAACTTCCTGCGAGAAAGCATTCCTGTTACTTGAAGATAACTTCCTGCGAGAGAGCATGCCTGTTACTTGTCGATAACTTCCTGCGAGAGAGCATTCCTGTTACTTGAAGATAACTTCCTGCGAGAGAGCATGCCTGTTACTTGAAGATAACTTCCTGCGAGAGTGCGTGCCTGTAACTTGCCGATAACTTCCTGCGAGAGAGCGTGTCTGTTACTTGCCGATAACTTCCTGCGAGAAAGCGTGCCTGTTACTTGCCAATAACTTCCTGCGAGAGAGCGTGCCTGTTACTTGCCGATAACTTCCTGTGAGAAAGCATGCCTGTTACTAAACAATAACTTCCTGCAAGAAAGGATTCCTGTTACTTGCCGATAACTTCCTGCGAAAGGGTATGCCTGTTACTTGACGATAACTTCCTGCGAGAGGGAATGCCTGTTACTTGCCTATAACTTCCTGCGAGAGAGCGTGCCTGTTACTTGCCGATAACTTCCTGCGAGAAAGCATGCCTGTTACTTGATGATGACTACCTGCGAGAGAGCATGCCTGTTACTTGCCAATAACTTCCTGCGAGAGGGCATACCTGTTACTAGTCGGTAGCTTGCTAAGAGAGAGCATGCCTGTTACTTGCCGGTAACTTCTTGCCAGTAACTTGCTGTGAGAGAGCATGCCTGTTACTTGCTGATAACTTGCTGTGAGAGAGCATGCCTGTTACTTGCCGTTTACTTGCTGTGAGAGAGCATGCCTGTTACTTGCCGTTTACTTGCTGTGAAAGAGCATGCATGACTGTTACTTGCCGTTTACTTGCTGTGAGAGAGCATGCCTGTTACTTGCTGATAACTTCCTGTAAAGGAGCATGCCTGTTACTTGCCGGTAACTTGCTGTGAGAGAGCATGCCCGTTACTTGCCGATAACTTCCTGCGAGAGAGCATGCCTGTTACTTGCCGATAACTTTCTGTGAGAGAGCATGCCTGTTACTTGCCGATAACTTCCTACAAGAGAGCATGCCTGTTACATGCCGATAACTTCCTGTAAAGGAGCATGCCTGTTACTTGCCGGTAACTTGCTGTGAGAGAGCATGCCTGTTACTTGCCAATAACTTCCTGCGAGCGAGCATGCCTGTTACTTGCCTTGAACTTCCTGCGAGAGAGCATGCCTGTTACTTGCCTTGAACTTCCTGCGAGAGAGCATGCCTGTTACTTGCATTGAACTTCCTGCGAGCTAGCATGCATGTTACTTGCCTTGAACTTCCTGCGAGAGAGCATGCCTGTTACTTGCCTTGAACTTCCTGCGAGAGAGCATGCCTGTTACTTGCCTTGAACTTCCTGCGAGAGAGCATGCCTGTTACTTGCCTTGAACTTCCTGCGAGAGAGTATGCCTGTTACTTGCCAATAACTTCCTGCGAGAGAGCATGCCTGTAACTTGTGGGTAACTTGCTGCGAGAGAGCATGCCTGTTACTTGCCAGTAACTTTCTGAGAGAGAGCATGCCTGTTACTTGCTGTGAGAGATAATGCCTATTACTTGCTGGTATCTCGCTGTGAGACAATATGCCTATTACTTGCTGGTAACTTGCTGCGAGAGAGCATGCCTGTTACTTGCCGTGAACTTGCTGTGAGAGAGCATGCATGCCTGTTACTTGCCATTAACTTGCTGTGAGAGTATGCCTGTTACTTGCCGATAAGTTCCTGTTAGAGAGCATGCCTGTTACTTGCCAGTAACTTGCTTTGAGAGAGCATGCCTGTTACTTGCCAATAACTTGCTGCGAGAGAGCATACCTGTTACTTGCAAATAACTTCCTGCGAGAGAGCATGCCTGTTACTTGCCAATAACTTCCTGCGAGAGAGCATGCTTGTTACTTGCCTTTAACTTCCTGCGAGAGAGCATGCCTGTTACTTGCCAATAACTTCCTGCAAGAGAGCATGCCTGTTGCTTGCCTGTAACTTTCTGCGAGAGAGCATGTCTGTTACTTGCGGGTAACTTGCTGCGAAAGAGCATGCCTGTTACTTGCCGGTAACTTTCTGAGAGAGAGCATGCCTGTTACTTGCTGGTAACTTGCTGTGAGAGAGAATGCCTATTACTTGCTGGTATCTCGCTGTGAGACAGTATGCATATTACTTGCCGGTAACTTGCTGCGAGAGAGCATGCCTGTTACTTGCCGGTAACTTGCTGCGAGAGAGCATGCCTGTTACTTGCCGGTAACTTGCTGCGAGAGAGCATGCCTGTTACTTGCCAATAACTTCCTGTAAGAGAGCATGCCTGTTACTTGCCGGTAACTTCCTGTGAGAGAGCATGCCTGTTTCTTGTCGATAACTTCCCGATAACTTCCTGCGAGAGAGCATGCCTGTTACTTGCCAGTAACTTCCTGTGAGAGAGCATGCCTGTTACTTGCCAGTAACTTTTTCCTGTGAGAGAGCATGCCTGTTACTTGCCAGTAACTTCCTGTGAGAGAGCATGCCTGTTACTTGCCGATGGAGAGTGGTTCTACTCAGATTCATTCTGAGATCTTTTTCACCAATAAAACTGGATGCCATATGTTACCTGTAATGTGCAAGTATTTTCATTTAACCAGATTAAAAAAAGAATTGAAAAGTTTGAAAATATAAAAGCTGAAACCTATTTTTGAGTTTTGTTTAAACTGGAGCTAATGCTCTCCTCTTTTCTTTGCAATAGGACATCACAACAGCAGCATCACAATTCTAATTTTAACATAAGTATTAGTCCAAATTTTTAAATGTTGATGTCTTGTGATACCAAGATATTACACAGTCGTGGATATTGTGATAACTTTAGTGTGATAAAACCTTTATTCATAAATACTCAGAAATAACACAAGTATTGTGACTTTGACTTAATTAATGCAGGGGTATTAATTATCTTCAGTAACCAGTCAAGTTTAATTCGATATTAAACAACTAATAAATGTACTAGAACACAAACTGCTCAGTAAAGTTGCATTAGTACTTTTGGTGAAGTTTGCCTATAGTTTTGTAACAGGATTGAGTGATTGGAGACATTAATGTTCTTTTAACATGCCTTAAATTGTTAAATACTAATATTCATAATTTATTGTGATATGCATATTGTATTGCAGGAGATATAGTTCAATGTATTGTTATATTGGTGTATTGCTTAATACCTAACGTGAGTTGAAAGTAAAAAAAATGAGATTGTCGAAATAATAAAATGTATGTACAAAATACAAATGAATTGTCAATATTAAAGTTTGTTTTACCTGAATGTTTGTTTATGTTTGGCAGGAACTAGATTTGAAGTTATTTTGCGTGAAAGGATTAGGACAAGATCATGCCAAGTTTTCACCTGTTGGTAAGCCGTATTTCTATTTCAGCATTCTTATAAAATTAAATCTAAAATAAGGTAATCATGCGTTTAGATAAATCTATGTGATAATTGCCAAGGACATAATGAACATTCCACAGGAAATTTGAATATTTCTATATTCATTTTTACAAAACCAGCATGACAACTCCTAGTTTCATAAAAGCTGTTAATAATGTCCTAAATATTCAGTTTAAGAAATAGTTTGAGATGGATATTTCCATATGGTTATTATAACAAAAAATGTAGAGTTGGATTCTACTGTGGGGGAGCGGTCTAAGGCCCCTAAAGACATATTGCCCCTCACCGCTGAGGCTGTGAGTTCTAACCCCCCAGCTTGGTCCAAAATCTTTATGTGAGAAAGTTTGCATGTTACTTGCGGAAGGAAGGTGGTTCTACTCAGATTCATTCAGAGGTCTTCCTCTATCAGTAAAATTGGATATGCCATATATAACCTGTGATATGTTGAAAATGGCCTTTTAATTTGAATAAAAAAAATATTGTTTTGATGAATGGATATAACTAGAATCAGTTTTAAACTTGCATACATGTGTCCTTTTAAACTTATTCCATCATTTGTTCTTCTCAAAAAGAATTAACACTTGTTGACAGTTATGAACTATAGACACCTAGATATAAATGTACCATATGATTTTTTGGACCTGTTTTGTAATAATAAGATATAATTGTTGTTGTAGCTACAGCATCCTACAGACTGTTACCCGAGATAACGTTGTTAAAACCAGTCACGGGACAGCTGGCCTTGAAACTGCAGAAGTGTTTCTCCCCGGGGGTCATAGAGATTGACACAGTTGATGGTGAGTTCTATTGTACTCGTGTTTGTTGTAAATAATGAAACGCGGCCACTTGTGTGATTTGTGTCATGCTGCTGGCATATTATATTATATGCTTGCAAGATGTTTATTATGTCTATACAAGCTAGCTTCATGACAATGTGGTAATGGTCTCACATTCTATTGTCAGATGTCCGGGGTACGGTACAGTTCCTGTATATTTGATGGGGAACAGGGTACAAAATACCAGACAGGATATCCTAGTCATATAGGACAGGGGCTGTCACATATAATTTCATCCATACCTGTCCGTCTCACATTGGTTAAAAGACGTCATCAAATCTTTATTACTGAGACTCTGATGCCTAGCTCTATTTTACTGTTTTCTACAACATATTCAAGATGGAATATAATTTTGTAAGTGAGAAAATAAGTCTTTTCAAAATTATCATGATTTACATATAAGCAATGTTTAACTCTATTACATGCTTGTTTTGAGTAGGGCGTAAACATAGTGGGATAGTACCTGATGGGAAGGAGATGATCTTTCACGTGTTTTGCCAGTTTATATCTGAAAACTCATCTTGCTTTTTAAAAAAACATTCTATTTTGTTTGTTAGTTTTTATGAGCTATTTTTTTTATGTTCCATCAAGAATGAAATTGCAATGCACTTTATCTGACAATCGTATCAATGCATTGTAGGTCTAAAAAATGCATTGCATCGTGCTCTAATGGAAGATTTATTTTACACCCGATACAAACATTGGTGGAAAGGTAAATCATGATCCATCCTCTAGTTTTGAGGACCTTGGGAAGATTAGACTATGTCCAACTGAACTTTTTTGTTAATAAAGTCAATATAATTATTATTATACTATTGTTATTATTATTATAAGTTTTATATTCTATTATTATTGTACTATTATTATTGTTGTTGTAACATAATTCAGTACAAATATAATTCAGTGAATATTAAGATAATAATATTCATATAAAATCAATGATCTATAATACCTTTAATGTACAGCTATACAAGCGAGATAACATCAATCAACTAATCACTTTATAACGTAACTATGTTCTAGATCATTTTGTGATATCAGGATATAACAGGATCTTGACCTGACACTTGACTCCTATACTTAAGAATTACTCATAATATCAGCTGAAAGGTTAACATTTTATATTAAAACACATACCCAAATGTTAAGTTTTGTGTTCAGGTATATCTGTTTTTTTGTTTTGCTTAAGCCAGCCATAAGTAGTACTACATGTACTCAAAAACATAAATAAATTATTCCGGATTGCCCCGATCGCTAAAGCTTGATTACATTGCTTCTATGCCAGTATCTCTATCATTTGTTATTAGTTAATAGACAAGTGAGGATCTTCCATGGCTGAGTAGTTTTTGGTGCCATCCCAAGTAACTCTCTGCTAGTTTAAATCAATTTTGGTCCATATTTCTATGTCAGTTTTTGAAGGATCTTCTACATTGCACACTTTTCGGTTAATTTTGTGACAATGCAATGAAAAGATTATTTCAGTGGTGAATATTCATTGTCATTACTTATCCTTCCTTGATTATTCAAATTTAATATTGTCTGGGTCGTCAGTGGTCTAAGGCACCATCTCAAGATCACTTACCTCTCAACGCTTAGGTCATATGTTCGATTCTTGCTTGCTCAAAACTTTATGTGAGGAAGTTTGCCAGTACTTGTGGAAGCACGGTGGTTCTGCTCAGATTAATTCTGAGGCCTTATTCTGCCAATAAAACTGGATATGCCACATATAATAACCCGAAATTTGTTGAAAATGGCATTAAACCTATTCAGTATTGTCAGTATGTAAAAACAATTTATCAGTCAACTAGTTTGCATAAGTGTTGACAGTTACTCAAATGTTGTGTCATAACCTACTTTCAGGATAATATCGTCAATGTATGAACAATTTCAGTTTGGTTCCATTTATACTTTCATAGTATGAATTAAATATAGTTCAGACAAGGGTAATCTCCATTTAAAGGTGTGCTATGACCTACTTCCAAGGTCATACCCCCAAGGTCAACCTGATTTACTATATATGCGTTGATTATTTATTTCAGGTGAGAAGGTAGCTAGAGTAGCGCATGCACGCAAAGACACGTGCAGTAGAGAAGTATTCAGACATGATGACCTCAAGGACCTTGTCAAACTCACACGAGTGAGAGATCACTTCATTTGTTAGTATATATTTAGTTGGAAACATCATTAAGCTTCATTCATATATATTTATTTTCTTCATTCATTCAAAATGCCAAATGATTCTTATTCATATGTACACTGCACATTTATTCTGTAGGGAGTTGTCTTGCTTTGTCTTTCATTGTCCACCATATATCTGACAATTACTTTGTCTAAAAAAAGTACACTCACACCCAGAATTTATCAAACTTGGTCACAGTTTTGGTTGGTGAGAGGTGCTCTGTCACTTTCAAGTAAGGTACCATTACAGACTATGCAAAGAAAGAAACTCAGTTTTTTGTGCATTACATAGTTCGATTTTGTGTTGTTAATTTAGTTGGACCTGTATATCTCACAGTAGGCCTTTGAAAACAGTGCAGGAATAGACTACTCAAACTTGCCGTTTAATTTTTTTTTTTTTTTCGAAATGATATTTTTGCAATTATTCCGACACTTTCTTTAATGTAGATTTACTAGTTGTATAATGAAAATTAAGTTGAAAATGGGCCATAACTCCTTTAACCCTTTACTCCATAGATATGCGTTTTCCCGCACCAATCACAGAAGGCCTTTGAAAACAGTGCAGGAGAGTTCAGAATGCTCGTAACGAGCAATCTGAACACTTCCTGCACTGTTTTCCACTCTGTCAGTTAATATAAACATAATTCGTCCAATAATTCAAAAGCTGTCTATATTAGGTGTCCAAAGGCATCTATATTAGAGGTGTCCAAAGGCATCTTTATGAAGTAAAGGGTTAAAGAAGACAAAAATGAAAAGTTATGTTAAACTGCTTACTTCGGAAATCACTTGTTCAGTGCTAACAAAATCAAATGTTCATGAATTTTGGATCAGCATTTTTCTCGACTCTATCAAAGGTTTTATATTTTATATATGAAAATATATTAAAATGTTTTACTTTTTTTGTCATTTTCTATTCAAAAATTGTTTAAAATGATAAAAGTGCCTGGACTTGCTTTACCTCTTCTGAGCATATCTTTGTAGAGTTGCTATGATTTCTTATATATAAACAGGAAATAAAGTACATCAAATATTTATGAGGGGCGGTAACCCTAATGGATAGAATGTTGGCCGCTCACGCCAGAGGTTGCGGGATCGATCCCCCGGTCGACCCGGTGCCTCTCATAAAACAACACTCAGTACTGGTTCTACCCAGGAAGCGGACTCAAGAGCGATTTATATAAGCTCTGAGCTTTCATCGCAATCGAGCTAAAATAAATTAGTATAAACTAAATATTTATGAAAAATTATTTTGTATTAACAGTCAGTGTAGAGTCGACTGGTATCCTGCCCCCTGAAGTGCTGGTTTCCCAGGCAATACAGGTACTGATGGCCAAGTGCAGAGATGTGATACGAGAACTTGATGACCATAAGTGATACTATTATGTCAAATTTGTAAATAAACCTGAGAAAAACATATCAGAAAGTTGTTTTTTTTTAACTGATTTCAGTATTTTTCAATGATTTTATGTTTTGTGTAAGAAATATTTTATACGTATTTCTGCCTGATTTTAGATTTACCTATTAGGCAGTATTCACCCAAGAAAGGGTCATAGCCTCATAGGCCCAACCTTTTGTAAAATGGCTTCTTTTGCTATGAGCGTTTAGGTAATTTTATCATTGAAGTATTATATAACTTTAACAAAATTTGTATTACTGCAATAAATGACCTGGAAAAAAAAGTAAACAAATTGTGGCCATGGTAAGGCATTATTTCTAAAGAAGATTTTTTTAATGAGTTTTAATGCCATATTCCACTTGTATATGTTATACACTATTCAACTTTAATAATTGGTCACATGGATTATATAAATTCATTGGGAATGTTTTTAGAAAATTTTATTTAAATTCAGTTGGAATAAGCATCTAACAACTTTCGGAAATGCACCACCCTCAAAATCTAAATTGTATCGGTATCTTACATGTTCGCCATTCCCAGCTTTCAAGGCGCTACAACTCAATCTCATTGACTTTAACCCAATTGAGTATATATAGAATTGATGACAACTTTTACAACCACATATTTTGATGCATTTGTATCAGAACGTTACTTGGCCTGGAATAATATTGTCCAAGGATACTTGCAGAGTTACATTTCGATAATGTCAAATAGCTGATAGTGCATTTCAAAAATTTGGTATATGCTTACCGGTATTACTTTATGATTTTAAATATAAAAAATTCTAAAAAATTTCACAATGAATTTGTCCATGATGGTAGATTAAAATACGAAATTGACATCGTTTTGGCAAAATATCAATAAATCCAGGTGACCGATTATGAAAGTTGAGCAGTGTATATGAAATCCAGTGTTATTGTTTGTTGAATGAATCTTTAATAGTAGAACCACTGTTCCTCTGTAACTGACAAACTTTCACACATAAAGTGTTTGGAACTAACTAAAGCTTGAACCCACAATCTCAATGGTAAGTGATCTTGAGATGGTGCTTCAGATCGTTCTATAGAAGTAAATAGGGCCATTATATGTCCAAATAATACTACTGCAAAATATGTATAGTAGGATCTTCCCTGCTAGCTGTATCGGAAATATTCTAAGAAGAGAATGGAGATATATATATATATATATATAACAGAAAAGGTACTGTGGGTATTTGATGTAAGATATTTTGTGAGAACTTAACTTGTGCATATATGATTTGACTTTAATCAATCCCCAGATCAGTAATTCTTGTATAAAAATAAAGAGCTGCACCAAATTGAGGGCAGCATTTTTTTCTCTTTTAATTAAAAGACATTATTTTTTCAACTGCAGTTATCTTTTACTCGCTTTTGGCTGGTCGTCATTTGTCTGTCATCCATGCACTCTAAAACCAGCATTTTATTTCTACCCGATCGGAATCAAACTTACATCTAAGTAATATACTGATCTTGGACAAGTTCTTGAACTGGAAAAATTGGATAATTGATTGTCAAATTTTGGCTCTTAAATTATAAAATTTCCCTGGATATTAAATGGTCTAGTTTCAAATTGTAATCAGCAAAAAGTTGTTTTCATTAGTCCTAGAAATCAAAAGATGTGACTGGTTAAATGGATGTTAACCACTCAAACATAGAGGATGTTTATTAAATGTGGAAGGACTGCAATGATATGAAAAAATTGAGGAATTGGTGCAAAGCTGATCTAACTCAATATAAACCAAAACGGTTGATATACTAGTATTGTGCTTAACCTTCAATATGAAGCTGCCTAAATGTTTTAAGATAGTTACTGTTGTTGCATGGTAGTTTACTTAAAATAATATTCTAGAAAATGTTGGAGTAAGGGGAATAACCATCTTTGAAATTTTGTTGTATTTTGGCAGATTTGTTTCCCTTCATAAATAAAATTTAAAAAAAAATGCATGCACACTACATTTGCTAATGAATATGTTTAAAAAGTTACAAACAAAAGAAGAAACATCTGATAAATTAGACTAGGTATATTTTTAAATATGTCATATAATGTAGGAGATTAATTGATGGTTCTTGATTCAGTAATGCGTACCAGTTGTATAAGCTGCAGCAGTTGTCACTGTCATAAACCAATCTGGCAGGTGGGTATTTATGATATCGTGGTCTTGGGTTTGAGTTGTGACACATGTATGTCTGCTACATGGTAGGTCTGCAGTAAAAACTGTTTGCTGAAAATGTGTTTTTATAACAACACATCTAGTGGCTCCAATAGCTCTTGCAATGAGATACTGGTTACCAAGTTTCACTTTTGGATGTGAAAGATGTGCTTTTGAGAAATTTTTATACACCTGATAATGGGATTATACTTAATGTGGAGTAATTTTCACTCTCACAGTGGTGGAAACTGGGCTTGGGGATCAAACTTCCTGTGGTGTGTGCAATACTTTCTCTATAATTGAGAGGATAGCTCTGTTTTGTTTTATGTGGAATGAATTACATCCTCTGTGGAAGAGGGGGTTAATTTAAATCCTCTGGAAGAGGAGATTAAATCCTCTGTAGAAGAGGGGATTAAATCCTCTATTGAAAAGAGGATTAAAACCTTTCCCTTTTGAGGTCAAGGCTCCTTCTGAGGCAGAGGAAATTATTCATGTATATGGGGAGGAAACTGTGTCTGGAATGACAGCCAATCACTCTTTTTTTTTTTTTTATTCTGGCAACAGTAAAAGCACTGAATGCAAGTGCTGAACGAATCTTAAAACTGACGAAGTTAGCCTAGGTATATGTTATAATAACTATTAGTTTTGCAGCTGCATTAGGAAGCAATAGTTAATTAGTTATGCAGACACTTGTATCAACAAGCGCCACCATACCTCCTGCAGGTACTTGTACTTAATCAGTGTAGGGGACATAACTCTGCCAGTGAAAGCTTAATTGGTTATACAGTCTTCTCTCACAAGTTCACAGGCCGCTCCCTCTTTCTGTGTCGTCTGCAGTATCTTATATTTATTTACTTTTCCCCACTTCTCCATGGCTGCTTCTTGCATCTCAGTAAGTTGTACTCCAAAATATTTACGAAACTTCAGCTAATATCCTGTAATAACTGGGCTCTTGTTTATTTTGATTGCTGACTGGCAGTTAATTAATTTGTGGGATGATATTTGTGTGGTTTGTATCAGGCAGAGGAATTTCTGCTATTGTGATCAATTCTTAAATGTAAATTTCAATCCTCAAAGTCGTAATATACTGGCGAAGTTATGCGGAGGACCTCCCATGTGTCCTGCATAAACTTGTTGATGCTTCTCGATTTAATTTGATATATTGGAGAAGAGTTTCTAAAGTATTTCTCCAAATATTGTCCAACTAAATACCAGTTCAATAAACGTGGCTGGAGATTTGCGTATGAGGTAGTTACATAGCACATGGTGATGTTTTATCCTTCGAAGATATTATTTATTACTATTTTTTTACCAAATTTATATATTATATAGCATTCTTTTCATGCATACATGTTCAAGAGTGCTTTACAGAATGAAATATACTTACAATCTAATATAAACGATTAAAGATATATAAAACATTTATACACCTGGATTAAAATACTGCTTACTTGTTTAAATTATCACAAGGAAAAAAATAAAAAATTACAACCAAAATAACACAAATTATTACATATAAAACGGTGTAAGATTTGTAGTAAAATACTGCTTATATATCAGATTAAACAAACATCATTAACAATATACATACTCAAAACCAAAATTACTCGTTCAATTAAAATATTTCAGTAAAAAGATAAGGGTTATGTAACAAAATCGAGAGAGAATCAGTATTTGAACATAAAATCTTGTCTTAGTGGTCATTGATTACAAAAAAATGTTGAATGGATAGTGGAGACAATTGTGGTGGGAGAAGGGTCTTGAATCAGAAATATTTCTCTTTATATTTTCAGAGAGAAATTAACTTTCCACATTTTTATGCTATGAAAGGGCATTAGGTATAACCACTGTTCGTCTGCGTGTGTGTCCGAGGTAAAAAATTGTGGTTTCCAATCAATAACTTCTGAAGGGGTTAATGTATATATTTAATATTTAGTGTGTAATTGTATAATTATAAAATACAGGCCGAGTTCAATATTTGTCAACCACAATCAAATATTAACACTTTACTTCATATAGACGCCTTTGGACACTTAATATAGACGCCTTTTGACACCTAATATAGACGCCTTTGGACACCTAATACAGACGCCTTTGGACACTTCTAATATGGACGCCTTTTGACACCTCTAATGTAGAAGGCTTTTTAATTATTGGGTGAATTATGTTTATATTAACTGACGGAGTGGAAAACAGTGCAGGAAGTGTTCAGATTGCTCGTTTCGAGCATTCTGAACTCTTCCTGCACTGTTTTCAAAGGCCTTCTGTGATTGGTGCGGGAAAATGCATATCTATGGAGTAAAGGGTTAAAGGAGTTATGGCCCCTTTTCAACTTAATTTTCATTATACGTCTAATAAATCTACATTAAAGAAAGTGTCGGAATAATTGCAAAAATATCTTTTCGAAAAAAAAATAAAAATTAAACAGCAAGTTCGAGTAGTATTTGTATGTTATACAAATAGAAATTTTACTTTGTTGATTAACATCAGCTGCTATGCATTTTGGGGGTTGCAAAGAAGCAGACTTGATTGCTTACTGTTGGTGTGAATCATTTCTTCAAAGGGTTCGGAAACTTTGGATATTTAAGCTGAGTATTACAACACTGATAAATTACAATGATAAATTAGAAATTATCTTTAAAGAAATTGTTGCTTGAAGTCTTGATGCAAAACCTGATATCTCAAAAATTTAGATAAAATTGAAATATTGAAATTCTTCTTTAAAGTCAACATTGAAATTATTTCAAACAGGAAACGCTGAAACAAATTTCAAAATAATCAGCCAATAGACAATAAGTATCCAGAAACACTTTCTTTTAGAGATAACTTGTAAATAGTTCTCCTTTGTAGAGGTCAACTATATTAACTTCTATTTATTTATCTATCTAAAGAGATATATTAATCAGATTAAAGAATAAACCTAATTAACTATATTAGATATTTTTTATTCTATCTTGACATGTTATTAATTATTTATTTTTAATTCCCCCAGTCATCCACCCCCAACGTCTCATTGTGTAAGCAATGATGTGTTTAAATTATTTATACACAATTATTGTATGTAATGGATGATGCACTTTAATTATTTATACACTATTAATGTATGTAATGGTCGATGCACTTTAATTATTTATACACTATTATTGTATGTAATGGATAGTGTACTTTAATTATTTATACACTATTATTGTATGTAATTGATGACATACTTTAATTATTTATACACTATTATTGTATGCAATGGATAGTGTACTTTAATTATTTATACACTATTATTGTATGTAATGGATGACATACTTTGATTATTTATACACTATTATTGTATGTAATGGATAGTGTACTTTAATTTTTTATACACTATTATTGTATGTCATGGATGACATACTTTAATTATTTATACACTACTTTTGTATGTAATGGATAGTGTACTTTAATTATTTATACACTATTATTGTATGCAATGGATAGTGTACTTTAATTATTTATACACTATTATTGTATGCAATGGATAGTGCACTTTAATTATTTATACACTATTATTGTATGTAATGGATGACATACTTTAATTATTTATACACTATTATTGTATGCAATGGATAGTGTACTTTAATTATTTATACACTATTATTGTATGTAATGGATAGTGTACTTTAATTATTTATACACTATTATTGTATGTAATGGATGACATACTTTAATTATTTATACACTATTATTGTATGTAATGGATGGTGAACTTTAATTATTTATACACTATTATTGTATGCAGTGGATGATGTACTTTAATTATTTATACACTATAATTGTATGCAATTGATGGTGTACTTTATTTATTTATACACTATTATTGTATGCAATGGATGATGTACTTTAATTATTTATACACTATTATTGTATGTTATGGATGGTGAACTTTAACTATTTATACACTATTATTGTATGCAATGGATGATGTACTTTAATTATTTATACACTATTATTGTATGCAATGGATGGTGTACTTAAATTTTTTATACACTATTATTGTATGCAATGGATGGTGTAATTTAATTATTTGTACACTATTATTGTATGCAATGGATGGTGTACTTTAATTATTTATACACTATTATTGTATGTAATGGATGATGTACTTTAATTATTTATACACTATTATTGTATGCAATGGATGGTGTACTTTAATTATTTATACACTATTATTGTATGCAATTGATGATGTACTTTAATTATTTATACACTGTTATTGTATGCAATGGATGGTGTATTTTAATTATTTATACACTATAATTGTATGCAATGGATGATGTATTTAATTATTTGTACACTATAATTGTATGCAATGGATGGTGTACTTTATTATTTGTACACTATTATTGTATGTATTGAACAATGTTCTTGATTATTTCTATTTTTATTGAATTGTTACTATTTGCATACAAACATTTGTGAACAATTTCCATCATCTTGTATCCCAATTAGACTGGTTTGACCAGCCCTAGAACTATTCAATCCTAACAGAGTTTTTTATCCTTACAATATCTATATACGTACCCCTGCCAAGAGAAAAAAAAGAATTGATACAAAAATGAGGATTTCATGATCAGATTGTTTAATCTGAGATTTTATTTGTACATTTTGGGCAAGGATTCAGTGAATTCCTTATTCAAGATATCAGAATTTTTAATTGTTAAGAATGTAATAAATTAAATTAATTCAATGTGCGACCAAAGTTTAAGAGTTTTATACAAAGGAATGCATAAATATAAGAAAGCTGAAGGGAACTAAGAAGACTGCAAACCTACTACGGAGTGCATACTGAATGGCATTAAGTAAACTACTTAATTAATTGCCCTGCTAATCACAGAATACAAGCAATGATTAATTAAGTTAATTGGTAACATAATAAGCTTTCATTGATATAGACTTTTTACACGGTGTGTTGCACAGATTAGATATATTTCATAAAGCAAGGTAGTGCAGTGCACTTGACATAAACTGCACAAATGCTCTTATTTTGTTATATGAATTCAAGATGCTGTTTTATGTATTGTACTTTAAACAAATTCATGACACATTTTGTCCTCTCTCCTTGCACTGAATGAGAAAGTCACTCACATCATATCATACAAACATGATAATGGCAGACATAACTGTAGGGAACCAGTAAGGTTTTATTAACAAAGAGACATTGAAGCAACATCCATGTCCCTGGTTGCCCGTACAGGTGATGTGGGAATATTATTTACAAATAAAACAAAAAATTAGATGTAAGTGAATATGAATCTGAACTTGACATAGTAAACCATACAGTTACATAAGGTATTTAAACATCAGTAAAATTGAAGAGATCATATTACATTCAATATATATTATATAACTGTGAATTATTACAAAAGAATGGGGTTTAACACCATTTTTGACACATTTCAGGTTTTATAAGGCATATCCAGTTTTACTGGTGGAGGGAGACCTCAGAATGAATCTGAGTAGAACTGTCGTCCTTTCGCAAGTATATGGCAAACTTTCTCACATAAAGTGGGCAGATCAGGACCTAAATTCATCAATTCATCATATATATATGGGTGTCATGTTCATTTTATCATTTTTTTTTGTCATGTTCACTGTTGTGGTTAAATTGCCAACCCCTGTGTCTGAAATTTAGACTTGGACTCAAAATATCAAAAATTTCATGTAACTTTTATTAAACAAGCAAATTACTGTGTTTTTTTGCTAAAACAAACAGTTTTAATGTTTCAGGATCACATTATATTGCCTGTGATTGTATGTTTACAAAAATGTAAGATTTGAGCCCCAAATCCAATTCTTAGACTCAAATTATTGGTGAATTTACATCCTGGTCCATGTATAAACATGAGATGGGACCTTGGTTGTAGATTTGAAAATCCTTCCGTTGTCATGGAATAAGATCATGAGAGCAGCTTGAGATGGACATTTGGTAAATGCAAATATACTTACGTTGGGAAATCCTTCCATTGACATGGAATAACATCATGGTAACAATAGAGTACTATACAGATTGGGAACATGAAGCAAGCAGATCCTCCAACAGGCAAAATCTCCAGTTTGGTTTACTTGGCATCACTGTAATATAGATTGTGGAGAACATTAATCAACTACATGTCAAAATTATGTTTGTCTACTGACATCACTGACAGGGAATTCAAAACTAACCAAATTGATTCAGTCTCAGTACCAGCCAATAACATCCCTTCTCATCAACACTGCTGGCGTGTAACACTCCAACTGTCAATGTCTCTACAACTAAAGGAGAACAATAAACGGAACACTATTGTTTGGGGTGCTTAATTCAGCCAAAGCGTTTTTTTTTTTTAATTATTAGAGAAACAAATATAAATTATATATAAATTGAACAGTCTTTTTAGTGGTAAATGAAAAATACTTCATTATTCAATTAAATATTTCATTTTTATTTCAAAATTCGGTCAAATATGAAATTTAGATAGATGAAGGTTTTGATTGTTTTTTAATTTCAGAAATTTATGTTTAATCTTAATTTAATATGCCAAATGTCTATTAAAAAATCCTGAATTTAAATCACAGTAGTTAACACCTATCAGAAGTCATTGAAGAATGTTTAACTGTCTGCTGTTTTGGCCCCACTAAATTTGCAGTGATTTTCCCTATTAAAAATCGGATTTTACAGTCAAATTTGCTTTATTTGACAGATTTACATAAGGCCATTATAAATTAATTGCTAGATTAGCATCCAAATTTTTCTTAAAAATGGGGAATGCCGGAGGATTTTATTTTTTATTTGATTTTTAAATGTTGATTTTTTTGTTTTTTTTGTTTTATGAAATTAAAAAGGGTCAGAGCGGCATGAAAATTAGGGGGCGGGTAGGGGTGATAATCTAGCAAATAATTTACTATGGCCTAAGTAAAACATTTTTATTAATCTCTATAATTATCTAATTGGTGTATATGCCACAGAAATTGTATCTATAAAAGCCAAAGAATCTTTGTCTGCAACTCGTACCCCACAAAGGGTTATTATGCAGTCAATAAATTATCTTCAAATTCTGTTAAAATATAAAACCCATTTTCTTTTTTTTTTTAAAAGAAATATTTTGTAATTTAATATAACAGCAGCAGTTGTTTTAAAAAAAAGTAAATTGAAGTGTGTAAATTCAATGCGTGGCATTGCCAATATAGATGGGAGCTCTTGGGACAGGAATAATAATTATCATATACTGTATGTACATTCTTATCGCATCACTCCTTAATTTTGATTATATACACTAGAAATGTAACCTTGCTTTACAGGTTCAATGTTTAGACAATATGCTACCATATATTTTTTATTTCCAAATTAAAATTTTTATACATGAACTTAACTTTCAAGAAATTATTCTTATATATAATTTACATTCTATGTACTGAACATAACAATATTTTAAAAAAATGGCATAAAAAGGGGATTTTAACATTTAAAAAGAAAGAGAATGAAATGGGGAAGAGGGGGGTGGGGGATACCTGAAATGAGATTGATACAATAAAGGTCCCAATAACTACCGGTACTGGCATTATAGAAAATACTGAAATGGAAATAGAATGCATGGCAATTTCAATGAATTTTCAGTTAACACTGTATTTGAAAAATATGTATATCTACTAAAGATGTGATGATTCATCGATGGATTCACCTTGTCGCCGATGTGTGTGTGTGTGTGTGTGTGTGTGTGTGTGTGTGTGTGTGTGTTAAATGGAACTTCCAATAGATCGCGATGCAATGTATTCTTTAGACCTACGATGCATCAATAAGATCGTCAGATATCGTGCATCGCAATTCCATTCTTAATGAAACATAAAAAAAAACTTGCTAATAAAAACTAACAAACAAAAAAAATTTTTTTTTAAAAAAAGCAAGACGAATTTTCCGATATAAACTGGCCAAACATGTGACGGATATTACAGACAGCATCTCCTTCCATTCAGGTACTATCCGACCGTGTTTATTTCATCACTCTCGCAGTTATGCGGTGTAATAAGTTACGTTGTTCTCTGTTAATAAAGATACTTTTAAGTTGCATATAAGCATAGTTATTACATACACCTTATTAAACAATCCTGGTGACGGCATACAGTTAAAAGTCAGTATCGTGATGCGCATTGCATCGCGACTTAAATATTGCAATACACATCGCGTTTTATTTTCACAGGCAATATGTATCTTGAAACGTATCATTCTGAAAATGAAGAATCACAATACGCATTGCAGATGAAAAAAATGCCAATGCACAGCCCTAATATCTACGGGTATATGATGCAAATATGTTATTTTACCACTCCAGTTGTATG
The DNA here is from genome assembly GCA_029582155.1 of Panopea generosa. Lineage (NCBI taxonomy): Eukaryota > Metazoa > Mollusca > Bivalvia > Adapedonta > Hiatellidae > Panopea > Panopea generosa. The sequence goes on along the minus strand of CM055897.1, from coordinate 29,564,140 downwards.
AATACTCTTTTTGTATTCTGAAAAAGGGGCATAACTCGAATAAATGTTTGCAATTCACCTTTTTCGCATTTATGGTCAAATATATGTTAAGTTCAACAGTTCCCCCCCCCCCTCCCCCCTCTCTCTCTCTCTCTCTCTCTCTCTCTCTCAGAGTTTTAACAAATTAGATCTTCTCTCTCTTTCATTTTACAGAATAAATAAATGACATATGTGTTTACTTTATATAAATATATTTTGAATTTGCTCTGCCATAACTAACAATAGGAGACTGGCATTTTACTGATAAAATTTTTCGTCTGTAGATATATACAAACTTTATTGTGATCTTCATATTTGATAAGCCAGTTGGAAACTTTGGCATTAGTTGATTAATTTGTTTATCTGCTGTTGTCTTTAAAACAGTTGATCAATTATTTATGTGGTGGAATCATGGGGATATACATTTAGGTCAGATCGTTTTTAAGGTCACTGATTCAAGGATATACATGGTACAATGAGACGCATGCGCTAGCGGATCTAGAGGGATACGTGGTCTAAATACACACTTTTTGTACGAAAAACATGATCATTGACCATGTTGGACACACCTGAAATCTGACAAAACAAATTGCCCCCTCCCTACCCCTTTGACATAAATCAATTCTAGATCCGCCTGTGGTATATGTTGCAATGAGATGAACTACCTGATGTTTGCTTAGAGCTTCAACAGTTAATAAATCATCCAGTCTATACTCTGATATGTACGTCATAATTCTACATAACTGAATGCCAGTGATGAAAAATTCTGATTATGCACTGAGGATCGTACCCAAAAACAATGCACACTTGTTTTGTATATATATATCCCTTACACCGTGGCATTATCTTGTATTTCACTAGTAGATTTAGAGGAATAACAGGGGATCCGACTCCAACTCCCTGACATTTCTCTGGAACTTGAGGGACCACTCTATATGGTGGCCGATTTCTGCCATTTCGTATTGGTGAGGCGAAAACAGGCATCCTAGTATAATATTTGTCGTGTTTTCGTGTCGGCGGAGCGAAACAACGAAAACACGACGAATAAAGGGCGCCAACACGACAATGTCATACCCGCCAACATGAAAACTCGACAAACAAATGTCATTTTGGCTCCCTATATATGTCGAGTTTTCCAGTAGAATGTGTCGTGTTTTGTATCTTCGCCCCGCCAAAAACGACAGCTCGAAAACTCGACAAATAACTATGTACTTTGTCGAGTTTCCGTGTTGTCGTGTTTTCGCCCCGCCAACACGACATGGCAGAAATCAGCCACCATAACTCTGAGAGTTACACAATTCACATTGCTCCCTCTCACCCTCTTCATTCTTACCAATCCATGTCTAGATATTGGCCATTCCTGATCACGACTGACCATCGCTCGTCCTTGTTACTGTTTCCATATTTAAATGAGTATGCATATATCGTGAAGTTGAAAGGTGCCATGGGAGTGATGGTAAGTGCACGTTCTTGTTGCAGTATCGTTGACTGGAAAAATATCAAGGAAGCTTTGAAAGCTGGAAATGCTGTAGTTAATATTAGATCATACCCAGTCATTGCACTTTCACTGTGAGGTTGGGATGATCACATGAACAACGGATATAAAACGCTTATCCGCAAATACAATATGGCTGTATAAAAATATCAAAGCTACTGATTTGAAAACGTGTTACTATAACAATTTATATACATAGTAACTATGAAAAATAATGTGCACTTATGGTTGTTTTCGCCTAGGTACCGAGAATATTTATTCGGCAAAAGTAGACATGCGTCTCCATTATTGGAATGGAATGGAATGGAAACGTGCGTCGTCACCGATTACCACCAGGTACAGTATCAAAACGTACGTTCCACAGGTCTGAAAACACAGTCAAACAAGCTTAAAGGGAATTTATTAGGACTTTTCAAAATTTTATAATAGGCTAAACACATTTCTCCCCAATATATCATACTTATATATACTCACTGACCCAATATTACCAAAAAGGACACGATTTAAACACACAAAAAATAAAAGATTGAAAAGGGATCTCCTAACTTGGGCTACGCGCCTAGGTTAGACTAAAATAGACTTCCCGCTTAAAATTACATGTTTTGTGACGTATTAAATGAGTCACGTGGTTTCATTTTGATTTTAATTTGATCTGTTATACAGGTTTACTCGTAGTAAAAATTGTTTCATCTTAGAAAGAGTCAGAATCACAATGCGAAGGTCGTCAGAAACTATTTATGTGCTGTCTTTTTTTAGAGTCGGAATTTACCATTCCAATCTAAATGTCGATTTTGTCACGTTTTGGTGGATTTTACATACCAAACAAATCGGATTTTATTTATTAATGATAATGAGATGCATTTTATCCGTTTGAATAATTATTTTATTTTTTAAGACATTTATACCGTTTTTTCCTGACTTTTTTCCTGATAAAATACAAACATAAAACTTTAACATGCAGCATCCTAAAATACCTCCTTCTGGGATACAGCATGTTGGTGCGACATATTGAAAGTCTGAACGGAACGCTTTTGGCCTTTTTATTTATTTTTCTGCGACAGCTAGTCGAATATCCAAACAATAAAAAACTGCCTATCCATGCATTATTTAATCAGACTGCATGTGTTTTTTTTTATATCTGGTTTAAGCATTTTAAGCCTTGTCACATTTCTTAATTCAGGCTGCGTCATAGAAAAACTGCTCCGAATGAAAGCACGTGGATGATTTTCATAGATCTACTTCTCCGCTATTTTCGGAGTAAACCTGCTTCGAGCATAACGTCTGTTATTATTGTGATTTCAATATGACTATTTCAGTAAAAAATGACAGAAGTTATCTGGTGCTAAACCATGAGTTAACGAACGCCCATCTTAAATATTTTATTTCCGCATGGCTCCCATTGGCGCCGTGTAGGCTTTGCCGCGTGTAGTAAAATATCAAATTCAATTTCTTTTCAATAAAATCATTTGACAAACTGGATAGACATCAGTTCCTTTGGGAGATTTCTTAAAAATGTCTGGCAGGCTCGGCAGATAGATCAAGATGGCATTTGTCAATATTGTTGGATGTCGGCTCATTGTTGGATTACAAATAGAGCAGTCCGTGCGAACCACACGCTTAATTGTTATCCAGTCTTCATTGACAATATTGGTGGTTACCTTACCAAAAACGAATGGTGTTTTAAAACACTTTTCTATTTGTGAAAAGTCTAATAAAACGATAGTCTGAGCTTTATAAGCGCTTAATTTGATACTTTTAACAACATCAGAATGAATGATAGTCTGAAGAACGAACCCAGCTCTCACGATAGGGTCCGTTAACTGGCAATGGTTACGAGCACGCTGATTGGTCAGTTGGTTCAGGGAACGTTCGAATGACGTCATAGTTTAGAAAGCATTCAATTGCTATGAAATGCTTTTTTACATTGGTGGTTAATAGACCTGATTCGGGAGATATCAGGTTCTGGGATAGTGACTAGAATGAATGGACAACATCAGAATGAAAAGTGACCACATCAGAATGAATGAACAACATCAGAATGAAAAGTGACCACATCAGAATGAATGAACAACATCAGAATGAAAAGTGACCACATCAGAATGAATGAACAACATCAGAATGAAAAGTAACCACATCAGAATGAAAAGTGACCACATCAGAATGAACGAACAACATCAGAATGAAAAGTGACTACATAATAATGAAAATAAGAACATCAGAATGAAAAGTGACAACATCAGAATGAATGGACAACATCAGAATGAAAAGTGACCACATCAGAATGAATGAACAACATCAGAATGAAAAGTGACCACATCAGAATGAATGAACAACATCAGAATGAAAAGTGATCACATCAGAATGAATGAACAACATCAGAATGAAAAGTGACCACATCAGAATGAAAAGTGACCACATCAGAATGAACGAACAACATCAGAATGAAAAGTGACTACATAATAATGAAAATAAGAACATCAGAATGAAAAGTGACCACATCAGAATGAAAAGTGACCACATCAGAATGAAAAGTAACCACATCAGAATGAAAAGTGACTACATCAGAATGAATGAACAACATCAGAATGAAAAGTGACCACATCAGAATGAAAAATGACCTCATCAGAATGAAAAGTGACCACATCAGAATGAAAAGTGACCACATCAGAATGAATGAACAACATCAGAATGAAAAGTGACCACATCAGAATGAAAAGTGGCAACATCAGAATGAAAAGTGACCACATCATGATGAAAATAAGATCATCATAATAAAAAGTGACCACATCAGAATGAAAACTGACCACATCAGAATGAATGAACAACATCAGAACGAAAAGTGACCACATCAGAATGAAAAGTGATCACATCAGAATGAAAAGTAACCACATCAGAATGAAAAGTGGCAACATCATAATGAAAAGTGACGACATCATAATGAAAAGTGATCACATCAGAAAGAAATGTAACCACATCAGAATGAAAAGTGGCAACATCATAATGAAAAGTGACCACATCAGAATGAAAAGTGACCACATCAGAATGAAAAGTGGCAACATCAGAATAAAAAGTGATCACATCAGAATGAAAAGTGATCACATCAGAATGAAAAGTGGCAACATCATAATGAAAATGAGCAACATCAGATTGAAAAGTGAACACATCATAATGAAAATAAGAACATCAGAATAAAAAGTGACCACATCAGAATGAAAAGTGGCAACATCAGAATGAAAAGTGACCACATCATAATGAAATAAGATCATCAGAATAAAAAGTAACCACATCAGAATGAAAATTGACAACATCAGAATAAATGAACAACATCAGAATGAAAAGTGACCACATCAGAATGAAAAGTGACCACATCAGAATAAATGAACAACATCAGAATGAAAAGTAACCACATCATAATGAAATGTGACCACATCAGAATGAATGAACAACATCAGAATGAAAAGTGGCAACATCAGAATGAATGAACAACATCAGAATAAAAAGTAACAACATCAGAATGAAAAGTGACCATATCAGAATGAAAAGTGACCACATCAGAATGAAAAGTGACCACATCAGAATGAATGAACAACATCAGAATGAAAAGTGACCACATCAGAATGAAAAGTGACCACATCAGAATGAATGAACAACATCAGAATGAAAAATGACCACATCAGAATGAAAAGTGACCACATCAGAATGAAAAGTGACCACATCAGAATGAATGAACAACATCAAAATGAAAAGTGACCACATCAGAATGAAAAGTCGTTAGATCAGAATGAAAAGTAACCACATCAGAATGAAAAGTGACCACATCAGAATGAAAAGTGGCAACATCAGAATGAAAAGTGGCAACATCAGAATGAATGAACAACATCAGAATAAAAAGTGACCACATCAGAATGAAAAGTAACCACATCAGAATGAAAAGTGACCACATCAGAATGAAAAGTGACCACATCAGAATGAAAAGTGGCAACATCAGAATGAAAAGTGGCAACATCAGAATGAATGAACAACATCAGAATAAAAAGTGACAACATCAGAATTAAAAGTGACCACATCAGAATGAAAAGTGACCGCATCAGAATGAATGAACAACATCAGAATGAAAATGACCACATCAGAATGAAAAGTGACAACATCAGAATGAAAAGTGGCAACATCAGAATGAAAAGTGACCACATCATAATGAAAATGAGCAACATCAGTATAAAAAATGACCATATCAGAATGAAAAGTGACCACATCAGAATGAATGAACAACATCAGAATGAAAAGTGACCACATCAGAATGAAAGTGACCACATCAGAATGAAAAGTGGCAACATCAGAATGAAAAGTGACCACATTATAATGAAAATGAGCAACATCAGTATAAAAAGTGACAACATCAGAATGAAAATGAGCAACATCAGAATGAAAAGTGAACACATCAGAATAAAAATTAAGATCATCAGAATAAAAAGTGACCACATCAGAATGAAAAGTGACCACATCAGAATGAAAAGTGATCACATCAGAATGAAAAGTGGCAACATCAGAATGAAAAGTGACCACATCAGAATGAAAAGTGATCACATCAGAATGAAAAGTGGCAACATCATAATGAAAATGAGGAACATCAGAATAAAAGGTGACCACATCAGAATGTAAAGTGGCAACATCAGAATGAAAAGTGACCAAATCAGAATGAATGAACAACATCAGAATGAAAAGTGACCACATCAGAATGAAAAGTGACCACATCAGAATGAAAATGAGCAACATCAGAATGAAAAGTGACCTCATCAGAATGAATGAACAACATCAGAATGAAAAGTGACCACATCAGAATGAATGAACAACATCAGAATGAAAAGTGACCACATCAGAATGAAAAGTGACCACATCAGAATGAATGAACAACATCAGAATGAAAAGTGACCACATCAGAATGAAAAGTGACCACATCAGAATGAATGAACAACATCAGAATGAATGAACAACATCAGAATGAAAAGTGACCACATCAGAATGAAAAGTGACCACATCAGAATGAAAAGTGATCACATCAGAATGAAAAGTGGCAACATCAGAATGAAAAGTGACCACATCAGAATGAAAAGTGATCACATCAGAATGAAAAGTGGCAACATCATAATGAAAATGAGGAACATCAGAATAAAAGGTGACCACATCAGAATGTAAAGTGGCAACATCAGAATGAAAAGTGACCACATCAGAATGAATGAACAACATCAGAATGAAAAGTGACCACATCAGAATGAAAAGTGACCACATCAGAATGAAAATGAGCAACATCAGAATGAAAAGTGACCTCATCAGAATGAATGAACAACATCAGAATGAAAAGTGACCACATCAGAATGAATGAACAACATCAGAATGAAAAGTGACCACATCAGAATGAAAAGTGACCACATCAGAATGAATGAACAACATCAGAATGAAAAGTGACCACATCAGAATGAAAAGTGACCACATCAGAATGAATGAACAACATCAGAATGAATGAACAACATCAGAATGAAAAGTGACCACATCAGAATGAAAAGTGACAACATCAGAATGAAAAGTGACCACATCAGAAGGAAAAGTGACCACATCAGAATGAATGAACAACAGCAGAATGAATGAACAACATCAGAATGAAAATGAGCAACATCAGAATGAAAAGTGACCTCATCAGAATGAAAAGTGACAACATCAGAATGAAAAGTGACCACATCATAATGAAAATAAGATCATTAGAATAAAAAGTGACCACATCTGAATGAAAAGTGACCACATCAGAATGAAAAGTGATCACATCAGAATGAAAAGTGGCAACATCATAATGAAACGTGACCACATCAGAATGAAAAGTGACCACATCAGAATGAAAAGTGGCAACATCATAATGAAAATGAGGAACATCAGAATAAAAGGTGACCACATCAGAATGTAAAGTGGCAACATCAGAATGAAAAGTGACCACATCAGAATGAATGAACAACATCAGAATGAAAAGTGACCACATCAGAATGAAAAGTGACCACATCAGAATGAAAATGAGCAACATCAGAATGAAAAGTGACCACATCAGAATGAATGAACAACATCAGAATGAAAAGTGACCACATCAGAATGAATGAACAATATCAAAATGAAAAGTGACCACATCAGAATGAAAAGTGACCACATCAGAATGAATGAACAACATCAAAATGAAAAGTGACCACATCAGAATGAATGACTGACATCAGAATGAAAAGTGACCACATCAGAATGAATGAACAACATCAGAATGAAAAGTGACCACATCAGAATGAAAAGTGACCACATCAGAATGAAAAGTGACCACATCAACATGAAAAGTGGCAACATCAGAATGAAAAGTGACCACATCAGAATGAATGAACAACATCAGAATGAAAAGTGACCACATCAGAATGAAAAGTAGCCACATCAGAATGAAAAGTGATCACATCAGAATGAAAAGTGACCACATCAGAATGAAAAGTGATCACATCAGAATGAAAAGTGGCAACATCATAATGAAAATGAGGAACATCAGAATAAAAGGTGAACACATCAAAATGTAAACTGGCAACATCAGAATGAAAAGTGACCACATCAGAATGAATGAACAACATCAGAATGAAAATTGACCACATCAGAATTAAAAGTGACCACATCAGAATGAAAAGTGACCATATCAGAATGAAAATGAGCAAAGTGACCACATCAGAATGAATGAACAACATCAGAATGAAAAGTGACCACATCAGAATGAAAAGTGACCACATCAGAATGAAAAGTGGCAACATCAGAATGAAAATGAGCAACATCAGAATAAAAGGTGACCACGTCAGAATGAAAGAACAACATCAGAATGAAAAGTGACCACATCAGAATGAAAAGTGACCACATCAGAATGAAAATGAGCAACATCAGCATAAAAGTTGACCACATCAGAATGAAAAGTGACCACATCAGAATGAAAAGTAACCACATCAGGATGAAAAGTGGCGACATCATAATGAAAATGAACAACTTCAGAATGAAAAGTGACCACGTCAGAATGAAAGAACATTAGAATGAAAAGTGACCACATCGGAATGAATGAACATCAGAATGAAAAGTGACCACATCAGAATGAATGAACAACATCAGAATGAAAAGTGACCCCATCAGAATGAAAAGTGATCACATCAGAATGAAAAGTGACCACATCAGAATAAATGAACAACATCAGAATGAAGAGAGACCACAGTGACCACCTCAGAATAAAAAAGGAACCAATAAAGTCCCGATTGTGCGTCTCTTTCAGTTCCACTGTATGTTTATCACTGGAGCTAGTCGACACGAAGGAGGAGGAAATGTTGTGGCAGTTTACTGTTCGAGAACACCTGTGCTTGGCGATGTACGTTACCACTGATAAAATACGTTCATTTCCATACATGACCTGCTTCATTGCGTAGTTTGATTAATATCTTCATTTTTTTTAAATTTTTAATTGTAATTTTATCTTTTAAAAAATTCACTAGTGAAAAAACGGGCACGTGCCTATATCTACTTGCAAGAAACTAAAGATTACGTAAGCTGATTTTTATGTTCAAAGCTTTGTTTTTTATTCATTTGGTCTTGTCAATTCATTATCTTACAGGAAACTGTCTGTGAAACGTGTCATAATGTTTTAGCTAGGTCTTAACCTCGGTATACCGAAGTATGCCTAATTGGCAGGTAGGCTACGGTGCCGGAGTATTCTGGGATAAATAGTATGCCTGTTACATGAATATTCATTGTTGAATCACTCTGGCAGTGAAAGAAACACATAAAAAATGCCATATTATCTAGTGTTAAATGTGTACTCTTTTTTTCTCAACATGGCGGACACCCGGCAATGTTGGAATCGGGTTGACTGTAATAAAAGTTACGGATAGTTTTAATTAAGCCTGTTCTGCCAAAGTTTATGATTAAATGATACTGCATCAGTTTTAATCCCCCTAATAAACGTCCCGGGGGCATTACATTTTCCAAAGGGGATGGGAACGCGACAGAATCCCCATTTTTCACTGAAACTAAATCAAACTTGCAAAGCAGTTATATAACTACAAAACATCGAACAAGATCTTGAACCAACATGATTCGACCACAAATGCCCCCGCCACAGGGCTTTTAAGCACATTTTAAGCGAAACTTAAAAACAACATTTTCTCTGAAATGTTAAGACTTAGACCTTAGATATTTTACATGTAGCATTGCACGGAGGTCCCCTAAAAGTTGGGTACCTTGGGTCAAATTTGGGGCCGCCACAGGTGTCACTGTTTTACATAGATATATAGGGAAAATGTTGCAGACGTGATAGCACCTTCATTTTTCCATTGAATCTTAACCAAACTTGCACAGCAGTTATGTAACCACAAGATCACGGACAGGTTCTTGAACCAGCATGATTCAACCATAAATGCCTCCGCCACAGGGTTTATAAGCAAATTTTAAGCGACATTTAAAAAAAAAAATTTTGTCTGAAAGTTCAAGGCCTAGACCTTAGATAGTTTTTATATAGCATCGCATGGTGGTCTCCTTAAAGGTTTGTTTAAGACGAATTTACAAAAAAACATTTCCTCGAAATGTTCATCTGTCCATTTGTTGCAATAAGAGCGATTCGAGCCCTCTTGGGCCTCTTGTTAATTGATTAAACTACTTAGACCGGAAATGTCAGTCAGTTTTGATTGTGCTCGTATTTAAAAAAAAAAGATTTTTATTTCATTAGGGGTTTACGGTAGAGATCATTTTTATTTTCTGATTTTACAGTATGGACAATAACTTATTTCCTGATTTTCTTCTATAAAGAAAAAAAGCAAAGCTTAATTATGATGAATTTGTAATTTAGAGCTAACTTACACAAGGTTTGTTTACCGCCGAACAAAAAGTATGCCAGACTCCTTTACCAATTAGGAATTGGAAATTACAAGCAAATGCTATAATTACCACTCCAGGGCTCGCCTCTTGTGACAAGGCAACAGTTAAGCTGCGTTATTCGTTTTGCCTTTTACTCGTATAGCGCTCTGGAACTACTGTTACAGTAAAGTTGGTATTTGGAAGTACACGGGAGAGATGATATTTCAGACGATGAAAACATTGCTGTACCTAACAATGTCCAAACTTATATTAAATACCCTAAACGTTTTGATAAAGAATAGATATTATTAATTTTAGTATTTACCTCACAATGGAGCCCGTCATTTAAGGTCAGCATCGGAAGCATATATTATCTTATTTCATTTTTTCTTCTTGCTTCATATATGAATATGTTTTACTGCTATCTTGGTTGTTTTTTTGTAAATAATTTGTTGTTGGGAAGGGCCGATTTTAACGTTGGATAACTTGTGGCCCCACCCTTTTGTTACTACATGTATATAAAAAAGCAATAAAATATGTTTAAAGTAAGTATGGAACAGCGAACATTTAAATCTTCTGGCATGGATGAAGACGATGACGGGATCCGGGATCATAAAACTAATACATGACTCTTTATAACAAAATAAATGTTTGTTTGTTTGTCTGTTTGTTTGAATTTGTGTGCCATCGAGAACTAACAGGCAAACGATCAGTTAACATAACCACTCTATCTTGGGATCATAGAAGCTTGCAAACCCACCCCATTAGACTGTGGCCGGGCAGTGATTCGAACTCAGTCAAGATCCCTGGATTGTTAATTAGACGCGTTGCGATTGAATGAATGAATGAATGGATGAATGAATGAATGAATGAATGAATGAATGAATGAATGAATGAATGAATGAATGAATGAATGAATGAATGAATGAATGAATGAATGGGGTTTTATGGCGTACCAAAACATTGTAGGTTATTCGACGTCAACAGGAAGGAAGATTCCAGGTTCACACTACATGTACGAAAACAACAAATTAACATACAGATTAAAAAAAATCACATCAACAAATGAATATGCAGAATGAACTTAGAACCTTGATACCTGCAGAACTGCAGAGTGTTAGCAAGTACTATTGTATTACTCAAATTGTCACTTCTTACAACATACATGAGCCACAGTGATCCTATTCTTGCCATCACTCATATGGGTCCCTAGAACCACAAAGGGGTTGGTAATTAAACCATAATAATGAACATGACACCCATTCGGAGGATTCCTACCCCTCTGCAGAGATCGACAATGATTATTACCCGAAACCACACGGGTTGCGTTGCGATTGAGATAGCCGGTTCTGCAAAATAAATGTAAATATTAGATTTCTGCTACTAAGTTTTATTAATACCTTCAAATTCGAATAAAGTGTTTGCGCTTTAATGTGTGTTTTATATGAATCCTAGAAATTGTGTTGAAGTACGATTTTGAGTTGAGCACAAAAGATGTTTTATGAAATCAAAGCAGCGTCACCAGAATGTAATGGCGGAATGATAGTCAAATTACATATTACAAAGACTATAAATATTGTTGAATAATCATATAGTATAAACTATTTTATACCAAATTAAAGACAATTTCATTTTCTTTGTAATTGTGATATTTTTATCTACCGTCGTGTAACACGTACATCAGGGAAAACGTTAACGATTTAGCGTCAACAGAAAAAACACGGTGAGAGATGTAACAGAAATTATCAAACGGAGCCCAATCGTTTTTAAAAACAAGTATGACGCTGAGACATGCACAGACGAAAATGATGTCAAAAAAGAAGGTTTGGGCAATAAAAGAAAAGACAGAAAATTATAATTTAAAACTATAGAAAAATATGAAAGCTTCGGAAAAAAAGGAATGAAGAAAGCCATAGCTAAGTATTAAATTCATTTCACTAATTTATTTTTCAACAAAATAAGACTGTATGTACATTTTAAAAAACGTGTTTATTAAAATGTTATTAATGAGTATTTTCGTAAAATTGAAAAAGAAATTAAGTTTATTTTTTTGATGGAAATACGATTTCTAGTAAAAATGTCACAAATGGTGAAAAACGTGTATTGTTAATTACGCTACTAAGTTTCTCATCCAATAAAATGTTTCCTATGGAACATATATCACTTTTATCACATAAAAGTGTTTTTTATTAAGAACAACTTGTGGTAATATTATTGCAAATCACCAACGCATAACAAAGTTATAACAGTTTATTTATTTCTAGTAAAAATGTCACAACCTTTATTTTCAAATCGACCTGACGTAGCATGTTTTCGAGAAAATAAGGTTTCAAGGAATGTAAATATATAGCTATATATGCTCTTTCTCCAGGTCCCATACCATTAATGGATCGAACAATTTTATTTTGACAAATTTGGAGTTAGTTTCTTAACCCTTTGTTTAAGCTTTGGTACCAAGAGTGACATGAATAGTCTAAATGACATTGTATCAGAGCAGAACATAAATATTTTTTTAAGTTTTGAAATCTAAGGACCCGGCTTGTTTGTACAAAAAAATAAGACGCGAATTTACCTTACTCATAGCCCGTGTGGTTCTGGCTAAGAATAGAATCACTGCCGATCTCTCCAGAGAGGTAGGAATCCTCCGAATGAGTGTCATGTTCATTTTATCATTTTTTTGTCATGTTCACTATTGTGGTTAAATTATCAACCCCTGTGTGGTTTCAGGGAGCCATATGAGTGATGGCAAGAATAGGACCACTGTGGCGCATACATTTCGTAAGAAGCGACAATTTGAGTAATACGATAGAATTTGCTGAAACTCTGCAGTTCTACAGGTATCAAGGTTCTAGGTTCATTCTGCATAAACATTTGTTGGTGTATTTTTTTTTAAATCTATGTTAAGTTGTTGTTTTTGTACAAGTAGAGTGAACCTGGAATCTTCCTTCCTATTGGCGTCGAATAACCTATAATGTGTTGGTACGCCGTAAAACCCTATTCATTCATTACCTTACTTACAGTTTACAGTAGGTTCAACTGACAAAGATCTAGATATTTCACAGATGTGTGGACTCAATAATATGTCCATTGCAAACAATTTTAAAATCCTTAACTTGCTTTAATTTGCGTTTTGAGCCAAAAATAACATACTCGGTTTTATCAAGATGTAGGGACAGCTTATTATCTATTAGCCAAGATGAGTAATACTCTAATACACTTCCAAGTTTAGAAGAAATAACACTATAATCGTTAAGAGCTATACGAATTGTGCAGTCACCAGCATATAGAATTAATTTACATTCGGGGTCGATGCTATAAATAATCATGTAATTTACATAGCACAAAAACAGGAGGCCTAAGATGATACCCTGTGGAACTCCACATGTTATAGATTTATACTCTGAAAATACATTGTTAACACTTACTGTTTGTTGCCTTTTTGTTAAATAAGACATGAACCAATCAGTATTTTTAACACCCATTAACTTTAGTATACCACATAAAATTATAATGATCAACTGTATCAAAGGCTTTTTGTAAATCTTACATAACCGTGCCTGTATTAAGACCTTTGGCACTATTGCTTCTAATATGGTCCATTAAGTGGACAAGGCATGTAACAGTGGAATATGAATTCCTTAAACCGGACTGCAATTCATAAAATAAATTGTTGCCAACTTATAATTTCTCAAGTTGAGTGTATGCAGACCTTTCTAGAAATTTAGACACAGTACTTAAATACTAATTGGAATTAACGAGACGTAATATACAACATTCCTAAATTCATAATGGTAACCATGGAACTATATTTAACAAATATAGCATGGTTAAAATCGTGTTAAAGTTACACATGGCAATGTTGAAATCGAATTTTACTCATTTTCACGAATCAACTCCACAGTAACACATACGATAAAACATACAAATAGTCCACACCCTTTATAGTCTAGATTATCTACGACGTATCAATAGTCCACATCCTTTACAGTCTAAATTACCTACGACCTATCAATAGTCCACACCCTTTACAGTCTAGATTACCTACGACGTAACAATAGTCCACACCCTTTATAGTCTAGGTTACCTACGACGAAACAATAGTCCACATCCTTTACAGTCTAGATTACCTAAAACGTATCAATAGTCAACAACTTTTACAGTCTAGATTATCTATGGAGTATCAATAGTCCACACCCTTTATATTTTAGATTATCTAAGGCGTATCAATAGTCCACACTCTTTATAGTCTAGATTATCTACGACGTACCAATAGTTCACACCCTTTATAGTCTACATTACCTACGACGTATCAATAGTCCGTACCATTTATAGTCTAGCTCATCTACGACGTATCAATAGTCCACATCCTTTATAGTCTAGATTACCTACGACGTATCCATAGTCCACATCCTTTATAGTCTAGATTACCTACGACGTATCAATAGTATGTACCATTTATAGTCTAGATTATTTACGATGTATCAATAGTCCACTTCCTTTATAGTCTAGATTACCTACCACGTATCAAAAGTCTGTACCATTTATAGTCTAGATTATCTACGCCGTATCAATAGTCCACATCCTTTAAAGTCTAGATTACCTATGACGTATCAATAGTACGCACCATTTATAGTCTAGATTATCTACGACGTATCAATAGTCTGCATCCTTTATAGTCTAGATTATCTACGACGTATCAATAGTCCACATCCTTTACAGTCTAAATTACCTACGACCTATCAATAGTCCACACCCTTTACAGTCTAGATTACCTACGACGTAACAATAGTCCACACCCTTTACAGTCTAGATTACCTACGGCGTATCAATAGTCAACACCCTTTACAGTCTAGATTACCTACGACGTATCAATAGTCAACAACCTTTACAGTCTAGATTATCTACGGCGTATCAATAGTCCACACCCTTTATATTTCAGATTATCTAAGGCGTATCAATAGTCCACACTCTTTATAGTCTAGATTATCTACGACGTACCAATAGTTCACACCCTTTATAGAGTACATTACCTACGACGTATCAATAGTCCATACCATATATAGTCTAGATTATCTATGACGTATCAATAGTCCACATCCTTTATAGTCTAGATTATCTACGACGTATCAATAGTCCACATCCTATATAGTCTAGATTACCTACGACGTATCAATAGTCTGTACCATTTATAGTCTAGATTATCTACGATGTATCAATAGTCCACATCCTTTATAGACTAGATTTACTACGACGTATCAATAGTATGCACCATTTATAGTCTAGATTATCTATGATGTATCAATAGTCTGCACCCTTTATAGTCTAGATTATCTATGACATATCAATAGTCTGCACCCTTTACAGTCTAGATTACCTATGACGTATCAATAGTCCACATCCTTTATAATCTAGATTACCTACGACGTATCAATAGTGTACATCCTTTATAGTGTAGATTATCTACGACGTATCAATATTACGCACCATTTATAGTCTAGATTATCTACGGTGTATCAATAGTCCGCACCATTTATAGTCTAGATTATCTACGCCTTATCAAAAGTCCGCACCCTTTACAGTCTAGATTACCTACGACGTATCAATAGTCCGCACCATTTATAGTCTAGATTTTCTCTGACGTATCAATAGTCCGCACCCATTACAGTCTAGATAACCTATGACATATCAATAGTCCGCACCCTTTATAGTCTAGATTATCTACGACGTATCAATAGTCCACACCCTTTATAGTCTAGATAATCTATGACGTATCAATAGTCCACATCCTTTACAGTCTAGATTATCAACGACGTATCAATAGTATGTACCATTTAAAGTCTAGATTACCTACGACGTATCAATAGTCCACATCCTTTATAGTCTAGATTATCTATGACATATCAATAGTCCGCACCCTTTACAGTCTAGATTATCTTCGACGTATCAATAGTCCGCACCCTTTATAGTCTAAATTATCTACGATGTATCAATAGTCCACACCCTTTATAGTCTAGATTATCTATGACGTATCAATAGTCCACACCCTTTATAGTCTAGATTATCTTGGACGTACAAATAGTCCACACCCTTTATAGTCTAGATTATCTATGACGTATCAATAGTCCACATCCTTTAAAGTGTAGATTACCTACGACGTATCAATAGTCCGCACCCTTTATAGTCTAGATTATCTTCGACGTATCAATTGTCCGCACCCTTTATAGTCTAGATTACCTACGACGTATCAATAGTCTGCACCCTTTATAGTCTAGATTACCTAGGACAGATTAATAGTCCGCACCCTTTATAGTCTAGATTACCTACGACGTATCAATAGTCCGCACCCTTTATAGTCTAGATTACCTACGACGTATCAATAGTCCGCACCCTTTATAGTGTAGATTACCTACGACGTATCAATAGTCCGCACCCTTTATAGTCTAGATTACCTACGACGTATCAAAAGTCCGCACCCTTTATTGTCTAGATTACCTACGACGTATCAATAGTATGACCCTTTATTGTCTAGATTACCTTCGACGTATCAATAGTCCGCACCCTTTATAGTATAGATTACCTACGACGTATCAATAGTCCGCACCCTTTATAGTCTAGATTACCTATGACGTATCAATAGTCCGCACCCTTTATAGTCTAGATTACCTACGACGTATCAATAGTCCGCACCCTTTATAGTCTAGATTACCTACGACGTATCAATAGTCCGCACCCTTTATAGTCTAGATTATCTACGGCGTATCAATAGTCCGCACCCTTTATAGTCTAGATTACCTACGACGTATCAATAGTCTGCACCCTTTAATGTCTAGATTACTTACGACGTATCAATAGTCCGCACCCTTTATAGTTTAGATTATCTATGGCGTATCAATAGTCTGCACCCTTTATAGTTTAGATTATCTACGGTGTATCAATAGTCCGCACCCTTTATAGTCTAGATTATCTACGACGTACCAATAGTTCACACCCTTTATAGTCTACATTACCTACGACGTATCAATAGTCCATACCATATATAGTATAGATTATCTATGACGTATCAATAGTCCACATCCTTTATAGTCTAGATTATCTACGACGTATCAATAGTCCACATCCTATATAGTCTAGATTACCTACGACGTATCAATAGTCCGTACCATTTATAATCTAGATTATCTACGATGTATCAATAGTCCACATCCTTTATAGACTAGATTTACTACGACGTATCAATAGTATGCACCATTTATAGTCTAGATTATCTATGATGTATCAATAGTCTGCACCCTTTATAGTCTAGATTATCTATGACATATCAATAGTCTGCACCCTTTACAGTCTAGATTACCTATGACGTATCAATAGTCCACATCCTTTAATATCTAGATTACCTACGACGTATCAATAGTCTACATCCTTTATAGTGTAGATTATCTACGACGTATCAATATTACGCACCATTTATAGTCTAGATTATCTACGGTGTATCAATAGTCCGCACCCTTTATAGTCTAGATTATCTACGCCTTATCAAATGTCCGCACCCTTTACAGTCTAGATTACCTACGACGTATCAATAGTCCGCACCATTTATAGTCTAGATTTTCTCCGACGTATCAATAGTCCGCACCCATTACAGTCTAGATTACCTATGACATATCAATAGTCCGCACCCTTTATAGTCTAGATTATCTACGCCTTATCAAATGTCCGCACCCTTTACAGTCTAGATTACCTACGACGTATCAATAGTCCGCACCATTTATAGTCTAGATTTTCTCCGACGTATCAATAGTCCGCACCCATTACAGTCTAGATAACCTATGACATATCAATAGTCCGCACCCTTTATAGTCTAGATTATCTACGACGTATCAATAGTCCGCACCCTTTACAGTCTAGATTACCTACGACGTATCAATGGTCCGCACCACTTATAGTCTAGATTATCTACGACGTATCAATAGTCCACATCCTTTACAGTCTAGATTATCAATGACGTATCAATAGTCCGCACCCTTTATAGTCTAGATTATCTACGGCGTATCAATAGTCCACACCCTTTATAGTCTAAATTATCTTCGACGTATCAATAGTCCGCACCCTTTATAGTCTAGATTATCTACGACGTATCAATAGTCCACACCCTTTATAGTCTAAATTATCTTCGACGTATCAACAGTCCACATCCTTTACAGTCTAGATTATCAACGACATATCAATAGTCCGCACCCTTTATAGTCTAGATTATCTACGGCGTATCAATAGTCCACACCCTTTATAGTCTAAATTATCTTCGATGTATAAATAGTCCGCACCCTTTATAGTCTAGATTATCTACGACGTATCAATAGTCCACACCCTTTATTGTTTAGATAATCTATGACGTATCAATAGTCCACATCCTTTACAGTCTAGATTATCAACGACGTATCAATAGTACGTACCATTTATAGTCTAGATTACCTACGACGTATCAATAGTCCACATCCTTTATAGTCTAGATTATCTATGACATATCAATAGTCCGCACCCTTTACAGTCTAGATTATCTTCGATGTATCAATAGTCCGCACCCTTTATAGTCTAAATTATCTACGATGTATCAATAGTCCACACCCTTTATAGTCTAGATTATCTTCGACGTATCAATAGTCCGCACCCTTTATAGTCTAGATTATCTATGACGTATCAATAGTCCACACCCTTTATAGTCTAGATTATCTTGGACGTACAAATAGTCCACACCCTTTATAGTCTAGATTATCTATGACGTATCAATAGTCCACATCCTTTAAAGTGTAGATTACCTAGGACGTATCAATAGTCCGCACCCTTTATAATCTAGATTATCTTCGACGTATCAATTGTCCGCACCCTTTATAGTCTAGATTACCTACGACGTATCAATAGTCTGCACCCTTTATAGTCTAGATTACCTAGGACAGATCAATAGTCCGCACCCTTTATAGTCTAGATTACCTACGACGTATCAATAGTCCGCACCCTTTATAGTCTAGATTACCTACGACGTATCAATAGTCCGCACCCTTTATAGTCTAGATTACCTACGACGTATCAATAGTCCGCACCCTTTATAGTGTAGATTACCTACGACGTATCAATTGTCCGCACCCTTTATAGTCTAGATTACCTACGACGTATCAAAAGTCTGCACCCTTTATTGTCTAGATTACCTACGACGTATCAATAGTCTGACCCTTTATTGTCTAGATTACCTTCGACGTATCAATAGTCCGCACCCTTTATAGTATAGATTACCTACGACGTATCAATAGTCCGCACCCTTTATAGTCTAGATTACCTACGACGTATCAATAGTCCGCACCCTTTATAGTCTAGATTACCTACGACGTATCAATAGTTCACACCCTTTATAGTCTACATTACCTACGACGTATCAATAGTCCATACCATATATAGTCTAGATTATCTATGACGTATCAATAGTCCACATCCTTTATAGTCTAGATTATCTACAACGTATCAATAGTCCACATCCTATATAGTCTAGATTACCTACGACGTATCAATAGTCCGTACCATTTATAATCTAGATTATCTACGATGTATCAATAGTCCACATCCTTTATAGACTAGATTTACTACGACGTATCAATAGTATGCACCATTTATAGTCTAGATTATCTATGATGTATCAATAGTCTGCACCCTTTATAGTCTAGATTATCTATGACATATCAATAGTCTGCACCCTTTACAGTCTAGATTACCTATGACGTATCAATAGTCCACATCCTTTATAATCTAGATTACCTACGACGTATCAATAGTCTACATCCTTTATAGTGTAGATTATCTACGACGTATCAATATTACGCACCATTTATAGTCTAGATTATCTACGGTGTATCAATAGTCCGCACCCTTTATAGTCTAGATTATCTACGCCTTATCAAAAGTCCGCACCCTTTACAGTCTAGATTACCTACAACGTATCAATAGTCCGCACCATTTATAGTCTAGATTTTCTCCGACGTATCAATAGTCCGCACCCATTACAGTCTAGATTACCTATGACATATCAATAGTCCGCACCCTTTATAGTCTAGATTATCTACGACGTATCAATAGTCCGCACCCTTTACAGTCTAGATTACCTACGACGTATCAATGGTCCGCACCACTTATAGTCTAGATTATCTACGACGTATCAATAGTCCACATCCTTTACAGTCTAGATTATCAACGACGTATCAATAGTCCGCACCCTTTATAGTCTAGATTATCTACGGCGTATCAATAGTCCACACCCTTTATAGTCTAAATTATCTTCGACGTATCAATAGTCTGCACCCTTTATAGTCTAGATTATCTACGACGTATCAATAGTCCACACCCTTTATAGTCTAAATTATCTTCGACGTATCAACAGTCCACATCCTTTACAGTCTAGATTATCAACGACATATCAATAGTCCGCACCCTTTATAGTCTAGATTATCTACGGCGTATCAATAGTCCACACCCTTTATAGTCTAAATTATCTTCGATGTATCAATAGTCCGCACCCTTTATAGTCTAGATTATCTACGACGTATCAATAGTCCACACCCTTTATAGTCTAGATAATCTATGACGTATCAATAGTCCACATCCTTTACAGTCTAGATTATCAACGACGTATCAATAGTACGTACCATTTATAGTCTAGATTACCTACGACGTATCAATAGTCCACATCCTTTATAGTCTAGATTATCTATGACATATCAATAGTCCGCACCCTTTACAGTCTAGATTATCTTCGACGTATCAATAGTCTGCACCCTTTATAGTCTAAATTATCTACGATGTATCAATAGTCCACACCCTTTATAGTCTAGATTATCTTCGACGTATCAATAGTCCGCACCCTTTATAGTCTAGATTATCTACGACGTATCAATAGTCCACACCCTTTATAGTCTAGATTATCTTGGACGTACAAATAGTCCACACCCTTTATAGTCTAGATTATCTACGACGTATCAATAGTCCACATCCTTTAAAGTGTAGATTACCTACGACGTATCAATAGTCCGCACCCTTTATAGTCTAGATTATCTTCGACGTATCAATTGTCCACATCCTTTATAGTGTAGATTACCTACGACGTATCAATAGTCCGCACCCTTTATAGTCTAGATTATCTACGACGTATCAATAGTCCGCATCCTTTATAGTGTAGATTACCTTCGACGTATCAAAAGTCCGCACCCTTTATTGTCTAGATTACCTACGACGTATCAATAGTCTGACCCTTTATAGTCTATATTACCTTCGACGTATCAATAGTCCGCACCCTTTATAGTATAGATTACCTACGACGTATCAATAGTCCGCACCCTTTATAGTCTAGATTACCTACGACGTATCAATAGTCCGCACCCTTTATAGTCTAGATTACCTACGACGTATCAATAGTCCGCACACTTTATAGTCTAGATTACCTACGACGTATCAATAGTCCGCACCCTTTATAGTCTAGATTATCTACGGCGTATCAATTGTCCGCACCCTTTATAGTCTAGATTACCTACGACGTATCAATAGTCCGCCCCCTTTAATGTCTAGATTACTTACGACGTATCAATAGTCCGCACCCTTTATAGTTTAGATTATCTATGGCGTATCAATAGTCCGCACCCTTTATAGTTTAGATTATCTACGGCGTATCAATAGTTCGCACCCTTTATAGTCTAGATTATCTACGGCGTATCAATCGTCCGCACCCTTTATAGTCTAGATTATTTATGACGCTGACTGTTTTCGCAGATGATCTATCCTACACTCTATAGAGTGCCAACAGGGCTAATTGGCGGCGGGACTCAAATCCTTATAATCACCAACGACTTAAATTAAAGTCCCTCGAAGCACTCATAAATATTAATTATTTCCATACGAAGATTCTACACGTACTCTCAAAATGTCTGACACTTGATATTTAAAAAAATATTAGCTTTTATTTTTATAAAAAAAAAATAGTGTCTTAACGTTAAATTTGGAATTAAATATACGAAGAAAAACATTGTAACAAAAACTAAATTGATACTGTCTATGATGTGTTTCTATCAAACCTGTAAAAACAGATGAAATCAAAATGCAGTATAGTAAAGAAACTAAGGATCGATCTGTGTACATGCTTGGTTATTTGTATATATAATAAATATTTGTTTTAAAACTTGTGTTGCCATATTTCAAAGTATGATGTTCATGAAACCCCCCAAAATGGACCTTAAATTCAATAAGATTTAATCCTGATTTTTATGCAAAATTTGATGCTTTTTATTCTAATTATATTTTATTCTTTTAAAAATATATATTTTGTTTTTCAATTTTACACTTTTCGCTTAATGCAATATCATCAAAATGTATATGTGCAGCTAAAATGCATTGTTTCTACATGTTAAGCCATTTTAGGTAAATATACAGTGACAGCACTGTTGCCACTTGTAAGACAGTAATTTTTTATTACTTGGTGTGAACCAGACAAAGTTAAGTATAAACAGATCTGTGTTGCAAGAATACCGTCATCATCAAAAACTATTTAAATGCCAAAAAATACGACATAAATTGGGGGAATTCAGCATTTTCCTTAAATTTACCCTCTTTGGAGTCGTTTTTTAGCTATAAAAATATACAATGAACAGAAAAAATTACATTTTTTAAACTTGAAGAACAAAGTATATTTGAAACAAACACATCACGCTTCGCTGAAAATAAGTATTAAAAAGAAAAGTATTTATTAGGGCTTCATGCGCCTGGTCTTTTGTCGTGTGCCCCTTTAAAATAGCTGCATCGTCTGCGTAAACATTTCCGACACAGCTGGATAAATCTGCAAGTTTTATTTCAAACAAAAAATATGATTTACAAGAAAAAATGCATAAAATTTACGTTACATTACAAGATTTTGTTTTTGCATTCTGTTCCGTTTGAACGTTGTTAAAAAGATTAAACATACCATTCGTTTGTACTGCAGCTGTTCTTGACCAAACTTCCGGTTCAATCCTCCAACTGCAACGTATGTACCGGTTGTATATTGTTTTTTCTTGGTAAAACATATAAAGATAGCAGGAATTAAGTTAATTTCTACCGCTTAGTATGATCTACACGACAGTAGGTAGGAAATTCCTGCAATTTTAATCCGGCGTTCCTTGTTATTCTCATCTTCGGCTGCCAAAATCATGACAGCTTTGTTTATCTTTTTGGTTTATCTTTTGGCAAAAAAAATATCCCGAAAGCTCATTTGGGAAATTTTAAGAATTAAAATAATTTGATAAATGGAGAACGTTATGGATTATAATTAGTGGGCGCTGACAATTCTAGTAAACTGCATTTGATGATTCTACAAAATTAACTGCATTTGCTATGTGAACGTACGTGGGCGTATCAAGCCAAGTCTGTTTGGCAGTCTGGGTAATGCATGCAATTTCTTCGGTGATTTTATGCACGGTAGCTTGATACAATTGATATGGGGGCTTGGTGAGTGATCACTTAATGTGTCTTGCATTTTCTCATGAGCTCCTTTAGTTGAGGGGTTTCTCTGATTCCCGGTGAACTCTCGCGCGAAATTGTCTAGTAACCGACACCATATGGTTCATACAGTCCGCGCCCTTCCATCTGATTGTGTTGCGCCAACAATTGTTCTGTATTTCAGACTCACGAAGTACACAGGCATGTGATATCCTTTGTTCGGTATCGGACTCATTATAAACACAGCTAGCCGGCACTTTATATTCTAGTATTTATCAAGGACTTGTATAGAAGGATAGGGAACGTGTACCTCCTGACTAAATGTTGATAAAACAGCAAATGAAGGATTCATTATTTGGCAAATTAATCATTCATAACTCACAGGCAACTGATTTCTTGTGCATAAACTGTAAGTTGTATGTGCTCTTAGTTGTTTAAACATGTTTCGATCGCGCAAATTGCTCTTGAATCAAAGATATTGAGGTTTGAATGAAAATTTCTCGTAATGTGTCGTTATTTTAGTTGCAGTATACAAATTTGTAATCCGATTAACTTTAACAATTTTAAATGTAAAGGGTTGGGAATGGTATTGTTTTGATGAGAATTTCATTCTGCAATGGAAGATTTTTGATTTGTAGTCCGGATGTGAATGGAAGTTAAAATAATTGAAAACGAGATTTTGCGTGAATACGCGAGCGTTCACAAACTCTCAATCAGTTGCATTTCCTTGTATTTATATAGTGCAGAAATAGAAACATTTAAGTTGGTGTATAGTGTAAGGACTTGTAGCCCTATGTAACTCGTTGTATATTGCGTCTTTTTATTGAAACAGATTCTTCTGAGTGCTCCAGATATACAATTAGTCATTTAAATTAAAGTTTGATAGATCTTGTTTATAGTGGACTATTTTTATTATTGCTTACAATATTTATTGCAAAATGTTCCGGGTAAACACAAATACGTCGGAGATAACCGAGCATCCAATCTGATCCTGCAATCGTAACATCGCTCGGTCATTTCCGCCAACGTACGAAAATGGTCGATCGAGGTGTAATCCCACCATTGATTTTTGTTCTTTATTCTATAGTAAATAATAAAAGTTTGAAGGCTTGTCATTCATAGAGAGACTCAAATGAAAGAAGTGAAACTTACATTTTACTGTTTATCAACATCTGCACTATCAAAATATGAAGATTTTTTTCTGCTCAGTGTGTACACTGTTGACAAAGTGAAACTAGACTTCCGAAATCATGTATTCATACCCCATATTCCAAGCAACATTTTTGTTTTCTAAATTCACAATACAAACATGACAATGCTATCAAAATGTTCAAAATACACCAATAATGCCATTTAAATAAAAAAAAAGCATTAAAATAAGAAAAATGCATTTTTAAAGAATAAGAAAACAAAGATTATTTATAACCGCCATTATGCAACTACCCAACGGAAGCACTTCCTTTTTCCAATGGTGGTACTATGCCTTGATATCTGATTCTCAGCCATGTGTAATCACATTATAACTAACATAATATTTGATTTTAAAGTGTGATCAATATGGTTATAATTTCTGTGAGAACAACTGTATTTATTTTGTTTAACCTTCTTGATTTTAACAAGTGCGTGTTTAATAACAAAACCTCTCTACCTCGTTTACATATCACAGCGTTCTATTTGCTTAATATAGTTGATAACTGCGAGAAACAAAACATGTGCAAACATCTCAAGAAATTTAGAAGTATTAACCAAATATAAAAAGCAGTGTTCGTTTAAATAACGTTTGGAGAAATAGTTCATCTAACAATAATATATCTATAGATGTACATGGTTAGGGGCCGACAAAGTAACGGTATATGCTGATGACTGATCGAACTGAAGCAGAATGGTAGAGACGCCGACAAAAGACGTCAATTTCAATTCAATTCAATAGTTTATTCACTCAATTCATGGTATACATGACAAACAAAAACAAAAACAATATACAGTAGAGGCTAATAACATCTGATCAGAACTAGAATATTGCAAAAATACTATAGTTATACTTTAAAATTTTAATGAATTTCCGATAATTGTTATCGTTGTTGTCCGTTTTTGTTTTTTTTGTTTTGCCAATGGGAGAATACCCTACATTAAACGAAACTATTTATAAAATGAAATAACCCAGACGTTGTTATGTTATATTATGTATCATGTATCTGGCATAATAATAGAATTCAACGACGTCGTTATATGCCAGTTGTCCAGTATGTTCTTATTAATTTCTTAACAGAAAAACAAAACAAAACAACAATAATAATTCCTATATCAGTTGCATTGTTTTTATGTTCATTACATTATCAAAATTATTAATATTGTGTCGAATGTAGAATTTTTCTCTTAGAAGACGTTTTCTACTAAGGCGAAAGTATTGACATTCAAATAAATAATGATATTCATCACCAACACTAGAATTGAAGTGGTTACTAACCAGGTCGGTACAAGGATCACACACTGCCGATGCCGTCGTGGTTCCAGACCAGCTCGGTACAATGATCACTCGCTGCCGATGTTGCGGTGGCTCTAGACAAGCTCGGTATAATGATCACTCACTGTCGATGCCGTTGTGGTTCTAGACCAGCTCGGTACAAAGATCACTCACTGCCGATGTCGTGGTGGCTCTAGACCAGCTCGGTACAAAGATCACTCACTGCCGATGTCGTGGTGGCTCTAGACATTCTCGGTACAAAGAACACTCACTGTCGATGCCGTGGTGGTTCTAGACCAGCTCGATACAATGATCACTCACTGCCGATATCACAATGGCTCTAGACAAGCTCGGTACAAAGATCACTCACTGCCGGTGTCGTGGTGGCTCTAGAAAAGCTCGGTACAAAGATCACTCACTGCCGGTGTCGTGGTGGCTCTAGACAAGCTCGGTAAAAAGATCACACACTGCCGGTGTCGTGGTGGCTCTAGACAAGTTTGGTACAAAGATCACACACTGCTGATGCCGTGGTGGTTCCAGAACAGTTCGGTACAAAGATCACTCACTACCGATATCACAATGGCTCTAGACCAGTTCGGTACAAAGATCACTCATTGCTGGTGTCGTGGTGGCTCTAGATAAGCTCAGTACAAATATCACACACTGCCGGTGTCGTGGTGGTTCCAGAGCAATTCGGTACAAAGTCACTCACTGCCGATATCACAATGGCTCTAGACAAGCTCGGTACAAAGATCACTCACTGCCGATGTCGTGGTGGCTCTAGACAAAGTCGGTACAAAGATCACTCACTGCCGGTGTCGTGGTGGCTCTAGACAAGTTCGGTACAAAGATCACTCACTGCCGATGTCGTGGTGGCTCTAGACAAGTTCGGTACAAAGAACACTCACTGCCGGTGTCGTGGTGGCTCTAGACAAGTTCGGTACAAAGAACACTCACTGCCGGTGTCGTGGTGGCTCTAGACAAGTTCGGTACAAAGATCACTCACTGCCGGTGTCATGGTGGCTCTAGACAAGCTCGATACAAAGATCATACACTGCCGGTGTCGTGATGGCTCTAGACAAGCTCGGTACAAAGATCACACACTGCCGGTGTCGTGGTGGTTTCAGAACAGTCCGGTACAAAGATCACTCACTACCGATATCACAATGGCTCTAGACAAGTTCGGTACAAAGATCACTCACTGCCGATGTCGTGGTGGCTCTAGACAAGTTCGGTACAAAGATCACTCACTGCCGGTGTCGTGGTGGCTCTAGACAAGCTCGGTACAAAGATCACACATTGCCGGTGTCGTGGTGGCTCTAGACAAGCTCGGTACAAAGGTCATACACTGCCGGTGTCGTGGTGGTTCCAGAACAGTTCGGTACAAAGATCACTCACTACCGATATCACAATGGCTCTAGACAAGTTCGGTACAAAGATTACTCACTGCTGGTGTCGTGGTGGCTCTAGATAAGCTCGGTACAAATATCACACACTGCCGGTGTCATGGTGGTTCCAGAACAGTTCGGTACAAAGTCACCCACTGCCGTTATCACAATGGCTCTAGACAAGCTCGGTACAAAGATCACTCACTGTCGATGTCGTGGTGGTTCTTGACCAGCTCGGTACAAAGATCACTCACTGCCGATGTCGTGATGGCTCTACACAAGTTTGGTACAAAGAACACTCACTGCCGGTGTCGTGGTAGCTCTAGACAAGCTTGGTACAAAGATCACTCACTGTCGATGTCGTGGTGGTTCTAGACCAGCTCGGTACAAAGAACACTCACTGTCGATGTCGTGGTGGCTCTAGAAACTCTCGGTACAAGGATCACTCACTGTCGACGCCGTGGTGGTTCTAGACCAGCTCAGTACAATGATCACTCACTGCCGGTATCACAATGGCTCTAGACAAGCTCGGTACAAAGATCACTCACTGCCGATGTCGTGGTGGTTCTAGACCAGCTCGGTACAAATATCACTCACTGCCGATTCCGTGGTAGTTCTATACCAGCTCGGTACAAAGATCACTCACTGCCGATGTCGTGGTGGTTCTAGACCAGCTCGGTACAAAGATCACTCACTGCCGATGTCGTAGTGGTTCTAGACCAGCTCGGTACAAAGATCAGTGACTGTCGATGTCGTGGTGGTTCTTAACCAGCTCGGTACAAAGATCACTCACTGCCGATGTCGTGGTGGTTCTACACCAGCTCGGTACAAAGATCACTCACTGCCGATGTCGTGGTGGTTCTAAACCAGCTCGGTACAAAGATCACTCACTGCCGATGTCGTGGTGGTTCTAAACCAGCTCGGTACAAAGATCACTCACTGCCGATGTCGTGGTGGTTCTTGACCAGCTCGGTACAAAGATCACTCACTGCCGATGTCCTGGTTGTTCTAGACCAGCCTGGTACAAAGATCACACACTGCAGATGTCGTGGTGGTTCTAGACCAGCTCGGTACAAATACAACACACTGCCGATGTCGTAGTGGTTCTAGACCAGCTCGGTACAAAGATCACTCAATGCCGATGTCGTGGTGGTTCTAGACCAGCTCGGTACAAAGATCACTCACTGCCGATGTCGTGGTGGTTCTTGACCAGCTCGGTACAAAGATCACTCACTGCCGATGTCCTGGTTGTTCTAGACCAGCCTGGTACAAAGATCACTCACTGCAGATGTCGTGGTGGTTCTTGACCAGCTCGGTACAAAGATCACTCAATGCCGATGTCGTGGTGGTTCTAGACCAGCTCGGTACAAAGATCACTCAATGCCGATGTCGTGGTGGTTCTAGACCAGCTCGGTACAAAGATCACTCAATGCCGATGTCGTGGTGGTTCTAGACCAGCTCGGTACAAAGATCACTCACTGCCGATGTCGTGGTGGTTCTTGACCAGCTCGGTACAAAGATCACTCACTGCCGATGTCCTGGTTGTTCTAGACCAGCCTGGTACAAAGATCACACACTGCAGATGTCGTGGTGGTTCTTGACCAGCTCAGTACAAAGATAACTTACTGCCGATTTCGTGGTGGTTCTAAACCAGCTCTGTACAAAGATCAGTGACTGTCGATGTCGTGGTGGTTCTTAACCAGCTCGGTACAAAGATCACTCACTGCCGATGTCGTGGTGGTTCTTAACCAGCTCGGTACAAAGATCACACACTGCCGATGTCGTGGTGGTTCTTAACCAGCTCGGTACAAAGATCACACACTGTCGATGTCGTGGTGGTTCTAAACCAGCTCGGTACAAAGATCACTCACTGCCGATGTCGTGTTGGTTCTTGACCAGCTCGGTACAATGATCACTCACTGTCGATGTCATGGTGGTTCTAAACCAGCTCGGTACAAAGATCACTCACTGCCGATGTCGTGTTGGTTCTTGACCAGCTCGGTACAAAGATCACTCACTGCCGATGTCGTGGTGGTTCTTAACCAGCTCGGTACAAAGATCACACACTGCCGATGTCGTGGTGGTTCTTAACCAGCTCGGTACAAAGATCACACACTGTCGATGTCATGGTGGTTCTAAACCAGCTCGGTACAAAGATCACTCACTGCCGATGTCGTGTTGGTTCTTGACCAGCTCGGTACAAAGATCACTCACTGCCGATGTCGTGGTGGTTCTAGACCAGCTCTGTACAATGATCACTCAATGTCGATGTCATGGTGGTTCTAAACCAGCTCGGTACAAAGATCACTCACTGCCGATGTCGTGTTGGTTCTTGACCAGCTCGGTACAAAGATCACTCACTGCAGATGTTGTGGTGATTTTAGACCAGCTCGGTACAAAGATCACACACTGCCGAAGTCGCGGATGGTTCTTAACCAGCTCGGTACAAAGATCACACACTGCCGATGTCGTGGTGGTTCTAGACCAGCTCGCTCCAAAGATCACTCATTGCCGATGTCGTGGTGGTTCTTAACCAGCTCGGTACAAAGATCACACACTGCCGATGTTGTGGTGGTTCTAGACCAGCTCGGTACAATGATCACTCACTGCCGATGTCCTGGTTGTTCTAGACCAGCCTGGTACAAAGATCACACACTGCAGATGTCGTGGTGGTTCTTGACCAGCTCAGTACAAAGATAACTTACTGCCGATTTCGTGGTGGTTCTAAACCAGCTCTGTACAAAGATCAGTGACTGTCGATGTCGTGGTGGTTCTTAACCAGCTCGGTACAAAGATCACTCACTGCCGATGTCGTGGTGGTTCTTAACCAGCTCGGTACAAAGATCACACACTGCCGATGTCGTGGTGGTTCTTAACCAGCTCGGTACAAAGATCACACACTGTCGATGTCATGGTGGTTCTAAACCAGCTCGGTACAAAGATCACTCACTGCCGATGTCGTGTTGGTTCTTGACCAGCTCGGTACAATGATCACTCACTGTCGATGTCATGGTGGTTCTAAACCAGCTCGGTACAAAGATCACTCACTGCCGATGTCGTGTTGGTTCTTGACCAGCTCGGTACAAAGATCACTCACTGCCGATGTCGTGGTGGTTCTTAACCAGCTCGGTACAAAGATCACACACTGTCGATGTCATGGTGGTTCTAAACCAGCTCGGTACAAAGATCACTCACTGCCGATGTCGTGTTGGTTCTTGACCAGCTCGGTACAATGATCACTCACTGTCGATGTCATGGTGGTTCTAAACCAGCTCGGTACAAAGATCACTCACTGCCGATGTCGTGTTGGTTCTTGACCAGCTCGGTACAAAGATCACTCACTGCCGATGTCGTGGTGGTTCTTAACCAGCTCGGTACAAAGATCACACACTGTCGATGTCATGGTGGTTCTAAACCAGCTCGGTACAAAGATCACTCACTGCCGATGTCGTGGTGGTTCTAGACCAGCTCTGTACAATGATCACTCACTGCCGATGTCATGGTGGTTCTAAACCAGCTCGGTACAAAGATCACTCACTGCCGATGTCGTGTTGGTTCTTGACCAGCTCGGTACAAAGATCACTCACTGCAGATGTTGTGGTGATTTTAGACCAGCTCGGTACAAAGATCACACACTGCCGAAGTCGCGGATGGTTCTTAACCAGCTCGGTACAAAGATCACACACTGCCGATGTCGTGGTGGTTCTAGACCAGCTCGCTCCAAAGATCACTCATTGCCGATGTCGTGGTGGTTCTTAACCAGCTCGGTACAAAGATCACACACTGCCGATGTTGTGGTGGTTCTAGACCAGCTCGGTACAATGATCACTCACTGTCGATATCGTGGTGGTTCTAGACCAACTCGGTACAAAGATCACTCACTGCCGATGTCTTGGTGGTTTTTGACCAACTCGGTACAAAGATATAACACTGCCGAAGTCGTGGTGGTTCTTAACCAGCTCGGTACAAAGATCACACACTGCCGATGTCGTGGTGGTTCTAGACCAGCTCGGTAAAATGATCACTCACTGTCGATGTCGTGGTTGTTCTAGACCAGCTCGGTACAAAGATCACTCACTGCCGATGTCGTGGTGGTTCTTGACCAGCTCGGTACAAAGATCACACATTGCCGATGTCGTGGTGGTTCTAGACCAGCTCGGTACAATGATCACTCACTGTCGATTTCGTGGTGGTTTTAGACCAGCTCGGTACAAAGATCACTCACATCCGATGTCGCGGTGGCTCAAGACCAGCTCGGTACAAAGATCACTCACTGCCGATGTCGCGGTGCTTCTAGGCCAGATTGGTACAAAGATCACTCACTGTCGATGTCGTGGTGGTTCTAGACCAGCTCGGTACAATGATCACTCACTGTCGATGTCGTGGTGGTTCTTAACCAGCTCGGTACAAAGATCACACACTGCCGATGTCCTGGTGGTTGTAGAACAACTCGGTACAAAGATCACTTACTGCCGATGTCGTGATGGCTCTAGATCAGCTCGGTACAAAGATCACTCACTGCCGATGCCGTGGTGGCTCTAGACAAGTTCGGTACAAAGATCACACACTGCCGATGTCGTGATGGTTCTAGACCAGCTCGGTACAAAGATCACTTACTGCCGATGTCGTGGTAGCTCAAGACCAGCTCGGTACAAAGATCACTCAATGCCGATGTCCTGGTGGTTGTAGAACAACTCGGTACAAAGATCACTTACTGCCGATGTCGTGATGGCTCTAGATCAGCTCGGTACAAAGATCACTCACTGCCGATGCCGTGGTGGCTCTTGACAAGTTCGGTTCAAAGAGCACTCACTGCCATTGTCGTGGTGGCTCTAGACAAGTTCGGTATAAAGATCACACACTGCCGATGTCGTGATGGCTTTAGATCAGCTCGGTACAAAGATCACACACTGCCGATGTCCTGGTGGTTGTCAACTCGGTACAACGATCACTTACTGCCGATGTCGTGATGGCTCTAGATCAGCTCGGTACAAAGAAAACTCACTGCCAATGTCGTGGTGGCTCTAGACAAGTTCGGTACAAAGATCACTTACTGCCGATGTCGTGATGGCTCTAGATCAGCTCGGTACAAAGATCACTCACTGCCGATATCACAATGGCTCTAGACAAGCTTGGTACAAAGATCACTCACTGCCGATATCACAATGGCTCTAGACCAGCTCGGTACAAAGATCACTTACTGCCGATGTCGTGATGGCTCTAGATCAGCTCGGTACAAAAATCACTCACTGCCGATGCCGTGGTGGCTCTAGACAAGTTCGGTACAAAGATCACTTACTGCCGATTTCGTGATGGCTTTAGATCAGCTCGGTACAAAGATCACTCACTGCCGATGCCGTGGTGGCTCTAGACAAGTTCGGTACAAAGAACACTCACTGCCGGTGTCGTGGTGGCTCTAGACAAGTTCGGTATAAAGATCACTCACTGCCGATGTCGTGATGGCTTTAGATCAGCTCGGTACAAAGATCACACACTGCCGATGTCTTGGTGGTTGTAGAACAACTCGGTACAAAGATCACTTACTGCCGATGTCGTGGTGGCTCTAGATCAGCTTGGTACAAAGATCACTCACTGCCGATGCCGTGGTGGCTCTAGACAAGCTCGGTACAAAGATCACTCACTGCCGGTGTCGTGGTGGCTCTAGATAAGTTCGGTACAAAGATCACACATTGCCGATGTCGTGATGGTTCTAGACCAGCTCGGTACAAAGATCACTTACTGCCGATGTCGTGATGGCTCTAGATCAGCTTGGTACAAAGATCACTCACTGCCAATGCCGTGGTGGCTCTAGACAAGTTCGGTACAAAGATCACACACTGCCGATGTCGTGATGGTTCTAGACCAGCCCGGTACAAAGATCACTTACTGCCGATGTCGTGATTGCTCTAGATCAGCTCGGTACAAAGATCACTCACTGCCGATATCACAATGGATCTAGACAAGCTTGGTACAAAGATCACTCACTGCCGATATCACAATGGCTCTAGACCAGCTCGGTACAAAGATCACTTACTGCCGATGTCGTGATAGCTCTAGACAAGTTCGGTACAAAGATCACTTACTGCCGATGTCGTGATTGCTCTAGACCAGCTCGGTACAAAGATCACTTACTGCCGATGTCGTGGTGGCTCTAGACCAGCTCGGTACAAAGATCACTCACTGCCGATATCACAATGGCTCTAGACAAGCTTGGTACAAAGATCATTCACTGCCGGTGTCGTGGTGGCTCTAGATAAGCTCGGTACAAAGATCACTCACTGCCGATGCCGTGGTTGTTCTAGACCAGCTCGGTACAAAGATCACTCACTGCCGATGTCGTGATGGTTCTAGACCAGCTCGGTACAAAGATCATTCACATCTGATGTCGCGGTGGCTCAAGACCAGCAAGGTACAAAGATCACTCATTGCCGATGTCGTGGTGGCTCAAGACCAGCAAGGTACAACGATCACTCACTGCCGATGTCGCGGTGGCTCTAGACCAGCTTGGTACAAAGATCACTCACATCCGATGTCACAGTGGCTCAAGACCAGCTCGGTACAAAGATCACTCACATCCAATGTCGTGGTGGCTTAAGACCAGCAAGGTACAACGATCACTCACTGACGATGTCGTGTTGGCTCAAGACCAGCAAGGTACAAAGCTCACTCACTGCTGATGTCGTGGTGGCTCAAGATCAGCAAGGTACAAAGATCACTCACTGCCGATGTACCTACTGCGTGTCGATGTTTGTGTTCCCGTTATTGCTACTGCATGTCGATGCATGTGTCCCCGTTATTACTATTGCATGTCGATGCATGTGTTCCCGAAATTGCTACTGCATGTTGATGCATGTGTCCCCGTTATTGCAACCGCATGTCGATGCATGTGTTCCCGAAATTGCTACTGCATGTTAATGCAAGTGTCTCCGTTATTACTTCTGCATGTCGAAACATGTGTTCCCGAAATTGCTACTGCATGTTAATGCATGTGTCCCCGTTATTACTACTGCATGTCGATGCATGTTTTCCCGAAATTGCTACCGCATGTTGATGCATGTGTCGCCGTTATTGCTACCGCATGTCGATGCATGTGTTCCCGAAATTTCTACCGCATGCCGATGCATGTGTTCCCGAAATTGCTACTGCATGTCGTTGTTTGTGTACCCGTTATTGCTACTGCATATCGATGCATGTGTCCCCGTTATTACTACTGCATGTCGATGCATGTGTTCCCGAAATTGCTACTGCATGTTAATGCGTATGTTCCCGTTATTGCTACCGCATGTCGATGTATGTGTTCCCGTTTTGCTGTTGCATGTCGCTGTATGTGTTTCCGTTGTTGATACTGCATGTCGCTGTATGTATTCCCGTTATTTCTATTGCATGTCTATGTATGTTTTTCCGTAATTGCTACTGTATGTGAATGCATGTGTTCCCGTTATTGCTGCTGGATGTCGCTGTATGTATTCCCATTATTGCTATTGCATTTCGCTGTATGTATTCCCGTTATTGCTGCTGGATGTCGCTGTATGTATTCCCGTTATTGCTACTGCATGTCGCTGTATGTATTCCCGTTATTGCTTTTGCATGTCGATGTATGTGTTTCCGTAATTGCTTCTGTATGTAGATGCATGTGTTCCCGTTATTGCTGCTGGATGTCGCTGTATGTGTTCCCGTTATTGCTACTGCATGTCGATGTATGTATTCCGGTTATTGCTGCTGGATGTCGCTGTATGTATTCCCGTTATTGTTACTGCATCTGAAAGTATGTGTTTCCGTAATTGCTACTGCGTCTCGATGTATGTGTTTCCGTAATTGCTTTTGCATGACGATGTACATTTTCCCGTAATTGCTACTGCATGTAGATGTATGTGTCCACATTATTGCTTCTGCGTGTCGATGTATGTGTTCCCGTTAATGCCAGTGCATGTCGATGTTTATATTCCCGTAATTGTTACTGCTTGCCTCTGTATGTGTTTGCGTTATTGCTACTGCATGTCGATGTTTGCATTCCCGTGTCGATGTTTATGTTCCCGTAATTGTGACTGCATGAAAATGTATGTATTCCCGTAATTGCTACTGCATTTCGCTGTATGTGTTCTCGTTATTGCCAGTGTATGTCGTTGTTTGCGTTCCCGTAATTGCTACTGCATTTCGATGTATGTGTTCCCGTTATTGCTGCTGGATGTCGTTGTATGTGTTTCCGTTATTGCTGCTGGATGTCATTGTATGTGTTCCCGTTATTGCTACTGCATGTCGCTGTATGTGTTCTCGTTATTGCCAGTGCATGTCGTTGTTTGCGTTCCCGTAATTGGAATTGCAAGTCGATGTATGTGTTCCCGTTATTGCTGTTGGATGTCGCTGTGTGTGTTCCCGTTATTGCTGCTGGATGTCGTTGTATGTGTTTCCGTTATTGCTTCTGCATGTAGATGTATGTGTTCCTGTTATTGCTGCTGGATGTCGTTGTATGTGTTTTCGTTATTGCTTCTGCATGTAGATGTATGTGTTCCTGTTATTGCTGCTGGATGTCGTTGTATGTGTTTTCGTTATTGCTACTGCATGTGGATGTATGTGTTCTCGTTATTGCTTATGGATGTCGCTCTATGTGTTCCCGTTATTGCTGCTGGATGTCGATGTATGTTTTCCCGTTACTGCTTCTGCATGTAGATGTATGTGTTCCCGTTATTGCTGCTGGATGTCGTTGTATGTGTTTCTGTGACTGCTTCTGCATGTAGATGTATGTGTTCCCGTTATTGCTGCTGGATGTCGCTGTATGTGTTCCCGTTATTGCTACTGGATGCCGCTCTATGTATTCCCGTTATTGTTGCTGGATGTCGCTGTATGTGATCCCGTTACTGCTGCTAGATGTCGATGTATGTGTTCCCGTTATTGCTGCTGGATGTCGTTGTATGTGTTTCTGTGACTGCTTCTGCATGTAGATGTATGTCTTCCCGTTATTGCTGCTGGATGTCGCTGTATGTGTTCACGTTATTGCTACTGGATGCCGCTGTATGTGTTCCCGTTATTGCTGCTGGATGTCGATGTATGTGTTCCCGTTATTGCTGCTGGATGTCGTTGTATGTGTTTCTGTTACTGCTTTTGCATGTAGATGTATGTGTTCCCGTTATTGCTGCTGGATGTCGTTGTATGTGTTTCCGTTATTGCTACTGCATGTGGATGTACGTGTTCCAGTTATTGCTGCTGGATGTCGCTGTATGCGTCCCGTTATTGCTGCTGGATGTCGCTGTATGTGTTGCAGTTATTGCTGCTGGATGCCGCTGTATGTGTTCCCGTTATTGTTGCTGGATGTCGCTGTATGTGATCCCGTTACTGCTGCTAGATGTCGATGTATGTGTTCCCGTTATTGCTGCTGGATGTCGTTGTATGTGTTTCTGTGACTGCTTCTGCATGTAGATGTATGTGTTCCCGTTATTGCTGCTGGATGTCGCTGTATGTGTTCACGTTATTGCTACTGGATGCCGCTGTATGTGTTCCCGTTATTGTTGCTGGATGTCGCTGTATGTGATCCCGTTACTGCTGCTAGATGTCGATGTATGTGTTCCCGTTATTGCTGCTGGATGTCGTTGTATGTGTTTCTGTGACTGCTTCTGCATGTAGATGTATGTGTTCCCGTTATTGCTGCTGGATGTCGCTGTATGTGTTCACGTTATTGCTACTGGATGCCGCTGTATGTGTTTCCGTTATTGTTGCTGGATGTCGCTGTATGTGATCCCGTTACTGCTGCTAGATGTCGATGTATGTGTTCCCGTTATTGCTGCTGGATGTCGTTGTATGTGTTTCTGTGACTGCTTCTGCATGTAGATGTATGTGTTCCCGTTATTGCTGCTGGATGTCGCTGTATGTGTTCACGTTATTGCTACTGGATGCCGCTGTATGTCTTCCCGTTATTGCTGCTGGATGTCGCTGTATGTGATCCCGTTACTGCTGCTGGATGTCGATGTATGTGTTCCCGTTATTGCTGCTGGATGTCGTTGTATGTGTTTCTGTTACTGCTTCTGCATGTAGATGTATGTGTTCCCGTTATTGCTGCTGGATGTCGTTGTATGTGTTTCCGTTATTGCTACTGCATGTGGATGTATGTGTTCCAGTTATTGCTGCTGGATGTCGCTGTATGCGTCCCGTTATTGCTACTGCATGTAGATGTATGTGTTCCCGTTATTGCTGCTGGATGTCGCTGTATGTGTTCCCGTTATTGCTACTGCATGTGGATGTATGTGTTCCAGTTATTGCTTCTGCATGTCGCTGTATATGTTCCCGTTACTGCTACTGCATGTCGCTGTATGCGTCCCGTTATTGCTACTGCATGTAGATGTATGTGTTCCCGTTATTGCTGCTGGATGTCGCTGTATGTGTTCCCGTTACTGCTTCTGCATGTCGCTGTATGTGTTCCCGTTACTGCTACTGCATGTAGATGTATGTATTCTCGTTATTGCTGCTGGATGTCGCTGTATGTGTTCCCGTTAATGCTGCTGGATGTCGTTGTATGTGTTTCCGTAACTGCTTCTGCATGTAGATGTATGTGTTCCCGTTATTGCTGCTGGATGTCGCTGTATGTGTTTCCGTTATTGCTGCTGGAAGTCGTTGTATGTGTTTCCGTTACTGCTTCTGCATGTAGATGTATGTGTTCCCGTTATTGCTGCTGGATGTCGTTGTATGTGTTTCCGTAACTGCTTCTGCATGTAGATGTATGTGTCCCGTTACTGATTCTGCATGTCGCTGTATGTGTTCCCGTTACTGCTACTGCATGTAGATGTATGTATTCTCGTTATTGCTGCTGGATGTCGCTGTATGTATTCCCGTTATTGCTGCTGGATGTCGTTGTATGTGTTTCCGTATCTGCTTGTGCATGTAGATGTATGTGTTCCCGTTATTGCTGCTGGATGTCGCTGTATGTGTTTCCGTTATTGCTGCTGGGTGTCGTTGTATGTGTTTCCGTTACTGCTTCTGCATGTAGATGTATGTGTTCCCGTTATTGCTGCTGGATGTCGTTGTATGTGTTTCCGTAACTGCTTCTGCATGTAGATGTATGTGTTCCCGTTATTGCTGCTGGATGTCGCTGTATGTGTTACCGTTATTGCTGCTGGATGTCGATGTATGTGTTCCCGTTATTGCTGCTGGATGTCGTTGTATGTGTTTCCGTTACTGCTTCTGCATGTAGATGTATGTGTTCCCGTTATTGCTGCTGGATGTCGCTGTATGTGTTCCCGTTATTGCTGCTGGATGTCGTTGTATGTGTTTTCGTTACTGCTTCTGCATGTAGATGTATGTGTTCCCGTTATTGCTGCTGGATGTCGTTGTATGTGTTTCCGTAACTGCTTCTGCATGTAGATGTATGTGTTCCCGTTATTGCTGCTGGATGTCGTTGTATGTGTTCCCGTTATTGCTGCTGGATGTCGCTGTATGTGTTCCCGTTACTGCTTCTGCATGTAGATGTATGTGTTCCCGTTACTGCTTCTGCATGTAGATGTATGTGTTCCCGTTACTGCTTCTGCATGTCGCTGTATGTGTTCCCGTTACTGCTATTGCATGTAGATGTATGTATTCTCGTTATTGCTGCTGGATGTCGCTGTATGTGTTCCCGTTATTGCTGCTGGATGTCGTTGTATGTGTTTCCGTAACTGCTTCTGCATGTAGATGTATGTGTTCCCGTTATTGCTGCTGGATGTCGCTGTATGTGATCCCGTTATTGCTGCTGGATGTCGTTGTATGTGTTTCCGTTACTGCTTCTGCATGTAGATGTATGTGTTCCCGTAATGGCAACTGCATGTCGATGTATGTGTTCGCATTATTGCTACTGTATGTCGATGTATGTGTTCCCGTTATTGCCAGTGCATGTCGATGTTTGTATTCCCGTAATGGCTACTGCATGTCGATGTATGTGTTGCAGTTCGCTGTATGTGTTCCCGTTATTCCATGACTGCTACCAATAGCATAGGCGTAAGAGCCACGGGGCCTGGGGTCCCCGGCCAATGTTCAGGTTGGGACAGCGTTATACTTTGTCCCCCCTCCCCCCACCATTCCCCAATATTTGGATAAAAGTGCCTAAAGGTCACAAAAAACTAAATACCTGGAGTAAATAACACCATATTTTTTACCCTGAAAAACTCACTAGAAGGCAGCATTTGTTGTTTTAAATAACAAAATATACCGGGTTTCCCTTCATACTCTTCCGCACGTATTGGCTTGTTATGACTGTGGTTTAAAACCCATTAGAAGTTCATTTTAAGTACATTTTTTTTTTGGATACAACTTTTTTAAGTACATCTTTTTTTTTGGATAAAACTTTTAAATGTCAGAAAAATATTGAAGTAACCCCCCCCCCCCCCCCCCTCTTCATTGTTACCAAATTACAATATAGATTTTTAAGATATCAAGGTTTTTCTCGTACCCCCAACGAGCAACGAAGTAAATGACAGCCACGTCTGGTATTAAATATAATTTCTTTTATGTGTAATGTATATTAAATTTAAGTTGGTGACAATCTAAATGTCAACAAAATGTCAATCGGCAGTGCCATCGCAATGGTGGAAGTGGACTTAAAACAAACGCAGTCTAAGTGTTCTCTAATGGGATTTTAATATTCAAGAAAGGCGACAGAAGTCTACCTGCTAACTATAGGCCAATCTCGCTTAACTCCGTGTGCTATAAGATGCTAGAACACAGCCAGGTCATGACACACCTAGACTCTGGTGCTCACCAGATACTGTCAGACCAACAGCACGGTTTCCACAAGAAAATATCCTGTGAGTCCTAGCTCATCCTCACCCTTCAAGATCTCACCGCCGGACTAGATGCAAGTCAGATAGATGTCGTACTGCTTGGTTTCAGCAAGGCCTTCGATAGAGTTCCCCACGAATGACTGCTGACCAAGTTGAGACACTATAGCATCAGTGGCCCAATACTGAGCTGGATTCAAAGCTACCTCAGAGGTAGAAGCCAGCACTAAATCTGCACTACTCCTTACACTGTGTGCAGTCATAAATGTACGACAATGCTCCAGAGCGTGTCATGTACATGAAGTGTTCCTACCAACTTTTTTGAAGAGGTAATATATGATTTAGATCATTTTGGGCCGCTAGCAACTACGATAATACCAATTAAAGGTTTCACACCCTCCAACATGTCTCGGGATTGCAGTCTCTTGCCATAATCAGTCGATTTCTTCTAACAATTAATGTTGGTTTATTGCTGGCAGACTAATTAAAAAAACTATATTTATATTACATTTGGAAGCCGTGGTCACAAGCCCTCGTTTCATAACGTCTCAGTAGACTTGCTCTATATCGTTAAAAAGTCATTACATACGCGTTTCAATTGATAGAGACGGTAACAGACAATGGCATCCGATATCGTCGGATGGAAAAATTACTTCTTTGAAAACGTTTTGACTAAAAGCTGTAAAACGCACATTTTTTGGCTGAGCCATTCAGATATTCTAAAATTCAGTTGGTAAATATAAATATAATCAGTTAAAAGTTACATTTAGTTTGATATTCGTTTTTTCTTTCAATTTTTTCAGTGCACTACTCTTCAGTTTTAGATGCTGAGAAGGGTTGGAGTTCGATTCAGGTGTAC